>CM050453.2:42916380-43516380 GCA_027563935.2 Costus lasius | reverse complement strand
ATCGTTGCTCCCTTCCACGCTTGGTGCTAACCTCGGGAAGAGAATCATGCCTTCACCTCACTTGCGCTACCTTCAAGAGAACTTGCGCCAAGGAGGGGATAGGGAAGATGCCGCCAAGGACTTCCCTCTTCTTCTTTGCTTGCACCACCTCCAAGGTGCGCCTATGGCCAAGGAACGATGAGGGCTTGTGGCAAGAAGACGCCACCAAGCACAAAGAATCCTTGCGCCAAAGAAGAGAGGAAGAGGAAGAATTTTCGGCTCCAAGGAAGAAGATTGCGCCAAGCCTATGTTGCTCTCGCCCCTTGCACTCCAAGTCTCTCCAAGAGATATGTCACCCCTCCAAGATGTTGTCCACTCGAACAACAACCACAAGAAGGGTGGCAAGGGGTCCTATAAATAGGACAAGAGGCGGTTTGGGCAAGGGCTAGGATTAGGACAAGTGTATGGCTAGGATGAAAGGGTTTGTGGCAAGGAAAGTCTCCAAGACATTTCCTTAAACCCATTCAACCCTTCCTTATGCGCCAAGACCTTGTCTTGCGCCCCAAGCAATACATCAGCCCAAGATATGCCACAAAAGCATTCTTACCATTAAAGGAGAAAGGGCTAGGCGCAACATGTAAGAGGAATTCGGCTAGGGTAAGACATTGGGTGCATGTAGGGTTTATGGGGTAAGGAAAGTCTCCAAGACCTTGCCATAATCCTCATTCAACCTAACCATATGCGCCCAAGGACTTTCCTAAAAGTTCTCAAGCCATATCAGCCTCAACACTTACCATAGAGGCAAGATACCATCAAAGGATGAAGGGGGAGGTGCCACTTCCTTCCAAATGAAGCAATTTATGCCACCCACACCCCATTATGCCCCTAGGCGCCAATGGGGTTGGGTTTCTCCCCATTATACCCTTTTAAGCCAATTCCCTCTTCATGACAACTTATTATTGGGCCTCATTGGATAATGAGCTAGCCCAAACTTCATGGGATGGGTTGATTAAGCCATTGGATCTAATCCAATGCAACCCTAATCCAAATGTGACCAATCTAGGTCAATTTCGGGTCAACCTGCCAAAAATGAAGTTTGGCTCCAATAACTTTCTTCCAACTCATCAGGCCCATTGGCGCTGATGAAATCTTCCAAATTGATCCAAGTTATCCAATAACTTGATCCTAAGGCTTCTGATTAAAGCAACGTCAAGAGTCTATTGCGTGTGACCCCGTAGGATCCATATGACGATGGCAATGATGTAAACATCATAAGTACTGAGGGGTATCTAGCAACACATCACTACTACCCATGTCATAGGACTTAAGTCATTATGGCAACAACTCCTAACAAGCAACGAGGATTCCCATTGCATTATAGATCCCTTTGCCTAAACTGATATCCTGCCATTGGATTAGTCTCAAGTTTATCAATCCAATGCATTGGTCATGACTCAACAAGTGTGGCCACACATTCCTGTCATGCACCAATAAGGTGGGGCGCCCCCGAGTGGATATCATGCTTCCAATAAGGAAGGGGCAAATCCTACTATTGGTCATCCATGTCTCTACATGACTTATGACATGCCCAATGTCAGTCGTTTTGGTCTCCCAATTACGGAGAGACGTAAGACTGTATCAAAGCATACCCATCATCAAATCTAGACATGAATACCTCAAGTCTAAGGATCAATGCAAACCTCTTGCATATGAGATTGACTTGTTGACTAGACAAGTCAATTCTCACGGTGGATCACTCCAGTGCATCCAATGCACCTATATGTCTGCGTTACTGTGCCCCGCACCTAACCAGCTCATACACCAGTCTCACATGTACCAAAGCTGTCCCATATCTGCTATGGTACCTTGTCTGGGGATAGTTTATGAGAATGGATCCAATCCAAACTCCTGGGACATTATATATGCAACTCAATACATCAACGCAGGTAGAGAAGTCTGCATAATAACAACCATGCCTCTAATAATTCTATCAAAGTACATTCAAACAATGCCTGACCATGTCCATACATTGGTCTGCAGGGCATATACACCAACAGCTCCTTGAATTGATCTCATGCGTCATAAAGAGATTCTCCCTCACGTTGTCCAGAACAGGTAATCATGTTGCGCAATTGGACTGTCTTGCTAGGTGGAAAGTATTTATTCAGAAAGGCTCTGGAAAGCTCGTCCCATGTGGTGATCGATCCTGCTGTTAGTGAATATAGCCAAGCTCTCGCACAGTCCCTGAGAGAAAACGAAAAAAAGTCTTAGTCTTATTGCGTCAGAAGAAACACCATTAACTTTAACAGTGTCACAGTATTCTAAATACACAACGAGATGGAGATTAGGGTCCCGATTTGGGGAACCCCCAAACTGATTTTGTTTGACCATCGTCATTAGTGCTGGCTTGACCTCAAAGTTATTCGCCTCCACATTAGGTCGAACTATGCTTGAATTGAAACCCTGTATATTTAGTACTGCAAAATCTCTCAAAGATTGGTTGTTCGCCACCATTTGCACCTTCTTCTGAAGTCTGGAACTATAATCTTCTTTGAAGGCAAAGTGTGCGTTCAATCTCTGGGTCTTCAGGAAATAAAGTACCTGCACGTGAAACTCTGGGCATGCAATGTGTAAGTCAAAGTGGAAATAAACTATCAGTAAAAAGAAAAAGAAAATAAAATGCTAAGACAAAAGAAAGAAAAATGCCTAGTCTCCAAACTTATCAATTAAGTCAATATTAACTAGCTGTAATCCCCGGCAATGGCGCCAAAAACTTGATGCCTCCACAAGTGCACGGATTTATCGAAGTAATAAAATAAGATCGTTCCCTCGAGGATTAGGCGGTTAAGTACCAACTTTTCAACTCGTTTGAATCTAGGAAAAATCAAGTAATGGTTTGTGTTGAACTCTAAGTACGATCAATATCGGAAACAGCGTTAAGAGAAATTCAAATTCTGGAAGATCGAGACTCAGGGTTTTACCACGCTGACAAGTATGAATCATATAAAAATAATGCTTTGAAAAAAAAGTTATGATCATGAAAGGGACTTTTCCTAATATACGGATTACCTCCTCCCGAAGCGTAATCCGTTGTCTAATTATGTTAACTACCTACTCTCGTGATAATTAACATATCTAGACCCATTAAGTTCTATGAAAAACCTAATAAATCCTTCAAACGAATCCAAACTACTCTCGTGATTGGATTCATATGTTTGATTAAAATAGATCCGACGTTGCGATTCACCTCCCGGTACTTCTCGCAATGTCTAAATTGCAATTATATGTGGCCAGTGTAAATTACGAGTTTAACACAATTTAAATCAAATAATGATAAAACAATCATATCAAAGGTGTAAAAATATAGATTAACTCATAATTGTCAGTGGACTATGCCCTTAATCCCGAAATAAAGATTTACTCGCTCATGTTCTTAAGAAACAGCATGTTTATATGATGAACAACCAGGAATTCTTCTCAAAGTTGCAAGAAATTCACTAAGAAAATAGTTAAACTAGCTTCCCCTTGATCCGAAGATGAAGAAGAGCCGATCAAAATTCTCTTTTGCATGAAATCTCGCCAGAATCTGATGAAAAATCAGAATTTTGCCTTAGTCGGCGCCGCCGATCGTCTTCGTCCGAAAGTCCTCCTTAACCCTCAAAAAAATCCCATCTTTTATAGCTTGACCAGTCCGGAACCCATGAAGGAACGTTTCTGCAAAGTTTGGTTCAAATCCGGCTCGATTTGGAGACTAATCGAGTGAAAAACTCGAAGGGCGGACGTTTTCACGGCCCGTAATGAGTTTATGGCCGAGGCCATAATTGCTTTTGTGTCTACACCCCTTTGTACATAGAAACTTTCACGGTTCGTGATGGATTCACGGCTTCTCCCGTGAAAGTTTTTGTGGATTTCCACACTTAGCCGCATTTCGCTCCTGTTCGAACGCCAAAATTACGGCCGACCTCAGAATTACGGCGAAGGCCATGAAAATTAAAATCTTCACTATTTTCGCCCCAAATTTGTCGTGTAAGCTCGTGATCTCCTTGGGAATCGTGTTATAGCTTTAAAACTCTTGAAATCTATCATTTTTGTGCCTTTTTACCTGTATTTTTAATAAAACTAAGAAAAGTGAAGATTCTGTGCCAAGTGAAGTAAAAATACCAAAATTAGCATAAAATCATGCAATTAAGCCTATAATACAATATAAAATGCAAGTAAAATGTGGTGTAAATACAACGCATCAACATCTCTCTTGAACGCCGACGCGAACGGAGCTCGCGGACGCCGACGTGGATGTCACTCACCCCTCTCGACATCTCTCACGAACGCCGATGCGAACGGAGCTCGCAGACACCGACACGGATGTCACTCACCCCTCTCAACATCTCTCGCGAATGCGGACACGGATGGAGCTTGCAGACGCCGACACAGACGGAGGTCACGGATGGAGCTCACAGATGCCGACGCGGATGGATCTTGTGGACGGAGCTCGCCAATGGATCTCGTGAATGCCGACGCGGACGGAGCTCGCCGATGCCGACGCAGACGGAGCTCGTGGACGGATCCCGCGGACATCGCTTGCCCCTCTTGACATCTCTCCTGAACGCCGACGTGAACGGAGCTCACGGATGCCATTGCAGACGTCGCTTGCCCCTCTCAACATCTCTTGCGAATGCGGACGCAGATGGAGCTCGCGGACACAGATGTGGACAGAGATCGCGGACGGATCTTGCAGACGGAGCTCGCGGACGCCAATGCGGACGGAGGTCATGGATGGAGCTCGCGGATGTAGACGTGGATGGAGCTCACGGACGCCGACGCAGAAGGAGCTCGCGGACGCAAACGTGGATGGAGCTCGTGGAAGCGATGCTCGATTTCACTAGCGTGTGATTTTCACGTGGCAGATTTCATCCTCTATGTTTTCCCTTCCTTTATATTTTCCCATCCGTCCTCCCTATTTTCTCGTCCCCCCTAGTATACACACCCTAAGTGTTTCTAACTGGACATTTCACTCTAGATTAGGACAAAAGAAGTTCTACTAGTTTCAAAATTTCTAGATAAAAATAAATTGCCCGTGATGGTAAATTACGTAAATGATTTTGATTAAGTTTAACTGGTAAAGATCTTAGTTGTTGATAACAAGATCTTGGGGTCAAACCTTGCTCTTATTACTTAACTTGCCTATGTCTAAAAAAAAAAGAGGTTAATCTATGGCTGTGGGAAGGAAAGAAAAATGAGAAATCTCATGCTACCACTAGGTGGAAGAAGAGGTGCTAGTTAGGGCTTTAAGTGAAGGTACTCTTTCTTTCTTTTTTTTTCTTTTTTTTTCCTTAATGAAACAAATGTTACTTCGGACCTCAAAGAAAGTTAACGACAAGTTGAATACACTACTCAAAGAATATATCCTCATATAATGTTGGTGTCAAACAGATGCCACCACTCTTGCATCTCAAAAAGGGATCTCAAAAAGGGATATATGCCACAAAGGAGGTATTAAATGTTGTCTATTGTTTATTAAGATGCTTCAATGTAGTATCATGTAGGGGCAATGACGATATTTTTATACAAGGACTAGTTATGACAATTAGGAACTATCAATCAGATGGAAATGCCCAACCGAAGGTACACACAAGCACAATCTAAAGAACATATGAGGCAATAATTGTACTGCTTTTGCTCTTAGAGACTAGCGCGACTTTGGGGGTAGAAGCTCTCGAAAAAAGAGAGAGAGAGAGAGAGGATCTTTACAAAGAGCCTTCAAGTGTAAATCCCTCAAACTAAAAGCCATAGGGCAAGAAGAGAGATACATGAGTCAACTATCACTAAGAAAAGATAACAATAAGATATTAGCGTATGTAGGAATTAGTCAAAAGGAACCTAGACTAATCTCCCATTAAATCGTGTTATTGACAATGTATAACTAACTAATACTTGGTTACATGTAATTATTCTTTTCTTATTGTTAATATATTTGGGCCTATGAGTAGAATATGTCAAGATGAAATAAATAGTGTAGGCAAAAAATATGACCATCATCTAAATAGAAATCCTCTATAACACATGTATGAATGTGGTAAAAACCCTACAAGGGTCAGGTATGCAACTTATTATCTAAAATTATTTTATTCTTTCTACTTATTTTGCATAATCTAACTTAAAATGTTTAGGAAGAATGGCTCAGATCCATTCAATGCTTTGTTTTTTTAGTTTAATGATAATGTGAACAAAAGTTTACATTGGAGGTTGATCCATCTAGATATGGACTATGCTAGGTCAGCTTCATGAGATAATCATGGATGCTTATAACTAATCAACATCAATAACTGCTTCGATCAAATTTATGTTTTTTTGTACCTTCTTCATTTTTATGATTATTATGTTTTAAAATTTTTTGAAATTTTTTTTCTTTAGAATTTGTTTTATCCATAAATTGTCATAGGACCATGGACCACTAGAGGCCCATGGGTTGCTAGAAGCATGGGGGATCTAGATTGTGTTAGCCTTTGAGGTAACCAATGTTCAAGGTAGGGGTGATATGATTCAACCAAATCATGGGTTATGTTAGGAAAACAAAAAACTTGGAGAGTTTTATCCAATAGACATTTGTTGCTAAGCCATGTTCACAACGACATAGGGAGGCATGCCTAGAAGGCCCAAGTTGGGTTTTGGCTCCATCTAACTTATTAGGCCTCTCTAGATATGGTGTGGCTTACCTTGCCATTGAATTAAGAAAATTAATTTATAGACGGTTCATGAGTAAAATCAATCAAATCATTCATTCAGGGTATGCGCACCCAAATGAAATAAGTTAAGAACCCTATATATTTTTTTTGCATCAACCTTTTGGGAAAAAACATGTCCAAAATGGCCCAAATTCTAACATAAAGATGGGTCAAAGAGCAAGCCCACCAATTAGGAATCTGCCGCAGTCCAAAAGTTGGAGAGCATTACGGACGGTTCAGATTTTTCATATGCAATCCACCTAAAAATAGATAGAATTTTTTTTTCATAGGTTTCTCAGTTACGAGTTTAGCCCTGCGACTGCCAGGCACGAGCTTTGTCCCTCCTCCACATTCCATTATAAGAGAAAAAAAGCCGCCCGCTGTTTCCATCCTCGCTCTCTTTCGTCGAAGTAGATCTACTCTTGGATCTCTTGCTCTGCTTCGTTTAATGGCCTCTTCGTCTTCCGATTTCTCGACTGGGTAAATTCCCCCTCTTCTTTTTCTCAAATTATTCTAGGGTTTGAGTTTCTTCTCACTTGAATTCAATTAATTTGTTCATATTTTTGTTGCTTTTAAGGGATGTCGCCAGGAGACAAAACAGAGGGCATCCTTTCAAGTTCCTGGTTCCTCTCATATACGCTCCCGTTCTTCCTCTGAGTAAGCTATTCTTGATCGCCTTCTTTTTGCTCTTTATTTGTTTATCCATGTCGTTTATTAGCCAAAATTCAATATAGTTCGAATTGGACTGAGGCATAACCCTGTATGGAGGGAGAGATTGTTCTTTGGCGTGTTGGCTGGTGCCTTTGCTCACGGAGCGTACTTGGTGTATCCTCTTTACTTCGCTGTCATGAATAATAATTATTGCTGATTAGAGATTATTTTTTATCTTATTTGTGTATGATTCACTGCTCTGTGTTGGAACTTGTATTTCTTGTTTGCTAATTCGGTGGTATTGGCTAGTCTTAAGCAATAATTTGACAACTTTTTCTTATTCTACTTCGCTGGTATCGGAACATCTTCTTATTTTCTAATTGGGTGGGCGAGTAATCTAATGAATATAGTCAAAGACAGATCTTAAGCACCCTCGGAGAAAAGCTTCATTGTTGGGGCCTAATACTATGGTCCAGAATGGGGTGACAATAGGTGATTCGGGTGATTTTGAAACCCCAGATTTTGGAAATAAAATATATCTAGAACTTGGTTGGTTGGTTCCTTTACTAGGTTTGGAAGACAAGATTGGATTAAAAATAAGAATGGATTTTTCCATATTAAACATAGAAATGATAATCAAAACTATGCAAGATTGGTTCCTTTCGCGCAGATTGATCTTTTATGCATGAAGAGCGGCATGTTGATATAGGGCCTGTGCTATTGGAGGGGATTTTTTTTTCTCTTAAACTGAAATGGATTTGAGGAATGTGATGTGAGATTTACATGAATTGAAAGGAAAAAAAGCTACGATTAAGGGGTGCACCATATACACACACACACACACGCACATTAGGGTGTAATAATAGTTAATTGTACCTCTTCATAACAGTTGTATATAAGTGCAAATTTTTGGTTTGCCAAAAAATTATTTTATCCTACTTATACCTCAAAGCTCAAATATTTCCCTTTAGCCATCAAAATTTATATTTTTTGCACTAATAATTTGTTACATCTCTTCGTGTAAAAATTTACAACAAACTGAAGATTTAGAATAGTTATTTCTTTTATCTTACTGTTACCTAACAACTCTAATATTTCACTTCAATTGCCATAATTCATACTTTTGTTCTAATAGTTAGTTGTACCACTTCATTTAAAAGTTTTAGACAACAAAATAAAAATTTAAGTTAGTTATGAATTTAATTTTATCTCATTTTACCTAAATGCTCAAATATCCCATTGCACCAATTTTACTTCATATTATTTTTCTTAATTTTACTATTAAACCTTTCATTTATCTTTGTCGTCTCTTATATTTATTTTGTGTTTTAAATATGCTGTTGAACTTAATATTTTGTTTTTTTTATGCTTCTTACAAATTACCTTCCTACTTTTTAGAAAATACAAGATGATACAAATATTTGTTTTAGTACAAATCAGCTCTTAAGTTCTTTAGTCCTTTGTAAATAAGCCAATGTAGATTAAAATTATATATATGAATTTCTTCAATTTGAAGATTTTTAGTGTTGTCTACAACCCTGGATTATGCAAATGAAAAAAAAAATTATAGGAGTGCATTTATAATTTTTAGAGTACAAAATCATTTTGCACTTAGAGTGGGTTATACTACCATTATAAAATATAAAGTTTAGCACTATTTTTTTTTTGTAAATTTATATTACAAATAGCTCTTTCCCCCAATAACCATCGGGTCATGAATCGACCTCTGATTCCAGGCCTTTCTTACAGTTTAATATGTTAGCACAATTTATGTTCTGCATCAAAGCTTTTTTTTTCTTATAATAGGTTTTTGCTCCACTTTTTATAATATAGTATGTTTGACCACTATACGATATATGCAGATTTGTACAACACTTTTCAACATGTAAAAGCTTTTACATACTCCGTGATGTGGTTGACAACCTTGTTTTCCGCTGCAGTCCAAGGATACATTTTTTTTTTTTTGCCTTCTTGAACCTCACCTGCCTTACGATTTGTCCCAGGCGCTGCCCTTAGGAAGGGGAATGGGCTGGGAACCCAATTTTTTACTCAATATCCTAACTCAACTTCGATTAATTTTTTTTTAAGTTATTTTATAAATTATAGTCATAACAAATATATTTTTATAATAGTTATTTATATTTATAATAATAAAAATATTTTATTTTTATTTTTAAATTAGGTATAGGTACTTATATCTATAAATCCGATCCAATTAAAACCCCAAATCTAAACCTAATCAAGTATTTGCTTATACTGGGTTCATGCTTCCATAGCTGCCCCATATGTCGACTCCCATGTACAAACTTACATTCTCCACCTCCCCCTCTCCTTGTTTAAGACCACGCATATCGCTTTTAGTCACAATGACAGCACAACACAACTCACTTAAACAGCCTAGTGGTTTCACCTTTGTTAAATTTGACTATGTTTACATTAAGAAATTCATTTTTATTTGTTTTTGGGTCAAAAGTTTCTGTGCAAACATACAGAATTAAGAACATAGTCTAACACCTTTGTGTTGTAGCTTAGTTTAATTTGAGGTAATTAAGTTATGGCAGTGTAACTATGTAATTATTAACTACTAGAACTCCAAAATATTTTCATTGATTGTGGACATTATATTTTATAATAAAATTAGTATTATTTTGTAAAAAGAACTATTTACTGTTTATATGTGGTTTTGGGAAAGCCAATTATACTTGCTGTCTTGAGTCTTTAAGGAGATCCACACACTACCAAACTTTTATTAGCGTCCTCTTCTTCCCTTTTTATGGACTCAAAGCTGTATATTTTGCTTTTAAAAATTATGGTTATTTCCTTAAATACAACGTTCCATCTAAGTCTCTTGTTTATCTTAAACCAACATGACTCGGTACATTGCTTATTTATTTATTTCACTAACATGCAACACACCTCTGTCTCTCTCTCCCATGTTTATTTATTTTTTTTAACACGTCGTTAACACCTGTAGCTCTGTGGCTATGATTATAAATCCTTCTCTATTTATTGCTTTAATCACATCTTAGAATTGTTTTAGGGCATCTTTTGTACTATGCTTATCCTTAATATGCTTTCAGAACTGATTTGTACGACATTGAGAGCAAGTGAACAGCATTGGTTGTTTGAAATGCAAATCACTTGGTGGCAACTGCATTTTGCTCTTCTATTTTATCATTGTACACTTTTTAAGCGAAGCCATATGTCATTATCTGGTTTTCTAATGAGGTGATTCAATACCTGTATACATCCTTTGCGTTGTAAAGGTGTATTTTATATTATTTGAATTTGAGTAGTTGACATATCTGAGAAATGTCATAGAACAACTAATATTGGAATAATTTTCTTTTCCTCTGTTTATTGCTTGTCCTTTTAGAAAAGTGGCATCAATGTTTTGGATTCGGCCTGCATTTGATGAACTTTTAATCGAACAGACAATAAGAACTATAATAATAGAACCAAGTTCTGTGATGCAAACGTTTTAGTTGGCAGTTCTATTATGATGCTTCTTTGATCTTATAATAATATCTGGTGATTATTTGGGAGCTTTATCAATTGTCAGTGGAAAATGTGCTTGTGATGATAAACATGATCCGATTTGTTAGACAACAAAAATATCGACTACATTTTGTTTTATTTCTTTTACATACCTTTATATAAAAAGCTCATGTAACATACAAAGCAATGCCATGTTTAACTGCTATTTCTCGTCATGCACAGAGATTATTATTATATTAATATTGTCATCATGATTCTTATTCATATGATTATGTTCATGTTTTTATTTATTTGTGAAATATTTTATTCAAATATAATGGTACTTTAGTCACATTTTGTGATTTTTTTTTTACTTTAAGATCAAATAACGATAATAATATAATTTGTATTGTATCTGTATCCAAGCAAAACAACTTTAATTTGGATAGAACTTCTTGGAATTTTTCTTTTGTGCTAAAATAGAAAGTTACTGTTTGGAGGAAGCTTATAGAGCAGCCGCAGGCCAACGTGCGTAGTTCATGCAACTATGCAAGGATCATAAGATCACATGGTTTTCCTCGGAAGCAAATCTAAAGGTATTGTCGAGGATGAAGGCATTCTCCTGAACTTGAGCCAACTCTAGATGGCATCTCTCTTGTAGTTTTAATAGTTCTAGTATCCTTTCTGATAGATGTCCTGTTGATGAAGCTAGCGATTGTAATCATTTACCTTCTCTTTCAATCCACGAATCACTCTTCCTCAGCTAAGATTGTCTTATTATCATCCTCTTGGGTTTTCATGTTTGCTTAAGTAGCCTTTTTCTTAGCCCCACAGAACTTCACTTATACCTCAACTGGATACTTACATATTCCATTGAAGCAACTTGGTGGGAAGCTCATTTATTTGGCTTTCTTTTCATTCTCATCCACGATACGTTGATCTACCTACAGTGTTCACCTCTCTTTCTTAGGTTAGAGATTGCTTCCTCCACCTTGAGTGGCTTAGCTTTGTCCTCCATTACTATTCTTCCCCTACATATGCAGTGGATGAGCTATAAGAAGCGCCTAAGAACCTTGGAGATACATTCCCATCCTACTCTTACAATGAGATTTTTTGAGATAGGACCTTGGGTTACCTCTAGTCTTCACCAGAAGTAGTTTCACATTGAAATCATTATTGAAGTCCTAATTTGGCATCTAAACCAAAGACAGATAACCTAAGTCTAGAGGGGGAAGCATTTCAATGATCAAATGCTGAAGTTT
The DNA here is from genome assembly GCA_027563935.2 of Costus lasius. Taxonomy (NCBI): domain Eukaryota; kingdom Viridiplantae; phylum Streptophyta; class Magnoliopsida; order Zingiberales; family Costaceae; genus Costus; species Costus lasius. The sequence goes on along the minus strand of CM050453.2, from coordinate 43,504,289 downwards.
TATGTGAGCTAGGGAGGCAATGAATAAATCAACTTGTAAAGAAGGTCCTCTAAAGAAGAAAATTCATGTGACCTTGTAATGGGACAATATTTTTCTACATTTGGAGGCATCACTCATCAATCTGGTGACTCTTGAAGGCCAATCATTAATAGAACCCTTCAAAATTGTACTTGACTCCTCTAATCAACAATGAAGATAGACACTACCATAACCACTAGAGTTGTTAACTCTAATTTCCTTGATACTGCTCCATTAGTTGTACCTCTCCCATGTTTCCTAAACTAACTTAAAATGATTAAATACATTCATAGCTCACACTTTCTAAAGACTCACCAAGGACACTTCCCAAAGAGATCTAGGTAGTGGTCAAGCAATTCTTGCGTAACAAATTTGATCTATTGTTCTTGGTTTGCAAGGGATGGGGGGAGGCAACACAGGGACGAATATATTGAGAGTCCTTTGAGATAAGACAGGAGGAGAAAAAACTATGAGTGTTAGCCTTCGTATAGATACAACATCTTTGAAGCTTTATTTGTAGGGCCAAACTAAAGGAAAAAGTTTGAAGGTCCTCTTTGTTTGGTCAAAAATAATTAAATTTGAGTTTATGTTGAAATGTAGTATGACTGTTTTCAAATTTATCGTATAAATATAAGATTTTTTATTTTGTGGTTTTTGGCTTCCAATGCATGCAAATTTTTGTTGTTTTTTTTTGATAAATCTGAAATTAATTAAGTGGCCATGAAGAAAATGACCCAATAGTAGCAAAACATAATACATTGCAATTTTGATTAAAGTCTCAAGAGAATTTAGAACATCTAAGCTTGAGTGTGAAAAAGAAAGAGCTCTAACTCTACTCAAGTTATTAAGATTAATCAATGAAAAATTGAACAAGAGATCCAAGTGCATCTCTATATCTTCAAAAACTTTTTTATTTCTTGTTTTCCAAATAAACTAAGCTATGATGTAAAAAAGCAATCTCCATATACATTTTTACTTCTTGCCCTTAGTGTCTCCCATTAATCCAAAACTCCATTGATTGTCGATGGGCATTTTCATTGTTGGCCAATCAATGTACCATGGTATGAGAATAAGCAGTGTAACAAGATATGTTCAACTGTTTCATTGTAATCTCCACATAGAGGACAACAAAGATTGGAATTTAACAAAATGCCTCTATTTGCTAATAAAACTTTTGTAGGCATCCCCACTGCTAGCCACATGAAAATTTTTTGCTTAGGAGTTGCATCCTTGCACTTCCATATTTTTGCAGTTGAAATACATAATCGAGGTTGAATATTCCTTGGGTAATTCTTTACAAAATGTACCATGGTATATTGGTTTTTCTCGCCTAACAACCAAATCAATTGTCAGTTAGAAGGAGCAATCTTTACGAAAACATGGTCCCAACTTAAAATTCTATATCTTTCCTCCAATGATCAGCATAACTCTTTTGGTGACTCTGTGCAACTTTTAATTTATCTTTTATCACATGTATCTTATATATTATTTTTTTCACTTTATTTAGGTTTAAGATCTGTCTATCACCAACCTCTTCCTAGCATAAAGGTGTTCTACACTTCCTTCCATATAAGGCTTCATATGGTGTCATTTGAATGCTTGAATGATAACTGTTATTATAGGTGAATTCAATGAGAGAGATCATTATCCCATTCACCTTTTCACTCCATCACATAAGCTCTAAGCTAGTCTTCAATTGTTTGTATAGTTCTCTCTGTTTGCCCATCAGTTTGAGGATGATAAGTTGTACTAAACTAGATTGGTCCCTAAAGCTTCATGTAATCTTTGTCAGAATTTAGAAAGAAATCTTGGGTCTCTATTAGATATAATCTCAACTGAAACACCATGAAGTTATAATATTTCATCAATATATAAACATGTGAGTTTATCTCAATCTTATCTTACAAGCACAAAATAACTTCATACATTAGTCATTTAAGTTTACATGCTCAAAACATAAAACTTCAACTCATTAACATCCTTTTGAACCTTCCATAAAACTTGTAGCCCAAAGCTAACCTGCAAAGAGGTTAGAATGCAAGGATTGAGCAAGAATGCTCAATAAGTAAATTAGATGCTAAAAAGTACCAAATCATGAAATAAGCCATATCTTCATTTTAAATCCATCTTAACATATTATTAGAAGCATGAGATCTCCAGATGGTTTTATAAATAAAATCAAATAGCAACATGATAGTTAAACCATCAGCATGAGGAACATAAAGAAAAAAAAAATCAAACCAAAGAGACATATCATACAAATTACATAGTGAAGAATAACACATAAACCTTTCACGTCTAGAAGCATAATGCACCCTCGTCAGGGTGAAAATCAAACATATGCTAGCTAGAGCTGTCATAGCTCTCCAAATGAGATAGTGAGATTCAAGAGGTGGCTCTCATAGATTCAAGAGGTAGCCCTCATTATTTCTAATGTGATACTTTATTCCATATAGCACTTTATTCTACAACTATCCCTCTTTTCCCATTTTTAGGCTTATAGTCTTTTCCCTTTCGGGCTCATAAAGTTATTCCCACTAGTATCTAATACATTAATAAAAATAAAACATACTTTCCTTCATTGTGAAATGTGTTCATTGATATTTGTATCAAACCCACAAAGATGTGAACCTTGAAGTTCATACAAGAGACAAGTGCTGATATACTCATTTTCAAATGGAAGAGATATATGTATCAATAGAATTCATATAGGAGACCATTTATGTAAGGTACGCATGCATGGTCAAGTAACCTAAAATTTAGAAATTTGGATCTTGTTTAACATGGGCTTCAAGTTCCTTCATAACAATAGGTCAAAATCATGACAATGAGATTTCCATATTTATAGGGTTAAATGGAAATCTGATTAAAAATGCATTCCGATCCAAATCACACAAATAAGGGCCCTAGTTGTATTTTATTAAGTGTACTTGATATAAAACTAATCATTTTGTATGTTTTGGGTCACATAATTGGTCATAAATCAATAACATGATAATGGTCAAAATAGTGAAAACAAATTTATAGGTCGGATTGAACTAAATCAGTAAATTAGATAATCAACTTTAAAGTATTCAATATCTAACTCAAAAGAAAGATGCTTGAGTCTTCTTTTCAATGAATTAGATTTCATAAGATTTGGATCAGGGATTCAAAAGTTATGATAAATTGAATACAGCAAGGTCAGGTTTACTTCGAATAAGTATTTATAGTCTTTTAGCATAACTTAGATCATTCTTCTAAGGACCAATTTTCTCAAAATCGTGGCAATGAGAAGCAACTTGATATCATAAAGGGAATAAAGTATAATTTCTCATGAATTTGAAGCAATAGGTAAAATATTACAAAGAAAGATATAAGTACTTGCCTAAGAAACCAAAATCACTCTTAACTTGTGTTTTCCCCTCTTCTTCTTTTTCTCCTTCCCTAAGTCTTCTTTCCTTCAGGTTAGACACGAGCAAGTATGTCAAAGTTCATTGTTTTTATCATATTTATCTCAAGTAAATCAAGTATTATGAGGTAAGCATGTGGTGAAACAAGTAGCATGTGGTGGCATGATCAATAATAGTGGGCTTGAATTTTTATCCCTCATTTTCATCTCTCTTGTTCTTATTTTTTTATTTTCATTTCCACTTAACTTAGTACATATGTTTTCACAAATTTCTCTTACATTTTTATCATATAGTCCTCCTCCCTTAAACAAAACTTTAGTCTTTATTTTGTTTCGGGTGAATAGAAGTTCAAATGTTTTTGAGTAAGCCAAATTCATACATTTCCCATATGTATAGATTTCTCCTCCATGCAAACATCCAAACCCAACTAGCATCTTCCCATATGCTCATATGAATTATCTTTGCTTCCTTATTAAGAGTGATTGAGTAAAGTCTGTTGGGTCCCCTTCAAGGGGGAGCGCAAACCCTAATTAGGCACATATATGTGCACATAGCGGAAGCTAGGGCTTCAAGATCGGTTAGCATGACACATGATTAACTTGTAAACGAGGATTGCAAAGAATCAACTCATACCATAGCCATTAGATTGGATGCGGCTTGAAAGCAAGAGGGCAAACAAGCTCTCCTCCAAAGAAGACACACACAAGGGATGAAGGCTTCCTCCTTGCGCAACTCTTATGCTAGCAAAAATTGCCAAGTTGTCCTTTGTGTTGAGGAGATGAGATGAAAGCTTCTTGGTCGTCGAAAGCTCTTCCTCCTTGCGTAAAACGATACCTCACCCAAGAGAGAGCATCGAAGCTTTGAGGCGTTGAGTCAACATAGGCGTTTTGGCGTTTCAAGACTTCCATAAAAGGAAAGTCATCAAGACATGCGTTCATGTCTTTTGAACCATTCCAAAACGCCAACTCAATTGAACCATGCGTTCACTTATGTGAACTGGTTCAATTGAATTCGGTCCAATTTCATTTGGTCCAAATGACAAATCGAACCAAGCCAAGCCATGGTCTAAATCTCATATGAACCATGAAGGTTCAAGATCTAACCGTACATCTCTTGATGCTCTTGATCTCACCGATCTAGCATCCACACTCTCGATCGAAGCTTACCGATCTCAAGCTCTAATCAATCAAACATGATCAGACCAGATCTCACTTACAATCAGAGTTTAAACTCCTTTAAACTGAACCAAAACAATTCAGTCCACACGATCTGACTTAAGTAAACCATATCACCAAATTGTGCGACCCTGAGGGTTTCCTTTAAATGTCGGTAACGATAACTTACGTTATCACGATCAGTGAGAGGTATCTAGCAACACATCACTGTCTCCCGATATAAAGGAAAGAGTCTTCCAAGACTACACCCAAACCATAGCACAAGTGTGAATCCACTTCACAAGACATACAAGTTTCCTTTGCCACTGGATGTTCTTATTGGACAAGCGTGTCAAGCCTGTAACTCCAATATGATGAGCATGATTAGATCAGGTGAACATAGTCACCTGGGTATGGCCATACACTTTCTCAATCATCTCATTCGGGGGGGCCCCTTCAGAACATCACACTCCTTAAACAAGGAGACGGCAATCCTATATCCATCACTAGTGTCCTAACCTGACTCATGATCATTATCCAAGACAGTCTATAACCATTATGTTTCAAATGATATTGAACTACCTCAAAACAATGACAATCATCATTTAGAAACACAAGTGATCTCAAGTCAGAGGACATGTGCCATTTGGTGCAAACAAGGAATATTTACTTTGTGACAAGCAATTGAATATCCTAGTAGGGTCTGTCCAGTACATCCAATGTACCCATGAGTCTACATCTTATTCCATGCTCGAAGCATCCTATAAGATTAGAACACATATTACTCTCAATCATATCATGGCTGTCTCAGGTTCACCAAGATATCTCGACTAAGGACATCACTGCATGTCAGCCTAGCTGAACAGCATCGAGACATTATTCAGAAGCACACTTATTGCAGCAGACAATGTAACATACTGAATAACAACCATTGCCTTTATAAACATCACAGTTTATACATGATACTGTTACAATCCCAAGGCCTCAAACATTAGCCTTAAGGGCATACCCCAACAATCTCCCACTTGCACTTAATCTAATGGTTGAGAAATCTCAAACCCATATTATTACAGTGCTTCTCATGCTTCTGCTGCGCCAGAGGCTTGGTAAGCGGGTCAGCCAGATTGTCGTCTGTATGAACCTTGCATATTTTGATCTCGCCACGATCAATGATCTCCCGGATCAAGTGAAAACGTCTCTGTATGTGCTTGGACTTCTGGTGCGACCGTGGTTCCTTTGCTTGTGCGATTGCTCCAGTGTTATCACAGAAGATAACCAAAGGATCTGCACTCGAAGGAACAACACCAAGTTCCTGAATGAACTTACGAATCCACACTGCCTCCTTGGATGCTTCCGAGGCTGCAACATACTCTGCTTCTGTTGTGGAATCAGCAACAGTTGACTGTTTGAAACTTTTCCACACCACTGCTCCTCCATTCAAGCTAAAGACATAGCCTGATTGCGATCGGAAATCATCCTGGTCAGACTGGAACGAAGCGTCAGTATATCCTTCAATACTGAGTTCTTCCTGACCACCATATATCAAGAACATATCTTTGGTCCTCCGCAGATATTTTAAAATGTTCTTGACTGCAATCCAGTGTGCCTGACCTGGATTACTTTGGAATCGACTGGTCACGCTTAACCCGTAAGCGACGTCTGGGCGAGTACACAACATCGCATACATAATAGACCCAATAGCCGAAGCATAAGGCGTATTGTCCATTTCCTCTTTCTCAGTCTGCGTTTGCGGACACTGACTCCTTGAAAGATTCAGACCATGTCTGACTAGAAGATATCCTCTTTTAGAATTCTCTAAATGAAATCTTTCCAGGACTTTATCGATGTAAGTACTCTGGCACAGCCCGAGAAGCCTCTTAGATCTATCCTTGTAGATCTTCACACCTAGTACATAGGCTGCTTCTCCTAGATCTTTCATCTGGAAACATTTTCCTAACCATGCTTTAACAGCATGCAGTTCAGGAATATCGTTTCCAATGATTAAGATATCATCGATGTAGAGGACTAGGAAAGTAATCACGCTCCCACTAAACCTCTTATATACACACGGGTCATCTTCGTTCTTGATGAAACCAAACTCAGAGATTGATTCATCAAAACGAATATTCCAGCTTCTTGATGCTTGTTTAAGTCCATAAATGGACTTCTTTAACTTGCATATTTTATGACGATCTGATGGATTTGTGAAACCTTCAGGTTGTGTCATATACACATCCTCATCCAGTTTTCCATTAAGGAAAGCCGTCTTCACATCCATCTGTCAGATCTCATAATCGTAATATGCAGCTATTGCGAAAAGAATCCGAATAGACTTGAACATGGCTACAGGAGAGAAAGTTTCATCATAATCTATCCCGTAGATTTGTTTAAAACCTTTTGCTACTAGCCTGCCTTTATAGGTAACTACGTTACCATCCATGTCAATCTTCTTCTTGAAGATCCATTTACAGCCTATAGGGATTACTCCCGGAGGCGGATCAACCAAATCCCAGACTTGGTTATCTGACATGGAGTCCATCTCGGCTCGCATAGCTTCAAGCCATCTAGCTGACTCCGGTCCACTGACCGCATCCGCATAAGTAAGGGGTTCATCATTATCAATGATGTAGACTCCCTCATAGCGCTCAGGCTGTCTACGGATCCTTCCCGATCTTCGCGGTTCCCGTGATATCTGAGCCTCAGGTAGTTCAATAACCTGCTCAATTGGCTCAGGCTCATCCAACTGTGCTTGACTACTTTGTCCTTCCTCTGGATTCTCATCCAGCTTTATTTCTCTCCCACTGGCCTCTTGCAGAAGAAACTCCTTCTCAAGAAAAATGGCCGTCCGAGCAACAAATACCTTGTTCTCTTTGGGATCGTAGAAATAATAACCCTTAGTTTCCTTAGGGTATCCGACAAAGACACATTTCTCAGATCTGCTCTCTAGTTTCCCAGAGGCGAGCTTTTTGACATAAGCCTCGCAGCCCCAGATCTTTATAAATGTCAAGCTCGGCTGTTTCCCATACCATAACTTATATGGTGTCTTTGAAACGGCCTTGGATGGCACTCGGTTTAGTACTTTTGCAGTTGTTTCCAGTGCAAAACCCCAAAAGGAATAAGGTAGAGTAGCCTGACTCATCATAGAACGAACCATATCAAGTAAGGTTCTGTTCCTCCTCTCGGACACACCATTCCATTGCGGTGTTCCTGGCGGAGTGAGCTGTGAGATAATCCCACACTCTTTTAGATAGTCAGTAAACGCATGACTCAAGTATTCTCCACCTCGATCAGAACGAAGTGCCTTGATATTTTGGCCTAGCTGATTCTGTACTTCATTTTTGAACTCTTTGAACTTGTCAAAAGATTCACTCTTATGTCTCATTAGATAGACATACCCATATCTACTGAAATCATCAGTAAAGGTAATGAAGTACTGATAGCCACCTCTGGCATGTTTACTAAATGGCCCACACACATCACTGTGTATAAGGTCAAGTAAACCTGAAGCCCTTTGACCTTTGTTAGGAAAAGGAGACTTCGTCATTTTACCCATTAAACAAGCTTTGCATGTATCAATCTCCTCATAGGAGAATGATCCCAGCAGTCCATGATTATGCAACCGCTTAATGCGCTTCTTGTTAATATGGCCTAAACGACTATGCCATAGCAAGGTGCTGTCATCAGCATACTTGGCTTTCTTATTATCAATGTTTTGTATAGAACATTCCATGTCCAATATGAATAGCCCATTGTTAATTGAACTAGTAGCATAAACAATATTATCAAGAGTAAGATAACACTTTGAAATCTTGCATTCAAAGGAAAACCCTTTCCTGACAAGAGCAGGAATAGAGATAATATTTTTGGTAATACTGGGTACAAAATAACAATTGTTTAATTCTAATACAATGTCAGATGGTAATGAGATGTAATAATCCCCTACAGCAACAGCAGCAACCCGTGCCTCGTTTTCAACGCGTAGGTCCACCTCATGCTGCCCCACCTGTCTTCTTCTCTTGAGTTCCTGTACATTTGAACAAATGTGAACTTCACATGCAGTGTCCAACACCCATGAAATAGAAGAAGAAGATATCATGACTTCAGTCACAAATATACCTGAGCCAGAAGCGATGCTTCCCTTCTTGTCTCCTTGGAGCGCTTTACAGTCCTTTTTCCAGTGACCTAGCTGGCCACAGTGGAAACACCTGTTGTCCTTTGACCGCTTAACCTTCTGTTTCAGAGCCTTGCTGTAACTCTTGACAGGGGCCTTGCCCTTCCTCCCCTTCTTCTTGTTCCTTGAAGGAACCATTAAGACAGAGGTTGAAGGCTTTCCCTTCAGAGTTTCCTCAGTAGTCAAGAGCATATTCAACAGCTCTGCCGGAGTACAATCGATTTTGTTCATATTAAAGTTAATAATGAACGCATCGAAAGAGGGCGGGAGAGACTGCAGAATAATGTCTACAGCAAGCTCCTGATTGATGGTATGCCCCAGTTTCTCCAGAGCCTCTTTGTGCCCAATCATCTTGAGCACGTGAGCTCCCACTGGGCTCCCTTCAGCCAGTTTGCTCTGAAAGAAAAGCTTGGTCAAATTATAGCGTTCAGTCCTCGCCTGTGCAGCATACAGCATCTTGAGGTTTACTATAATTTCTATAGCAGACATATCCTCATGCTGACGCTGCAGCGGTGGCGTCATAGACGCTAGCATCAGGCAAGCGACATCAATGCTATCATTGACATGCTTTTCATAGGCATCACGAACCGCCCTTGCGGCGTTCGCAGCGGGTTGAGGCGGCACAGCCGTCTCGAGGACATACAATTTCCTCTCTGCCTTAAGAACAATCTTAAGGTGTCCGTACCAGTCTGAGAAGTTTGGCCCAGCAAACTTCTCCCTTTCCAGTAGGGATCGCACATTGAAGCTCATGGTGTTCGTTGCTGTAGGAATCTACAACAATGCAAGAACAGCAAGGTCAGTATCAATGTCTAGAATCAATCCAGGACTTAAGAAAGATTCTTTTCTCACTATTTTATCTGACTGTAAAATCCAATAAAACAGTCCGAAAGAGTAACACTCTTTTAGTGAGATGGGATCCAGATTTCATACTTGGTCTCCGCGTCCCGCTCAGGCGAGATAAGATGCACAGAGGGTACAAGCACTAATTTCTGGTAGGCAGTCCCTGCCAATCGCCAACCCGTGCGATTCCCCTTCATCTGGGCAATCCAGCAGACTGTGCCAACTGAGTTGGTACAACACAGTCTCTGACCCCACAGATGGCTGCCTCCATATAGCTAACATATGCCCCATATGTAGCCTACATGGTCAAGCTGACCTGACCTACTCCCTGGACCACCACGTGCTATGCTGAGCAACGAGAAGCGATAAATCCCTTCTCTGTAACACGCAGGTGAAATCACACACCGTCTGAAGATAGATGGACTTGCCCACTGAGTGGGTACAACACGGCTCCAACGATAGTCAGAACAGTGAGGTTTCGCATCAGAAGGCATTACGTGCTTGATATTTTAGCGTTGGATTTTAACGGTCTTTTATCTTCTTACTATCAGGCAAATCCTATGGCTATAGCAGAAGATAAATAACTCATGCAATTCTAAGTATTTAGAAAATAAAAGAAAGCATGGATCTTATGTGGTAAAAGCCCATAGAGCCTAAGTAAGACCTTAAATCAACTTAAGTCTTCACTTGCTCTTCTTGGGTCTTTTGCACCTCATCTGGTCCAACCCAGGGCCCTAGCGCTCAATGTAGCTCAGGTGCGCCCACCAGCTGAATGCGCCTCTGTGCTGTGTGTTTTTGTGCTCTTGTCTAATTAAAATACATTTTAATCTATCTAGACAAGCTTGACTCGCAGGTCAATTATACAATTAATTAAAAATGTAATTCGCATATCACAAAATAATAATTTACCAGGCTCGCAGGCCCCAGCACAGCACACATTAAAGGGCAACCCACATAAGATTAAATAAACAAGCATCATGGCATCATTCAATCAACATGTGATCCATTACAAAGAAAATAAAATTTTGAAAACCCATTGGCATCAATTTCAATTTTCTTATGTGCCCTACAACCTTACAACGGTCCATTGATAGGGATCCACTCATCATGTCTAGTTAGATCCATGCCCTTTGCATGCACCAAGTCATAACTGACTCGCGTTGACCTAATGGTCAACCATGCATGCGCCAAGGGGCTGAACAACCAACATGAGTCCTGACAAGCGGGTGTGACCCCGGGCCTAACTCATGTGTGTTCAATGGTTGTCTCAACCAGACCTCGCTACACGCCTGTGATGCAGTCGATCTATAGCCACCTCGTGCTTGCGCACAGGTGCCATCTGGTCGACCCATCTAGGCTGTCAGATGGTCTGATCAGACTGGTTGGATCTATCCAAGATGATGCTTTCAACCCTATCAACCCGTCTAAGGGTTTATAGTAGGCGCTTATTAGATCTAATGAAGGGCGCGCAAGTTCTTTTGATTTGAGAAAACAAAGCATGCGCCAACATATGCGCAACAAGAAAACTTGCATGTAAACTTAAGCATGCGCCAATACATGCGCAACATGATAACTTGCATGTAAACTATGCGCATGATAACAAACCTTAGATCAAAGCTATAAGCACATACAAGGATCACACATAAACAACAAGCAATCATATGAACATACGATACCATGCTCTGATACCAATTGTTGGGTCCCCTTCAAGGGGGAGCGCAAACCCTAATTAGGCACATATATGTGCACATAGCGGAAGCTAGGGCTTCAAGATCGGTTAGCATGACACATGATTAACTTGTAAACGAGGATTGCAAAGAATCAACTCATACCATAGCCATTAGATTGGATGCGGCTTGAAAGCAAGAGGGCAAACAAGCTCTCCTCCAAAGAAGACACACACAAGGGATGAAGGCTTCCTCCTTGCGCAACTCTTATGCTAGCAAAAATTGCCAAGTTGTCCTTTGTGTTGAGGAGATGAGATGAAAGCTTCTTGGTCGTCGAAAGCTCTTCCTCCTTGCGTAAAACGATACCTCACCCAAGAGAGAGCATCGAAGCTTTGAGGCGTTGAGTCAACATAGGCGTTTTGGCGTTTCAAGACTTCCATAAAAGGAAAGTCATCAAGACATGCGTTCATGTCTTTTGAACCATTCCAAAACGCCAACTCAATTGAACCATGCGTTCACTTATGTGAACCGGTTCAATTGAATTCGGTCCAATTTCATTTGGTCCAAATGACAAATCGAACCAAGCCAAGCCATGGTCTAAATCTCATATGAACCGTGAAGGTTCAAGATCTAACCGTACATCTCTTGATGCTCTTGATCTCACCGATCTAGCATCCACACTCTCGATCGAAGCTTACCGATCTCAAGCTCTAATCAATCAAACATGATCAGACCAGATCTCACTTACAATCAGAGTTTAAACTCCTTTAAACTGAACCAAAACAATTCAGTCCACACGATCTGACTTAAGTAAGCCATATCACCAAATTGTGCGACCCTGAGGGTTTCCTTTAAATGTCGGTAACGATAACTTACGTTATCACGATCAGTGAGAGGTATCTAGCAACACATCACTGTCTCCCAATATAAAGGAAAGAGTCTTCCAAGACTACACCCAAACCATAGCACAAGTGTGAATCCACTTCACAAGGCATACAAGTTTCCTTTGCCACTGGATGTTCTTATTGGACAAGCGTGTCAAGCCTGTAACTCCAATATGATGAGCATGATTAGATCAGGTGAACATAGTCACCTGGGTATGGCCATACACTTTCTCAATCATCTCATTCGGGGGGGCCCCTTCAGAACATCACACTCCTTAAACAAGGAGACGGCAATCCTATATCCATCACTAGTGTCCTAACCTGACTCATGATCATTATCCAAGACAGTCTATAACCATTATGTTTCAAATGATATTGAACTACCTCAAAACAATGACAATCATCATTTAGAAACACAAGTGATCTCAAGTCAGAGGACATGTGCCACTTGGTGCAAACAAGGAATATTCACTTTGTGACAAGCAATTGAATATCCTAGTAGGGTCTGTCCAGTACATCCAATGTACTCATGCGTCTACATCTTATTCCATGCTCGAAGCATCCTATAAGATTAGAACACATATTAGTCTCAATCATATCATGGCTGTCTCAGGTTCACTAAGATATCTCGACTAAGGACATCACTGCATGTCAGCCTAGCTGAACAGCATCGAGACATTATTCAGAAGCACACTTATTGCAGCAGACAATGTAACATACTGAATAACAACCATTGCCTTTATAAACATCACTGTTTATACATGATACTGTTACAATCCCAAGGCCTCAAACATTAGCCTTAAGGGCATACCCCAACAAAGTCTTGGAAACTTTTCAGCTAGAGTTTTATCTCCACACCAATGATCATTCGAAAAAGAACGAAAGTTTCCATCTCCCACCTCTATTATCATGTTCTTTGAAATAAAGTCCCAACAAAGATTGAAGCCAACTTTTTGAATAGCATCCCAAATGGGAGAGATAGAAGGGCCTATTGCTGTAGGTAGTAAGTATGGTACTTAAAAATGTATTTGCTTCTAATCAGATCTTGCCACATTTCATGATGATTTTGGTGTAGCTGCCAAATTCATTTGAATAGTAATGCTGAATTTCTAGTACTAAGTGTATAAATACCAAGTTCACCTTCTTTGTAGCTGCAACAAACCTCGTTTCAGCTTACTTTACTTAAAAATCTACCCTCTTTTTTACCACTCCGTAGAAAGCTTCTCATAATTCCTTCTATTCTTTTAGCAACCAATGTCGGCATTTTAAATAAGGACATAAAATAAAGAGGTAGATTAGCCAACACTGATTTAATCAAAACAAGTCTTCCAGTCATAGAGATTAGGCTTTCTTTCTATAAGGCAAGTTTTCTTTATACTCTTTCTACCATAGGAGACTAAGTTGATATTCTTCCAGGTGACGCTCCTAAAGGCAACCCTAGATATGTAAAAGGTAGGGTTTTAATTTTGCACACTAGCATCTTTGCCTCTTGTTGTAAAAGTCCATTTCTCACATTGATTCCAATTAGCGAACTTTTCATGAAGTTGGTTTTCAAACTAGAAAGGCTTCAAAGCACTATAGAATTCTTTGCATATTAGATAACACTCTGAGATCAGCAGAACAAAAGAGAAGTGTATCATATCATCTGCAAATTGAAGAATTGATATTTCACCAAATTGCTCATTTATTTGAATACCCTTTATGAGATTTAGAGCTCTAGCCTTATCTATCAATTTTTAAGTCCATTTGCAATAATGTTAAGAAGTAGGGATAAAGGGTCACCTTGACGCAACCCTCTCCCTAAAGAGATCTCTTAAGTTGGACTACCATTGACGAGTATAGAGACCCTTGCAGTAGTTATACATTCTTTAATCCATGATTGCCACTTTTCTCCAAACTTCATTATCTTGAGAACATCCATAATATAATCCCATGAGACACTGTCAAAAGCCTTTTCGAAATCTTATTTTAAGATAAAACCATTTCCTTTATTTTGATTTACTCCATGGATAACCTCCAAAGCTTAAGCAAGAAATCCAAAATTTGTCTTCCTTTTATAAAAGCATGTTGAGTATGGGAGATAACATCTGTAATAGCTTGTTGCAATCTAGCAAATAAAACTTTTGAGAGAATTTTATACACCCCATTAATTAGACTTATCGACCTGAAGTCTCTTAAATCACAAGAACCAGGTCTCTTTGGAATTAGAGTGATGAATGTAGAGTTTAAACCTTTAGGAATTTTACTCATATAAAAATCCTAGAATATTTGTATCAAGTCTCCTAATAAATGCCAAGCTTTTTTATAAAACAGAGCATTAAAACCATCCGCTCGTGGGGCTTTGCCATTGTCACATCTTTGGAGCCCTAGCTTAATTTCCTGCATTGTAAAATTATATTCTAAAGCTAGTTGCTTTCTTAGGATGCAATTGTTGGAAAGGCAACTCATTTAAAGAGGAGGGATAGTGAGGTTGCTTCTTGTAAATTTCTTTGAAATAATAGTTGATCTCTCTTTTGATTTATGGAGGATCTTTCAATACAACTCCATTTTTAAGGACACCAATCAATGCATTCTTCTTATAACTCATAGTGGCTTTCAAGTGGAAGAATTTTGTATTTTTATCACCTTGAAGATTCCATTGGACTCTAGATTTTTGTCTCCATAGGGATTCTAAATCACTAGAGATTTGTTTGATTTCTTGAAATAGTTCCAATCTTCTACTTTTTTCCTCTTTAGAAAGAGTCCTTTCTTCAGCTTGTAACTTGTAAAAATGTAGTTTTGCCTGCTTGGAAATTAAGGTTTTTTCCAAGTTGCCAAATATATTTTCATTCCACCACTCAAGCTCATATCTTAATTTTTTGAGGGTGGTGAGAATATTAGAGATTGGGTTCTCTTGCTTGATTTTATTCCAACAGGTTTGCAAGAACATATAGAGATCCTTATTCTCCCACCAAGCATCGATAGAGTGAAATGGCTTTGGGCCCAGTTTGACACTACTAAGGTACACAATAATAATGGACAATGATCAGAAAGTTGTCTCTGCAACCCCAACAGCTCATAATTTGGAAAGGTTTGCATCCAATTAGCATTCACAAAAGCTCTATCTAGTCTTGACATGCAAATTTTATTTCTCCATGTGAATTTTCTTTCCTAGAGGGGCAGATCAATTAATAGGGAGTCATTGAGATCTCTGATCTATTAGAGCTTGTACTTTCAAATGAATGAAGGATTTCATTAAAATCTCCTAAGATAAGACACGGAATAGAGATTTGTTGCAATATTAATTTTAGTTCCGCCCATAGAGTCTCCCTTTCTTTGCTATTGATCCCAGCATAAATGAAGAATACAATCACTCTGTGCTCTGTGTCTTTGTATCTTGCTTCAATTGCAATCTATCTTTGTCCTTTTGAGATTGTTTCTTGAGACAATACATGAGAATCCCAAAGAATGATTAGACCGCCAGAAGCACCTTTTGATGGGACAAAGTCCCACTTTACTTTATTGTTGTTCCATAGCTTGAAGGCAACATAGTTATTCAACCCTTTGGCTTTGGTCTCCATTAAACCCATCAAAGAAATGTTCTTCTTCTCTAAGAGTGAATTGAGGTATTTGTGCTTAGTATACCCACCAATACCTCTAATATTCTAGCTGAGAACATGCATAGAAAATATGATAGCCTTGGGGGTGACGGAAAACTTATTGCTTATTCAATTCTTTTTCCTTGTCTCTTTGTATGTTACCCCTTATAATCTCTAGTGATTTTTCTTTATCTTCCAGTTTGAAAAGTCCAATCTCATGTCCAATTTCCCAAGTCAATTTTGCTTCATCTCTTGTATACTGTTCTTCCAAATTCTTTTGACTAATGATGCGATTCATGTTTGCAATAGATGAGTCAGAGATGGAGTCTGAAATAGAGTAGGAGCTACATTTGTCTTGCCTTTTGTTTAGTTCCCCTTTTTTTGTAGTCCTTTTAATTTTTCTCTTTTTCTTCCTCGTAGCCCATGTGTTGTTTTGATTAATTAATAAGCTTGAACTTGCATCCTTCTCTTTGTCCAGGTCTCTACAATAATTCAACTTTGGGATTTCTGTACTTGAAGTATTTAACACTTTGTTTTGTGATAATTGGTAATTGTCACCTCCATTGGTGGAATTTACCGATTCACTTGCAATATGGATCTCTAAAGTTTGTAGCTGATTTACTAGTTTATTGTTTGTAGGAGTTTCACCAATTCGAGAGATAGAGTTGGAGTTGGGCATCCCTTGAGTTATTTGAATAGGAAGACTGTTAGGGAATGCCGGGTGTAATTTAAAATTTTGCAGTCCCAGGACGCAGCGGAAGAAGCATTACACCCGAAACACATTCCTTTCCCAAGGATCCATGCGAGAGAGAAGACACAAGGATGTGTTAGAGATGTACCTCTTTTGCTTGTCTAGACGTCGAAGCCATGTTGAAGGCGCCCAAGTGTTCGCCCTCTACAAGTATCCACGCATCGACTCCTTGATCGTTGCTCCCTTCCACGCTTGGTGCTAGCCTCGGGAAGAGAATCAAGCCTTAGGGTATCTTTACTTCTCTTGCGCCACCTCCAAGATGAAAGCGCCAAGAGGAGATGAGGAGGAAGATGATGCCGCCAAGTTGCTTCCTTTCTTCTTCTTTGCTTGCGCCACCTTCAAGCAAGGTGCGCCTATGGCCAAGGAAGGGAGAGAGCTTGTGGCAAGGAGATGCCACCAAGCACTAAGAGTCCTTGCGCCAAGAAGAGAGGGAGAGGAAGAACTTGCAGCTCCAAGGAAGAAATTTGCGCCAAGCCTTATTTACTCTCGCCCCTTGCACTCCAAGTCTCTCCAAGAGATATGTCACCCCTCCTAGATGTTGTCCACACGAATCAACCTTTTAGTGGGGCGACAAGGGTCCTATTAATAGGACAAGGGGCGGTTAGGGCAATGGCTAGGATTATGCCAAGTGGGCGGCTAGGATAAAGGAGTCTTGAGGTAAGGAAAGTCTCCAAGACTTTACCATAAACCTCATTCAACCTATCCTAATTTGCCCAATGGCCATATCAGCCCAAGACATGCCTTAGAGGCATTCTTTCCATCCAAGGAGAAGGGCTAGGCGCAACATGCATGAGGAATTCGGCTAGGGAGGTGTCTTGGGAGAAACTAGGGTTTGAGGTAAGGTAAGTCTCCAAGATATTACCATATACCTCTTCCCTATGTCCATATGCGCCTAGGAACTTCCCATAAAAGTTCTCAAGCCATATCAGCCCCAAGACTTGCCTTAGAGGCAAGCATTCCATCCAAGGAAGAAGGGCTAGGCGCCCTTTACTTTCATAATGAAGCAAAGGCGCCTTCCTCACCCCATTATGCCCCTAGGCGCCAATGGGGTGAGATTTCTCCCTATTATACCCTTTCAAGCCAATTCCTCTTCATGACAACTAATTATTGGGCCTCATTGGATAATGAGCTAGCCCAAACTTCATGGCATGGGTTGATTAAGCCATTGGATCTAATCCAATGCAACCCTAATCTAAATGTGACATATCTAGGTCAATTTCGGGTCAACCTGCCAAAAATGAAGTTTGGCTCCAATAACTTTCTTCTAACTCATCAGGCCCATTGGCGCTGATGAAATCTTCCAAATGGATCCAAGTTATCCAATAACTTGATCCTAAGGCTTCTGATTAAAGCAACGTCAAGAGTCTATTGCGTGTGACCCCGTAGGATCCATATGACGATGGTAATGATGTAAACATCATAAGTAGTGAGGTGTATCTAGCAACACATCACTACTACCCATGTCATAGGACTTAAGTCATTATGGCAACAACTCCTAACAAACAACGAGGATTCCTATTGCATTACAGATCCCTTTGCCTAAGCTGATATCCTGCCATTGGATTAGTCTCAAGTTTATTATCCAATGCATTGGTCATGACTCAACAAGTGTGGCCACACTCTCCTGTCATGCACCAATAAGGTGGGGCGCCCCGAGTGGATATCATGCTTCCAATAAGGAAGGGGCAAATCCTACTATTGGTCATTCATGTCTCTACATGACTTATGACATGCCCAATGACAGTCGTTTTGATCTCCCAATTACGGAGAGACGTAAGACTGTATTAAATCACACCCATCATCAAATCTAGACATGAATACCTCAAGTCTAAGGATCAATGCAAACCTCTTGTATGTAAGATTGACTTGTTGACTAGACAAGTCAATCCTCACGGTGGATCACTCCAGTGCATCCAATGCACCTGTATGTCTGCGTTACTATGCCCCGCACCTAACCAGCCCATACACCAGTCTCACATGTACCAAAGCTGTCCCATATCTGCTAAGGTACCTTGTCTGGGGATAGCTTATGAGAATGGATCCAATCCAAACTCCTGGGACATTATTTATGCAACTCAATACATCAACGCAGGTAGAGAAGTCTAGCATAATAACGACCATGCCTATATAAAGAGTAATAGTTCTATCAAAGTACATTCAAACAATGCCTGACCATGTCCATACATTGGTCTTTAGGGCATATACACCAACAATCTCCCACTTGCACTAAGACCAAGGACAACTGGTGTTTAGCCAGTTCCAATGTCTCTAGTATGACCTATTTAGCTTCCGCTGCGCCAGAGGCTAGGTCAGTGGAGTTTTCCAGATTGCTATCTGTGTTTATTTTAACAAATTTGATCATCATCCTTATTCATGATCTCTAAGATTAGATGATATGCTGTAGTACATACTTGAGCATTAAGTTCCTTTTCTTATGCTATGGCCCCAGTAATAACTATACTGGACCATCAAGCACTATGAACTAGATCAAGTTTAAATGAATGAAGCTGCATCCTTGGCTGCCACAAGTAGCTGCAATGTACTCAGCCTTATTTGTAGAATCTTGCCACTTTGGTTTGCTTAATGTTCTTTCACCATACAACACCATAACAAGGCAAAGCGCAAATCCTGGCTGTGATCAATAGTCACTAGACTGGAATGAAGTGTCAGTGTACCCCTGTACACAAAATTCTTTCTTGTCTATCATAGACTAGACTCCAATCCTTTATACTTCCCAAGAATATATACAAGGATTGTTTTCACAGCTATCTAGTGTTAAACACTAAGATCTGATTGAAACTTGCTGGCTATGCTCCAAGCATTTGCCACAAATGGTCTTGAGTATATTATTCAAAACATGATCCATCCTACACACCATGTATCAGGACTTTAGACCCATGTTATTACTCTCCAGCTGTGTCATAGGACACAACATCCTTGAGAGAGTCAGACCATATTTTCCTGGAAGGTATCAATATCTGGAATCATCCAATATAAACCTTTCCAAAAACTCTTGGATGAACATAGATTGACTAAAGGGCAATGACTTTCTTGGATCTCTATCTATAGATCCTCATGCCTAAGATGTTGGCATCATTCCCTAGATCATTCTTCTTGAAATACATATCAAACCTTTTCTTCACCATGTGAAGAGTTGAGATGTCATTCCATGTGAGGAGAATGTCATCAATTATCTAGAACAAGAAATACTATTAAGGTGCTCCCACTGATCTTCTTGTAAACACAGACTATTTCAAACATGCTTGCATAACACCATGCATATCGTTATGGCCTTGATATGAAAACCTTTTCTGGCTATTTCCTTATAGATATATTTTTAGATGTCCATGCAAGAAAAGCAGCTATCATAACAACATGCCATAATTGATCATGCAATTATAACAAGCAGATCCGTAATGGACTTAAAGCTCAGCTATTGGTGAAAATTTGATCATTATCCACCCAGTGGATTTGCCTGAAATTATTGTTCACTAGCTTGCCTTTTAAGGTAACAATGTTACCCTCCATGTCTATCTTCCTAAAAGATTAATTTATAGCCTGTGGGAATTACCCCTTTGGCAGCTTATCCAAGTCCTAGACTTGATTAGCAGACATGGAGCCCATTATGGTTTTCATGGCCTTTAGCCATTTCTTGGAATTTGGTCCACCGACCGCTTCCATTTCCTCATAAGTCTTAGGTTCATGCTTGATGAAAAATTCGTCATGCCCAGCATATCGAATCGATCCAGACTTATGTGGTTCCTGTGTTACTTGAACCTCAGGTTGACTTTCAACCTGTATGTGAGATTTTGCTCTCCATCTGTGTCTAATTATATTGTGGTTGATTCTGGACCTTGTCCAAATCTACTCCCACTAGCTTCTTTCAAAAGAAATACTTTCTCAAGAGAGACAACAGTTTGAGCAACAAATATTTTGTTCTCCTTGGGATAGAATTAACACTCTACAGTGTACCACAAACACATACTTTTGAATCACTGCACATTACATTCCCAATTCCATTGAAGAAATGGGATATTTGCAGTTCTCAACTCAAAAGCTAATTTAGACATTTTTCTTATGGAGTGGCAGTACATCTGTTTGCATGACATCATAGTAGTATATTTGCATGACTATTCAAAGATGGAATCCACATCCAATGTGTTCCTTTTTCTTTCTTTGAAATTCACTACACAGTGGTGTACTAAGAAAGCTGTGAGATAACTCCACACTTCTTAGGACAGTCATCAAATTCTCCACTAATCACCTTGATCCAATCAAAGTGCTTTAATAGATCCTTCAATTTGACTCAATACTTCATCTGTGAACTTCTTGGATTTTTCCAAAGTTCTTGGGTTGCGTAAGGCATACCCACACCTAATGAAGTATATAACTCCTCTTAGTGCTTGTTTATATGGGTCTACTTATATTGCTGTGTAATAGATCCAACAAGCCACTATTCCTTCCACCCTTTACGGTGAAGGCAGCATCTGTCACATTGTTCCTTTGAACTAGGCTCACATGTATCATAATCCTGAAAGGACAATGATCCCAATAGCCCATGGACCTTTGGATGTGACCATTGTTCTATGGTTCAAGAGACAATGCTATAAGAAGAATTTTATTGAATCATTAGATCTGATCTTGTGTTACATATAGAACCATAAACTATTGTCAATTGTATCACTTCAATAGAACATCTCAGATTAAAGAAAAATATTATTTATTATTTCAAACTGAAGTCCTTTCCAAAAGGAATGATGTTCTAATACATAAGCTGATACAATAATAGCAAAGTTCTATATAAAGTCTTCAAGGCAGTGAGATGATATCAACAGCAGCATCCAATGCTCCGTCCCTGACCCGAGAGTCGATCCCATCAAGCCTCTTCGTCCTACTTCTTTTGAGCTCCTGCACATGTAAAACATATGTGAGCCTCACATACGGTACCCAATCGATCCCCTTGAGGATGCAGAATAATTATTTGGCTTTGACGTATAATTATTCCTTGATAGAATTTTGTTCCCTTGTAGACATGGAGTAGTCATTTAGCCTTAGTGTATAACTATACCCTGAATGATATTCATCCTCTTTAGGATGGGAAAAAATTTTTTAGTCCATGTATAATTATTTCTTAATAGAGTTTTGTACCCTTGAGGACATAGAATAGTTATTTAGCCTTAGTGTATAACTATACCTTGATGAATTCTCTAATCTTGATTGATATATAGTCTTTAGAGGGCTCGTGGATATTTGAATTTGATTGACATCCGGTCTTTTAAGGGTTTATGGACATCTAAACTTGATTGACATCCGGTCTTTTAAGGGCTTATGGACATTTGGGTTCGATTAGCATTTGGCCTTTCGAGGACTTGTCGATATTATGTCATTCGATAAATAATCAGCCTATAAAGGACGTATGAATATTTATCTATTTTGATACATTATGTGATAGATATTTGGCTTTTGCAGAACATGAATATCTTTTTGATTTAAGGTTATATAAATATTTTTTTTCTTTAAATATCTATCTAATTTCAAGATTGTTTTGAGTGATACTATAACAAAATTGAGGAACTATGCCCCAATACCTAATATCGATATACGCACCTCCCAAATAATATTGCTAGACATCATGCATCAACTTAGAGTGCTATTATGTTTGAATTAGCCTTCAAAAGGTATGATGTATATGAGTTAGCTTTTAGAGAGCTAAAATGGATGAACGAGCCTTTGGGCGAAATGTTTGAAATTGGCGGTGAACGAGCTTGTAGAGTGCTAGACGTTCAAAATAGCTTTTAATAATATGTTAAAAATAGCCTTTTAGAGGGCCAAATATTAAAAATAGCTTTTTGGAGAGCTAAAATATCAAAAGTAACATTTGGAGGGCTAAAATGTTAGAAATAGCTTTTTAGTAGGTTAAAATATCAGAAATAGTCTTTAAAAGTTTAGTATGTCAGAAATAGTCTTTAAATGGCTAAAATATTAGAAACATTTAAAATATTAGAAATAGCATTTGGAGGGCTATAATGTCATAAATAGTATTTAGAAAACTAAAATATTGGAAATAGCCTCTAGAAAGCTAATAAAACTTGAGTTAGCTTTTAGATTATATCCAATTGTCAAGATTGGGCTTAAGTCAAGAAATTTGTGTCGGGTCAGGAAAATGATTTGCAATAGACTAGTTTGAATTGAGTGGACTAGGTCAAGTCATCTGGTCCAATCATTGGATTGGGCTAAGCATGCTAGATTAAGTATCATACTAGTTGATTGGGCAAGTTATTCTAGTTGGCTTGACTTAAATCAAATTTAATGTTATTGCTAGAGTTGAGTTAGTTTTGATGTTAATGACTAAGGATAAATTCATTTGCAAGTTTGGTTTTAATTTGTGTTGAATTAAATCATCAAATTAGTAGACTTCGAATTTAATTAAGACATTATCGTAATAAATCAAGTTAGGCCAATGTCAAGTCAAGCTTGAATCATTGTTTGCTTCCAATATGAAGTAATACTTCAACAAAGCTAGAGTTAGATCTGAGTCCAAGTTTGAATTTTAGATTGAATCTAACTAGACTCTATTTCAAATTTAAATCAAAGTCAAGTTTAGAATAGATTTGCCTCGTAGTTCTACTTGTGTTTGTATTTAGTTAAACTCAGTTTGGGCCTAGGTTCAAGTTTAAACTTCATTTGTAACGAGTTAAGTAAAAATAAATCAAACCAATTGGTTCAATGCAAACTATCAAATTTGTGTCGAACTGAGTTTCATGATTGACCGTATGGACCAAATTTTACTTTTATTAATGTTTTTCTATCCATCAATTAGATTTAACAAGACTATTCATCTTAATTTATAGATTTGGTTGACTCCTAATTTCTAATCGCAAAATTACTCTACCAAAATTTAAACCCTTGTCCTTTTAATACTAATATTGTTAAGTTAACTAAAAATTCTTAATCTAATATCATTTATATATTAAAAATACTACAACAAATATAAAAGCTTCTTAAAAAAATATAATTCAAAATTTTATTTAGATATTAAAATAATAATAATAATAATATAAATTTTTTTAAACATATATATAATAATGATAAAAACGGGACGTGCCTGGGCCAGCCCGCGTGCCATGCCTGGGCTGGCCTGCGTGCCGTGCTAGGCCGGTCACGTGCTGTGCTCAGCCTAGCCCACATGCCTAAAGGGTCCAGCCTAGCACGACCCAGAATGGGCCAGGGGCTGTGCCGTGCTTGGCCCATGTCATGTCGGGCTGTGCAAGCCACGGGCTGACCTGACCTGTTGGCCACCTCTATCCACACACTAATGTAATCAAAGCATCGGAATTAATAGGAATTAAAACTAAAGTTAAAATTGAAATTCCCATAAATACGGCAATTAGTAAATTAAGACAAATTGCCCAACGGCAATTAAACAATTGTACGTTTATTAACAGTAATAAATACTAATAAAGAAGATATCCTATCCAATATAGGAACTTTTCTTTTTTTTGTTAAATCAATCAATGCACAAACATTTCAGTAAACAATAATTTTTTTATTTACTTCATAGCCGGTAGAACTTGGGGCAATTGGGGTTTACATCACTAATTTTATTAATTAACTTATTTTAAGAAAAAACTGTTTCCGATAATAGTTAGGATTTTTGTTCCTTATTGTTTAGCTTACAACAGTATTCTTGCGTTATTTCTTTAATTATTATTTGTATTAAACATAATACAGTAAACAAACAAAGAGTAAACATGATTTTTTTTCTACTTATTTACATAAGGAGTAAAAAAGAAACAAATTGATGTATTAATTTTTTTTATCTATAAACAGTACATGGAAAATAATTTTATGGGTTAATTTTTGTTCTTTACTTTTAATCATAAAAAACAATAACTAATATATTAAATAATTATATAAATAAAAAAGCATCCGGGCGCCCTATAGTTATGCCGAAAAAACAATAACTAATACTTTTCTTGGCTCTTTGATTTTGCTGCTTTTGCCGAAAAAACGTCCGATCAATTTCTCTATAGTTATGCCCACAGGTGAAAAGGATAAATTGTAATATGCCTTTGAATTCTATCACTCTTAACTTTGTTTTAAATATATTTTACAAGTTTCATTGTTTAGTAATCTATATACATATTTTCTATACCAAAAAATTTTCAGATATTTTATTGACTTTTAGAAAGTTTATAAAAATTTGTACTTCCTCTAGTTCTCTATACTTATGTGGACTTTGGATAGACACTTTTGCATATTTAAACAAAAATAATAAAAAAAAAACTATTATAATTATCCTACTTATTCTCCCATTCTTTTTTTCTTACCATTTAGTCAATGATATATTTATTCCACATGACTAATGTGGATTTTGGCTTGGTCAAAGTTGATTCATAGTGATATTTTTTTTATCAAAGACCGACAAGCTAAAAATTAATGGGTGAACAAATTTTTGAAAAACTTTATGCAGGTGACATTAATAATGTATATAATGAACATTATATGCATAATATACTAATTTAATTACTTTAGAAATATTGGATATTATGTAAACTTTGATATTGTGCATATGATATACTTAATAATTTTACTGAACATAATTTACTTGTTAAATTACATTTACTGTCACTATTTCATAATTATAATTATAATATAATTATGTGTTAATTGATTTTATAAGATTATTACTGATGTGATTTTTAATACATGTCATAATGTTCCTGTTGCAATTTATTGGTACATGATTGAAATGTAATTGTTTTATGTTATGTTATTGTTTTTAAAAGTACATATATAGATTTGCATGAGCAGATTTTTAAAAGCATTTTTTCTCCAATACCACAATGAATATATTTGATAACATTTTGAACATTTTGAATCTTATATAATTTTATTATTTTAATAATATTTTAAATAATCCTTATGTACATTATACAAAATATAAATATTATGCACTTAGATGTATATATTTAATGTATAGAAAAAAAAAACATAATGCATTTAATAAACTTAATGTGCATAAAGTATATGATATAGTTGATGTGCTTGTAATTTAATAATTTCTATAATATTTAAAGGAGATCAAGCACATCATAAACATAATATGCATAATGAACCTGATATGCATAATAAACATAATGCACATTGTGATTATTTTAATAATGATTCTCACAAAAAAAAAGTATTTATTTACATAAAAAAGTCATTCTCTTAAAAATTTAAATGATTTTGAAAAATAATATACACTCAGAAAAAAAATTCTTAAAATTGGTTTCGCACTCTATGATAAGAGCATTTAGAAGCCTAATTAATTTTTAGGTCTAATTGCTGCTCTTTTTAAATTCAACAATAAAAATTTAAACTAAGAGTAAATAATTCAATAATAAAGATAAGTTTTTAAAATTCCAAAGCGCAATAGACTTATGTAAAAAACTAAGAGTAGTCATATCAAAATTAGACATAAAGTATATAAATAGCTTGACTTATAAAAAGTTGTAGCTTTTTCTTTTATAAAGACTGAGCACAATAAAGCTATTGGCTTGCCCAAGATTATAATCTTGGAAGTATCGATAGGAATGATATTAGTATGAAAATAGGCCTCTCAGCGGGTGGGAACCCAACTTTTGTGATAGGAGATCCCTTGAAGGAGATTTAATGTGGTAATAACAAACAGATTAATTGGCCGAGAAGCACTTTGAAAAATTAAATTTATAAAACACTATGGTATATAAAAATATTTATGTGATAGAGTTGATTTTTTATACTCTCATTCTTGAGGATACATTTTGTGTTTCTTATTGTAGAGGTAAGAAAAATTTTCCAAAGTAGTTAATTACCCTGAGATGAACCTCTACACTCATCCATTGTAGGGAACTTCCTATATGAGAGAGTACGTATACGACTGCGGCTGAGGACATAGACAATTCTCAAAAACTCTCATGAAGATATATTCGCACAGCCAAAAATGAGCAACCCCGCGATCGGACAAACTTTGTATTGTGTATGGATTTGTTGAAGTTTGGGTCAAAGAGAAGTAGTTCATGACTAATTCACTATTTTGTGTTCAGATGGAAACATTTCACTAAATAAAGGTTATACCTTTAAGTGCACTTTACTGACCGCATGATATAGGTATAAACAGCAATTTAAATACATTTAATCATCTTGTTAAATTTAATTATATTTAGATTTTTTAGTAATTTTGTGAGAAATTATTGGAATAAAATTAAAAAAAAAAAAATTTAATTTTAGCATTGAATGCTAATATTACTAGCCTTAAAGAAAAAAAGCTTAAAATCTCATACGAGAGTATGAGATTGGTCTTCCTCTTTCCTCTCATCTTTCTTCTTTTCTTCTATTTGTTTTATTTTTTTGGATCTTTGATTTCGCTGCTTGTTGCCGAAATGATATCCAACTAATTTCTTCATGGTCATACCCGCTGGAGAGGAATATCCGATTGTATCATCGCGTGTTCAATCCTGAATTAACTTGTATGAGAGTTTGAATTTTTACCTGATGACAAGCTGTAATGCGCATTGGAGTTCTATCATTCTAACTTTTTTTTAAATATATTTTATAAATTTTATTACTTAATAATCTATATTTTTTATTTTTTATTTAAATAAATGCTGAGATGAAATTTTAGACCAATAATATCATGGTTCTTGTTCAAACTTCAGTTTGTCAAGCACCTAAGCGTATTCGAATGAGTTCTCAATGACATGGCCAATGACCGCGATGTTAATGTCAACTTTCTATAAAGAGATCGGCCACAGGAGCAGTAACGCTGCGAAGCGAAGCCCGGGTAGCAAAGGTTAGTGGTGAACAGAAAACTGCATTGCATTCGAAGGTGATTTTTGAATTTATGCATCTCGGTGCAATGGGAAAAACGATGCAGCAAATTTCGCTAGTGATAAATGTTGTTCACAATTAATTCTATAGGTAGATAATTCTAATTATGCATGCAAATAAACGAAGAAGAAGATTGAAAAAGAATCATCTAACTGGAGGCAATGTTTTTCTTTATTATAAGACAAAGATGTCCAACCCTCGCACAGGCTTTATTCGGATCTCTTTTCCTAAAATAACCGGCTGATGCTCATTCGCTAGTGCGTCAGTGAGAAACTTGCCATAACTGCTTTCAATGTCGAACATGTGAAAATAGTAAAAAGATGTAAAAAAGAGAGTTATATGCTGTCTTGCCTCCACTTATATAGTTAAAGCTGAATGGTTAAAAATAATCAGGTAAAATGCTATTGATAAATTTGCATCATATATAATTGTTAAGTCTGCAATTAAACAAGAGAGGTAGGGATTGATGCCAGCATGCCGCCGCAATTTAGATGGGTGAAAGTGGATAAAGTAGTAATTATGAGAAGACGATGATTTAAAACAGATATAAGTACTAGCGGTGAATAAGAGACATATGCAAGAAAGAATTGATCTCAAATTATAGGGACCGGATTAAAACAATTAAAGCTTGACAAATCTAGGATAAAGCATGCGATTAAAGTGTAGGATTAATGACTATAATCTTTGTCTTACGTTGTTTATTCACAATTAATCCTATATGCAAATTATTTTAATTACGCAGGCAAATAAACAAATGAAGAAGACTGAAATAGAATAATCTAACAGGTGATATTTCCGTCTGCGATAAGACAAAGATCTCTTATCCCTTGCATAGGGTTTATTCGGATCTCATATTCCAAGATACAACTGGTTGAAGCTCCGCTACTAATGCATCGGTGAGGAGCCTGCCATAGCCTCTTTCAACATCAAATATGCAAAAATAGTAAAGAGACAAAAAAAAGAGAGAGTCAAATGCTTTGCCTCCACTTATATAGTGGAGGCGAAATGACTAAGAATAACCTAGTAAAATGCTGTTAATAAATTTGCCTCGTATGACTAAGACTAACAACTATAATTAAAACCAAATAAATTAGTTTTAATTATAATTTATTAATAGTACTTAGAATATTTTTATTGGATAAATAAAAAATTAAAAATGATTGCTTGATACAATTAAGAGACTTTGGGTTTTTTTAATTATAAAACCCTTTAGTCATAAACTCATCATTTTTGTAATTCATTGTTTCACATATCATTATCCTCACATCGCCTCTACTTAGCGAGCGCATTTTTTAAGCAGTGTATAATATCCTTAAAATATAGTTTTACTATAATTTGGGAAACAATCATGTATGAGAACGAAATTCATATTAATATGTCAAATCTTTATGAAATATGCATTTTTATTGTAGTACTTTAAATATTTTAGAAATGTGAATAATATATGATGAAAATATAAGAAGAATTATGAAAATATTTTACTAAACTAGGTGGAAATGAAAAAAAATAGCAAGAGACATGTAAATGGGGGTTGAAAAGTCAAACATACTATTGTTAACCATGTTCCCCCATGGTACTTTGATTCACCACATCCTTACACCTCATTTTTATAATTTACTTGAGATAAATATGAAAAAAAGGTAAATGCTGACATGCTTGCTTGTGCATGACTTGAGGGAAAGAAAACTTAAGAAAGGGAAGAGGAAGAAAAAAAAAAACACAAGTTAAGAGTGATTTTGGCTTTTTAGGTAAGTATTTCTTTCTTTTTTTGTGTTATTTGTTTTTTGCTCCTAAATCAGTGGAAATTCTACTCCATGCAATTATAATATTAATTTGCTTCTGATTGTCTTTTTTGATGAATTTTGCACTTTGGAAGAATAGTTTATACTATGTTAACATATTATGAATGCTTATTTGATAAAAATATGATCTTTTTGCACTCAAGTTAATCATAACATTTGATTTTCTAATCCAAATCATATGAAGTATGATTCATTACAAAGAATACTCAAATAACTTTCATTTGAGTCTAATATTGCATATTTAAGATGGCCACCTAATTTATTTCTTCAGTTCAAGTCAACCTTATAAATCTGCTTTCACTGTTTTGACCTTTATCTAGTTATTATTTCATATCCAAATTATGTGACCCTAATTATGTAAAATAATTATTTTTCATATCAAGTAGACTTATTCAAATTTGATTTGAATACAATATTGAATACTTTTGGGTTTACATCCAACTCAAGATCTGCTATGAAATCTAACTTATGGAACTTGTTTTTGGTGAACTAGGGTTCTTGACCTTTTTGTGTTCGAACCATTATAACTTACGATTCATGAATCCAAATCTTATGAAATTTGTTTTTTTTGAATCTAGACTTAAAGAGCTTCGTTTTAATTACAAGTTTGACCATATTTAGTTTAATTATCAAATTGATAAGTGCCCCATAATCTAGCATATGATTTCTATTTTCTGTGTTTTGAAAAAATGGTGTGAATCTTTTTCAAAAGCCTATTACATTCGTTTTCTTCATATTATAACCATAACTTACATTGCAACCTAATGTCTTGCATTTCTGTAGTATTTTCAGTATGCTTTTACTATAAAATATCTGTGTTTTCAATCATGTTCATACTCATTTTGACTCAAATTCTTGTTATTATTTAGGATCTTTACCTCTATTCACTTTTTTCATATTTTATGGGAAAAATAACCAATTTTTGATGAATTGTGAAAGGTCTGAGCACACGGATGAATTCCACACGTCAAGACAAAGGTTTCTATAAATTTTCATGTAAATTAGAGTTTTGCAAAAATTATGGCACCCCTGTGAAAATAATCACGATCATAATCTTTGGACAACCACAGAAGAAATTATGGTTGGGACATGAAAAATATCATAGTCATAATTTTCTCAGCTCGAAGACCAAGGGAATATACATAGTGGAAATTACAGTGTAATTTCCATCATGATCATATTCTCTTGGTGCGCTTCGATGGAATCTCACCGACAAGATTACAGCCCCCTATGGTAATTATCATGGTTGTAATTATTTCCAACATTTTATGCAGAATTCCACCCACATGACTGGTAGGAATACTCACCACAATACTAGAACGACATGAATTCTAAGAATATTCTATTCACTTAAGAAACTCTTACATTAATTTGCTTGATACTAGTTGATTGTCTTTTCTATACTCTGCATAAACCTTGATTAATTTTATTACTTGAGGACAAGCAAGTGTTTAAGTATAGGGAGATTTGATGTCTTGCATTTATATAATATTTTCAATATGCTTTTACTGTAAATAACTCTATTTTCTATCTTACACATACTCATTTTGACTCAAATTCTTGTTATTGTTAGAAATCTTCAGCTCTATTCGCTTTTGTCCTATTTCATGGAAAAATTACTAATTTTTTATGGATATTTAAAAATTTGAGGATGCAAATGAATTCTAGAAGTTAAAACGAACTCGCCCATAAAATTTCATTCAAATCGAAGTTTCACAAAAATTATGACCCCCTTGTGAAAATAATCAATACCATAATCTTTGGACGACCATAGAATAAATTATGGTCAGGCCGTGACAGATATCATGGCCATAATTTTCTCGGCCCGATAATTTGCACAAAACGCTTCGACAGAATTTCACCAATAAGATTATGGCCCCCTGTGATAATTATCATAGACATAATTCTTTTGAACATTATGTCAAATTTCCACTGACAAGATTACTACCCCCCTGTGAAAATTATCACACCTGTAATTTCGTTCGCTAGCATCGATTTAACTTCATTTTTTTGCCCAATGTGACAAGATTACTACCCCCCTGTGGTTTTGTGGGAAATACTTTTGGAAGGCCCTGAAGGTTGTTAGCGAGCTTTTGGAAGGTTTTGAGGATCTTGGAGCAGAGTTTTGGTGACGGGCAGCTGCGACAATGCGACAATAGCTGTTCTTTATCGGAAGGCTTCGTTCTTCGTTTTCTGCATTGATGTTCATGATAAAACCCACGTTTTATCATCCTTTATCAATTTTATCATTTATTTGCAAATTGTAATCGAGAACATGAATTTTTCTTATGCTAAAATGATGAACATGTTAGCGTAAATACTATTTCATGACTAGGGCATAGCCCTCTGTGTTATTTTAACTTGAGATGTGATTTTTTTTCTTTTTAAAGTAATTTACATGTGTCAGAATGAATATTGTTGTGCTTAATTATGTGTTGATCCTTGGCCATGATTAGCATATTGTTAGAAGTCACAAGTGTTGGGAAACCCCGGGGATATTTTACAATTTTCAGAAATAGAGATTACAACATACATTGCACAACGGAAGCAATATCCCCGAAACAAGCCGGTCCCAAAAACCCAGTGAAGATCGCAAGCAAGAGAGTCGACACGATGAGTTAGGAAAATACCTTAGAGCAAGATGAGGTCGATGTCGTGATAGGCGCCCAAGCGTGCGCCCTCTGCAGTTTCACACACACGGATGCCTCGAGTCCTCTTCTTCCACGCCCGGTGCTAGCCTCGGGAAGAAGATCCAAGCCTTAGTTCTCTTCTTTAATGCTTGCGCCACCTCCAAGGTAGAAGCACCAATTGATGAAGAAGAGAGGAGAAGGGAGAATGCCGCCAAGCCTTTACTTCTCTTGCGCCAAAGGAGGAAGAAGGGAAGAAGCTTGCGGCTAGGGTTTGATGGAAGAAGATGGTTGCGCCAATGCCCCTTACTCTCGCCCTCTTGATGTGTTCACGCCTCCAAGGAAGAACACTTGTAAGAGGGGGCGGCTAGGGTCACATATATAGGGCAAGAGGCGGTTAGGGTAAGGGCTAGGATCATGACAAGTGTAGGGCTAGGATGAGGAGGTTTGAGACAAGGAAAGTCTCCAAGACTTTACCATAAACTCCATTCAACCTATCCATAATTGCCCAAGTACCATATCAGCCCAAGACATGCCATAGAGGCATGCATCCATCCAAGGAAGAGAGGGGAGGTGCCCTTTACTTCCATAATGAAGCAAAGGCGCCAACATGACCCCATTATGCCCCTAGGCGCTTAATGGTTCATGTTTCTCCCCATTATACCCTTTTAGCCTCTCATCTCTTCATGAGAACTTGTTATTGGGCCTCATTGGATAATGAGCTAGCCCAAACTTCATCACATGGGTTGATTAAGCATTTGGATCCAATCCAATGCAACCCTAATCCAAATGTGACCAACCATGGTCAAATACGGGTCAACCTGCCAAAAATGAAGTTTGGCTCCAATAACATTCTTCCATATCATCAGGCCCATTAGCGTTGATGAAATCTCCTAATTAGATCCGAGTTATCCAATAACTCGATCATAAGGCTTCCCGATCAATACGAGAACTCGAGTATCAAGGTGTGCGACCCTGTAGGTCCCTCTGACGTTGGCAGTGCTGACCAAATGTCACCACAAGCAGTGAATGGCACCTAGCAGTGCATCGCTGCTACCCAAGTCATCGGAATGGATATCGACATAGACATCCCCATCATTGCAACAAGGTACAGATGCATTACAGTCTCTTTGCCGAACTGATATCCGATTGGACAAGTGTGTCACCACTTGTTTTCACCCAATCACATGGTTATGACTAAATCAGGTTCTCACCTGGGTATGGCCATACACTTTCAGTCATAGAACCATAGAGGAGCTCCATGGATATCATGCTTCCCTAAGGAAGGGGAAAATCCTATGTCTGTCCATTGACCTTCTCATATGGGTCGTGACATGCTCAATGACAACCGTTATGACCTCCCAACTACGGCGAGGTGTTAGGTTGTATCAAAGCAAGTCCCTAACCATATATAATGGTCAATGACCTCAAGTCAAGGGATCACAGCGGGTCGGTCCAGTATATCCTCCAATGATATACCCATGTGTCTGTGTTAGCACCACGTGCCTAACCAGCCCACATACCAGTCTCACAAGTACCAGAGCTATCCCATATCCACTCAGGTACATCGACTGGGGACAATCATTTGAGCACAGATCCAATCTATCTCCAGGGACATTATCATGTAAGTACACAATCGTAGGTGTAGACAAACAATGATAACGACAATGCCAGAAAGATATATGAATATCAGAGTCAAATAGTACAAAGATGGACCAAAACTAGGTCCTAGGGCATATACACCAACAGCAAGAGGAACTGAGAGGTAAATTACGACGTCAGATCTACAACATTTGGACAGATCAAATTGATTATGAAAGTAGATTAATTTGATCATGAAAGTAGATCGAATTGATCTGAGGGATTATATATTTTATCAAGAGCTAAATGAGTTTATTTTGAATTAATGACCACAAAAGTAGGATATTAACTCGGGTAGACTTTGGGTTGTACCACTGAAAGAGGGCAATCTATAAACTCGGATAAATCCCCTTCATCGTAGTAAAAAACTCCTTCTATGAGATGAATTTTTTTCCATTGATGTTATATGACAAAGACTTGATTACAATACTCAATAGCTTAGTTCAATTAGATTTCAAAAACCACTCCACCAGAATCATCTAGTTAATAATCTTAAGGTTAGTTGGTACTCGGACATTGGTCCTTGTGGGACCATATTATTAAATTACTTTGATACACCATGCACTTGCAGCAAGCCCATCAAGTTTTTAGTGCCGTTGCTGGGGATTGAACCCGCGTCACCCATGCGTGAAAAGCAGAAATACTCTATATTACAATGACATGAATTCTAAAAATATTCTGTTCACTTATGAAACTCTTGACATGAATTGGAGGCCAAATACATAAGGTTATACCTTAGAAATTTGCTAGATACTAGTGGATTCTCTTTTCTATACTCTACATAAACCTTGATTAATTTATTGCTTGAGGATAAGCAAGAGTTTAAGTCAAGGGAGATTTAATGTCTTGCATTTATAAAGTATTTTCAGTATACTTTTATTGCAAAATATCTCCCTTTTTATCATGCTTATATTCATTTTCACTTAAATTCTTGTTACTATTCGGAATCATCACCTCTATTCACTTTTTTCATATTTCAGGAAAAAATAATTAATATTTGATGAATTTTGAAAGGCTTGAGTGCATAGATGGATTCCAGACATTAAGACGAAGTCATCTATAAATTTTCATGCAAATCGGAGTTTTGCAAAAATTACGGCCCACCTGTAATTTCCAAGATGACCATAATTCTCTTAGCGTGCTTCAACAGAATCTCACTAACAAGATTATGGCCCCTTGTGATAATTATCATGGCCGTAATTCTTTTGAACATTCTATGCAGAATTCCACTAACAAGATTATGACACCCCTGTGATAATTATCACACCCGTAATTTCATCTGCTAGCCACGATTTTACATTTCTTGCCTAATTTGGCTCATTTTCGATTGAGATTTTAAGGGAAACACTTTTGTAAGGTCCTAATGGTTATTAGGGAGCTTATCGAAGGTTGTGAGGATCTTTTGGCAAGCATTAGAATGGAATTTCAGTGAGGGATGGAAGCTAGAGTGATTGGGCAGTGACGAGAGTTGTTTTTCTTCATTGGTAGGCTTAGTTCTTCGTTTTCTACACCGATCTTCATGAGGGAGCCCTAGTTTTATCATCCTTTATCAATTTCATCATTTATTTGCCAATTTAATGAGTTTTTCTTTTGCTGAAATGACGAACTTATTATCGTAAATACTATTTCAGGACTACAGCATAGCTCTCTATGTTATTACAATTTGACATATGAATTTTATCTTTTTAAAGTAATTTATATGTGCTAGATTTGATTATTGTTGTGCTTAATTATGTGTTGATCCTTGTCCACAATTAGCATACTGTTAGACGTCGCAAGAAGAACTGAGAGGTAAATTGCGATGTCAGATCTACAACATTTGGATAGATCGATTTAATCATGAAACTAGATTGAATTGATATGAGGGTTTATATGGTTTATGCAGGGCTCAATGCATATAGTTTGTGGTATTGACAATGAAGGTAGGGAACTAACTCAGGTAGACACTGGGTTATATCACTAAATGGCGGTAATCCGTATACTCAGATAAATCTCCTTCAGGTCAATAAAAAACCCTTATATGACAAACCACTCCCTTAGAATCATATAGCTAATAATCATAAGGTTCTTTGATGCTTGGCCATTGGTCCTTGTGGGATGATATTATTATAATACTTTGATAGATTGTGCACTTGTGGCAAGCCCATCAAGTTTTTCGTGCCTTTCCTAGGTTACCCGTGTGACATGCGGGAATACTCACTACTACACTACAACGACATGAATTCTAAGAATATTCTATTCATTCAAGGAACTCTTGACATGAATTTAAGGCCAAATATGCAAGGGTATACCTTGGAAATTTGTTTGATACTAGTGGATTTTCTTATCTATACACTATATAAACCTTGATTAATTTTATTGCTTGAGGACAAGTAAGAGTTTATAACTAGGGAGATTTAGTTTCTTGCATTTATATAGTATTTTCAGTTTGCTTTTACAGCAAAATATCCCCCTTTTTTATCATGTTCATACTTATTTTGACTTAAATTCTTATTATTGTTTGGAATCTTTACTTATATTTGCTTTTGTCACATTTCAGGAAAAAACAACTAATTTTTGATGGATTTTAAAATATCTAAGTAGATGGATGGATTCCATACGCCAAGACAAAGTAGCCCATAAAATTTTATTTGAATTAGAGTTTTGGAAAAATTATGGCCCCCCCTGTGAAAATAATCACGACCATAATCTTTGGATGACCACTGAAGAAATTATGGTCGGACTATCAGATATCAAGACCATAATTTTCTCAGGTCGAAGACCAAAGGATTCAGTGATGCCTTGTATTTTTATATTACTTTTCAGTATATTTCTATCTTAAAACAAGGCCATTTATGATATTTTTATATCTCATTTAGGTTTATTTACTTGTTTGACTTGGAATCGTCACATTTTCTTAGAATTTTAGAAATGTAGGTGAAATCACTCGAATTTTTGAGCTTTTTGAAGATTCTAAAAACATTTAGTGATTCCTAGTGATGAGATTAGGCTACATAGCAAATTTGGTGTGAAATAGAGCTTTCCATGACAATCACGGCTAGGCTATGAATATTATAACAGGCCATGATCATCCCATAGAACTAGTACACAGTGCTCTTCTTGGGCAAACCCTGATGAATATCATGGGTCGTGATCGTCTCATAAAAAATTCCAGAAGTCAACTTTCATGTCAATCACGGCTAAGCTGTGATTATTTTCCCAGGCCATAATTGCCTCAAGACCTCAACAAATATCCATAGTGCTGCTGTTCACTACTGGACCATGATTGCTTTCATAGGCCGTGATGGAAACTTCTCAAAATCTACAGTGCAGATCACGGCCAAGCCGTGATCGCTTCCGCCCTTTCACCTTCTTCACATTTTTCTCTCGATCGAAAGCTCAAAAAATTCCAGAAAAATCCAAAAAAAAAAACCCCAAGAGGGAGGCAAAGCATCAGGGCATAAAAGCCATCTTTTTTTGTGAAAATTGGGGTGGGGGGAGCAATCAATGGACGAACGCGTAAGGGCAAGAATATAGGCGACG
Organism: Costus lasius; assembly: GCA_027563935.2. NCBI lineage: Eukaryota > Viridiplantae > Streptophyta > Magnoliopsida > Zingiberales > Costaceae > Costus > Costus lasius. The sequence goes on along the minus strand of CM050453.2, from coordinate 43,467,388 downwards.
AGGCTTTATAGAGGCGATTGTGGGGCGATCTCACAACGATTCTTCACCTAACTGAGAGGAAACGTTTGCATCATCTTCTCCTACTTCTTCTTAGTCTTTGCTTCTACTTTTCTTTCTCGACTTGAGAGATCTATATTGATTATTATGGCTGTACTAGCTTAAACCTTTATTCAGGGCTCGGATGGAGCCTGCTGACTTGATCTATCTTGTGAACTGAATTTATCTGATGTTAATGAGTTATTTCTGAGCATATTCTATCTTATTGTGTTAATTGCATGATATTACCTTGATCATGTAATCTTATGTTTTAAACACCATGAGAAGTACCGAAAGGAGAATCATGATGTCGGATCTGCTTTATAGGACTTTTTAATTGCTAACACGAAAGTAGTTAGGATTCAATCGAGGGTAACATAGTTTATCATAGAACTTAATGGATTTGTTTAAATCAATAAGCCACGAAAGTAGGAGATCGATTTAAGTAGATACCGGGTTGTGCTACTAAAAGGGGGCAACCTGTACTTTAGGATAAATTCCTTATGCAATAAGGGTAACCCGCACATTAGTTTTATTCAGTTCTTCTAGATTAGTCAGCGTGGTGAATTTCGAAGTCCCGATATCTCTCAATTAGACACTCTTTCCATTTCCATCGTTGCTATTTCCTATTTTGTTTGTTGTTGAGTTTGTAACCTTATTTCCCAAACATGAATGTTTGATTGCTTAGCTTCTAAATATCAGAATAGTTAGAACTTGACCCAGTTCCCTGTATCTCTAATTTTTGTCATGGCCATAATTCTCTCAGTGTGCTTCGACGGAATCTCACCGATATGATTACGGCTCCCTTGTGATATTTATCACAGCTAAAATTCTTTTGAACATTCAATGCAAAATTCCACCAACAAGATTATAGACACCTATGATAATTATCACACCCATAATTTTGTCTGCTAACCACGATTTTAACTCTGTTTCTTACCCGATTTGGCTTCTTTTCAAGCGAGATTTTGGAGGAAACACTTTTGGAAGGTCCTAAAGCTCATTAGAGAACTTTTTGAATGTTGTGAGGATCTTTTGTCAAGCTTTGGAGTGGAATTTCAGTGAGGGACAGAAGCTACAGTGACTGGGCAGTGATGAGAGCTGTTCTTCTTCATTGGAAGGCTTCATTCTTTGTTTTCTACACTGATCTTCTTGAGGGAGCCCTAGTTTTATCATCCTTTATCAATTTCTTCTTTTATTTATCAATTGTAATCGAGAACATAAGTTTTTTTTGTGCTGAAACAATAAACATATTAGCGTAAATAGTATTTTATGGCTAAGGCATAGCGCTCCGTGTTATTATAACTTGATATATATTTTTTAGTGTATTGAAGTTATCTACATGTGCACAATTTGATTATTGTTGTGCTTACTTATGTGTTGATCCTTGGCCACGATTAGCATATGGTTTGACATCGCAAGAAGAACTAAGAGGTGAATTGTGACGTTGGATCTACAACATTTGGAATGTAGATCTAATTGATTGGAGGGAGTATATGTTTTTTTAAGAGCTCAAAGGGGTTATTTCGAGTTAATGACCATGAAAGTAGAGAATTAACTTGGGTAAACTCTTGGTTGTACCACTAAAAGGGGGGCAATATGTAACTCGGATAAATTCCCTTCAGCCTAGTAAAAAACCCTTCTATGAGATGAATTTTTTCCATTAATGTTATATGACACAGAGTGGTAACTTTATTACAACACTTATTGTGTTCTACTAGTGAATTAAGTAGCTTAGTTCAATTAGATTTTGAAAACCACTTGATAGGATTCCGCAAGTGCACGGAATTATCGAAGTAATAAAAATATCGATCCACATAGACCTTATTGTTAATTACCAAATAATTATTTTCTCGCTAGCTAAGTAAACCGAATATGATGAAAGTAAATAGAAAGAGTGTAAGATAAACAGAGAGATAAACATGGGACTAGGGTTTCATCCACCTTAATTTCAATGATAAGATATAAATAAAGGTTCGTCAATCAAATCTTGCTACGATAAAGACCTAATTCACTTCATAAAGGGATTATCTCACTTTCGTGCAGACAATCATGCAGGGACCAATCCTCGCTTTCGCGCAAGATCTGTCCCAATGCTAAAGATAAGTAAATCATCAATCAAAGAACTTAAGATCACTTTCGTGCATCCGAATTCTAGGTTGATAATCTCTAGTAGAATCTCAAGGATCATTTTCATGCATCCGAGCCTCAACACTAGTTTTACTCAGTGTTTTCCAACGTTTCGATCATCACTTTCGTGCAAGATCTCCACGTTTGACACAAATAACTCACTCCTAGATCAATATTATTAAACATGGCAATTAATCTACTAGAACAGATCAAATTAGATCTAACCTAAGGAAGGGATCCTAACATGCAATTCTAGGGTTCCAAGTTCTCAACCAAATCACCTTTCAGTCTCATTGTGAAAACTCTAAAACATGGAAAATAACATAGATCTATGGAAAGTTAAAGACAATTCATCACAAAAGTAGAATTATCACAACGAAGATTATCATGACGAAAAAGAAGAATTATCTAATCATTAAAAATCAAGGGGATTACACCCCATGTCCCAAAATATATCTAAGCTTGCATGGAGAAGAAAATACAATAATCAATAATTTCAGAAGATCAAAAATCAACTAGAAAAAAAGGTTTTAGAAAATATAGCACGGCTGTGAAATATTTCACAGCCGTATTTTGCAAGCAGAACTCGATGAACAGTGCTTTCACTACCGATTTTGTTGATTCCTCCTCCGATTGAACTCCTTTTCCTCTGAAACTTCTGAGATCTTGTCTTCTCCTCTGGGCGAAGCTTCTGCATGAAAATCACGGCCGGATATGGTCTCCACGCCTCTCGGCGCGAGGCCAAACCCTATCCGCCTCTCTGACGATTTCTCCTTCGATACTAGATAAAAATTCTTTTTTCCACCTTGTGCATCTTCTTCTCTTAAATATGAGTCTGGAACATCTTTCGGATTCCAATTTGGAGCTCTGGATCAAAAGTTATGGCCCAAACAAGTTTCGGCCGCAGAAAACTCATGATTTTGACTGGAAATTACGGCCGTGTAATAATTTACGGCAGTGCCGTATTTTCATTATGTGCACCGAAAGTCAAAATTATGGCCCGTAAAATATTTCTCGATGGTGCCATAAAATCGGACGAGTTCTCTGGTCTGGATCACCTGGGAAATACGGTACCGTAGAATCGTTTACGGCCGTGCTGTAAAATCAGCAAAGGTTTCTATTCTGAAAGCGCTGAAAAATATGACAGTGTAATTCTTTACGGCAGTGCCGTAAAATCACAAAAACTTTATGTTCAGAAAATCCTCCAAATTATGGCAGTGTTCTGATTTTACGGTACTGTCTGAAATTACGGTACCGTAAAATGGATTTATTTTGCAGAGTTGCTCCGTTTTGCATAAAATTTCTTGGGTGACCTCCTCTTGATGATGGTAACTCTTTTATGTGTTTGATTTTGCTTGAAAACGCCTTGAAATAATGCCTTTTTACCTGAAAACCATGAAAAACCCAAATAAAAGTAGACTTTGCAATATTTGATGAATTCAGCATAAAAATAAGCAAAAAGATCCTCAATTTAGCATGAAAAGATACATAAAATGATACAAAATATACTATATATTTTGGTGTCATCACCACTCCACTAGAAACATCTAGCCATTTGTCCTTAAGGGACGATATTATTATATTACTCTGATTGGGTATGCACTTGCGGCTTGCTCATCAAGTTTTTAGCATCGTTGCTGGGATCGAACCCAAGTCACCCATGTGACAAGCGGGAATACTCACTGCTATACTACAACCACATGAATTCTAAGAATATTCTATTCTCTTAAGAAACTCTTGACATGAATTTGACGCCAAACACGCAAGGTTATATTTTAGAAATTTGCTTGATACTAGTGGATTGTCTTTTCTATACTCTACATAAACCTTAATTAATTTTATTGTTTGAGGATAAGCAAGAGTTTAAGTTTAGAGAGATTTGATGTCTTGCATTTATAAAGTACTTTCAGTACGGTTTTATAGCAAAATATCTTCTTTTTCTATTATGTTCATACTCATTTTGACTCAAATTCTTGTTATTGCTCGAAATCATTACCTATGTTCGTTTTTGTCATATTTCAGAGAAAATTGATGAATTTTGAATGTCCTGAGAGACGTCAAGACGAAGTCGCCTATAAATTTTCATACAAATTGGAGTTTTGCAAAAATTATGGCACCCTTGTGAAAATAATCAAGAATATAATATTTGGATGACCAAAAAAGAAATTATGGTCGGGCCATGAAAAATATCATTGCCATAATTTTGTCAGCCCGAAGACCAATGGAATATACATAGTGAAAATTACAGCCCACCTGTAATTTCCATCATGGCCATAATTCTATCGGGGCACTTCGACGGAATCTCACTATCAAGATTACGGCCCTTTGTGATAATTATCATGGCCATAGTTCTTTCGAGCATTTTATGTAGAATTCCACCAACAAGAGTACGACACCCCTATGATCATTATCACACTCATAATTTCATCCGCAAGTCATGATTTTAATTCCGTTTCTTGTCTGATTTGGCTCATTTTTGAGCAAGATTTTGGGTAACATTTTATAAGGTCTTGAAGTTATTAGATAGCTTTTTGAAGGTTGTGAGGATCTTTTGATAAGGTTTGCAATGGAATTTTGGTGAGCGATGGAAGCTAGGGCGCAACAGGGCAACAATGTGAGTTGTTTTTTCCTTCATGGTAGGCTTCATTTTATCATTGTTTATCAATTTCATCATTTATTTGCCAATTGTTATTGAGAATATGAATTTTTCTTGTGCTGATATGATGAACATATTAGCGTAAATACTATTTCAGGATTACGCTATAGCCCTCTATGTTATTATAACTTGATTTCTGTATTTTATCTTTTTGAATTAATTTATATGTGCTAGATTTGATTATTGTTGTGCTTAATTATGTGTTGATCGTTGGCCACAATTAGCATACTGTTAGAAATCACAAGAATAACTGATAGGTAAATTTCAATGTCGGATCTATAATATTTGGACATATCAATTTAATTACGAAATAGATCGAATTGAATTGAGGGATTATATGGCATTAACTCGGGTAGACATGAGGTTATGCTACTAAAAGTGGGCAATATGTTCACAAATCGTAGTTTTGCAAAATTATGGCACCCATGTGAAAATAATCAGGAATATAATCTTTGGACGATTAGAGTAGAAATTATGGTTGGGCCATGAAAAATATCATGGCCATAAATTTCTCAGCCCAAAGACCAATGGAATGTACATAGTGAAAATTATAACCCACCTGTAATTTTCGTCATGGCCATAATTCTATCGGCGCACTTCGACAGAATCACACTGACAAGATTATGACCCCCTTGTGATAATTATCATGGCCATAATTCTTTTGAACATTTTATGTAGAATTCCACCGACATGATTATGGCACCCCTATGATCATTATCACACTCGTATTTTCGTCCACTAGTCATAATTTTAATTACGTTTCTTGCCCGATTTGGCTCATTATCAAGCAGGATTTTGGGTGAAATACTTTTGGAAGGTCTTGATGTTATTAGAGAGCTTTTTGAAGGTTGTGTGGATCTTTGGCAAGATTTGGAATGGAATTTCGGTGAGGGATGGAAGCTAGGGCGACAGGGTAGCGATGTGAGTTGTTTTTCTTAACATTTGGCTTCATTCTTCGTTTTCAGCACCGATCTTCATGAGGGAGCCCTAGTTTTAGCATCCTTTATCAATTTTATCATTTATTTGCCAATTGTTATCGAGAACATGAATTTTTTTTATGCTGAAATGATGAACATATCAGCATAAATTCTATTTCAGGACTACGACATAGCCCTATGTGTTATTATAACTTGATATGTGTATTTTATCTTTTTGAATTAATTTATATGTGCTAGATTTGATTATTGTTGTGCTTAATAATGTGTTGATCGTTAGCCACAATTTGTATATTGTTAGAAATCACAAGAAGAACAGATAGGTAAATTGCAACATCGGATCTATAATATTTGGACAGATCGATTTAATCATGAAAGTAGATTGAATTGAAATTAGGGTTTATATGGCTTTAACTCGGGTAGACACCGGGTTATGCTGTTGAAAGGTGGCAATCTGTTCACTCAGATAAATCTATTCCTTTCCTTTTTTTGTGTAATAATTTCTTATGTTATTTAGATGGAATATAGATATAGAATAAGAGTCCTTTTTGAATAAAAATCAAATAAAAATGAGGCTAATAATCCTAAGGTTAGTTGGTACTTGGCGATTGGTCCTTGTGGGATGATATTATTATACTACTTTGATAGGCTTGCACTTGTGGTGAGCCCATCAAGTTTTTGGCGCCTTTGCTAGGGATCTAACCCAGATTACCCACGTGATAGGTGGGAATACTCACCACTATACTACAACGACATGAATTATAAGAGTATTCTATTCACTTAAGAAACTATTGGCATGAATTTAAGGCCAAATATCTGAGGTTATACCATGGAAATTTGTTTGATACTAGTGGATTGTCTTTTCTATAGTCTGCATAAACTGTGATTAATTTTATTACTTGAGGACAAGTAATAGTTTATGTCTAGGGAAACATGATGTCTTGCATTTTAAAAATATTTTCAATATGCACTACAACAAAATATTCTCCTTTTCGGAGTCATCACCTCTGTTTTTTTGTTTGTCATATTTCAGGTCAAAACGATCAATTTTGATGAATTTTGAAAGGCTTGAGCACACTGATGGATTCCAGATGTCAAGACAAAATCACCTAGAAATTTTTATTCAAATTGGTGTTTTGCAAAAATTATGGCACCTTTCTGAAAATAATCACGAACATAATCATTGGACAACCATAGAATAAATTCTGGTCGGGCCATGAATAATATCATGGCCATAATTTTCTCAGCCTGAAGACAAATGGAATATACATAGTGAAAATTACGGCCCACCTGTAATTTTCGTCATTGCCATAATTCTCTCGATGCGCTTTGATGGAATCTCACTACCAAGATTATGGCCCCTTGTGATATTTATGACGGCTGTAATTCTTTACAACATTATATGCAGTATTCCACCGACAAGATTATGGCACCCTGTGATAATTATCACACCCATAATTTCGTCCACCAGCCACGAATTTAATTCTATTTCATGCTAGATTTGGCTCGTTTTCAAGCGAGATTTTGGGTAAAACACTATTGGTAGGTCCTATAGTTATTAGCAGTCTATTTTAAACTTCAAAAATAGCGGAAGCGAGCCAAAAATAGGATTTCTAATTCAACAAGGACTGACTTACAAGAAATATACCGGATGTGAAAGAGCATATGCCTTTTTACGCAAATGTAGAAGTTGTGGATGACGATGTTGGAGACACGCAAGTGGCCTGTCCTTTATGCTCGTTGATGACACCAAAATATATAGTATATTTTGTATCATTTTAGATACATTTTCATGCTAAATTGAGGATCTTTTACTTGTTTTTATGCTGAATCCATCAAATATTGCAAAGTCTAATTCTATTTTGGTTTCTCATGATTTTTCAGGCAAAAAGGCATCATTTTAGGGTGTTTTCAAGCAAAATCAAACATAGAAGAATTCTCAACATCAAGAAGAGGTCACACAAGAAATTTCACGCAAATCGAGGCTAAGGACCAAAATACGGCAGGGCCATATTTATAATACGGTACTGTATTTTTTGCGGCTACCGTATTATCGAGAGCACGACCGTATTTTGGTGATTTTCCAAACAGAGAACTTCCCGATTTTACGGCACCACCCTAAAGAATTACACGGCCGTATTTTGGAGCACTTTCGGAATAGAGACCATTGCTGAAATTACGGCACTGCCGTAAACTATTTCACGGGCCGTATTTTCTAGACGTTTCCGACCAGAGAGTTCAGCCGATTTTATGGCAGTGCCGTGAACCATATTACGGTGCCGTATTTCCCAGCACTTTCAGAACAGAACGCTCGATCGATTTTACAGTAGGGCCGTGAACTATTACACTACCGTATTTCTGTTTTTGAACGCGACCCCAGGTCAATTTCGACGCCCAGTTTTTGCAGAGACAATTGCAAGTGATCCAGACCCTTAAATTCAATACTGTAAGAAGCAATTAGGAGGCAACCAACGAGAGGAAGAGGATGACACAAAAGCCCTAATTTTCATCCACTCGACAGAGAGAAATCACAATTCATACTACCGCCTAGGGTTACGCCATCGCGACGAATCCAGACCATCTTAGACAGCGAAATTCATACTGTAGCTTCGCCTGGAGGAGGAGACAACGTACCAGAAGTGTTAGAACGAAAGGAGGTCAATTGGAAGAGAAATCAAAGAAAGAAGAGGCGCCGACACTGTTCATCGTTTCAACTTGCAAAATACGGCTGTGAAATATTTCACAGCCGTGTTGTATTTTCTAAACTCTTCTCTTCCTTTGATTTTTGACTCTGTAAGACCATGGAATATTGTAACTTCTTCACCATGCTAGCTTAAACTCCTCTTGAGACATGGGGGTGTTATTCTCTTGATATTTCAATGACTAGATAACTTTTCTCACATCAATATATCTTTGCTATGGTTATTTTACTCAAGTGATTTATGCCTTCAATCGTTTTTAGCTTCATGCATTAACATGTTTTAGAGTTTTATGCTATGGACTGAGAAGATGATATCATAGAACTTGGAACCCTATAATTTATTGTATGAGCTCATCGCAAGAGATTGGTTGTGCTCTTACCCATAGATTTTAGAAGCTTATTTCTTGTTAATGTTATGACCTAGAATTTATTGTTGTTTCAGACATGATAACATGCTAGAGTTAGATCTTAGATTGTTAGAAAGCCTTGAGTAAAACCTGTGAAACTAAGGTGCGAGAGTGCTTAGTTTTGCTTGAGATCTTGGTATTGAGGTAGAATGCACGAGAGTGATTCTTTATCTCTTTAGCCAAAATTCACTTATATTTAGCATTGAATTGATCTTGCACGAGAGTGAGGATCGTTCTTTGTAAACTAACTGCACGAGAGTGAGTTAGTTTGTTTATCAAGTGAATTATATCTTAACTGTAACAAAGATAAATTGATGAATATTTAATCATATTTAGTTATGAATATTAAGACGAATGAACCCCTAGTCCCGATTCTCTCATTTTGATTTACTTCGATTACAGTTCGATTGCTATTTACACAATCCTCGATTTGCTTAGCTAGTGAAAGCTCAATTAGTCAGTACTTAACAGCGAAATCCCTGTGATTCGATATCTTAAATATTACTTCGAGTATCCGTGCACTTGCAGACACAACAAGTTTTTGGCACCGTTGCCGGGGATTAGTCCAAGGTACACGCTAAACAACTTGGGATACAACACTCGTGCACACACAGACTCCTCGAGGTTCCTCTTGCTCCACGCTCGTGCTAGCTTCGGGAGAAGATATCCACGCCAAGGTTGGGAGTTCACCTTGCTTGTGCCAACTCCAAGGTTGCACGAAGGTGCTGATCTTCAAGTTGCGCTACCAAAGAAGTGCGCCAACTTGATGCTGATCATTTTCCTTCAAGCGCCAACTTTGGAGAAGATGTGCCAAGGAAGGATGCTGCCCTCAACCACTTCATCTTGCGCGAAGACAAGGGGTTGATGACCAAAGGGCGACAACCTCAAGTGGACGACGCCAAGGAGGAAGAAGGTGGCAGCTAGGGTTAGAGAGGGGAGAGACAAGTCCTAGGTGGCTAGGGTTCTCCAAGAGATGTGATCCCCATGTATACGTCCCTAGCCCCTCTTTTATAAAGTTTAAACATGGGCCCTGTCACTTAAATTGCAAATATATTTATTCATAAATATTGATTTTTGTGCTTAAGTTGTGGGCCCCTAAGGATTCCGCTAAAATCATTTTAGCACTTAAGCTTTGGATCCCTCAGCATTCTGCTAAAATCACTTGATGTGTCAAATGATCCAAAGCTTCATCCAACTCTATAAAGCCATCTCCCAACTCTACAAGACTCCCAAATAGATCCGAACCATCCAATAGATTCGATCAGAGGCTATCCGATCAATACACAATCTCTAGTGTCAAGGTGTGCGACCCTATAGGTTCCTCAGACGTAAGCAGTGATGACCTAATCATCACATGTAGTGAGTGGCATATAGTAGTGCATCGCTACTACCCAAGTTATCAAAATTAATGTCATCATCGATAACCCCTAAACTGTGATAAGGTACTTGTGTATACTAGTCCCTTTGCTAGGCTGACGTCTGAATTGGATAAGTGTGTCACACTTGTTTATCCCAATCATAATGGTCATGACTAAATCAGGCTAAACCTGGGTGTGGCCACACACTTTTAGTCATGCAACCATATAGGGGCCCGTGGACATCAAGCTTCCTCGCAAGGAAGGAGTAAATTCTCTCTTGGCAAGTTGAATATCTCATATAGCTCAAGATACACCCAATGACAATCATTATAATCTCCGTTTTACGGTGAGGCATTAGCCTGTATCAAAGCATACTTCTTACTATACGGAGGCACAATCTCCCTTAAGTCAAAAGACATATACACCTCTATTACTATAAATTTTAACTTGAGACACCTCATGGTGGGTCGGTCCAGTATATCTACCTCGATATTCCCATATGTCAACGTTAAACACCCTGATGAGTTGCATTCACATCATTTCTTCCACCATATTTTACATGCTTATTTAAGCTTAATTATAGGATTTTATACTATTTTATGATGATTTTCTCTCATATTGTATAGAATCTTCACTTTTCTTAGTTTCCATGTAAATGTTGATAATATCACTAAAAAAATGATGGATTTAATGAGATTTGAAGTCACGGGGTCATTCGTGATGAAAAGATGAGGTTGTATGTCAAATTTAGAGCAAAACGAAGTTCATGCGAAATTTTCACAGTTGCGGCCGTGAACAGTTCACAGCCCATGAATACATTCCAGAAGCAGAAATAACACATAAAAACATTCATAGCCATGGCCGTGAACAGTTCACAGCCCATGAGGTTTGTCGCCAGTAGTGGTTTTTCACTCGATTCAGCCTCGAATCGAATTAGAACTTCATGTAAACTTAGGAGAACCTTCCTAAGAGGGTCCCGCATGGATTGAACTATAAAAAAGAAAGACAATGGACTAGATTAGGGGAGCTTCATTGGACGAATTTGTATAGAGGTGGTGGTAAGGGCAGAAACAGGTGACAGGGCAAAATTCTAACGAGGAGATCATGTAAAGGACATATTTTGTTGCTCCATCTTCATCTCCTGATCGAAGAGAAGGGTTATCATTATTCTCCTAGTGTTCCCTTGTAATTCGATTAGGTTTTCATGCCAAATTTATCAAACTATATGCTGTTTACTATGAACATGATAACTTAAGACATGATGACTCCAAATTTCATAGTGTTTTGCATACTTGTTTGGTAGTCTTTTGAGCCATAGTCTTACTCTTTTACTTTGCTTTTATACTCTTTTTTACTAAATCCTTCAGAATCTACACAATCTTTGATTTTTAATTAATTTCAGGTAAAAAGGCATTATTATCACTGGTTTTCGAGCAATATCAATGCATGAATGAGTTCTAATCATCAAGAGGAGTTTACACAACAAATTTTAAGCCAAAATACACCTTCTAGCTAAAATACGGTAGTACCATATTTTACAGATGCACTTCCACGGTACCATATTTTTTGAGGTTTTTGACCAGAGAGTTTCAACAGAATTACGGCACCACCGTGGTCATTTACACGGTGCCGTATATTTGGACGAGTTTGACCAGAGAATTTCAGCGGAAATACGGCACTGCCGTGGGCGTTTACACGGTGCCGTATATTTGGACAAATTTAACCAAAAGGTTTCGGCAGGAATACGGCAGTGCCGTATATTCATGTAACAATGTCACGGCACCGTATTCGCTGCCTAGATCTCATAGAAGGAAAATACGGCACTGCCGTATTCCTATTACAGTACCGTATTACAAAACCCAGAATTCCGAGTTTTCCGCCGCAAATTTAAAAACGTGATTTCTCGGAACTTAGGGCACCAATTGAAGATCCGTAAAAAAGGAAGTTTCAGAATAAGAAGGTGAAGAGTTGCAGAGCAAAAGGAACAATTTTGATCACGGATTCACGGTGAATTTCAGAGAAGGGCGGATTTGCTAGGGCTCGTCGGTTCTCAGCCCAGAAACCATCTCCGGCCACTATTTTTGATAGAGAGCTTCGTCTGGTGAAGGAGAACACACATCTCAAGTTCCAGAGCGTTCGAAGTTGAATCGAAAGAGAAATCGACACAACAGTCGTGACAGCACTGTTCAAAGCATATTACGGGCTGTAATTTCATTACAGCCCTGTTTTGTAATCTTTCTTACCTCTTTTCGATTCCTTATCACTCTGAGAATAGGTTTTATTGTAATCCTTTCGTCATGGTAGCTTAATCTTTTTATGGGACATGGGGGTGTAATCTCTTTGTTTCTTAATGGTTAGAAAACCCTAATTTTGTCAAACTGATTTTATTATGATAATTTTACTCTTGTGATTGATTGTTCTTTAATTCTCTCTTGTGTCTTAAATATCAGCATGTTTTAGAATTTCACAAAATAGACCGAGAGGTTGATTGTTTGAAATTCGGAACCCTAGGAATTATTGAGTTTGGAACTGCCATAAGAGATTAGGTTGTTCTTCGAATTCTGATTTTTAGAGAACTATAATGCCTTGTTGATTTTATGACTCTTGGGATTGAGCTAATGTGTAGACTTGATTTGATATTGCAAGAGATTGAGTGTCGAGTCGTTGGAAACCCTTGAGTAAAACTAGTGTTGAGACTCGGATGCACGAGAGTGATCTTTGAGTCTCCACTTGAGGCGATTAACCTAGAATTCGGATGCACAAGAGTGATCCTTGAGTTCTTGGTTGGTGGTTTACTTATTGTCTGCATTGAATGGATCTTGCACGAGAGTGAGGATCGATTCTTTGTAAGGTTATCTGCGCGAGAGCGAGATAATTTACTTATGAAGTAAATTATACCTTTATCATGATAGAATTAGATTGACAACCTTTATTTCCTTCTAGTCATTAAAATTCTAAAGTAGATGAACCCCTAGTCCCAGTTTCTTCTCTGATATTTTCTCCGTGTTCTTTTCGATAGCTTGATTCACTATTTTTTTTGATTGCCTAACTAGCGAGAAATTGATTATTCAGTACTTGGCAACAAGGTCTCTGTGGTTCGATATTTTTATATTACTTCGAGTACCCGTGCACTTGCGGATACAACAAGTTTTTTGCGCCGTTGCCGGGGACCTTGGTTTTGTCGATATTGAAGATATCGAGATTATTACTAGACTAGGTTTTATTTACTGTTTTGTTTTTTTTCTGTTTATTTTCTATTTTCTTGAAATCACTTGATCTATCTATTTTGGATGCATAGGAATCTTAGGTCAGGACCACTTGTACCTTTTGATCCTAAGATAAACAAGACTCTGAGACTGCAAAAGAGATTGAGATTTGAGGAGACACAAGTTGTAGAAGAAAGAGAAGAAGAATCCATCATGGCTGAAAGAAGGACATTGCGCGACTATGCAGCCCCAAATACACAAGGAATTCATTCCAACATCACTAGGCCTGCTATAGATGCGAACAACTTTGAGATCAAGCCAGTGTTCTTATCGATGATTCAACAGAATCAGTTTGGAGGATCTCCTTTGGAAGATCCAAACCAACACTTATCCCTTTTCCTTGAATTTTGTGACACCATAAAGATTAATGGTGTATCTGATGATGCCCTCAGACTAAGACTGTTTCCTTTTTCTCTCAGGGACAGAGCAAAAGCCTGGCTTCATGCACATCCAACTAAGACGTTTACTACTTGGGAGCGTTTGTCAAATGCCTTCTTGCAGAAGTACTTTCCTCCCAGTAAAATGATCCAGTTGAGGAACCAAATCACAGGCTTTGCCCAGAGAGACGGAGAATCAATGAGTGAAGCATGGGAGAACTTTAATGAGCTCCAACGGAAGTGCCCCCACCATGGAGTGGAAGACTGGGTTTTAATTCAGACTTTATATAATGGTTTGCTTTACAACACACGCTTAACAGTTGATGCTGCTGCAGGGGGAGCTTTGATGAACAAGACTGTTGATGCAGCCCATGCCTTGATTGAGGAGATGGCGTTAAACCACAACCAGTGGGCTTCCGAGAGAGGAGTGCTTTATCGGCCTCCTCAGGGTAAGAACGATGGTGATGGTTGGCGCTTTCTTGCAGAAAAGGTAGACTCGTTATGTAACCGTTTTGATTCTTTCCAAATGCAAACCGCTGCTGTATCTTCTGTTGTTTGTGAGGTTTGTGGGAACAATGGGCACCATGCTAGAGAGTGTAAAATCATTATTGATAAATGTGAGGAACAAGTGAATGAAGTAGGGGGTTACAACCAAGATAGATCTAGTGACCCTTACTCCAATACTTATAATCCTAGTTGGCACAACCATCCTAACCTGTCTTGGAAAAGTAACAATCAAACTAGTGGGCAAAATGATAATAGGGGGTATAACTAGAGATAGTCAAACCAGAGTCAACCCCAAAAATTAAGTTTAGAAGAGATGTTTGAGAAATTCATGGGTAAGCAGATGAGCAAAAATGATGAGATTGAAGAAACCCTTAAACAAATCAATTCCAAGTTGGATGGTGTTGTTGCTCACAGTAAGATGTTAGAGACACAAATTACCCAGCAAGCTAGCACTTCATCTAGACCCCTAGGAAAATTACCTGCCAAACCTGAACCCAACACTAGGGAATATTGCAATGCTGTCATAACTAGAAGTGGAAAATAATTGGATGATCCTAGGGAGTCTCTTGATGATGATGAGGTAGAGCCCAGACTTGAACTTAGGAGTGAACCAGTTTTGGAATCACAACCTGCACATAAGCAGTCCCAAACTAGTTTGTCACCTCATAAGGGTGATGAACCTAGAGGTGATGAACATAGAGGTGATTTGCCATGTAAGGTTGATGATTCTAAAACTAGTTCACCACCACCCTATATGCCACCAATTCCTTTTCCCCAAAGGAATGTTCAAACAAAGTTAGATAAACAGTTTGGCAAATTTTTAGATGTTCTTAGAAAACTTTATATCAATGTTCCATTTACTGAAGTTTTGACTCAAATGCCAACTTATGTAAAGCTTTTAAAAGAGATTCTATCTAACAAGAGAAAGATTGATGATCTTGGTACTGTGGCACTTACTGAGGAGTGTAGTGCTATCATACAGAATAAGTTGCCACCTAAGCTAAAGGATCCAGGTAGTTTTTCTGTTCCTGTTTCTATTGGAGATATGGCTTTTAACCGAGCCTTATGTGACCTCGGTGCAAGTGTTAGTTTAATACCTTATTCTCTTTATAGGAAATTGGATATTGGAGAACTCAAACCAACCTCAATGACTTTGCAACTTGCTGACTCATCAATAAAGCATATGGTTGGTATATTAGAAAATGTTCCTGTACAGATTGGTAAGTTTTTCATACCTGCTAATTTTATAGTTTTAGAGATGGAAGAAAATTTGAAAAACCCTATTATTCTTAGTAGACCTTTCTTGGCTACATCTGGAGCACTCATTGATGTAAAAAAGGGAAAATTGACTTTTGAAGTTTGTGATGATATAATCGAATTTGATTTGACTGATTCTTTAAAAAGAGCATCATACTCAGGAACATGTTGTAGCATAGACATATTTGATGATGAGGTTGTTTGTGACATGCATAATTTGTTTGATGAACCTTCTGACTTTGAAACTGACACATCTTCTGAGTGTGCTAATAAAGAATTTCAGGAAAGGGCAGCAAAGAAGAAGAAGAAGAGACGACGGAGGAAAAGAATATCAAAATTGCTTGAAGAAGTAAAAAGGCTCATAAATAAATTTGGATACTATTTCAAGTTTGAGCCTTATGTTCTTAAGAACCCTGAACGAGACATAGAGAAATCAGGATGGCCACCAAAGACACAACCACGATCAAATCTGAGTGTTAAACGGTCAAGCTAATGACCATAAATTAGCGCTTCTTGGGAGGCAACCCAAGCACTTTTGCTTTAGCTTACTTTCTTTTACCTTGTTTTTATTCTTGCTTTTACTTAGAACTAATTTTTCTTTTCTTTTTGTAGGTGAAAACAATTATTTTTTTTGAAAAAAAAAACACAAACTAAGGCTCTGATGATTCGAACCCGAAGACACATAAGATAATTGGGTCTGACACGAACTAGTAGAGCTCTGTGAGTATTTTTCTTCCTACTCATCCGCATTCCATCTTTTATATTTTTCTGATAATCCATGTGTTCAAATGGAAGATGAATACTTCAAACTTCTTGTGCTCACATGCCACGGATCCTAGCCTTTTGATTTTATTGATAGATATTTTGATTTTGGTTTTGTTGACATAATATGATAATGATGTGTAGAAGGATTTTTCTGAAAATAATACAAATCCATGCAAAAAAAAAATTTGTTAATGAATTATTATGCAATTGGAAATAGATTTTAAATGTTGAATTTGTTTCTCTAATATAATCTGTTGGAAATTTTTCATTAATTGATGCATGAAATTCTAGGTAAATGCATCGTTTAGTGAATGCAATCTTGAAGTGAAATAATTCTTTTGAATAAAATGAGCATATTTGCACATTTTATTGAGTTGATATCAAGTGATTAATCTAGTTAATCTTTATAATCTTTTATGTTATTTGTTGGGAAAAAGAGATCCAAATCCATGAGAAAGGATGACTCCCCTACTTGGCACTGTATAAAATTAACAGTGGGACCTAAAGACATGGGTTGAAGTCCACCAAAAGAAAAAGAACAACTCCTCTTCTTGGCATTGTGTTCACAATTGTACCTAAGACAAGAGTTGAAGTTCATTGCAAAAGTGTGTATCTATGTAGATGCATACTAAGAGAGAGCTCCTTTGACATTGACTCCTCTGTCTCAAGAAAATTCTTTCTACCTATGAGATATGAGTTCTATTATGCGTGGTTATGTGACCAACATACTCTAAATTCGTCATTGGAAAAAGGGTGGTAATCGATTTAGAGAATGTCAAGGACAAAAAAAAATGAGTGGAAAAAGATTTGGAGATCCTATTCCTGTAAACAAAAACATATTGGATGAAAATCTCAAAAACAAGATTAATTCATGAAGTTGAAATTCTATTACCATGCATGTTGCGAACTTTTATTTAATTGAATTATTGAGGCTTAAAGATTAATTTCAGAAGACGATGTATTTACTTGAAAATTTTGTGTGAAATTGATAAAATTCTCTATGGATGATTATATTGTAGAAATTTATTTGTCATATCAAAATTTATGTTCCAATACTCAGTATTGATTTCTTTATTTGCTTGAGGACAAGCAAAGTTTGAGCCTTATGTGTTTGATGACTCCAAATTTCATAGTGTTTTGCATACTTGTTTGGTAGTCTTTTGAGCCATAGTCTTACTCTTTTACTTTGCTTTTATACCCTTTTTTACCAAATCCTTCAGAATCTACACAATCTTTGGTTTTTAATCAATTTCAGGTAAAAAGGCATTATTATCACTGATTTTCGAGCAATATCAATGCATGAATGAGTTCTAATCATCAAGAGGAGTCTACACAACAAATTTCAAGCCAAAATACACCTTCTAGCTAAAATACGGTAGTACCGTATTTTGCAGACGCACTTCCACGGTACCGTATTTTCTGAGGTTTTTGACCAGAGAGTTTCAACAGAATTACGGCACCACCATGGTCATTTACACGGTGCCGTATATTTGGAGGATTTTGACCAGAGAATTTCAGCGAAAATACGGCACTGCCGTGGGCGTTTACACGGTGCCGTATATTTGGACAAATTTAACCAGAAGGTTTCGGCAGGAATACGGCAGTGCCGTATATTCATCTAACAATGTCACGGTACCGTATTCGCTGCCCAGATCTCATAGAAGGAAAATACGGCACTGCCGTATTCCAATTACGGTACCGTATTACAAAACCCAGAATTTCGAGTTTTCCGTCGCAAATTTAAAAACGTGATTTCTCGGAACTTAGGGCATCAATTGAAGATCCGTAAAAAAGGGACGTTTCAGAATAAGAAGGCGAAGAGTTGCAGAGCAAAAGGAATAATTTTGATCACAGATTCATGGCAAATTTCGGAGAAGGACGGATTCACTAGGGCTCGTCGGTTCTTAGCCCATAAACCATCTCCGGCCACGATTTTTGATAGAGAACTTCGTCTGGTAAAGGAGAACACGCATCTCAAGTTCCAGAGCATTCGAAGTTGAATCAAAAGAGAAATCAACACAACAGTGGTGACAGCGCTGTTCAAAGCATATTATGGGCTGTAATTTCATTACATCCCTGTTTTGTAATCTTTCTTCCCTCTTTTCGATTCCTTATCGCTCTGAGAACATGTTTTATTGTAATTCTTTCATCATAGTAGCTTAATCTTTTTATGGGACATGGGGGTGTAATCTCTTTGTTTCTTAATGGTTAGAAAACCCTAATTTTGTCAAACTGATTTTATTATGATAATTTTACTCTTGTGATTGATTGTTCTTTAATTCTCCCTTGTGTCTTAAATATCAGCATGTTTTAGAATTTTGCGAAATAGACCGAGAGGTTGATTGTTTGAAATTCGGAACCCTAGGAATTATTGAGTTTGGAACTACCATAAGAGATTAGGTTGTTCTTCGAATTCTGATTTTTAGAGAACTATAATGCCTTGTTGATTTTATGACTCTTGTGTTGGTGTATATGCCCTAAGGACCTAATTCTGGTCCGTTACTTGTACTACTTGACATTGATATTTATATCATACTGGCATTGTCGTTATCATTATTTGTTTACATCTGCGAACATGTACTTATATGATAATGTCCCTGGAGACAGATTGGATCTGTGCTCAAACTATTGTCCCTAGTCAATGTACCTTAGTGGATATGGGACAGCGATGGTACTTGTAAGACTGGTATATGGGCTGGTTAGGCACGAGGTGCTAACGCAGGCATATGGGTATATCAGTGGTAGATATACTGGACCGACCCGCTGTGAGGCAATGACTTGGTGTCACGAGTTATCCTCACAAGTGATAGGAGATGCATTGATCCCTTGACTTGAGGTCATTGGCCATTCTATGTGGTTAGGGATATGCTTTGATACAACCTAACACCTTGCCGTAGTTGGGAGGTAATAATGGTTGTCATTGGGCATGTCACGACCCATATGAGAAGGTCAATGCACAGACATAGGATTTGCCCCTTCCTAAGGGAAGCATGATATCCATGGAGCTCCTCTATGGTTCTATGACTGAAAGTGTATGGCCATACCCAGGTTAGACCTGATTTAGTCATAGCCATGAGATTGGATAGAAACAAGTGGTGACACACTTGGCCAATCGGATATCAGTTCGGCAAAGAGACTGTAATGCATCGGTACCTGGTTCCGATGATGGGGATGTCGATGTCGATATCCATTCCGATGACTTGGGTAGCAGCGATGCACTGCTAGGTGCCACTCACTGTTTGTGGTGACCATGGGTCAGCACTGCCAACGTCAGAGGAACCTATAGGGTCGCACACCTTGATACTCGAGTTCTCGTATTGATCAGGAAGCCTTATGATCGAGTTATTGGATAACTCGGATCTATTTTGGAGATTTCATCAGCGCAAATGGGCCTGATGAGATAAAAGAGATTTGTTGGAACCAACTTCCATTTACGGCATATTAACCATGGTTAGCCCAATTTAACCTAGGGTTAAATTGGATTGGATCCATGGGCTTGGTTAACATGCATAATGGACATTGGGTTGGGCCCATTGAAAAGTTGGGCTTAATGGGCTTAAGGAGAAGAAAAGAGATGGCGCCTGCTTAACTCTAGTTAGACTAGGGTTAGCGCCTATACCTCATGTGAGTTTAATTAATCATGATAAAATAGGAGCTAATTAATTAATTAATTAGAGTCCTATTTTTGTGGGATTAAATGGGCTGATTTATTTGAATTAATTAGAGTCCTAATTGGATTAGGATTTAATTAATTAAATAAATAATTAGAGTGCTAATTGGATTAGGACTTGATTCAAAATTTAATTTGAACCCTGATCAAGTCGCCCACTTGAGTCCTAATTGGATTAAGACTGATCATGATTAATTAGAATCCTAATTAGATTAGGATTTAATTATTTAAACAATTAATTAGAGTCCTAATTGGATTAGGACTTGGTTAATTCCTAAAATAATTAAACTCCTAAATCCTCTCCTAGCTGCCCACTCAAATTGAATTGTGGCCACACACTCAACCGCCTGTTGCTCTATAAATAGAGCCATAGACGCCTCCCCTCATGATACTAATCTCTCCTTGAGGCGTGATCAAAATTGAGGGCGAGTTCTTGAGGGCGAGAGCAAGAGGCTAGTGGCGCAATTCTTCCATCCAACCTTAGCCGCAACACACCTTCCCTTCCTCTTGGTGTGAGGAACTTGGTGGTGTTTGGCGACTTCCTTCTCCTCATCTTCCTCTTGGCGCATACACCTTGGAGGTGGCGCAAGGCTAGAGGAATAAGCACAAGGCTTGGATCTTCTTCCCGAGGCTAGCACCGGGCATGGAAGAAGAGAGCTCGAGGCATCCGTGTGTGTGAGACTGCAGAGGGCGCACGCTTGGGCGCCTACTACGACATCGACCTCACCTAAATCAAGGTACTTTCTATCTCATCATGTCGACTCTTTTGCATGTGATCTTCACTGGGTTTTTGGGACTGGCCTGTTTCGGGGGTATTCTTCCGCTGCGCAACGTGTTTGCATCTCTGAAAATTTGTAAAATATTCCCGGGGTTTCCCAACATCTTGGGATTGAGCTAATGTGTAGACTTGATTTGATATTGCAAGAGATTGAGTGTCGAGTCATTGGAAACCCTTGAGTAAAACTAGTGTTGAGACTCGGACGCACGAGAGTGATCTTTGAGTCTCCACTTTAGGCGATCAACCAAGAATTCGGATGCACGAGAGTGATCCTTGAGTTATTGGTTGATGGTTTACTTATTCTCTGCATTGAATGGATCTTGCACGAGAGTGGGGATCGATTCTTTGTAAGGTTATATGCGCGAGAGCGAGATAATTTACTTATGAAGTAAATTATACCTTTATCATGATAGAATTAGATTGACAACCTTTATTTCCTTCTAGTCATTAAAATTCTAAAGTAGATGAACCCCTAGTCCTAGTTTCTTTTCTGATATTTTCTCCGTGTTCTTTTCGATAGCTTGATTCACTATTTTTCCGATTGCCTAGCTAGCGAGAAATCAATAATTCAGTACTTGGCAACAAGGTCTCTGTGGTTCGATATTTTTATATTACTTCGAGTATCCGTCCACTCGCGGACACAACAAGAGATTTGCTTCGGGATTTGGGGCATAGCCTGTTGACGTTTTATGAATTAAACTTTTTGTATTAATCTTTGTTAAGAATTTTATTGAGTTGATTTGATTAGAATTGTACTTATTTTGCTTTAATTCTCTAGCTAGGTTTTATTGCATTTGAGACGTCGTGAGAAGGACTGAGAGGTGAATCGCGAGGTCGGATCTATTTTTTCAAACCTGTGAATTCAATCATAAGAGTAGTTTGAATTCACTTGAAGGATTTTATAATTTGTCACAGAACTTAAGGGGTTTAATTACGATAATTGTCACGAGAGTAGGGAATTATCGTGATTAGGTACTAGATTATACTTCGAGAGAAGGTAATCTATACACAAGGAGAAATCCCTTTCATCGTTTTAGTTTTTTATACGAAGATTCATTTTATTAAATTCTAATTTGTCAGCGTGGTGAAACCCTAGTCCTGATTCTCTCCGCATAAGTTTTCCACCCAAAACGCTCACTTTTCCTCTCTCGCGCAATGAAGTTTTCGAAGAAAAATACTTTTTGAATCGTCCAGCTATAGATCGACCATGTAATCGATAATTGACCTCCAGATCATCATTGGGAATGATCTTTTATTTATTACTTCAATAAAGCCGTGCACTTGCGATTGCATCACACCCCGTGCTAACCAGCACATAAACTAGTCTCACCCGCACCATAGTTGTCCCATATCCACTATAGTACTCGAGTAGGGGCATAATATCTGAGATAGAAATATCTCAAGAGACATCATCATATAAACATACATATGCGCAAATGTAAAGTAAACCATGATAATGACAATGCCAGGATATCTATAAAATATCAAGAATGTAGTACAAAAGTCAAGACCAACCATAGGTCTCAGGGCATAACACTAACATGAAGGATGTATCTCACAAGCATTTGATTGTATTTGGTTGTCATGCTTTTGTACACATCCCAAAAGATGAGAGGTGAAAGCTTAACTCCATGAGAAGACTTGTATTTTTATTGGTTATGGAAATAAAGAATTTGGTTACAGGCTTTATGATTCAGCTAAGAAGAAAGTAATAAGAAGTAGGAATGTTATGTTTTTTGAAGACAAAACAATTGAACATTTTGACAAGGTGATAGATATGCCAAAACCACAAGATAATCATGATGTACTAGACGTAGCCCCTCAAGTTGATGAATCAAATCAAAGAGATAGTGATCTAGATGGTCCTGACATTGAGACAGTTGAGTCAAATGGCCAAGAGAACATAGAGTCTATAGATGCAATTGATATTCCTCTAAGAAGATCTAGTAGGATTAGAAAACCTTCTAGCAGATATTCCCTAGTTGAATATGTTATGTTGACAGATGAGGGAGAACATGAATGCTTAGAAGAGGTTTTAGCGCACGATCAAAAAGAAGAGTTGTTAAAGGCTATGGAGGAAGGGATAAAATAATTGCAAGATAATCACACATATGATTTGGTCAAGTTACCTAAATGCAAGAAAGCATTAAAGAACAAATGAGTCTTTAGGTTGAAGGCTAAAGAGAAGTGTTCATAATCAAGATACAAAGCAAGGTTAGTTGAGAAGGGTTTTAGTCAAAAAGAGGGTATTGATTTTAATGAAAATTTTTCTCCTATGGTGAAGATGTTCTTGAAGGTAAAAAAAAATATAGAAGAAAAAATTATTCTTGAATGCAATAGCGAGACATATGTAATTTATCGAAATTAATTTTGATCAAAATTAAATCATCTTGCCATGATTATTGGGTCAAATTAGGATTTTTGACCAAGCAGAAATAAATTGCTCAGGTAGCTAGAGAATTTGTTTTTGAAATTTTAACTTATCCCAATTTCTTGAATTTTGGGTGGAGTATCAGAAATTTATTATCAAAATTTGACATCAAATTAAAAATTGGATTAAATTGGAATTAAAATTTCAATTTGTTGTAATTTTATTTAAAATGGTCTAGCCGAATTCTTGGTCAAAGTTATCTATTATGACCTTGATTTGTCAAACATAAGCAAGTAAAAAAAAGCAACGGAACATGGTTGGAGAAATGAACAAATATTAGTTGTGGCAATTTCTCAATTCGGCCACAATTAAATTGAAATGTCAAAATTAATATTTGACCATGATATCATGACATTTGAAGCGCCAAGATAGAGATGTGGCAGGTGATTTTTGAGGGAGTTAGAAAAATAACTGTAAGCAGTTTTACAAAAGGGTGCAAGCGACAGGATAAAAGGAGCGAAAGGAGATTCTTTCGATTAAGAAAAATTGGCTATTGTCTATTTTTGGAGAAGGAAAGAACAAGGAGGAGCACTCCACGGAAGAAACATCGATGCACGGAAGGTAAGTTTCCTTTTTTTTCTTCCCTTGAGTCTTCTTCTTCCTCCCTCTTCTCTCAACTCCATCAACAGAGAAGGACAAATCTGATAAAAAAAAACTATTGCCGGAGAAGGCAAACTCTGGTTATCAAAAATCATCTAATGGAGAAGGAAATTCCGGTAAAAAAAAAAAAAACTATTGACGGAGATGACAACTCCGGTAAAATAATTGTCCATAACGGAGAGAAAACTCCGGTGAAACAAATCGCTGACGGAGAGAGCGACTCCGGTAAAAAAAAAAATCAATTTTTATGTTGCCTCTGGCAACTATCACGACCATTTGTGACTAAGATTGCAAAGGAGATTTTTCTTCGATGATGAAACAAAAAAGAGGATCGAAAACTGCTCTGATCCTTCTTTAATGATGAAGCAGGGATGAGTTCTCCCTATACTAATTCTTCTTCAAATGATGGAAGAAATAAAAATATAAATGATGAAGAAAGATTTGCGATGGAGAAATTAGAAGAAAAAAAAAGATGAAGTCTCGGTAGAAGAAGATGCGTGAGAAGGAAATTAAAAAAAGAAGAAGAAAAAAAGAGTTGAAATTTTTGAAGAGTTAGAGAAGGAAACGCTACTTCACCCTCCGCCAGTTCTCGCCTCTAAATGTTGGGAAACCTTGGCCACAAGCATCATTCAAAAACTTGTTGTAGCAGAAATACTAGGTCATCATAGAATCGCATGGATTGAGCACATGATCAACCTTATAAAACTTGTATAGAACAAGTTAGAGTATTACCATTGCCATGATGTAAGAGGCGGCTTGGAAGATGAAAGGGGCGAGTGCCTCTTCTCCAAAGATGTCACACACAAGATGATGTCGACTTCCTTCCTTGTGTTCCTTGTGCTAGCAAAGACACCAAGGAGTCTTTAAGTCGTGTCTTGGAGAGGAAGATGTGCACTCTTGGCTGGTCGAAGTTCTTCCCTTGCGTGAAAAAGATCCGCACGAGAGAGAGCCGAAAAGAGGAAGAAAAACGAGAGCTCTTCTCGAAACCGTGAGAGAGAGAGAGACCAAGAAGGAATGTTCGGTTACCACATATGGTAAGAACCAAACATGTAACTCCCTCCTTAACTCCCATTCAACCCATCGAAAACTTCCCTCTTAATTGAACCATGCGTTCACTAATGAACCGGTCCAATTTCGAATTGGTTCAAGCATCAAGTCGAACCAGCCCTGGTTATGATCTCTTTGAACCATATGGCTCAAGATCTAACCACACATCTCATTGAACCCCTGATCTTTACGATCAAGCATCAATCCTCCCGATCGAAGCTTACCGATCATATGCCCTAATCAATTAAACATGATTAGACTAGATCTCACTTCCAATCAGAGTTTAAATTCCTCCAGTTCACACGATCTGACATAAGTAAGCTATATCATCAAATTGTACGACCCTAAGGGGTTTCCTTCAATGTCGGTAATGATAACTTACGTTATCACGATCAGAGAGGGGTATCTAGCAACACATCACTGTCTCCCGTTATGAAGGAAAGAGTCTTCCAAGACTACTCCCAAACCACAGCACAAGTGTGAATCTAATTCACTTGGCATACATGTTTCCCTTTGCCACTAGATGTTCCCATTGGACAAGCATGTCAAGCCTGCGGTTCCAACATGATGAAAATGGTTAGATCAGACGAACATAGTCGTCTGGGTATGGCCATACACATTCTCAACCATTTCATCCAGGGGGCCCTTTAGAACATCACACTCCAACTAGGAGAGGCAATCCTATATCTATCACAAGTGCCCTAACATGACTCATGCCCACTATCCAAGATAATCCTTAACCATTATCTTTCAAATGATATTGAACTACCTCAAGATAATGCCAATCATCACTTAGAAACACAAGTGATCTCAAGTCAGAGGGAATATACCACTTGCTTGCATACAAGGATTATTCACATTGTGACAAAACAATTGAATATCCTAAGTAGGGTCAGTCCAGTACATCCAATGCACCTATGTGTCTAAATCTTATTCTATGCCCGAAGCATCCTATAAGTTTAGAACACATATTAATCTCAATCATATCAAGGCTGTCTCATGTTCACCGAGATATCTCGACTAAGGACAACACTGAATGTCAGCTAAGCTGAACATCATTGAGACATTACTCAGAAGTATACATACAACAGCAGATAATGTAACAATCTGAATAACAACAATTGCCTTTATAAAAACATATATATATAGTTTATACATGATACTGAAAATAACCCAAGGCCTCAAACATTAGCCATAAGGGCATACCGTAACACTAAATTCCCTATGGAGAAGGGACATTTGCCTCATCGATGACTTCCGCCTTCGTCGTCTTCAACGATGCTGCCGCGGTCTTGGAGTAAGGATGGAAGAAGGAAGTTCTCCCGGGCTCCCTCTATTGTCATTGTGTCTGGCTCAAGAGGAATACGTCACAAGTTGGGATAACATCCGCCTTTGCTCCCTCTATCATATTCTTGTTCACCTGCTGCTCGGTGAAGAGCCGGTGATAATGGAAATATGTCTGCCTTTGAGAAGGGTAGGGATGGAAGAAGCTTTCTTTGGCTCCATTCGTCGTCGTCCTTGACGCGAGAAGAAGTCGCTAGTTGGAGTGAAGCTTCACATGTCCGCCTCTGAGCAGGGGAGGAAGGAAACCTTCATTATTGTCTTCGTCCTCGTTGAGATGAGAAGATGTCAGAGACAATGGAAAGAGGCATGTCCACCTCTGAACAGGAAAGGAAGGAAGTTTTCTTTGGAAGGATGGCACCCGCTTTTGCAAACCACGCTTTCGTGTGATTCTGCCGCCGGATCTGTAGACACCTCATCTACTAGTGCCGAAATCCACTGAAGATGCCAACTCTCAACCCTGTTCTTGCTGAGGGAGCTGCCTGGCTCTTCTGCCTTCATCGGCGCTGGTGAGATCATCTGACGTGTCCGCTAAACGCCTTTGTCTCTGATTTTGCCGGAGACACAGCCTGATGCATCCGTTGAAGACACCTTCGTCCCTGAAGATGCCACCATCACTCGATTCTGCTCCTGCCGACGGAGCTGTTTGGTTCTTCTACTTTTATCGGCGCCGGCAACATCATCTGTCGTGTCTGCCAAACCTGCTGTTGAGTCCAATTTTGCCGAAGCATCAGCACCAGTGATATCGGCAATCCAGGAATTGGATCAGCCGCCCATCGCTTGATTAGCAGGATTTGGGCTACTGCAAATTTTTGGGCTACTTCCCATGCCCATCTTCATCCAGCCTAATATGGCTTCAGGATCATAATAGTCAAATCAATTTCTTAGCCCAGCTTATGAAGTGCTTATCATTTTAGCAATCAGGCTCAATTTGTTACTATGAAATTGGCCTAATTCAAGACTTAATGGCTTGATTTAACTTGTGTTGCTTTGGAAACTGCACTATTTTGAATTCAAAATTCAGATGTTGCTTTACTCTCAGGACTTACAACTCTATTTGGATTGTTGAACACTAAAACCCCCAAATCTGACCTTAGCCTGTCTATGCAAATCCATTTTGCACCTTTTGGCTCAGTCCAAATTTATTTTAGCTTGATTTAACATAAGCACATTCCAAATGCTATAATTTACGTTCAATCATAAACAGTATCCTCAAACCAACTTCAATCTGGACTCAAATTTGAAACTTGTAATAATCTTGAAGAAATTAAATCCAGTCAACTCAGTTTATATGCGAGTCTAATTCCTGAATTTGATTTTCTAATATTAGTAATTGAATTCAAATCCAATTCTTCCTTTAAATCAAATTGAAATTTTGCTTCAGATCAGAAGCCATGATTGGTCTCAGATCTAACTTGGTTGATTGCAGCAATGCCCTAGTCAAGTTCGGATACTATCGATTTGATGATTTAATATCATTCACCTGCTTCAAACGTTTGGCCCTACAACTCATTAGCTTGATTTGAATGTTTGGTCCAATGGATCATTCACCTATTTCGAACGTTTGGGCCAATGGCTCGTTCGCTTGATTTGAACGTTTGGCCCAATGGCCCGTTCTTCTATTTGGCCAAAAGGCCTATCTACCCATTTTTGATTATTTAGCTCTTCAAAGGCTAATCCAGAATATATCAACTTTCTAAGGTATTGCATGGTGCTAACAGTATTGTTTGGGAGGTGCGTACGTCGATGCTATGTATCGGGGTGTAGTTCCTCAATATTGTTATCGTATCATTCATAGCTAAAATCAGATTTATCGAACTTGAAATCAAATAGATATTTACAGATTTAATATCTATTGAACTCGAAAAGATAAGTATTGACATGTCCTTCATTGGCCGAATATTTATCGAATGACACAAAAATACTCACATGTCCTTCATAGGCCGAGTATCTGTCATATCGAAAAGATAAGTATTCACATGTCCTTCATTGGCCGAATATTTATCGGATGACACGAAAATACTCACATGTCCTTCATAGGCCGAATACTTATTGAATGACACAATGATATTCACATGTCCTTCATAGGCCGAATATCTGTCACATCGATTAAATCTGATTTGCTGAATTTTGTCATTTAGCTATCTCTTGGGTAATGATGAGCTTTGTATTGAAATGAAATTGTAAGCCTTTTATGGCAGATGTTATGAATGATGAATGATATCGTTCTTCCAATCACTTGTATTTATTTGATTTTATATGCATAGATCTCTTAATCAAATGTGCTCTAAGCTACAGGGTAAATTACAGTGAATGCTTGTGTTCATTGGAAGCTAGAACTCACTTAAATAAAAACCCTATATCTATATGGTGAATTTGAAACGGTCGCATTGTATTTTTCATATAAATTGCAATTGAACCATTTTTTACCCAACAAATTCTGGCACGCCCGGTGGGATATGGCTTCACCTTTTTTATCTTTGAGATCTATACTTATAAAATCAGTTCATATTTTGGAAGAACATCATTCAAACATCACTCAGCCAAATTTGGCAATGAAGCGAGCAGGAGTAATGACCTGCCTAAAAAAATCATTTCCTAGCCCGTCACAAACAGCAGGCGGTAAGGGCAAATCAAGTCCGTTGAAAGCTGTCAATTTGCCAAAAATTGAAATGTTGAGCACATTCACCATGAATTTACTTTGATTTTCTTTTTACTAATATTTATCTTCTTTTTTTTGTAGGAAATTTGCCATGGCATCTAAGAAGAACATTTTCATCGAAGGAACAAGAAGTATTGAACTGAACTTACAGTTTGGTTCTATTTATGAAGTGGCAAATTTCATTTATTTGCCACCTAAGGATTTTGGAAGCGTCCAAGTGAAGACGACTGAGCATGGGACTATGCAAAAGATGGGAAACAAAGATCGCAGATACTCTAAGAAAACCAAGACTACTGCAATGAAGATGATGCAGGTCAAGGATCGCGGAGATTCTAAGAAGATAAAGATCACTGTAACCATAGCTGCTTCACGACCGAGGAGGGTTATTGTTATTCAATAGGAAGAACCCTCTTTCACAGTTAATGGGGGCAAATCTGAAGACTGGGCTGGACAAATGCGAGGCTCTGGCAGTCATAGGGTCAAAACTGCCCTCATTAGATATCTCCTGCCAAAATGCTTCCTCAGTAAACTCACGGGGGCGGTGTCTAGTCGCATCTGTGGGGAATCTGAAAATGTGACCCAGCTGGTCCAAAGTAAGCACATGGTCCCGGTTCCCTAACCGGAATGACATCCTCCCTGGGTCTCCGTCATCATGGTTCCTTAGTGAAATCTGAACTGTACTGAAGAACTCCAATGTTAGCTGTACGTATGTAGCATGCCTCTGATGATAAAAATCCTGCCACCCTATGTTCGCGAACATCCACTGGACGTCATCGAACAATCCTAGGGACTGTAGTACCTGGTCATCCCAATACCGGGTGCTAGTCACTCCTCGAGTGGACAGAGCTCGATACCTCCTCTCGATCTCTCTACTCCTGTGATGGATCTGACGTGGATAAGGAGCAAGGATAGGAGGCGGTGATCGCGCACGTCTCCTCTCTGGAATAATAGGCTCTAGTGAAGCAGGGGAGTACTCTGGTGATGTTGGCACTGGTGATACAGCTGGGGGATGCCCTGATGATGGCTCTGGTGAAGGCGAATGAACCTCTGGTACTGATACTGGTGGTGGTGCTGGCTGTGTTGATGACACCAAAATTCATAGTATATTTTGTGTCATTTCATGTTTTTTTGTGTCATAATTATGTTCTTTTGCTTGTTTTTTAAGCCTTAATTATCAAATATTGCAGAATCTACACCATTTCTTATTTTTGATCATTTTCAGGTTAAAAGTGTCATATTTTGATGGATTTTAGAAGATTTGAGCACACCAATGGATTCCAGATGTCGAAACGAAGCTACCCATCAATTTTCATAAAATTCGAAGCCAATTTGCAAAAATACGACACTACCATATTTTTGGGAACAACTGTCACAGAACCGTATTTTTGGAGGATTTTAAACAGCAAGTTTCTAAATTTTTGGGAAAAATACGGCACTGCCGTATTTCAAATACGGTACTGTATTTTAGACCCAGTTTTCTAATTTTTCAGCCCGAATTTTGCGCAGAGCATATCTTTTGATATAGAAGTCTAAATTGAGATCCGAAAGTTGCTGCGAACACGTCATTAAGAGGAGAAGACACACGAAGTGAAAGCCCTAAGTTTTATTGAGAATCGAGGGAGAAATTGACAGAGAGGCGCTTAGGGTTTGGCCTCACGCCAAGAGGTGTAGAGACCACCTCAGGCCGTGAAATTTACACCGAAGCTTCGTCTGGAGTAGGAGAGCACACATAGAAGTTTTAGAGCCTTTGGAGTCCAATCAGAGGAGAAATCAACAACACAGTGGTGATAGCGCTGTTCAAAGGCAATTATGGTGTTACAACACCTGTTTTGTAACTTTTCTTTCTTTTTTCGATTTCTAATCCTCTGAAATTATGGTTTATTGTAATCCTTTCACCTTGCAAGCTTAGATTTTTTTATGGGACATGGGGTGTAATCCCCTTGGTTGGTTAATGACTAGAAATCAGCATGTTTTAGAATTTTGCAAAATATACTGAGAGGTTGATTGTGAAATTCAGAACCCTAGAAATCATCGAGTTTGGAACTTATCGTAAGAGATTAGGTTTGTTCTTTGAATTCTGATTTTTAGTGATTTTATTGCCATGTTGAGTTTCTGATTCTTTGGATTGAGTTAATGTGTTAAACGTGAAGATCCTGCATGAGAGTGAGGATCAGAACGTTGAAAAACCTTAAGTAGAAGCTGTGTTGAGACTCGGATGCACGAGAGTGATCCTTGAGATTCCACATGAGATGTTTGTGAAAGGGGGGGGGGAAACCCTAATCGCATGCACTTCTAAATCATTTGCATGGGCAGAAATAAGGATTTCATGAGGATCGTATGATATGTTCATAAGATTAACTTTAAAGCTTCCAAAGATCAAGAGAGATGTTTTACCATGGCCATGAGGAAGGAGGCGACTTGGAAGGGAAAGAGGCGTGTGCTTCTTCTCCAAAGGAAACGCACACAAGGTGACAATAGCTACTCCCTTTTTCCTCTTTGTGCTAGCAAAGATCCAAGGTATTCTCTTCGTGTGGAGAAGATGAGATGAATTCCTTTTGCTGGCCGAATACTCCTCTTTGTGTGAAGACAACCCCACGAGAGGAGAAGAGGCGAGAGGACCAAAATGGCGTTCGAACGTGGAGACGTTTTTCTCAAAGAAAACGCCCTTCCAAATATAGAAAGTTCACAACTCCACTTAAAGCCATCGATCACTCCTCTTCTCTTTGAACCATGCGTTCACATAAGTGAACCGGTTCAATTCAATTCGGTTCAAATGCATTTGGTTCAAAGACCAAATCAAACCAGCATTGGTTCAGATCTTATCAAACCAAATGGCTCAAGATCTAACCATTCATTTCATGATGCTCTTGATCTCATCAAGCAAGCATCAAAACTCTCGATCGAAGCTTACCGATCTCAAGCCCTAATCAATCAAACATGATCAGACCCGATCTCACTCACAATCAGAGTTTAAACACTTTTAAACTGAACCAAAACAATTCAGTCCACACGATCTGACATAAGTAAGCCATATCATCAAATTGTGCGACCCTAAGGGTTTCCTTTAATGTCAGTAACGATAACTCACGTTATCACGAACAGAGAGGGGTATCTAGCAACACATCACTGTCTCCTGATATAAAGGAAAGAGTCTTCCAAGACTACCCCCAAACCACAGCACAAGTGCGAATCCAATTCACTTGACATACATGTTTCCTTTGCCACTGGACGTTCTTATTGGACAAGCGTGTCAAGCCTGAAACTCCAATATGATGAGAATGATTAGATCAGATGAACATAGTCATCTGGGTATGGCCATACACTTTCTCAATCATCTCATCCAGGGGGCCCCTATAGAACATCACACTCCAAACAAGGAGAAGGCAATCCTATATCTATCACTAGTGCCCTAACATGACTCATGCTCATTATCCAAGATAGTCTATAACCATTGTATTTCAAATGATATTGAACTACCTCAAGACAATGCCAATTATCATCTAGAAACACAAGTGATCTCAAGTCAGAGGAAATATGCCACTTGTTTGCATATAAGGATTATTCACATTGTGACAAACAATTGAATATCCTAAATAGGGTCTGTCCAGTACATCCAATGTACCTATGAGTCTACATCTTATTCCATGCTCGAAGCATCCTGTAAGATTAGAACACATATTAGTCTCAATCATATCAAGGTTGTCTCATGTTCACCAAGATATCTCGACTAAGGACAATACTGCATGTCAGCCAAGCTGAACACCATTGAGACATTATTTAGAAGTATACATATAGCAGCAGATAATGCAACAACCTGAATAACAACCATTGCCTTTATAAACATAGTTTATACATGATACTGATAATAACCCAAGGCCTCAAACATTAGCCTTAAGGGCATACCCCAACAGTTTGACTTAGAATTCGGATGCACGAGAGTGATCCTTGAGTTCTTTGTTTAATAATTTACTTATTTTCAGCATTGGATAGATCTTGCACGAGAGTGAGGATTGGTCCTTTGTATGATTGTCTGCGCGAGAGCGAGATGATCCTTTTATGAAGTAAATTAAATCTTTATCATAATGAAATTTGATTGACAACCTTTATCTCCTTCTAGTCATTAGAATTAAGGTGGATGAACCCCGAGTCCCAGTTTCTCTCTGATATATTTATCCGTGCACTTTTCGATCGTTTACTTTCATCATATTCGGTTTGCTTAGCTAGCGAGAAAACATCTATTTGGTACTTAACATGTAGGTCTCTGTGCTTCGATATCCATTTTATTACTTTGAGTATCCACGCACTTGCGGACACAACATGTGTCATCGGTGGTATCTCAGAAACTGGCAGTGGAACTGTCTCAGGAGTCATAGAAGACTCATGTGCAACCGATGGTGAAGAGCGGAGCTCCGGTATGTCTACTGATATCTCTTGTAAATCTGCAAATATCTCAGGTGATGCCTCCTCCTGATCCGGTTATATGGGTGTACTCGCCTCAGGGACAGGCAGGTCTCCCTGGGCTGAGGAGAGTGATGCAATCTCTGGTGTGTGGACTGTATCATGCGGAGTGTCCACCTCCATTCCCTAAGTATCAGTAGGAACAGCAGACTCTGGTATATCTGTGGAAGACACTGGTGTAGTGAGGCCCTCCTCGTCCATAGGTGTAACGTTAGTCTGTATCGCCACTGACTGCTCTATCTCTGTCACCACGGGTGCTGACATTGGGGGTGCCTCCGAAGTCTCTACAGTCTCCACCACTGGCGATAATGGCCTGGTGGCCCTACCTCCTCTTGTAGTCATGACTTTCGTGGTACGCTTCCTAGCGTATCGTCTAGCTATCCTCTGATCGCGGCTCTCTGGCCTATCAGCAGGCCTCTCTGATGTAATCTCTAGCTCCGGAGAACTAACAGGCTCCGGCACAACCGTCTGCGATGTACTGGCCACTGAAGTCATCCTCGGGGCCTCTGGTGTCTGTGCATGCGTCTCAGGCTCCGTGTCTAAATAAATAATCCGCTCAAATCTCTCCGGACAAACTCCGGGAATCATCCTATACACGTATCGTGGCTCTGGTCCAGGATACCTACTCTTCATCACTGCCTCATAGGGCCTAGACCTCACAGATCTCCTCGGTGCCATAATGTGGATCAAATGATCCAAATATATGCAAATATCAACGCTAAATTGTGATGCTACAGTAACTACGACAGATGACCGTGAACACGGCGCAAAAACTTGATCCAAAAGTCCAATCTAATAGCTCCAAATTGAAACGAGGCATACGTAATCTAGGTGTAAATAACGAATCTCGGGATTGAGCAAGGAAAACTCACGGATTTGTGCGCGAATCGGTCAAAAAATGGACCCTAGCGACAGCGGCGAATAGACGACGATTCTCCATGGTCTTCAGCAGAAATCCAGTGGAGAATGGCTGGGAATCACTCGCCGAAAGTGGAAGAAGGTGGGGTGGAAGGTTTCATCACCGCTCGTGGAAGGAATCACCGGAAATTGACAAATTACGAGCGTAAACGTAAACCCTAAGCCGCCCATGAGGTTTAAACTATATGAACTTACGGCCGTAAACATGTCACGGCTTGGGCCGTAAACTAGTTTTAGCGTACAGTGTCCTGTTAGCTTAGTCTTATTTGCGGTCACGGCTATGCAATAATTACAGCTTGACCCGTAAATGTCGCATTTTGACTTGGCTTTTCATCAGAAAAATCTGCAAAAATCCCTGAAAACTTCCTGCACAATAAGCATCGAATTCAGAAGAATTTCAGTATGTAATAGTTCATCAAATGACATGGAGAAAGCTTAAAAAAAAAATCAAAATTTAAGAAACTACCCCTAGGGTTTATAAAGAAAAGTTCAAAACTAAAATAGAAAGATATGATGAAATTAATGAAAATTCAGAGCCGCTGGGTTGCCTCCCAGGAAGTGCTTGTTTATGGTCTTTAGCTTGACCAAGATAGTGTTCATGACTTTTCTGGTGGATATAAGGCGTAGTGAATAATTGGCAATTGTTGTTCCTGACACCTTTCCTGTTCATTGTATAGATTTAACTTTATAGTTCTAGGTAGTGTCCATGTCTCGGCTTTCTTCGATCCCCCCTCTTTATGCTTTTTCCAATTTTCTAAGAGACGTCTATCGATTTCAAAATCACTGGGTTTATCAAATTTGTTCTCCTTCACCCTTGGAGATTTATCGGGACCTGCAAAATTAATTCGTTTAGCTTCAGCTGAAAAATCAAAGATCAACTTGCTATCATTCAAATTCAAAGTAAGCTTTTTATGCAACATGTTAATTATAGCTCCCGTGCTTGCTAAGAATGGTCTTCCTAGAATGAAAGAGAACTTAGCGTTTTCCTTCATGTTAACAACCATAAAGTCAGTAACGATAGAAAATTTATCAATTTTAACTGTTACATTCTCTAGGATACCAATTGGTTGCTGATCAAAACCATTAGAAAATTGAATATAAGTCTCAGTAGGTTTAAGTTCTCCACTACCTACTTCCTCATTCAAGTATGCAGGTATCAAGCTAATACTAGCTCCTACGTCGCACAAAGCCTTTTCAACAGTAAACTTACCAACTTGGCATGGAATTGAAATATCTCCGGGGTCTCTTACCTTTGTTATTTCAGTATTCTTGCTCACCTGTGTTCTCTTTACATCGAACTTACTGCCTTCAGGTTTTCTCTGATCTGTTTTTCTTACCCTCTGGGGAAAAGGAATTGGAGGAACATATGCAGGCGGACCCACATATTTCTCTTCTTCCCCTTTCTCCTCACAAATTTCTTGATTGAAAATACTGCTTGTAGATAGATCAATAAGTTCTTCATTGGGCTCTCCAGGTGTCTCGTTGTGTTTGGCGCTTATTGCAGTGACCGCGTTGATGTGCTCCCTGGGGTTCACCTCAGGCTGTCCCGGTAGTCTCCCTGTAGGTCTGCTAGCCGTACTAGCTTGCTGTGCGATCTGATTCTTCAACATCTTATTGTGGGTAGTTAAAGCTTCCACACTAGATGTCAGCTGCTTGATCTGGTCAGCAAGGTCGTCGGTTATCTTTTGTTGCTTCATAACAATTTCCAGCATGGAATCAAAGTTTGACTTCGGGGGCTGCCCATATTGCCTTGGTTGAAGCCCGGTGGTGCCCTACTATTCTGCTGAGAATACTGAGGAGGAACTTGCCCTTGATTATTCTTGTAGGACAGGTTGGGGTGGTTCCTCCATCCTGGATTGTAGGTTGCAGAATATGGATCATTCACTGGTCTCTGAGTGTAGTTCCCCACAGTATTGGCTTGCTCTTGATTAGACTCCTCTTGCGACGAAGCTATTATTTGGCATTCAGATGAATCGTGTCCTGTTACACCACATACATTACAAGAAACTGCATTAACTGCTCTCGATGGAAAAGATAAAGAATCAAACTTCTGGACCAAAGAATCTACCTTTGCCGCCAGTGATGTCACGGGATCATTATGATACTTACCAAATCATGTGGAAGTAGTATTCCGCTCACTCGACCAGTGGTTATGGTTCATGGCCATATCCTCGAGTAGAGCAGTTACGTCTTCCAAGTTTTTGCTCATGATCGTGCCTCCAGCTGTAGCGTCCACCATCAATCTGGTGTTATAATCCAACCCATTGTAGAAGATATGGATTAAAACCTATTCCTGGAGTCCGTGGCGTGGGCACATGCGCTGGAGTTCCTTGAAGCGTTCCCAGGCGTCATAGAGTGATTCTCCCTCTTGTTGTGCGAAAGCTGTGATTCTGTTGCACAGTTGGACAGTCTTGCTCGGTGGGAAATATTTATTCAGAAATGCCTTGGATAGCCCTTCCCACGTGGTGATGGATCCTGCTGGCATCGAGTACAACCAAGCTCTGGCGCGGTCCCTGAGAGAAAAAAGGGAATAATCTTAGTCTAATTGCATCAGATGAAACTCCGTTAACCTTTATAGTGTCGCAATATTCAAGAAAAACGGCTAAATGAAGATTTGGGCCCTAATTTGGGGAACCCCCAAATTGATTTTGCTGGACCATCATCATCAGCGCTGGCTTTAACTCAATGTTGTTCGCCTCTACGTTAGGTCGAACGATGCTAGAATTGAACCCTTGTATGTTTGGTGCTGCAAAGTCCCTCAAAGATTGATTGTTCTGGTTCGCCGCCATCTCTCCTTCTTCAGAGATCTTTTTGGTTGCAAATTACAATCTCCTCCGAATGCAAAAGGTGCGCTCAATTTCTCGGTCTTCTGGAAGCAAGACACATGTACGAGAAACTATGGGCATACAACGTGTAAGTACACAAGAAAAAGAAAAAGAGTAGTAGAAACTAATGGCAAAAGAAAAGAAAAATGCCTAATCTCCTAACTTATCAATTAGTCAATATTAACTATCCATAATCCCCGGCAACGGCGCCAAAAACTTGATAGCAATCCGCAAGTGCACGGATTTATTGCAGTAATAAAAAGATATCATTCCCGACGAGGACTACGTAGCTAAGTACTGACTTCTTGATATGTTTGAATTTAGGCGGAATCAATACTTGGTTGTTCTAACTTCTAAGCATGACACAAACTCAGAACAGCTTTTTAAAGGACTTGAATTCTAAAGCATCGGGAATTCATGGGTTCGCCACATTGATAGACATGAATCGTGTAAAAATAACTCAGTTAATAAGCTTATCTATCCTGAAAGGTACTTTTCCTTATGTACATATCACTTCCTCCCGGAGCATGATACGGTATCTAATTAGATTAACTCCCTACTCTCGTGACAGTTAACCTAACTAGATCCCCTAAGTTATGTGAAAAGTAGGTTAATCACTTCAAACGAATCCGAACTACTCCCGTGCTCGGATTCGTAGGTTTAATCGAAATAGATCGGACGGTAGCGATTCACCTCTCGGTCCTTCTCGCAATGTCTAAGACGTAAAGTTACTTGGCCAGGGTAATTTACGGGATGTATGCAATTTCAATCAAATCAGGAAGATAAAATTATATTAAAAGAGAAAAAGTATAAATTAATCCATGCACTTCAGTGGGCTACGCCCAATCAATCCCGAAAAGGTATCTACTCGCTCATATTATCAAGAGAATACATGTTTTTGATGAACAAGAAAGATCTCATAAAAATCGCAAAGAAATCACAAAAGGGATGATGAAACCGTCTTCTCCTCAGTCTGGAGATGAGGATTGAAGGATCAATCGTTGAAATCGTGTGAAATCTCGCTGGAATATGCTTCGAAATCAAGTTGTCGCCCTTGTCGCCATCGTCGCTCGTGTTTGCCCACCCGAAGCTCTCTAACCCTCTAAAAATCTGATCTTTTATAGTTGGACCGGTTAGGAACTCAGCAAGGAACGGTTTTGCGAAGTCTGGTTCAATTCCAGTTTGAATCGGTGAGGAGATAAGTGAAAAACTCGTCGGGCGGAAGTTTTTACGGCCCGTGATACGTTTACGGCCAAGACCGTAAATGTTTCTGTGCATAATGCTTTCGGTCACAGAAAGTTTCACGGCCTGTGATAGAATTACGACTTCACTCGTGAAAGTTTCTGTTCATTCCGACACTTAGCCGTTTTCACCTTCTGTTCGTCGTCGCGTTCACGGCTGAATCCATATTTACGGCCAAGGCCGCAAAAGTCTCGTTCTTCAGCGTTTTTGCCTCAAATTCGCCGTAAAAGGCTTGTGATCTCCTTGGGAATCATGCTTTGGCTTCAAAACTCTCAAAATCTTTCATTTCTACATCATTTTACCGACATTTTCATAAAAATCAACAAAAAGTGAAGATTCTGTGCAAAGTAACGCAAAAGCACTAAAAATAGCACAAAATCCTGCAATTAAGCCCAAAATATGATCTAAAATATAGGTGAAAACATGGTGTAAATGCAACGCATCAGTGCCCTAAAATAATACCTTCATTTACCATAAAATGACACTTTTCCCAGTTCAAAACTAAATTAAATTCTTCACAACGTTGTAATACTCGTGATAAATTAGATAGGCAAATATCAAAATTCGAGCCATAAACAGAAAAATCGTTCATAAACACATCCATAATATCCTCGATTAAATCAGAAAAAATAGCCATCATGCAACGTTGAAAAGTAGTAGGAGCATTGCAAAGTCCGAATGACATGCGGTGATAAGCAAAGGTGCCATAAGGACATGTGAACGTCGTCTTCTCCTAATCTTCTGGATGAATGGGAATCTGAAAGAAACTAGAATATCCATCAAGATAACAAAAATAGGAATTACATGCCAAATGCTCTAACATCTGGTCAATAAAAGGAAGGGGGAAATGATCTTTTCGGGTGAAATAAGAGTGTTGTTTTCGATAGTCAATGCACATCCGCCACCCTGTTACCATCCTTGTCGAAATAAGAGTGTTGTTTTCATTCTTCATCATAGTAATCCCTCCTTTTTTCGGCACAACATGGATTGTGCTGACCCACTAGCTATCTGAGATAGGATAAATAACTCAAACATCAAGGAGCTTTAGGACTTCCTTCTTTAATACCTCTTTCATATTTGGGTTGAGCCTCCTCTGGTACTCGATTGATGGTTTGCTTCCCTCTTCCAAAAATATCATGTGCATACAAACAGAAGGATTAATTCCTTTTATGTCATCAAGGGTGTTGCCAATTACTTTTTTGTGCTGCCAAAGTTCATTCAAGAGTCTAATAGTCTGAGAAGAATCAAGATTTGCATAAATAATTATAGGGAAAGTAGAGTTCTCTCCAAGAAATTCATACCTGAGGCTATTTGGGAGAGTTTTAAAATCATACCTTTTTTCATCATCATGTTTACCTTCTCGCAAACTCAAGTGTTCTTCCTTCAACTTCTTTGGCTCAAATGGTGGTGCAGAATTTAACAATGTAGAATATGAACTTACTTCCTCCTCTTCATCACTGTTATCTACTCTGATAAGGCACACTTCTAGTGGATCCTTGCTCATCCTGGAAATCATGGTCATCGATGGAATGTCTACCAAGACTTCTATACTGCAACAAGATCCTACAAAAGAAAGTTTCTTTAATTTTTCATTCAAATCAAAATCTACATATTCCTCACCTATCTTAAAAGTAAGCTTCCCATTCTTAACATCTATCATGGCTCCAGTTGTCGCCAGAAAGGGGCGACCTAAAGTAATGGGAAGTCTATAATCTTCCTCCATTTCAAGGACAACGAAATCAGTAGGTACAAAGAACTTACCAACCTTAATAGCCACATCCTCTAAAATACCTACTAGATACCGTATAGAGCGGTCAGCTAGCTGTAGAGAAACAGAGGTGGGCTTAAGATTCCCTATGTCCAATTTTTTGCAAACAGAGTGTGGCATCAAGCTAACACTGGCCCCTAAATCACACAGAGCACGGTCAATAGATATATCACCAATTAAATAGGGTATAGAAAAACTCCCTGGGTCCTTAAGCTTTGGTGGCAAATTATTCTGGATTATAGCACTACACTCCTCACTAAGTGCGACCATTCCATGCTCCTCGAACTTTCTCTTGTTGGACAAAATCTCTTCCAAAAACTTGGCATATGAAGGCATCTGTGACAAAGCATTAGTGAAAGGTATATTAATGTAAAGCTTTTTAAGTACCTCTAAAAATTTTTCAAACTGCTTGTCAATTTTAGCCTTTGCCAATCTCTGAGGGAAGGGTACAGGCGGTTTATAGGGAGGTAGTGGTACATAAACTGGCTCCGGCTCCCTGTCTTGCAAAGTTGTTTCTCCTTCTTTTCCTTCTTCTCCTATAGACTCAAAATTTTGCACCTCTGGTTCTTGCGTAACATCTGGTACTCTGGGTTCCTCCAACTGTTTCCCACTACGTGTAGTAATGGCATTGCAATGCTCACGTGGGTTTGTCTCTAGTTTCCCTAGTAATCTTCATGTGGGCCTACTTGAAGAGCTAGCATGCTGAGCTATCTGAGTTTCCAAAATCCTCTGACGAGTCTTCATAGACTCTACCTCTAAATTTAGATTCTTGATGGGGTCATTGACATGTCTGAATTCTTGCCTGAAGTTATCGTCCTGCCTTTCAAATTGTTGTGCAAAACTTTCGTTCTGCTTTTCAAATTGTTGTGCAAAACTTTCGTTCTGCTTTGTCAGTGCGGCAATAAAATTTTCCATCATAACTTCCAAGTTGGACTCTTGGGGTGCTTGATTTTGACTATTGTTTCAAGAAAGATTAGGATGGTTTCTCCAACCAGGGTTGTAAGTGCTCGAATATGGATCATTCTGAGGTCTTCCATTATAGTTCCCAATGGCGTTTGCTTGTTCAAA
The DNA here is from genome assembly GCA_027563935.2 of Costus lasius. Lineage (NCBI taxonomy): Eukaryota > Viridiplantae > Streptophyta > Magnoliopsida > Zingiberales > Costaceae > Costus > Costus lasius. The sequence continues at coordinate 43,426,185 of CM050453.2, read as the reverse complement.
ATTGCACTCTCCTAGTGTAGAAACTCCTATCTGACAATCCTCTGAATCATGTCTTGCATTGCCTCAAATCTCACACAAAATAGCTTTAACAGAAACAGAATTAACATTCAAAGAATTAATTTTATGGGTCAAAGAATCAACCTTGGCGGCAAGCAAAGCTATAGCATCTAAATCATACTTACTTGATGCCTTGGCAGATGGTCCTCTCTCACTTACCCATTGATAATGGTTCAAGGCCATATCCTCAAATAGATTAATCGCATCATCCACACATTTGTTCATGATTGCTCCACCGACAGCAGCATCAACTGACATACGAGTATTATAATTAAGTGCATTATAGAAAGTATAGACTATTACCCATTTCTCAAGGTCGTGATGTGGACACATCCTCTGAAGCTCTTTAAATCGGTCCCATGCCTCGTATAATGATTCTCCTTCTCTCTGAACAAAACTCATGATTTGGTTCCTTAGTTGTGCAGTCTTACTTGGGGGAAAATATTTTGCTAGAAAAGCATTCAAGAACTCCTCCCAAGTCGTTATGGGACCTGGTAGATTAGAATGAAGCCACGCATGAGCCCTGTCCCTGAGAGAAAAAGGAAATAATCTAAGTCTCAAAGCATCGCTATAAACACTATTCATTTTCAAGGTATCACAGTATTCAAGAAATATAGAAAGGTGCATATTAGGATCTTCAGACGGCAAGCCTCCAAATTGGTTATGCTGAACCATGGAGAGTAAAGATGGCTTGATTTCGAAATTGTTCGCCTCTATGCTGGGCCGAGCAATACTAGAGTGAACTCCTTGTAAGTTTGGGTTTACATAATCCTTTAGATTTATTGGGTCTGGGTTTGCATCGCCCATCTTAGATTTTATGGTTTCCTTTGCTAATTGTTTTCTACGCAAGCGAAAAGTTCGTTCTGGTTCCGAATCTTCTTTGAATAATTTTCTAGAACACCTGGGCATAAACAATCAATAATTTATACTGAAGATAAAAGATAGACAATAAGTTCCAAAGCAGAATTAAAATGAAAGCGGAAGTCTAGTCTATCAATCGTTAGATTAAGCCAATATTAGCGAAATTGGTCCCCGGCAATGGTGCCAAAAACTTGATGTAATCCGCAAGTGCACGGACAAATCGAAGTAATAAAAATATCGATTCCACAGGGACCAATGGCTAAGTACTGATTCTTACTTAGAATCGTTAGCTAGACTAAATTAAAAGAGAATGATCCTTACCTCTACTAAAATAGAAGAAACAATAAAGCAGACTTTGGTTGTAATCGATTTATGGAAAATTCAGGATTTTGGGTTCACCACTCTATGCTTCATGTCTTATTGAAATTAAAGTAGTCTTAAAAAGGATTTACTATGTTGAAGGGGATTTATCCGTATATACAGATTGTCCCCTCTCAGTAGTGCAATCCGGTGTTTATCTGAATTAATCCCCTACTCTCGTGGTTATTAACTCAAGATAAACCCAATGAGTTCTTGACAAATCAATAAAATCCCTCAAGTTAATTCGAACTACTCTTGTGTTCAAATCAACTTGTTCAAATATTGTAGGTCCGATATCACAATTCACCTCTCAGTACTTCTTGTGACGTCTAAGACATGAAAATCATGGCCAGTAGTTATCATGTAATTATCACAACAATAGTTGAATCTAACAAAAGCAAATCACTTCATAAGAGGGTATTAAATAATCAAGTCATGAAAACAAAGAGAGCTACGCCCTTAATCATGAATAAAAGTTTACGCTGACATGTTATGCATGTTCACGTTAAAGAATTCCATATTTGTGATTACAAATTGGCAAATAATACAGAATCGACAAAGGAAGGCGAGGATTGATGTTTCCTGATGAAGGTCGATGCCAACAATCCAAAAGAACGAAGCTTTTCCAGTGTAGAATCGCCGTTCGCCGCTTGTTGCCCTAATTCTCACCTCTTCGCCGAATCCCGCTAGAAAATTGGCCAAAAAGTCCTCAAACACGGTCCAAAGCTCCCTTATATAGTTCTCTCTCCTCCAAATAGGTTTTCCCTAAAGTCTAGCTTGAAAATGGATCGAATCGGATGAGAAACGGAGTCAAAACCGAAATTGGCCACAAAATTAAGGCCATGAAATATTTCACACCCGGCCGTAAAACATTCTATTCAGTTTGGAAATTTTTGCCCGATAGAATTACAGCCGTGAAATATTTCACATGTGGCCGTAAAACTTTCTATGGATTTTCTTCGATAAAATGCGGCCGTGAAAATTATCACACTCGGCCGTGAAACACACTGTGGATTTTTGGTATAGCCTTGACAAATATTACGGGCGGGGCAGTAATTTCTTCTATATGTTTAGAAAATACGGCCGTGAAATTTTTCATGGGCAGGGCCGTATTTTCCAGACATGCTCCAATTTATATGAAATTTTATGGGCAGTTTCATGTTGACTTGTAGAGTTCATCTGTGCACTTGGATTCACCAAAATCTATCGATTTGTAGCCATTTTCACCTGAAATATGATAAAAGGGAAGAATGATGAAGATTCTGAACTAGCAAAAGAATTTAAGCCAAAATATGTGAAAACATGACTATAATAGGATAGATTTTGCTTGAAAAGCATGGTAAAATTACTATATAAATTGAAGACATCATTTTCCCATGAACAACTACCAACAGAATACTCTAAGGCCAAGTGTGCCTGTTGAAAATCAATTCAAACCATTACATGAATTGCAATATAATTCAAACTCTGTGGAAGGACTACAATTTCGACCAACTCAGAAGAAGGAATTGTAACCGAAGGAACCAGCTGGGGTTCCAAAGAAGACTTTGTCTCAGAAAATATACGAAGTGTAGAAGAAAGCTTGGAGTGCTTTGGATGCTAGGCACGCTCATCCTAGGGGAAGATACAGGAGAGCAAATGATTATATTGTTCATACTGTATGTGTGGTTGGCCACATAGAAGAAACAAGTCAAGACTCTGACAATGACACGCTGAGGCATATGTCAGAAAAAAGCAAAAGGAAAGAAATTGGCCTCTGTCATCACTAGAGAGCTAGAAATGCCTTTTGAAGACGGATCTCCTTCTCAATTTAGAGAGGAAGAACAAGAAGAGGAGTCAGTTATGACTACTTTGCCCGCATTCAAATCAATTGATCCAAGAGATAAGATCATTGATGATCTTAAGAAGCATCTTGAGAAAAGGGATAAAGATATTGATGCTTTAGTTGCATTGGTAACTAGTTCCTTAAATAGAACACAAGAAACGCTGCATGAACAACCACAACAACAAACCAGCACTCCGGTGGTATCTTCACTACCTATTCAGGCAGATGCCACTATTCCTTTGACTAGAGAAGAGGTGCAAGAGCTGGTGGCTAACCAGGTAAAGCACATGCAAGTAGGTGGAAAGGCATCATACAAAAAGAGGGGAAGACCTTATCCCCCATAATTCGATAACGTACCCTATCCTAGAGGGTATTTGGTTCCAAACTTCAAAATGTTTAATGGAGTTGGGAATCCAGATCAACACATTACTCACTTTATTGCCACATGTGGGAATACTGGAAGTAATGATGCCTTATTGTTACGACAATTTCTCCAAAGCCTCTCAGGAGTAGCTTTCGAGTGGTATTACTCATTAGAAAATTAAACTTTCAGTAAATGGGCCGACATGAAAGAGGCCTTCCGTATGAAGTTTGCTTTAGTCAGCGACAAGATTACAATTGCTTATTTGGCTAGCATTAAAAGGAAAAAGGACGAGACAGTCCTAAATTATATTACCAGATGACATAATTTGAGTATCAAATGTGAGCAGCCATTGGAACAATCCCAAGCTGTTGGGCTACTCATTGGTAATGTTGATAACTGGATGGCTCCATTTCTTTTCATGAATAATATTTCCACTTTTCAAGAATTAATTACGCAAGTAGCTAAGTTGGAAAGAATGTATCCCCAAGTCATCCCAAGCCTACAAGTTTCAAGATTCAAGAAGGAAGAACTGAGGAAGGGCAATCCTAAGATTGCCTATACTAATGTTGCTAGTAGAGGTAAACGGGTGGATGTTTATTCTACATGTTCCCCTCAAAACAACAAAATACCAACATTTGGTAATGACTACAACAGATCAAACAAACGAGCAATTCTTGAGGAAAGAAAAAATAAAGTATATTCTTTTAAGAGAGAGAAAACTATGAAAATCTTTAAAGATGCTCTTAAGATTGGTCTACAACTACTAGAGTCAAGACGTCCGGATGAGGCTACTAAATAGTCGAATCTTGTTGAGTTAGAAAACTCAAATGTTCCATTTACAAACAGTGAAGGATGGAACACTGTATTGCCTAAAAAGACAATACAACTCTTACAGAGACCAAAACATATGCCAGGTATTGTATGGAAGGATCCAATCTGCCCACAGTGCATACTTCCTGAATCTCAGCCATATTCAAGTAAGACATTTAAAAGCAAGAATCGGCGGCTGAGAAAGAAAAAGAATGAGAGGCCTATCTCTCTTACGCCAAAATCTAGTGTTGAAAAACACCTTGATTCGCTCGAGGAATATGAGCAGGAATTTCTTGAATTGATTAAATTGTGATACTTTATTCCCCAATATATGTGGGATAAACGGTTAGAAGATGAAGAATCTGAAGTTGAAACATATGGAATGCTTTCAATTGCCTCAGAATCATCAAGATAGACTGAGGCTCGAGATGCTCACCTTTTGCAAGAGAAACTTGAGCGGTTGGAAAATTCTAGACAAGATTTGTTAATATCTTCACAATGTCTAGAACGAGAAGAAGATTTATCATATCAGCGATGGTTGAATCATAACCTTCAATTGAAGTGAACAAGAAAAATAATTGCTGCTATTGACGCTGAGATGCTCTTAGCTCGAGAGTCTCTCCATCCAAATCAAAGTGGGGGCATTGCCACTTTTAATGTGAATAACAAAATTATTCAACCGAGGATCACCAAAGAAGAAGATGAATTGCCGGATCCTTTCCCTCTCAATCGAGAAGAGCTTGAAATCCTGTTGCAGTACGCAACAAAACTTGGTTTGGAGCTTCCCCCTCCAAGAATTGAGAAAGAGGCAAAATGTGTTGATCACTACATTTACTGCCCTTATCATAAAATAATTTGGCACACATTGGATGAGTATGTTGAATTTAAGTGTTGGGTAATGCGACAGATAGCCATGGGTCGCATAACTATAAGGAGAAACCTTCAAGCAACTCCAATTCTAAAGGTAGTTGTTTGTAATATGATCAGCTTAGGTAGTGATTCAGAAGAAGAGTATTATTTACCTGCTGATTTATATGAAGAGGTGGCTAACCATGTAGAAAAACAAACCCCCGAAACTTGTCAGTTGAATCTCAGAAGTGGTAGAGTTCTTCCAGAGCGTCAGTTAAATAAGGAGAAAGATAAAGGCAAACAAATTGAAGTATTGGAGCCTGATAATGACATGACTTCTCCAGTAAAGAAGTTGGCTCCTTCTGAATATAATATTTTGTCACACTTGAGAAAGGTCCCTGCACTGCTCAGTATTTATGACGCTCTCATGATGTCGCAAGAACTAAGAGACGTTCTTATTTACGCATTGCAGCATCCACAAAAGTTTTAATCATTTTTTGTAGATGCTGACATAAAAGAGGAATTACATGCCTATTATACGTCAGTTATCTCTTTCAACGATAATGATATGCTTCTTGGAACTTCAGAGAATAATCAACCACTTTATGTAACTAGAAGTGTTGATGGAGCAAAATTAAATAAAATTTTGATTGATCCAGGGTCATCAGTAAACCTTTTGACACTGTGCACTCTGAAAAGCCTATCCTTGTGCATCTTTGATCTATCAACTGAAAAGATCATTATTCAAGGCTTTGATAAAAATAACCAAAAGGCTTTAGGTTCAATATGCTTACCTTTGCGAATGGATGATTTGGAAACTAAGGTCAAGTTCTATGTGATCAATATCGATACCTCATACAAAGCATTACTAGGGAGACCCTGGTTACATGAGAATCATGTGGTGTCGTCCACTTTTCACCAGTGCTTGAAATATTTATAAAATGGAAAAGAAAGGTGCATTGATGGTGATGTTCAACCCTTCGCAGTTCATGAAGTCAAATATGAAGATGCAAGATATTATATGGAATCAACATCCAAGTGTTCAAATCCGCCGCTTCAAAATTCAATTATTACTAAACTCAGGAGAATGACATTATCTACCTGCCCACATTTTGGGAGTGATTCTGAAACAGAGACGGATGATCACTTGACCTTTGTATGTGATGTCATTGAGACTCACAAGAGAACTGGCTCCTTATTGGAGTACACTCTCGATCAGAGTATTTCAGAGCCCCAGCCAGAAATTTTTGAAATCACTCATAGGTATACTAAAGGATTTATTCCTCTTAACACATTTCAAGTCTACGAAATGAAAACATTCACTGTCCTAGCCAAAAGTGAATATATAAGGGCAAAGCTTGTGGTACACAATGCGATACATTTTTATCAATCTGATGAAATTCCCAATGTCCCCAAGCACAATTTAGAAGCTACCTCTGAATTATTTATGAATGTCAAAGTACTACCATTTAATTATTATTCTCTAAAGTTAATAAGATTGGTAGAGAAAAATGGCTCCTTATGGCCTCGATTAGAAGCTGAATTTTGCCGATTTCAAAAGCTATGGTACCCTCCTTCAAGAGAAATAATTTCACCAAGTGGAAGGATTTTTAATATTCGAGGTTTGGGGTATCAAGAACCCAAGGAGTCATCGGATGAATCAACATACCAACTTCCTTTACACACTTGTAATGTGGTGTCAATATGTGAAGTGGAAGAAGAGCCAAATAACCAAGAGGTAGAAGAGCTCAAAAAGACAGCCAAAGGATTAGAAGACGGGGGGGGGGCAAACCACTTGTGATGATTTAGTGGAGATCAATCTTGGATCTGTAGGAGACATTAAACCTGCTTTTATAAGCGCCTTGCTCTTAGAAGATGAAGGAAATCAATTGAAGATGCTTCTACAAGAATTTAGCGATTGTTTCGCTTGGTCATATAAGGAAATGCCTGGGCTGGATCTAGAAATTGCTACACCTGGATCTAGAAATTGCTACACATAAATTGGTCATTAATCCTGACAACACTCCAATAAAGCAAGCCCCAAGACAAATGCGAATGGAGTTAGAGGAACAAATTATTGTTGAAATTAAGAAGCTTATTGAGGTAGGTTTCATTAGAGAAGAGAAATATGCAGACTGTATAACAAGCATTGTTCTAGTGAAAAAGAAGAATGGACAAATCCGGGTCTGTGTCGATTTCAGAGACTTAAACAATGCTTGTCCAAAAGATGATTTTTCGCTCCCTATTACAGAAGTGATGATAGATTCGGTGTCAAACTATGAGATATTCTCATTCATGGACGGATTCTCTGGATATAATCAAATCAAAATGGAACCAAAAGATGAAAGACATACATCGTTCCGTACACCAATTGGTATATATTGTTACACAGTGATGCCATTCGGACATAAGAATGCAGGCTCCACATACCAAAGGGCAATGACGAAGATTTTTGATGACCTAATTCACAAAATTGTTGAATATTATGTTGATGACTTGGTCATTAAATCACAATCTAAATTGGACCATTGGCAAGATTTGCGAACAGTGTTTACTCGCATTCGTAAACATAATCTTAAAATGAATCCTCTTAAATGCACATTTGGGGTATCATTAGGAAAGTTTCTTGGGTTTATCGTGAAACACAGAAGAATTGAGATATACCCATCAAAATTAAAAGCTATCATTGAAATGTCGCCTCCAAGAAATCTAAAAGAACTCAGATCATTTCAAGGGCGCTTGGCGTATATTAGAAGATTTATTTCCAATTTATTTGGACGAATCCATCCTTTCTCAAAATTAACAAAGAAAGATGCTCCATTTGTTTGGGATGATGCTTGTCAAAAGGCTTTTGAAAGTATTACAGAATATCTGTTGCATCCTCCGGTCCTTGGTGCACCGATTGTTGGAAAGCCTTTGATTCTATACACTACCGCATTGGATACATCTTTAGGATCTTTATTAGCTCAGAACAATGATGATGGAAAGGAAAGTGCTCTATATTATCTCAGTCAAATGTTTGTGAGGGCAGAAAATTCAGACTCTCCTATTGAAAAGCAATGCTTAGCTTTGGTCTTTGCTGTTAAGAAATTAAGACATTATCTTCTTGAGCATAAAATCCAACTTATATCGAAAGTTGATCCTTTGCGATTTCTCATGACGAGGCCAACATTAACTAGATGTCTAGCCAAATGGGTGGTGTTACTCCAAGAATTTGACATAACATATGTATCATAGAAAGCAATAAAGGGACAAGCGTTAGCTGACTTGTTGGCGGCCCACCCCCTTCCAGATAATTCACCTCTCTCATATGATCTTCCGGATGAAGAGGTGTAGAATGCAAATGCTGAAAAATATTGGGAGCTTTATTTTGATGGAGCATCCTCCATTCAACCGGCTATTAGCCCTGACATTCCAAAAGTAAAGTCAGGAATTGGTCTAGTATTTATTACTCCTGCGAAAGGGATACTATACTATTCCCTAGCACTCACAAAACCTTGCACGAATAATGAAGCTGAATAAGAAGTCTTAATTGCTGGACTTGAACTCTCAATTGAAATGAAGATTGACAAATTACATGTGTATGGGGATTCACAACTAATCATTAGACAAGTGATTGGTGAGTATAAGATTAAGAAAGCAGAACTGTGCAAATATCATATTAGAGCAAAGGAGCTTTTGGAGAAAATTCCTTGTGTTACTTTAACATGCATACCTATAGCTGTCAATGGTAAAGCAGACGTTTTAGCATGACTTGCTAAAGAATTGGCTAATCCTATTAGTGAGCAGATCAATGTGAATGTTAGGAATAGAAGACTGATTGCGCCGACAATTATGAATGCTGAAGATGATGATGTGCATATGAATGATACATTGAAAATCGTAATAGCAATTCTAGAACAAGAAAAATGATTGGAGAGACCCTTTTCTTAATTATTTTAAAATGGGTATTCTACCTGAAGATAAAGCTCAAAGGATGCAATTGAAGAAAAGAGCCCTTCGATACGTGTTCATGAATGATACCCTATATCAACGTTCATATGAACGATTATGGCTTTGATGTATCGCTGGAAATGAAATTGCTCACGTGTTACATGAAATTCACTTAGGTCTTTGTGGAGCTCACCAATCTGGACCTAAGATGTATTGAATATGCAAAGAAATGTCACTCATGTCAAGTGCATGGGGATTTGATCCATAAGCATCCTAATCCTCTTCATCCAATTGTCCTGTCTTGGCCATTCGAGATATGGGAAACTAACATAATCAGACCGATTGAACCTCTGTCGTCTTTGGGTCATCGCTTTATACTTGCAGCTACCGATTATTTTTCGAAATGGGTAGAAGCTATTCCCTGAAAGGAAGTCAAAGCTAGCAATGTGGTCAACTTCTTTCATGAAAATGTATTGAGTCGATTTGGAACTCCAAGAAAAATCATATATGATAATGGGCTTGCTTTAAAAAATTTTGCTATCCACAAATTTGCGGATCGACATAAAATTCAAATTGCTAAGGAAGAATGCATCGAAGAATAAAAGAGATTGGCATCAGAAGTTGGTAGAAGTGCTATGGGCTTGTAGGACTACTTATCGAACACCAACTTAATCAACACCATATTCTTTGGTTTTTGGTGTCGAGGCAGTGCTCCCTCTCGAAATAGAAATACCATCACTAAGAGTTGCTGTTCAACACGGTATGGAGATTGAAGAAAATATGCAATTACGTCTTGATGAACTAGATACTTTAGACGAGCAGAGATTAAATGCACAACAGAATTTGGAGCTATATCAAGCACAAATGTCCAAAGCTTATGATAAGTTAACACGGAAACATGTGTTCAAAGAATGGGATCTCATTCTGGTGTTGCGACGACCCATGATAGCAAACAAGATGGCAAGAGGAAAGTTCAATCCCAACTAGGAAGGGCCATATGTGATAGAAAAAGCCTATGAAGGCGGAGCTTATCAATTGATAGATCAAGACAGAGAATGCCCAATGCTGCCAATCAATGGTCACTTTTTGAAGAAACATCACATTTGAAGAACCATGAAATTTAAAGAATGATGAAATGATGATTACCTCGACAAACAAAGGACTTCAATGAAAATTGAATTTCGACAATGAATTTGTATGCGCATGCTGCATATACCAAATATGCTGTGGGGGCATTTGTTGAAGGGAAAAAAAATATAGAAGAAAAAATTATTCTTGAATGCAGTGGCGAGACATATGTAATTTAACGGAATTAATTTTGATTGAAATTAAATCACCTTGCCATGATTTTTGGATCAAATTAGGATTTTTGACCAAGCAAAAATAAATTGGTCGGCTAGTTGGAGAATTTTTAGTCAAAAAAAAAAAAATTTGACTGATCCCAATTTCTTGAATTTTGGGTGGAGGAGTATCAGAAATTTATTATCAAAATTTGATTTCAAATTAAAAATTGGATTAAATTGCAATTAAAATTTCAATTTGCTGTAATTTTAATTAAAACGATCTAGTCGAATTCTTGGTGAATGTTATCTATGTTGACCTTGATTTGTCAAGCATAAGCGAGTAAAAAAAAGCAACAGAACGTGGCTGGAGAAATAAACAAATATTAGTTGTGGCAATTTCTCAATTCGGCCACAATTAAATTGAAATATCAAAATTAATATTTTACCACGATATCATGACATTTGAAGCGCCAAGAGAGAGATGTGGCAGGCGATTTTTGAGGGAGTTAGAAACATAACCGTAAGCAGTTTTAGAAAAGGGTGCGAGCAACAGGATAAAAGGAGAGAAAGGAGATTCTTTCAGTTAAGAAAAATTGGCTATTGTCTATTTTTGGAGAAGGAATGAATAAGGAGGAGCACTCCACGGAAGAAACATCGATGCACGGAAGGTAAGTTTCCTTTTTTTCTTCCCTTGAGTCTTCTTCTTCCTCCCTCTTCTCTCCACACCATCAACAGAGAAAGACAACTCCGATAAAAAAAACTATTGCTGGAGAAGGAAAACTCCGGTTATCAAAAACCATCTAACGGAGAAGGAAAACTACAGTATAAAAAACTATTGACGGAGATGACAACTCTGGTAAAATAATTGTCTATAATGGAGAGAAAACTCCAGTGAAACAAATCGCTGACGGAGAGAGCAACTTCGGTAAAAAAATAATTTTTATGTTGCCTTTGGCAACTATCACGACCATTTGTGACGAAGACTACAAAGGAGATTTTTCTCCAATGATGAAACAAAAAGGAGGATCGAAAACTCCTCTGATCCTTCTTCAGTGATGAAGCCGGGATGAGTTCTCCCTGTACTGATTCTTCTTCAAATGATGGAAGAAATAAAAATATAAATGATGAAGAAAGATGTGCGATGGAGAAATTAGAAGAAAAAAAAAGATGAAGTCTCGGTAGAAGAAGATGCATGAGAAGGAAATTAAAAAAAGAAGAAGAAAAAAAGAGATGAAATTTTAGAAGTGTTGGAGAAGGAAACACTACTTCACCCTCCGCCAGTTCTCGTTGCTAAATTCCCTGTGAAGGAGGCACGTTCGCCTCATCGATGACTTCCTCCTTCGTCGTCTTCAATGATGCTACCGTGGTCTTGGAGTAAGGAAGGAAGAAGGAAGTTCTCCCTGGCTCCCTCTGTTGTCATTGTGTCTGGCTCAAGAGGAAGACGTCGCCAGTTGGGAGGAAAGCGTCCATTTCTCCCTCTGTCTTATTCTCGTTCACCTGCTGCTCGATGAAGAGCCAGAGATGATGGAAATATTTCCGCCTTTGAGAAGGGTAGGGATGGAGGAAGCTTTCTTTGGCTCCCTTCATCATCGTCCTTGACGCGAGAAGAAGTCACTGGCTGGAGCGAAGCTTTGCACGTCCGCCTTTGAGCAGGGGAGGAAGGAAACCTTCCTTATTGTCTTCGTCCTCGTCGACATGAGAAGATGTTAGAGACAATGAAAAGAGGCATGTCCGCCTCTGAAAAGGAAAGGAAGTAAGTTTTCTTTGGAAGCATGGTGCCCGTTTTCGCAAACCACGCTTCCGTGTGATTCTGCTGCCGGATCTATAGCCACCTCATCCGCTAGTGCCAAAATCCACTGAGGATGCCAGCTCTCGACTCTGTTCTTGCTAATGGAGCTACCTGGCTCTTCTGCCTTCATCGGCGCTGACGAGATCATCTAACGCATCCGCTAAACGCCTTTGTCTCTGATTTTGCCGGAGACACTACCTGATGCATCCGCTAAAGATACCTTCATCCCTGAAGATGCCACCATCACTCGATTCTGCTCTTACCGATGGAGCCGTTTGGTTCTTCTACTTTCATCGACGCTGGTGACATCATCCATCTCGTCCGCCAAACCTGATGTCGGCTCCTATTTTGCCGAGGCATCAGCACCAGTGATGTTGGCAATCCAGGAATTGGATCAGCCGCCCATCGCTTGATTAGTAGGATTTGGGCTACTACAGATTTTTGGGCTGCTTCACATGTCCATCTTCATCCAAGCCCAATCTGGCTTCAGGATCATAATAGTGAAATCAATTTCTTAGCCTAGCTTATGAAGTGCTAATCATTTTAGCAATCAGACTCAATTTGTTACTATGAAATTGGTGTAATTCAAGACTAATTGGCTTGATTTAACTTGTGCTGCTTTGAAAACTGCCCTATTTTGAATTCAAAATTTAGATGTTGCTTTGCTCTCAGGACTTACAACTCTATTTTGTCTGTAGAAGACTAAAACCCCCAAATCCGACCTCAGCCTATCTATGTAAATCCATTTTGCCCCTTTTGGCTCAGTCCAAATTTATTTTAGCTTGATTTAACATAAGCACATTCCAAATGCTGTAATTTACGTCCAATCATAAACAGTATCCTCAAACCAACTTCAATCTGGACTCAAATTTGAAACATATAATAATCTTGAAGAAATTAAATCCAGTGAACTCAGTTTATATGCAAGTCTAATTCCTGAATCTGATTTGCTAATATCAGTGATTGATTTTAACTAAACTCGGCTTGGTCTTAGATCTAACTTGGTTGATTGTATTAATGCCCTAATCATGTTTGGAAACTATCGATTTGATGATTTAATCTCATTCACCTGCTTCTAATGTTTAGCCCTACGGCTCGTTCGCTTGATTTGAATGTTTGGCCCAATGGCTCATTCACCTATTTCGAACATTTGGGCCAATGGCTCGTTCGCTTGATTTGAACGTTTGGCCCAATGGCCCATTATTCTATTTGGCCGAAACGCCTATCTACCCATTTTTTAATATTTAGCTCCTCAAAGGCTAATCAAGAATATATCAACTCTCTAAGCTGTTGCATGGTGCTAATAGTATTGTGTGGGAGGTGCGTATGCTGATACTATTTATCGAGGCATAGTTCCTCAATATTGTTATCGTATCATTCGCAGCTGAAATCAGAATTATCGAACTTGAAATCAAATGGATATTTATAGAAATAATATCTTTTGAACTCGAAAAGATAAGCATTCACATGTCCTTCATAGGCCGAATATTTATCGAATGACACAAAAATACTCACATGTCCTTCATAGGCTGAGTATCTATCATATCGAAAAGAAGTATTCACATGTCCTTCATAGGCCGAATATTTATTCACATGTCCTTCATAGGCCGAATATTTATCGAATGACACAAAAATGCTCACATGTCCTTCATAGGCCGAGTATCTGTCATATCAAAAAGATAAGTATTCACATGTCCTTCATAGGCCGAATATTTATCGGATGACATGAAAATACTCACATGTCCTTCATAAGCCGAGTATCTGTCATATCGAAAAAATAAATATTCACATGTCCTTCATAGGCCGAATACTTATCGAATGACACAATGATATTCACATGTCTTCATAGGCTGAATATCTATCACATCGATTAAATCTGATTTGCTGAATTTTGTCATTTAGCTATCTCTTGGCTAATGATAGCTTTGTATTGAAATGAAACTGTAAGCCTTTTATGGCAGATGTTGTGAATGATGAATGATATTGTTCTTCCAATCACTTATATTTATTTGATTTTATATGCCTAGATCTCTTAATCAAAGGTGCCCTAAGCTACTTAGGGGTAAATTATAATGAATGCTTGCGTTCATTGGAAGCTAGAACCCACTTAAATAAAAACCCTATATCTATAAGGTGAATTTGAAATGGTCGCATCATATTTTTCATATTAATTGCAATTGTACCATTTTTTACCCAACAGATGTCTTCTAATAGAGTTGTGCTAGGACTTGCTACTAGCATAGATTTGGAGATTCAATAAATGAATGTAAAGACAACTTTTATTCTTGGTGATTTAGAGGAAGAGATCTACATGGAGCAACTAGAGGGCTTCGAGACAAAAAGAAAAGAAGAACTTGTTTGTAGGAAGAGAAAAAACTTATATAGTTTGAAACAAGCACTGAGGCAATGGTACAAGAAACTTGAGCCATTTATGGGGGAGCACAACTACTAGAAAACAACTTTAGACCTTTATGTTTTTGTTAAAAGATTCTCTAATGATGATTTCTTAATTTTGCTGCTTTATGTAGATGATATCCTAATTATTGGCCATGATATATGTAATATTTATAGGTTAAAGAAAGACTTGATTGCCATGAAGGATCGAGGATCGGGAAAGAATAAATCCCCTCATGACAATTATCGTAATTAAGCCCCTTAAGCTCTATGACAAATCATAAAGGTCCTTCGAGTGGATTGAACCTAAGCTCGTGATTGAAAATGCAAGTTTGAATGGAATAAATCCAATGTCGTTATTCACCTCTCGGTTCTTCTCACAACATCTCAAACATAATAAAACTTGGCCAAAGCAATAAAGCAAAATGAAGCACAATTCAAATCAAATCAACTCAGTAAAATTCTTTAATGAAAACAAATACAAAGATTAATTCATAAATCAATTAATGGACTATGCCCCAAACCCTGAAACAAAGGTGTTAAGCTATTATGTTTATAGTAAACAACATATAGTTTGATGAATTCAATAAGAAAAACTCAATTAAATTACAAGGGAACATTTGGAGAATTGATGTAACCCTTCTCTTCGATCAGGAGACAAAGATCGAGCAGCAAAATCCCTCCTTTCCGTGATCTCCTCGTCAGAATTTCGCCTAGCCACCGTTTCTGCCCTAGCTGCCTCTATCCAAAATCATCTAAGGAATTTCCCCTAATCCAAACCAAAATCTTCCATTTTATAGTTTAATCCATGTGGGACCCGTCTAGGAATGTTTTCCCAAGATTTGGCTAAGTTTCGATCTGATTTGAGGCTAAATTGAAGAGAATTCTGAGTTGGGCGGAAGTCTATATGGGCCTTAATGCGTTCACGGCTACAGCCATGAAATTCTTTGTGAAGAAATCAGCTTCTTGTCATTGTGCATCGAGCCATTCACGGCCCATGAATGATTCATGGGTGTGGCCATGAAAGTTTAGTTGCAAGACTAAGTTTTGGCGTAGAACCATCTTCTTATGCAGCAAGATACTCATGGCCTTGTATGGATTCACAGCAGTGACTGTGAATATCTTGTCTAACCTCTGTTTTGCTCCAAATTTGACATGAGGCCTCGTCTTTTCCTCATGAAACATTCAGTGGTGTCAAACTCACAAAATCCATCGTTTTTAAGCAGTATTGCTTGCATTTGCATAAAAACCAAAAAAAGTGAAGATTCTATACAATATGAGAAGAAAACATTATAAATTGGTATAAAATCATACAATTGAGCACAAAATATCATACAAAATATTGAGAAAAACATGGTGTAAATGCAACGTATCAAAGTACCCTAGACTTAAAATTTTTCTTATCCTCAAGCAAGACAAAGATATGTGTAAGAAGAATGTAAAGATTAAAATGACATTTATTTGTTCTACCTTGATATGTATTTAATCCATAATATGTGCAACGATTTTTCAAACTTATAAAATTTAACAAATAACATGTCAGAAATAGATTCTCAAGATTTTATAGTCCAAGACAGATAAAATTATATAACCTATATTATTGCATCCAAATTTAACTTACTGAATAGTTTGTACTTTCACTCAATAAATCTAAATTTACCTTTAAAATGAAATTATTATTTACATATCCTTGGTGGTAATCCTGAGTAAAGAGACTTTTAGAGTAGACTGGTCTTTAAAATGTTATATGCCCTTTCCTATTAGCACTAACGTTGTTTAAAGTATACTACATAGTAGTATAATAGAACTCATGACCACAATCATGAAATGTCAGCGGAGTTGTCTACTTGACCTCTAGCTCCCTCTTTTTCTCTACTTTTTATTCTCTTATTTTTTTTATTTTGGAGAGAGCCGGTCAAGGGCATGGTACTTAAATCGTTATCGATCTTTCTGCATGAGGGTTAAATAGATTTTTTTATTATTTTCCCTCAGTTACTTGATCAAAACAGATTTACAGTATACTAACTCGTGGTATGATATAACTCATGACTTCAGATCATTAGACTAGAGGAGTTGGAGCTAGTCTCTTTATACAAGTATCACCAATTTTCTTTACATGAAACTCTTCTATCAAGTAAAAATAGAAAAATTAAACTTAAGTAGCTTCTACTTAGCTTGTATCACAAGGGTAGCAACATTTCATATATTTATTTATCGTACCAGAACTATGTTTACCCAAGAATCTTATCATGCATGCAATTCCAAAAATTTCTAAGAATCAAATCAATTGCTCAAAATGCTTTCTAAATACAATGTCAAGTATAAAACCAACTCATGCCACTAAAATCATAGACATTCAAAATATAGTTGGATAAAATTTGGACAAAAATAATGCACCTATAAGCACCCTAGACTTAAATCATTGCATTCACACATCATTTACTCAACAATTATCAGTGTAAACCAAACATGCATCATCAGATAACATTAGCAAATACAAGTAGCAAATGCACACCAACCTAGAAAGAAATATAGGCATCGTCCTCGATGTAAAAAATATAATAAATCAAAAAGAAGAGAAACTCACAAAATTAGTGAATCAGTTGGATTCGGTGCACTTGTCATCATCGGTTCTGGTAGTGTTTGTAGTTGATGGCGAAAACTAGGTTGCTGGCAAAGACTGGTGAGATAAGAGCTTCGATGCCGGTCTTTCCTACAGTAATCAGTAGAGGAAGCATTGCCGGATGTTGCTTTAGCACAGAGGGAGGTCAGAAGAAGAGTTGATCGCCAAAGGAACGATCTAGATGTGAGCAACTAGGGTTTACGGGCAAGGTCGTGAATCCTAGCCAAGCTCGTGAAGTTTAAATCTTTGTATCAGTAGACAATCATGGCTAGTGAATAGATTCACGACCGCGCCTGTAAGTATTTCGTTGATAACCCTAAAACATATAGATATTCTAAAACTAATAATTTCAAAGTAAATAAATCACTGATGACACCAAAATTTATAGTAAATTTCGTGCCATTTCATGAGTATTTTTGTGTCACATTCATGCTCTTTTGCTTATTTGTATGCCTTTTTATCAATTATTGCGGAATCTACACATTTTCTAGTTTTTGATGATTTTTAGGTAAAAAGTACTATTTTTAGGCATTTTCAAGCAAATTCAGATGCATGAATGAATTCATACCATCAAGAGGAGATTACAAGTCAAATTTCACAAAGATTGAAGCTCCAAACCAAATTACGGTAGGGCCGTAATCTAAATTATGGTACCGTGGTTTGACTGCACCTATAGAATAAACCACAGCACTACTGTAATTTCAGAGCATTGCTGATTTGGGATGAATTTTGTACAGAAAGATTTGCAGAAAATACGGCACTGCCGTAAAGGATATTACGGGCCGTATTTTGAGGCAATTTTTCACCTGAGAGATTTGATGAAAATACGGCACTACCGTAATGGATTTCACGGTACCGTAATTCTGGATGATTTCTGTACCAAGAACTTTGCTGAAATTACGGCACTGCCGTAACGGTTTTCACGACTGTAATTACAACCCAGATTCACGATTTTCACAGTCAATTTGAAGCCAAATTTTTGCGGAGATGATTGCGAGCGATCTAGGCCATTAAATTCAGATCTATAAGAAGGAGAAAAAAAAAGTTGGGATTGAGAAGAGGCGACACGCACCGAAAGCCCTAATTTTCATCCACTGTCGAGAGAGAAATTGAGTTTTTCTCCATCGCCCTAGGTCTTGCCACCGTGACACGTACAACGCATCTCCAGCAGTGAAATTTGAAGGGAAGCTGCGCATAGAGGAGGAGAAGATAGTCCAGAAGTTTTAGAATGAAAGGAGATCAATCGGAGGAGGAATCAACAAAAGACTCGTCGCCTGCACTGTTCATCGAGCAAATTACGGCTGTAATTTCTATTACAGCTGTGCTGTAAAGATGTTTTCTCTTTTCTCTTTGATTTTTGACCCTCTGATACTATGAATTATTTTAATTCTTCAACTATGCTAGCTTAAACTCTTTTTCGGACATGGGGGAGTAATTCCCCTCAATTCCTTAAAGACTAGATTACTTTTACCTTCGTCATGATAATTTTACTATGATAATTTTGCTTATGTGATGATTGCCTTTAATTCTCCAATGATTCATATTATTAGCATGTTTTAGAGTTTTTGCAACATGGACTAAAAAGTGTTTTGCTAAGAACTTGGAACCCTAAAATTGAATGTTAGGAACTCATCGTAAGAAATTTGGTTTGTTCTTATTTCTCAAGTTTAGAAGTTTAATGCCATGTTAATAATCGGAATATAGGATTGAGTTATTGTGATAAACATGATGATGCTGTGAGAGATCAAATATCGGATCATTGGAGAGCTATAAGTGGAACCAGTGTTGAGATTCGGATGCACGAAAGTGATCCTTGAGTTTCCACTTAAGATAATTGACATAGAATTCGGATGCATGAAAGTGATCCTTGAGTTCTTTGTTGATGGTTTACTTATTTTCCGCATTGAAAAGATCCTGCATGAAAGTGAGGATCGGTTCTTTGTAAATTGTCTACACAAAAGCGAGATAATTTCTTTATGAAGTAAATTATATCTTTATCATGATAAAATTTGATTGACGAACATCTATTCATATTTAGTCATGGAATTTAAGGTGAATGAAACCCTCGTCCCAGTTTCCCTCTCTGATATTTTCGTGTAGCTTTTGATAGTTTGCTTGATATTTTCAACAGCCTAGCTAGTGAGAAATCGAATATTCGGTACTTGACAAATGAGGTATCTGTGGTTCGATATCTTAATTATTACTTCGAGTATCCGTGCACTTGCGGACACAACAAGTTTTTGGTGCCATTGCTGAGGACCTTGGTTTTTGTCAGTATTAAAGATATTGAAAGTATTGCTAGACTAGGTTTTGTTTATTGTTTATTTTCTATTTTTCTGTTATATTGAAATCATTTGATCTATCTACTTTGCGTGCGCAGGAATATCAGATCAGGACCTCTAGTTCCTTTTGATCCTGAAATATATAAAACTCTTGGACTGTGCAGGAAGCTTAGATTTGAGGAGAGTCAACAAGTAGAAGAAGTGACGATGGCAGAATAGAGATCGCTTAGGGACTATGCACCCTCTAATCCATAGGAG
Organism: Costus lasius; assembly: GCA_027563935.2. Lineage (NCBI taxonomy): Eukaryota > Viridiplantae > Streptophyta > Magnoliopsida > Zingiberales > Costaceae > Costus > Costus lasius. The sequence continues at coordinate 43,406,497 of CM050453.2, read as the reverse complement.
ATTCACTCTAGGATTGCTAGACCGGTCATAGAGGCTAACAACTTTGAAATCATGCTTGCTTTCTTGTCTATGATTCAACAGAACCAGTTTGGAGGATCTCCACTTAAAGATCCTAATCAACACCTTACTTTGTTTCTTGAATTATGTGATACTATCAAGATAAATGGTGTTTCTAATGATGCATTGAAACTGAGATTGTTTCCTTTTTCTCTTAGGGACCGAGCACACTCTTGGCTTCAAGCTCAACCTACCGATACCTTCACCACATGGGAACAATTGTCCAATTCCTTCTTGATGTACTTCCCACCTAGCAAGACCATCCAGTTGAGAAACCAGATCACAAGCTTTGCACAAAAGGATGGCGAGTCTTTCAGCAAGGCATGGGAGCATTTTAATGATATGCAACAGAAGTGTCCTCACCATGGCTTGGAAAAATGGGTTTTGATTCATACTTTTTATAATGGTTTACTTTATAATACCCGCCTCACTATTGATGCTGCTGCAAGAGGAGCTCTCATGAACAAGACCATTGATGAAGCTTTCACTTTATTGGAGGAGATGGCATTAAATCACAACCAGTGGACTACAGAGAGTGGAGAGCTATATCGACCTTCTCAAGGTAAGAATGAAAGTGATGGTTGGCGCACCTTGGCAGAAAAGGTAGACTCTTTGTGCAACAAATTTGATTCTTTTAAAATACGAAATTCTGTAGTTTTTTCATCTGTTGTTTGTGATATTTGTGGAAATAATGGTCATAATTCTAAAGAATGTAAGGTCATTGCTAATCAGGGTAGTGAACAAGCTAATGCATTAGGGAATTTTAATTAAAGTAGAAACAATGATCCCTATTCTAGTACTTACAACCCTGGATGGAGGAATCACCCCAACTTATCTTGGAGAAATAATAACAATGTAGGGGGACAAACTGAAAATAGAGGATACCAACAAAGGCCAAACCAAAATCAAAATCAAAACCAAAATTCAAATGTTGAATCCATGTTAGAAAAGTTTATGGCTAATCAAAATCAGTTCATGCAAAATCAAAACAAAGAAATTGAAGATCTTAAGGGAATGGTTTGGCAACTTGCATCTCAAGTAGGAACTCTAGCAGCCCACAACAAAATATTAGAAAACCAAATAGCACAACAAGCTAGCACATCTTCCAGACCCCTAGGAAAATTACCTGCTAAACCTGAGTCAAACCCTAGGGAGCAGTGTAATGCTATTACCACTAGAAGTGGGAGACAATTAGAGGAACCTAAAAGGAAATATGAGAATAATGAAAAAGAGCCTAGTAATGAACATGACCATGAGTTAGATTTAGAAAAATCTTCTAAAGGTGATGTGCCATGTCAGACAGATATTTCTAAACCTAATTCTCCTACACCTTATAGGCCACCTATACCCTTTCCCCAAAGGTTAGTGCAAGCAAAATTAGATAAACAGTTTGGGCAATTTCTTGATGTTTTAAAGAAGCTTTACATTAACATTCCATTCACTAAAGCTTTATCTCAAATGTCTTCATGTGCAAAATTTTTGAAAGAGATCTTGTCTAATAAGAGGAAAAATAAAGATTATGGTACTGTGGCTTTAACTGAAGATTGTAGTGCAATTATCCAGAATAAACTGCCACCAAAATTAAAAGATCCAGGTAGTTTCTCTATACCTTGTTCTATTGCGAGTATGTCTTTTGACCGAGCCTTATGTGATTTGGGTGCTAGTGTAAGCCTAATACCATTATCTATTTGCAGGAAACTGGACATTGGAGAACTTAAACCAACCTCAATATCTTTACAGCTCGTAGATTCATTGGTAAAGTATCCTGTTGGTATTTTAGAGAATGTTCCATAAAAATGGGTGAGTATTTTATTCCAACTGATTTTGTAGTCCTTGAGATGGAAGAAAGTCATAAAAATCCCATCATCCTTGGTAGACCCTTTCTAGCCACTACAGGAGCACTGATAGATGTTAAGAAAGGAAAACTCACACTAAATATAGGAGAAATCATAATTGAGTTTGAATTGGCAGATTCACTGAACAAACTTTCATATTCAGGATCATGTTGTAGTGTTGATATAGTAGATAATATTGTTAGTGATGTGCACAATTTATTTGATGAATCCTTTAATATTGAAACTAACACTTTTTTTAGTGTATGGATAAAGGATTTCAGGAGAAAACACATCCAATTTCAGAAAAAAGGAAGAGGAAGAGACAGAGAAGAAAAGGAAGATCTAGATTACTTGATATAGGAAAAAGGTTCTTGGATAAAATTGGACACTGTTTCATGAATGAGCCTTATGTTGTCAAAAGTGATGTACAAACCAAAGGAAAATCAGAGTGGCAACTGAAGAAATCAAGATCAAATCTGAGTGCAGAACGGTCAAGCTAATGACCTTTAAATTAGCGCTTCTTGGGAGGCAACCCAAGCACTATTTTTTTAGTTTATTCTCTTTTATTTTACTTTATTTTTTATTTTTGCTTTTAGAACTAATTTTTTTTCTTTTCGTAGGTAAAATTGTGTTTTGGTGTAAATTACGGCACTACCGTAATCAAAATTACGGTGCCGTATTTCTAGTCTGATTTCGACCAGAAAGTTTAGACGGATTACGGTATTACCGTAAGTATTTTCATGTGTCGTATTTTTGCTCCAAAAACAACCCGAGAGTTTTATAGATTTTATGGTACTACCGTAAACATTTTTACGTGTCGTATTTACTTCGTTAAAAAAAAAATGCCCGCTTTATGGCACTACCTTAACGTTTTTCATGGCACCGTAATTTCAGTCCATTTTTGATCAGAATGTTTTGAGGATTTTACGGCGGTACCGTAATCATTTACACGGTACTGTAATTCGAGCGATTTTTTGACCCGAGAGCTTTAGATGTTTTATGGTAGCGCCGTATAGACGATACGCCCCGTGTTTTTCGAACTTGGCAAAATACGCACAGCCGTAAGATAAAGCAAGGCCGTAATTCTGTCAGCCCATGCTATTTACCATGCCATTTTAGGGTTTTTCAAGTCGTGTTTTAGGGATTTCACCCGTTCTCTCGCGCCAACCTCGAGCTTCCGACCTTCCCTTGCTGTCAAGATCCTCCAGTGACCCTTCTCGACCATCTTTCGTCAACGATTGGGTAATCTCTTCATCGATTTCTCTGATTTGGGCGAGTTTACATGATTTTCGGCCCCTTTCTTCGTTTGTTTCGTTTCTTGGTCATTTTCAAAGATTTTTGCTTGCATTTGCTTTGTAAATGATAGGCGACCCTTCCTAGTTTAATTCTAGAGATTTTTTTATTTTGTGATTTGGGCCTTGAATGAGATGAAGAACAAGTTTTTACGCCCAGATTTTCGCTCAGTTTTTCGCTGCACTGTTTTGACGAAAATATATTGGTTTAAGTTTTGATTTAGCTGATAGTTACTTATAGTGTGATTACTAAGGAGAGATTTATGGTTTTTAAGAAGTTTGAAAGGGAGATTTTGTTTTTGAGTTAGTATTTGCTATATGTGTTGAAATGTTAGCTTGCAACTTATTTGCTTATCTGAGATGCCTCCAACAACAAAGACTGTAGTTTCAAAGAAAAGGGGTAAAGGACTAGCTACCTATTCAATTCCCCCAAATCCCTATGGCATTATTTTTTGGGATGAAACCCAAGAAGCTAGATACAACCAGTTGGTAGCAAGGAAAATTGTGAACACCAAGTATGTAGATAGGCGTGCATTGGAAGCATTGGGGTTGTATGAGGATGTTTCATGGATGTTTGATCAGATATGGGCCAGAAGATTCTTTCAAATGACACCGCCGAGATACCTCCCTTTGGTCTTAGATTTTTTGAGTAGTGTGGATATGTGATGACACCAAAATTCATAGTATATTTTGTGTCATTTCATGTGTCTTTTTGTGTCATAATTATGCTATTTTGCTTGTTTTTAAGCCTTATTTGTCAAATATTGCAGAATCTACACTATTTCTTGTTTTTGATTATTTTTAGGTTAAAAGTGCCATATTTTGAGGGATTTTGAAAAATTTGAGCACACCAATGGATTCCAGATGTCGAAACGAAGCTACCCATCAATTTTCATGAAATTTGGAGCTAATTTGCAAGAATACGACACTACCGTATTTTTAGGCAAATCTATCATGGTACCGTATTTTGCATCAGACGACAACCAGAAAATATGGCACTACCGTATATATACATGGTACCATATTTCCGGACAATTTCAACCAGAGAATTCTAAGAAAATATGGCACTACCGTATTTTTGGGAGAAATTCTCACGGTACCGTATTCTCCATAAAAACTCGACCAGAATACTTTTGCAAAATACGGCACTGCCGTATACAGATACATGATGCCGTATTTACAGACAATTTTCTACAGAACTCCAGAGACAAAAATACGGCACTACTGTATTTTTGGGTACAACTTTCACAGTGCCGTATTTTGGGAGGATTTTCGTGAGTTTTTCGGGTCTGATTCTTGCGCAGGCCATAACTTTTGATCCAGAAGTCCAAATTAAGCTCTGAAAGATGTTCCAGACTCTTATTTGAAAGGGGAACACGCACGAAGTGGAAGGAAGAAAGTTTATGGAGAATTGAGAGAGAAATCGCTAGAACAGTGGTTAGGGTATGTCCTCACACCGAGAGGCATAGTGGACATCTCAGGCCATGATTTTCACTCAAAAGCTTTGCCTAGTGGAGAGGTGGATATCCTAGAAGTTTCAGATTGAAAGGAGATCTATCGGAAGATAAATTGACAAAATCGATGGTGAGAGCACTTCTCATCGAGTTCTGGTGTAATTACGGTGCTGTAATTTCGATTACAGCACCGTGTTCTGTAACTTCTTCCCTTCTTCTTCGATTTTTGACATTTGAAACTATGATTTATTGTAATCTTTCCTCCATGCAAGCTTAATCTTTTTATGGGACATGGGTTGTAGTCCCCTTGGTTTGTTAATGACTAGAAAACATTAATTTTTGTCATGATAATTTTATTATGATAATTTTACTTTTGTGATTAATTGTCTTTAATTCTCCTTAGTTTTATAAACATCAGCATGTTTTAGAATTTTGTGAAATAGACCGAGAGGTTGATTGTTTGAAATTCGGAACCCTAGGAATTGTTGAGTTTGGAACTATCATAAGAGATTAGGTAGTTCTTTGAATTCTAATTTTTAGTGATTTTATTGCCATATTGAGTTTCGGATACTTTGGATTGAGTTAATGTGCAGACTTGATTTGATCTTGCATGAGAGTGAGGATCGAGTAGTCGGAAAACCATAAGTAAAACCTGTGTTGAGTTTCAGGATGCACGAGAGTGATCCTTGAGATTCCACTTGAGATGATTGACTTAAAATTCAGATGCACGAGAGTGATCCTTGAGTTCTTTATTCAATGATTCACTTATCTTTAGCATTGAGAATAGATCTTGCACGACAGTGAGGATCGGTTATCTGCATGATTGTCTGCAAGAGAGTGAGACAATACCTTTATGAAGTGAATTAGGTCTTTATCATAATAGAATTAAACTGACAACCTTTATTTCCTTCTACTCATTAGAATTAAGGTGAATGAAACCCTAGTCCCAGTTTCTCTCTGATTATCTTTTTCGTGTGTTCTCCTGAAGGTTCCCTTAGACAAGGGGGCGAAACCCTAGATAGGCGCATGTTATATTTTAAGCAGCGGAAAGGGGGTTTCTTGGGATCTTTTCTATGCATGTAATATAATCAACTTAAATCGATTGTATACAAGAGATAGAACCATACCAATGCCATTTGTTGGATGGCGTCTAGGAAGAAGAAAGTGAAGTCGCTTTCCTCCAAACGGTTCGCACACAAGAAGATCTATGCGCTTACTCCCTTCGGTACACCTTGTGCTAGCAAAGTTCCTTGGTGTCTTTGTTCGTGTGAGAAGGGAAGAAGAACGTCTTGCTTGCTCAGTCCTCAACTCTCCAAAGCGTGAAGAGGAACTTCCACGAGAGGAGGTGACGGGAAAAGGAGTGAGGCGACAAGAGATGCGCTCTACACAAAACATGGAGGCGTGGTTGCTAAAAATAGCCAACCTTACTCTTTCATGCGATCATGTGTTCATGCGCTCATGAACCAATCGCATTTTCCTCTCCCCTCTTTGAACCAAGCGCTCATATCATGAGCCGGTTCAACTAGGTCTGGTTCATAGACCAATTAACCCAAGCAATTAGTCCAGATCACATTAAACCCTAAGGCTCTTGATCTGACCGTTGATCTCTTGATGCTCCTGATCTCACTGATCTAGCATCCATTTTCTCGATCGAAGCTTACCGATCTCAAGCCCTAATCAATCAAACATGATTAGACCAGATCTCACTCACAATCAGAGATTAAATCCCTTTAAACTGAACCCAAATAATTCAGTCCACACGATCTGACTTAAGTAAGCCATATCATCAAATTGTGCGACCCTAAGGGTTTCCTTTAAATGTCGGTAACGATAACTTACGTTATCACGATCAGTGAGGGGTATCTAGCAACACATCACTGTCTCCCGATATAAAGGAAAGAGTCTTCCAAGACTACACCCAAATCACAGCACAAGTGTGAATCCAACTCACAAGGCATGCATATTTCCTTTGCCACTGGATGTTCTTATTGGACAAGCGTGTCAAGCTTGTAATTCCAATATGATGAGCATGATTAAAACAGATGAACACAGTCACCTGGGTATGGCCATACACTTTCTCAATCATCTCATCCAGGGGGCCCCTTTAGAACATCACACTCCAATTAAGGAGACGGCAATCCTATATCTATCACTAGTGCCCTAACCTGATTCAAGCTCACCATCCAAGATAGTCTATAATCATTATGTTTCAAATGATATTGAACTACCTCAAAACAATGACAATCATCATTTAGAAAACACAAGTGATCTCAAGTCAGAGGAAATGTGCCACTTGTTACATTCAAGGATTATTCATATTGTGACAACCAATTGAATATCCTAGTAGGGTCTGTCCAGTACATCCAATGTACCCATGAGTCTACATCTTATTCCATGCTCGAAGCATCCTATAAGATTAGAGCACATATTAGACTCAATCATATCAAGGCTGTCTCATGTTCACCAAGATATCTCGACTAAGGACTTTACAGCATGTCAGCCCAGCTGAACAGCTTTGAGACATTATTCAGAAGTACACTTATTGCAGCAGATAATATAACAAACTGAATAACAACCATGCCTTTATAAACATAAGAGTTTATATACATGACACAGATACAATCCCAAGGCCTCAAACATTAGCCTTAAGTGAAAGGTCCCCAGATAAGGGGGGGGGGCGAAACCCAAGTGAGGCGCATATTAAGGGAGAACGCAGCGGAGAGGGCTTCTTAGGATCTTTCATGTTATATGATTAACAAAACCGATTGCATAGATGAGATAGAACCATACCATAGCCATTTCTAGATGGCGCCTTGGAAGCAGAGAGTGATGCCGCTCTCCTCCTGAAGATACGCACACAAGATGAAAGATGTGCCTACTCCTTGATGCTCCTTGTGCTAGCAAGGCGTCAAGGTGTTCTTCTCGAATGGAAGGAAAGGAGATCTTCTTTGCTTGGCGATTTTCTTCCTCCTTATTTTCGTCAACCTCTCTCTTTCTCGAATGGAAAAAACCCCGAGAGATGGATGCTCTTCAGCGAGAGATGAGCGTCAAACGACAAGAAGAGAAAGGCGTGAATCGTGAGTCGTGGTCACGTAGGGAAGTGCTATCTAAAAATAGCATACCACTTCACCACTTGCGGTCATGGGTTTACCCCAATCGCAACTCACTTCACCCTTGAACCATGCGCTCATCCATGAGCCGGTTCTTGTTGGTTCGGTCCAAAAACCAAATAAGCCAAGCGACAAGGCTTAGATCAAATTAAACCCTAAGGCTCCAGATCTAACCGTCGATCTCTTTGATGCTCCTGATCTGACCAATCTAGCATCCAATCTCTCGATCAAAGCTTACCGATCTAATGCCCTAATCAATCAAACATGATCAGACCAGATCTCACTTACGATCAGAGATTAAATCCCTTTAAACTGAACCCAAACAATTCAGTCCACACGATCTAACTTAAGTAAGCCATATCATCAAATTGTGCGACCCTGAGGGTTTTCTTTAAATGTCGGTAACGATAATTCTCATTATCACGATCAGTGAGGGGTATCTAGCAACACATCACTGTCTCCCGATATAAAGAAAAGAGTCTTCCAAGACTACACCCAAAATACAGCACAAGTGTGAATCAACTCACAAAGCATACATATTTCCTTTGCCACTGGATGTTCTTATTGGACAAGCCTGTCAAGCTTGTAACTCCAATATGATGAGCATGATTAGAACAGATGAACACTGTCACCTGGGTATGGCCATACACTCTCTCAATCATCTCATCCAGGGGGCCCCTTTAGAACATCACACTCCTTAAACAAGGAGACGGCAATCCTATGTCTATCACTAGTGCCCTAACCTGATTCAAGCTCACCATCCAAGATAGTCTATAACCATTATGTTTCAAATGATATTGAACTACCTCAAAATGATGACAATCATCATTCAGAAAACACAAGCGATCTCAAGTCAGAGGAAATGTGCCACTTGTCATATTCAAGGAATATTCACATTGTGACAAACAATTGAACATCCTAGTAGGGTCTGTCCAGTACATCCATTGTACCCATGAGTCTACATTTTATTCCATGCTCGAAGCAGCCTATAAGATTAGAACACATATTAGTCTCAACCATATCAAGGCTGTCTCATGTTCACCAAGATATCTCGACTAAGGACTTATAGCATGTCAGCCTAGCTGAACAGCTTTGAGACATTATTCAGAAGAACATATATTGCAGCAGACAATGTAAACAACTGAATAATAACCATGCCTTTATAAACATAACAGTTTATTACATGATACTGATACATTCCCATGGCCTCAAACATTAGCCTTAAGGGCATACCCCAACAATCTCCCACTTGCACTTAATCTAATGGTTGAGAAATCTCAAACCCATGTTATTACAGTGCTTCTCATGCTTCTGCTGCGCCAGAGGCTTGGTAAGCGGGTCTGCCAGATTGTCATCTGTATGAACCTTGCAGATTTTGATCTCGCCACGATCTATGATCTCCCTGATCAAATGAAACCGTCTCTGTATGTGCTTGGACTTCTGGTGCGACCGTGGTTCCTTTGCTTGTGCGATTGCTCCAGTGTTATCACAGAAGATAACCAAAGGATCTGCACTCGAAGGAACAACACCAAGTTCTGTCACGAACTTACGAATCCACACTGCCTCCTTGGATGCTTCCGAGGCTGCAACATACTCGGCTTCTGTTGTGGAATCAGCAACAGTTGACTGTTTGAAACTCTTCCACACCACTGCTCCTCCATTCAAGCTAAAAACATAGCCTGATTGCGATCGGAAATCATCCTGGTCAGACTGGAATGAAGCGTCAGTATATCCCTCTATACTGAGTTCTTCCTGACCACCATATATCAAGAACATATCTTTGGTCCTCCGCAGATATTTTAGGATGTTCTTGACTGCAATCCAGTGCGCCAAACCTGGATTACTTTGAAAACGACTGGTCACGCTTAACCCGTAAGCGACGTCTGGGCGAGTACACAACATCGCATACATAATGGAACCAATAGCCGAAGCATAAGGCGTATTGTCCATTTCATCTTTCTCAGTCTGTGTTTGTGGACACTGACTCTTTGAAAGATTCAGACCATGTCTGACTGGAAGATATCCTCGTTTAGAATTCTCTAAATGAAATCTCTCCAGGACTTTATCGATGTAAGTACTCTGGCACAGCCCGAGAAGCCTCTTAGATCTATCCCTGTAGATCTTCACACCTAACACATAGGCAGCTTCTCCTAGATCTTTCATCTGGAAACATTTCCTTAGCCATGCCTTCACAGCATGCATTTCAGGAATGTCATTTCCAATGATCAAGATGTCATCGACGTAGAGGACTAGGAAAGTAATCACGCTCCCACTAAACCTCTTATATACACACGGGTCATCCTCGTTCTTGATGAAACCAAATTCGGTGACTGATTCATCAAAACGAATATTCCAGCTTCTTGATGCTTGCTTAAGTCCATAAATGGACTTCTTTAACTTGCATATCTTATGACGATCTGCTGGATTAGTGAAACCTTCCGGTTGTGTCATGTACACATCCTCATCCAGATTTCCATTCAGGAAAGCTGTTTTCACATCCATCTGCCAGATCTCATAATCATAATATGCAGCTATCGCGAAAAGAATCCGAATAGACTTAAACATGGCTACAGGTGAGAAAGTTTCATCATAATCTATCCCGTAGATTTGTTTGAAACCTTTCGCAACAAGCCTGCCTTTATAGGTAACTACGTTACCATCCATGTCAATCTTCTTCTTGAAGATCCATTTACAGCCTATAGGGATAACTCCCGAAGGCGGATCAACCAAATCCCAAACTTGGTTATCTGACATGGAGTCCATCTCGGCGCGCATAGCTTCAAGCCATCTCGCTGACTCCGGTCCACTGACCGCATCCGCATAAGTGAGGGGTTCATCATTATCAATGATGTAGACTCCGTCATAGCGCTCAGGCTGTCGACGGATCCTTCCCGATCTTCGCGGTTCCCGTGATATTTGAGCCTCAGGTTGTTCAATAACCTGTTCTACCGGCTCAGGCTCATCCAACTGTGCTTGGTCACTTTGTCCTTCCTCTGGATTCTCATCCAACTTTATTTCTCTCCCACTAGCCTCTTGCAGAAGAAACTCCTTCTCAAGAAATATGGCCGTCCGAGCAACAAAAACCTTGTTCTCATTGGGATCGTAGAAATAATAACCCTTAGTTTCCTTAGGGTAACCGACAAAGATACATTTGTCAGATCTGCTCTCTAGTTTCCCAGAGGCGAGCTTTTTGACATATGCCTCGCAGCCCCAGATCCTGATAAATGTCAAGCTCGGCTGTTTTCCATACCATAACTCATATGGAGTCTTAGAAACTGCCTTGGATGGCACTCGGTTTAGTACCTTTGCAGCTGTTTCCAGCGCAAAACCCCAAAAGGAGTAAGGTAGATTAGCCTGACTCATCATAGAACGAACCATATCAAGTAACGTTCTATTTCTCCTCTCGGACACACCATTCCATTGCGGTGTTCCTGGCGGAGTGAGCTGTGAGATGATCCCACACTCCTTCAGATAGTCAGTAAACGCATGACTTAGGTATTCTCCACCTCGATCTGAGCGAAGTGCCTTGATATTTCGGCCTAACTGATTTTGTACTTCATTCTTGAACTCTTTGAACTTGTCAAAAGATTCACTCTTATGTCTCATTAAAAAGACATAGCCATACCTACTGAAATCATCAGTAAAGGTAATGAAGTACTGATAGCCACCTCTGGCATGTTTACTAAATGGCCCACACACATCACTGTGTATTAGGTCAAGTAAACCTGAAGCCCTTTGACCTTTATGAGGAAAAGGTGACTTCGTCATTTTACCCATTAAACAAGCCTTGCATGTATCAATCTCCTTATAGGAGAATGATCCCAGCAGTCCATTATCATGCAACCGCTTAATGCGTTTCTCGTTTATATGGCCTAAACGACTATGCCATAGCAAGGTGCTGTCATCAGCATACTTGGCTTTCTTAATATCGATTTGCTGTATCGAACATTCCATGTCCAACATGAATAACCCATTGCTAATTGAACCAGTTGCATAAACAATATTATCTAAAGACAAAATACACTTTGAAATATTGCATTCAAAGGAAAATCCCTTCCTGACAAGAGCAGGAATGGAGATAATATTTTTAGTAATACTGGGAACAAAATAACAACTGTTTAGTTCCAATACAAGTCCAGATGGTAAGGAAATGAAATAGTCTCCTACAGCAACAGCAGCAACCCGTGCCCCGTTTCCAACTCGTAGGTCCACTTCATGCTGTCCCACCTGCCTTCTTCTCTTGAGTTCCTGTACATTTGAACAAATGTGAACTCCACATGCAGTGTCCAACACCCATGATATAGAAGAAGAAAACATGACCTCAGTCACGAATATACCTGAGCCAGAAGCGAAGCTTCCCCTCTTATCTCCTTGGAGCGCTTTACAGTCCTTTTTCCAGTGACCCAGCTGGCCACAGTGGAAACACCTGTATTCCTTGGACCGCTTGACCTTTTGCTTCAAAGCCTTGCTGTAGCTCTTGACAGGGGTCTTGCCCTTCTTCCCCTTCTTCTTGTTCCTTGAAGGAACCATTAAGACAGAGGTCGAAGGCTTTCCCTTTAGAGTCTCCTCAGTAGTGAGGAGCATATTCAGCAGCTCTGCCGGAGTACAATCGATTTTGTTCATATTAAAATTAATAATGAACGCGTCGAATGAAGTCGGGAGAGACTGCAGAATAATATCCACAGCAAGCTCCTGGTTGATGGTGTGCCCCAGTTTCTCCAGAGCTTCCTTGTGCCCAATCATCTTGAGCACGTGAGCTCCCACTGGGCTCCCTTCAGCCAGTTTGCTCTGAAAGAAGAGCTTCGTCAAATTGTAGCGCTCTGTCCTCGCCTGTGCAGCATACAGCATCTTGAGGTTCGCTATAATCTCTATAGCCGACATATCCTCATGCTGACGCTGCAGCGGTGGCGTCATAGACGCTAGCATCAGGCAAGCGACATCAATGCTATCATTGACGTGCTTTTCATAGGCTTCCCGAACCGCCCTTGCGGCGTTCGGAGCGGGCTGCGGCGGTATCGCCGTCTCGAGGACATACAGTTTCCTCTCTGCCTTAAGAACGATCTTAAGGTGTCCAAACCAGTCAGAGAAGTTCGGCCCAGCAAACTTCTCCCTTTCCAGTAGGGATCGCACATTGAAGTTCATGGTGTTCGTTGCTGCAGGTATCTACAACAATGCAAGAACAGCAAGGTCAGTATCAATGTTTAAGAATCAATCAGGACTTAAGAAAGATTCCTTTTCTCACTATTTTATCTGGCTGAAAAATCCAGCAAAACAGCCCGAAAGAGTAGTACTCTTTTAGTGAGATGGGATCCGGATTTCATACTTGGTCTCCGCGTCCCGCTCAGGCGAGATAAGATGCACAGAGAGTACAAGCACTAATCTCCGGTAGGCATTCCCTGCCGATCGCCAACCCATGCGATTCCCCTTCATCTGGGCAATCCAGCAGACTGTGCCAACTGAGTTGGTACAACACAGTCTCTGACCCCACAGATGGCTGCCTCCATGTGCTACCATATGCGCCACATATGTAGCCTTCATGGTCAAGCTGACCCAACCTACTCCCTGGACCACCATGTGCTATGCTGAGCAACGAGAAGGGATAAATCCCTACTCTGTAACACACAGGTGTAATCCCACACCCTCTGAAGATAGATGGACGTGCCCACTGAGTGGGTACAACACGGCTCCAACGATAATCAGAACAGTGAGGTTTCGCGTCAGAAGGCTTTATGAGCTTGATATTAAGCGTTGGATTTTCACGGTCTTTTATCTTCTTCACTATCATACAATTCCTATGGTGATAGCAGAAGATAAACTTAATCATGCAGTTCTAATATTTAAACAATAAATAAAAGAAAGCATGAATCTTATGTGGTAAAAGCCCATAGCCCTAGTGAGACCTTAACCTAACTTAAGTCTTCACTTGCTCTTCATGGGTCTTTTGCTGCTCATCTGGCCCAAGCCAGGGCCCAAGCGCCAATTGCAGCTTTGGTGCGCCCACCAGGGAAATGCGCCAGGTCCTAGGGTCGAACCCTAGACCTCCCACCTGGTCCAGCCACAGCTGCATGCGCCTCTGCCAAGTGTGCTCTGTGCTCTTGTCTAATTAAATTACAAATTTAACTATCTAGACAAGATTGACACGCAGGTCAATTACATTTTATAAATTAAAGCAATGTGATGCGCAGATCACAATAATTAATTTACACTTTTAAATCCCAGGCACACAGGCCCCAGCACAGCACACAATTAATATGGGCAGCCCACATAAGACTAAATAAACAAACATATGCATCCAATCAGCAATCATGTGATCCATAAAAATTAAAATTTTCGAAAAACCCCATGGGATCAATTTTAATTTCCTTATTTGCCCTTCAACCTTACAACGGTCTATTACCAGGGATCCACTCATCCAACCTAGTCAGATCCACTGCCCTAGCATGCACCAAGTCCTAACTGACTTGAGTCGACCATAAGGTCAACCATGCATGCGCCAGGGCTGAACAACCACAATGAGGTCTGGCAAGCGGGTGTGACCCCGGGCCTAACTCATGTGTGTTCATCTGTTGTCTCAATCAGACATCGCTACACACCTGTCTGCAGTCGACCTATAGCCACCATAGGCTTGCGCCAAGGTGCTATCTGGTCGACCCATTCAGGCTGTCAGATAGTCTGATCAGACTGTTTGGATCTAACCTAGGGGGTGACTTCAACCCTAATAACCCATCTAAGGGTTTATAGCAGGGCCTCAGATCTATAGTGAGTCGCGCATGTTATCATCGTTTTGTAAAAACAACAACAAAAATAATGCGCCATCTTACATGCGCCAAGATGAAAAATACAAGTATCGTTCATGATAACTAAACATGTATATGCGCATGTAATAAAGATCTGCAACATGAATCACAAAAATGGCTCATGCAATCATAAAACATGTGTTAACCTATGGCTCTGATACCAATTGAAAGGTCCCCAGATAAGGGGGGGGGGCGAAACCCAAGTGAGGCGCATATTAAGGGAGAACGCAGCGGAGAGGGCTTCTTAGGATCTTTCATGTTATATGATTAACAAAACCGATTGCATAGATGAGATAGAACCATACCATAGCCATTTCTAGATGGCGCCTTGGAAGCAGAGAGTGATGCCGCTCTCCTCCTGAAGATACGCACACAAGATGAAAGATGTGCCTACTCCTTGATGCTCCTTGTGCTAGCAAGGCGTCAAGGTGTTCTTCTCGAATGGAAGGAAAGGAGATCTTCTTTGCTTGGCGATTTTCTTCCTCCTTATTTTCGTCAACCTCTCTCTTTCTCGAATGGAAAAAACCCCGAGAGATGGATGCTCTTCAGCGAGAGATGAGCGTCAAACGACAAGAAGAGAAAGGCGTGAATCGTGAGTCGTGGTCACGTAGGGAAGTGCTATCTAAAAATAGCATACCACTTCACCACTTGCGGTCATGGGTTTACCCCAATCGCAACTCACTTCACCCTTGAACCATGCGCTCATCCATGAGCCGGTTCATGTTGGTTCGGTCCAAAAACCAAATAAGCCAAGCGACAAGGCTTAGATCAAATTAAACCCTAAGGCTCCAGATCTAACCGTCGATCTCTTTGATGCTCCTGATCTGACCAATCTAGCATCCAATCTCTCGATCAAAGCTTACCGATCTAATGCCCTAATCAATCAAACATGATCAGACCAGATCTCACTTACGATCAGAGATTAAATCCCTTTAAACTGAACCCAAACAATTCAGTCCACACGATCTAACTTAAGTAAGCCATATCATCAAATTGTGCGACCCTGAGGGTTTTCTTTAAATGTCGGTAACGATAATTCTCATTATCACGATCAGTGAGGGGTATCTAGCAACACATCACTGTCTCCCGATATAAAGAAAAGAGTCTTCCAAGACTACACCCAAAATACAGCACAAGTGTGAATCAACTCACAAAGCATACATATTTCCTTTGCCACTGGATGTTCTTATTGGACAAGCCTGTCAAGCTTGTAACTCCAATATGATGAGCATGATTAGAACAGATGAACACTGTCACCTGGGTATGGCCATACACTCTCTCAATCATCTCATCCAGGGGGCCCCTTTAGAACATCACACTCCTTAAACAAGGAGACGGCAATCCTATGTCTATCACTAGTGCCCTAACCTGATTCAAGCTCACCATCCAAGATAGTCTATAACCATTATGTTTCAAATGATATTGAACTACCTCAAAATGATGACAATCATCATTCAGAAAACACAAGCGATCTCAAGTCAGAGGAAATGTGCCACTTGTCATATTCAAGGAATATTCACATTGTGACAAACAATTGAACATCCTAGTAGGGTCTGTCCAGTACATCCATTGTACCCATGAGTCTACATCTTATTCCATGCTCGAAGCATCCTATAAGATTAGAACACATATTAGTCTCAACCATATCAAGGCTGTCTCATGTTCACCAAGATATCTCGACTAAGGACTTATAGCATGTCAGCCTAGCTGAACAGCTTTGAGACATTATTCAGAAGAACATATATTGCAGCAGACAATGTAAACAACTGAATAATAACCATGCCTTTATAAACATAACAGTTTATTACATGATACTGATACATTCCCATGGCCTCAAACATTAGCCTTAAGGGCATACCCCAACATTAAGGGCATACCCCAACAATCTCCCACTTGCACTTAATCTAATGGTTGAGAAATCTCAAACCCATGTTATTACAGTGCTTCTCATGCTTCTGCTGCGCCAGAGGCTTGGTAAGCGGGTCAGCCAGATTGTCGTCTGTATGAACCTTGCAGACTTTGATCTCGCCACGATCAATGATCTCCCTGATCAAATGAAACCGTCTCTGTATGTGCTTGGACTTCTGGTGCGACTGTGGTTCCTTTGCTTGTGCGATTGCTCCAGTGTTATCACAAAAGATAACCAAAGGATCTGCACTCGAAGGAACAACACCAAGTTCTCTCACGAACTTACGAATCCACACTGCCTCCTTGGATGCTTCCGAGGCTGCAACATACTCGGCTTCAGTTGTGGAATCAGCAACAGTTGACTGTTTGAAACTCTTCCACACCACCGCTCCTCTATTCAAGCTAAAAACATAGCCTGATTGCGATCGGAAATCATCCTGGTCAGACTGGAATGAAGCGTCAGTATATCCTTCAATACTGAGTTCTTCCTGACCACCATATATCAAGAACATATCTTTGGTCCTCCGTAGATATTTTAAAATGTTCTTGACTGCAATCCAGTGCGCCATACCTGGATTACTTTGGAACCGACTGGTCACGCTTAACCCGTAAGCGACGTCTGGGCGAGTACACAACATCGCATACATAATGGACCCAATAGCCGAAGCATAAGGCGTATTGTCCATTTCATCTTTCTCAGTCTGTGTTTGTGGACACTGACTCTTCGAAAGATTCAGACCATGTCTGACTGGAAGATATCCTCTTTTAGAATTCTCTAAATGAAATCTTTCCAGGACTTTATCGATGTAAGTACTCTGGCACAGCCCGAGAAGCCTCTTAGATCTATCCCTGTAGATCTTCACACCTAATACATAGGCTGCTTCTCCTAAATCTTTCATCTGGAAACATTTCCTTAACCATGCCTTAACCGCATGCATTTCAGGAATGTCATTTCCAATGATCAAGATGTCATCGACGTAGAGGACTAGGAAAGTAATCACGCTCCCACTAAACCTCTTATATACACACGGGTCATCCTCGTTCTTGATGAAACCAAATTCACTGACTGATTCATCAAAACGAATATTCCAGCTTCTCGATGCTTGTTTAAGTCCATAAATAGACTTCTTTAATTTGCATATTTTATGACGATCTGATGGATTAGTGAAACCTTCAGGTTGTGTCATATACACATCCTCTTCCAGATTTCCATTAAGGAAAGCTGTCTTCACATCCATTTGCCAGATCTCATAATCGTAATATGCTGCTATCGCAAAAAGAATCCGAATAGACTTAAACATGGCTACAGGTGAGAAAGTTTCATCATAATCTATCCCATAGATTTGTTTGAAACCTTTCGCAACTAGCCTGCCTTTATAGGTAACCACGTTACCATCCATGTCAATCTTCTTCTTGAAGATCCATTTGCAGCCTATAGGGATTACTCCCGGAGGCGGATCAACCAAATCCCAGACTTGGTTATCTGACATGGAGTCCATCTCGGCTCGCATAGCTTCAAGCCATCTCGCTGACTCCGGTCCACTGACCGCATCCGCATAAGTGAGGGGTTCATCATTATCAATGATGTAGACTCCGTCATAGCGCTCAGGCTGTCGACGGATCCTTCCCAATCTTCGCGGTTCCCGTGATATCTGAGCCTCAGGTTGTTCAGTAACCTGATCCACTGGCTCAGGCTCATCCAACTGTGCTTGACTACTTTGTCCTTCCTCTGGATTCTCATCCAGCTTTATTTCTCTCCCACTGGCCTCTTGCAGAAGAAACTCCTTCTCAAGAAATATGGCCGTCCGAGCAACAAATACCTTGTTCTCTTTGGGATCGTAGAAATAATAACCCTTAGTTTCCTTAGGGTAACCGACAAAGATACATTTGTCAGATCTGCTCTCTAGTTTCCCAGAGGCGAGCTTTTTGACATAAGCCTCGCAGCCCCAGATCCTGATAAATGTCAAGCTCGGCTGTTTCCCATACCATAACTCATATGGCGTCTTAGAAACTGCCTTGGATGGCACTCGGTTTAGTACCTTTGCAGCTGTTTCCAGTGCAAATCCCCAAAAGGAATATGGAAGAGTAGCCTGACTCATCATAGAACGAACCATATCAAGTAACATTCTATTTCTCCTCTCGGACACACCATTCCATTGCGGTGTTCCTGGCAGAGTGACCTGTGAGATAATCCCACACTCCTTCAGATAGTCAGTAAACGCATGACTCAAGTATTCTCTACCTCGATCAGAACGAAGTGCCTTGATATTTCGGCCAAGCTGATTCTGTACTTCATTCTTGAACTCTTTGAACTTGTCAAAAGATTCACTTTTGTGTCTCATAAGATAGACATACCCATACCTACTGAAATCATCAGTAAAGGTTATGAAGTACAGATAGCCACCTCTGGCATGTTTACTAAATGGCCCACACACATCACTGTGTATAAGGTCAAGTAAACCTGAAGCCCTTTGACCTTTGTTAGGAAAAGGTGACTTCGTCATTTTACCCATTAAACAAGCCTTGCATGTATCAATCTCCTCATAGGAGAATGATCCCAGCAGTCCATGATCATGCAACCGCTTAATGCGCTTCTTGTTAATATGGCCTAAACGACTATGCCATAGCAAGGTGCTGTCATCAGCATACTTGGCTTTCTTATTATCAATGTTTTGTATAGAACATTCCATGTCCAACATGAATAACCCATTGTTAATTGAACCAGTAGCATAAACAATATTATCTAAAGAAAGAACACACTTTGAAATATTGCATTCAAAGGAAAATCCCTTCCTGACAAGAGCAGGAATGGAGATAATATTTTTAGTAATGCTGGGAACAAAGTAACAATTGTTCAGTTCTAATACAAGCCCAGATGGCAAAGAGATGAAATAGTCTCCTACAGCAACAGCAGCAACCTGTGCCCCGTTTCCAACTCGTAGGTCCACCTCATGCTGTCCCACCTGCCTTCTTCTCTTGAGTTCCTGTACATTTGAACAAATGTGAACTCCACATGCAGTGTCCAACACCCATGAAATAGAAGAAGAGGATATCATGACTTCCGTCACATAAATACCTGAGCCAGAAGCGATGCTTCCCTTCTTGTCTCCTTGGAGCGCTTTACAGTCCTTTTTCCAGTGACCCAGCTGGCCACAGTGGAAACATCTGTATTCCTTTGACCGCTTAACTTTTTGCTTCAGAGCCTTGCTGTAACTCTTGACGGGGGCCTTGCCCTTCTTCCCCTTCTTCTTGTTCCTTGAAGGAACCATTAAGACAGAGGTCGAAGGCTTTCCCTTCAGAGTCTCCTCAGTAGTCAAGAGCATATTCAGCAGCTCTGCCGGAGTACAGTCGATTTTGTTCATATTAAAGTTAATGATGAACGCATCGAAAGAGGGCGGGAGAGACTGCAGAATAATGTCTACAGCAAGCTCCTGATTGATGGTATGCCCCAGTTTCTCTAGAGCCTCCTTGTGCCCAATCATCTTGAGCACGTGAGCTCCCACTGGGCTCCCTTCAGCCAGTTTGCTCTGAAAGAAAAGCTTTGTCAGATTATAGCGTTCTGTCCTCGCCTGTGCAGCATACAGCATCTTGAGGTTCGCTATAATCTATATAGCCGACATATCCTCATGCTGACGCTGCAGCGGTGGCGTCATAGACGCTAGCATCAGGCAAGCGACATCAATGCTATCATTGACGTGCTTTTCATAAGCTTCCCGAACCGCCCTTGCGGCGTTCGGAGCGGGTTGAGGCGGTATAGCCGTCTCGAGGACATACAGTTTCCTCTCTGCCTTAAGAACGATCTTATGGTGTCCGTACCAGTCTGAGAAGTTTGGCCCAGCAAACTTCTCCCTTTCCAGTAGGGATCGCACATTGAAGCTCATGGTGTTCGTTGCTGCAGGAATCTACAACAATGCAAGAACAGCACTGTCAGTATCAATGTTAAGAATCAATCAGGACTTAAGAATGATTCTTTTTCTCACTATTTTATCTGGCTGAAAAATCCAGCAAAACAGCCCGAAAGAGTAGAACTCTTTTAGTGAGATGGGATCCAGATTTCATACTTGGTCTCCGCGTCCCGCTCAGGCGAGATAAGATGCACAGAGAGTACAAGCACTAATCTCTGGTAGGCAATCCCTGCCAATCGCCAACCCGTGCGATTCCCCTTCATCTGGGCAATCCAGCAGACTGTGCCAACTGAGTTGGTACAACACAATCTCTGACCCCACAGATGGCTGCCTCCATGTGCTACCATATGCGCCACATATGTAGCCTACATGGTCAAGCTGACCCGACCTACTCCCTGGACCACCACGTGCTATGCTGAGCAACGAGAAGCGATAAATCCCTTCTCTGTAACACGCAGGTGTAATCCGGCACCGTCTGAAGATAGATGGACGTGCCCACTGAGTGGGTACAACACGGCTCCAACGATAGTCAGAACAGTGAGGTTTCGCGTCAGAAGGCTTACGAGCTTGATATTTTAGCGTTGGATTTTAACGGTCTCTTATCTTCTTAACTATCATGCAATTCCTATGGTGATAGAAGAAGATAAACTCATCCAATTCTAATTATAAAAGCAATAAATAGAAAGCATGCTGATCTTATGTGGTAAAAGCCCATTGAGCCTAAGTTAGACCTTAAATAAACTTAAGTCTTCACTTGCTTTTCTTGATGGGTCTTTTGCTGCTCATTTGGCCCAAACCAGGGCCCAAGCGCCCACTGCAGCTCAGGTGCGCCCACCAGGTAAATGCGCCTGGTCCCAGAGTCGAACCCTGGACCTCCCACCTGGTCTAGCCAGTGCTGCATGCGCCTCTGCCAAGTGTGCTTTGTGCTCTTGTCTGACTAATTTACAAATTAATCTATCTAGACAAGATTGACTCGCAGGTCAATTACATTTTATAAATTAATTAAACTGTGATTCGCAGATCACAAAAATAAGAATTAATTTACAATAAAATTCCAGGCACGCAGGCCCCAGCACAGCACACATTAAACGGGCAGCCCACATAAGATTAAATAAACATACATATGGCATCTAATCAGCATGTGATCCAATAAGAAAATAAATTTTTGAAAAAACCCATTGGCATCAATTTTAATTTCCTTATTTGCCCTACTGCCTTACGACGGTCCATTACAAGGGATCCACTCATCAAACCTAGTCAGATCCATTGCCCTTGCATGCACCAAGTCGTAACTGACTTGAGTCGACCTAATGGTCAACCATGCATGCGCCAGGGCTGAACAACCCTCATGAGTTCTGGCAAGCGGGTGTGACCCCGGGCCTAACTCATGTGTGTTCACTAGTCGTCTCAATCAGACATCGCTACACGCCTGTCTGCAGTCGACCTATAGCCATCTCGTGCTTGCGCACAGATGCTATCTGGTCGACCCATCAAGGCTGTAGGATAGTCTGATCAGACTGTTTGGATCTAACCTAGGGGATGACTTCAACCCTAATAACCCGTCAAAGGGTTTAAAGCAGGCGCCTCTTAGATCTAATGAGAGTCGTGCAAGTTTTGTTTTGAAAACACAATGAAACAAGCGCCAAGAACATGCGCCAACATAAAAATGTAACATGAAATATTTTTCGCATGAAACATCTAATATGCGCATGTTATAGATCTAAGCATACTCATACTTTCGAATATATGGATCACAAAGTCTTAAGCAATCATAGAAACATGCAAACAACTTCCTCTGATACCAATTGAAGGTTCCCTTAGACAAGGGGGCGAAACCCTAGATAGGCGCATGTTATATTTTAAGCAGCGGAAAGGGGGTTTCTTGGGATCTTTTCTATGCATGTAATATAATCAACTTAAATCGATTGTATACAAGAGATAGAACCATACCAATGCCATTTGTTGGATGGCGTCTAGGAAGAAGAAAGTGAAGTCGCTTTCCTCCAAACGGTTCGCACACAAGAAGATCTATGCGCTTACTCCCTTCGGTACACCTTGTGCTAGCAAAGTTCCTTGGTGTCTTTGTTCGTGTGAGAAGGGAAGAAGAACGTCTTGCTTGCTCAGTCCTCGACTCTCCAAAGCGTGAAGAGGAACTTCCACGAGAGGAGGCGACGGGAAAAGGAGTGAGGCGACAAGAGATGCGCTCTACACAAAACATGGAGGCGTGGTTGCTAAAAATAGCCAACCTTACTCTTTCATTCGATCATGTGTTCATGCGCTCATGAACCAATCGCATTTTCCTCTCCCCTCTTTGAACCAAGCGCTCATATCATGAGCCGGTTCAACTAGGTCTGGTTCATAGACCAATTAACCCAAGCAATTAGTCCAGATCACATTAAACCCTAAGGCTCTTGATCTGACCGTTGATCTCTTGATGCTCCTGATCTCACTGATCTAGCATCCATTCTCTCGATCGAAGCTTACCGATCTCAAGCCCTAATCAATCAAACATGATTAGACCAGATCTCACTCACAATCAGAGATTAAATCCCTTTAAACTGAACCCAAATAATTCAGTCCACACGATCTGACTTAAGTAAGCCATATCATCAAATTGTGCGACCCTAAGGGTTTCCTTTAAATGTCGGTAATGATAACTTACGTTATCACGATCAGTGAGGGGTATCTAGCAACACATCACTGTCTCCCGATATAAAGGAAAGAGTCTTCCAAGACTACACCCAAATCACAGCACAAGTGTGAATCCAACTCACAAGGCATGCATATTTCCTTTGCCACTGGATGTTCTTATTGGATAAGCGTGTCAAGCTTGTAATTCCAATATGATGAGCATGATTAAAACAGATGAACACAGTCACCTGGGTATGGCCATACACTTTCTCAATCATCTCATCCAGGGGGCCCCTTTAGAACATCACACTCCAATTAAGGAGACGGCAATCCTATATCTATCACTAGTGCCCTAACCTGATTCAAGCTCACCATCCAAGATAGTCTATAATCATTATGTTTCAAATGATATTGAACTACCTCAAAACAATGACAATCATCATTTAGAAAACACAAGTGATCTCAAGTCAGAGGAAATGTGCCACTTGTTACATTCAAGGATTATTCATATTGTGACAACCAATTGAATATCCTAGTAGGGTCTGTCCAGTACATCCAATGTACCCATGAGTCTACATCTTATTCCATGCTCGAAGCATCCTATAAGATTAGAGCACATATTAGTCTCAATCATATCAAGGCTGTCTCATGTTCACCAAGATATCTCGACTAAGGACTTTACAGCATGTCAGCCCAGCTGAACAGCTTTGAGACATTATTCAGAAGTACACTTATTGCAGCAGATAATATAACAAACTGAATAACAACCATGCCTTTATAAACATAAGAGTTTATATACATGATACAGATACAATCCCAAGGCCTCAAACATTAGCCTTAAGGGCATACCCCAACATCTCCATCATTGCTATTCATCATATTCGGTTTGCTTAGCTAGTAAGAATACAACTATTTGGTACTTAACAATAAGGTCTCTGTGGTTCGATATCTATTTTATTACTTCGAGTATCCGTGCACTTCCGGACACAACAAGTTTTTGGCGCCGTTGCCAGGGACCTTAGTTTTGTTAATATTAAAATAGTTGTTAGTATTGCTAGACTAAGTTTTATTTGTTTTAGATTTTAATTTATTTTTTTTTGTTTTTGCAGGTTTTGGATTTTCATAGTTGTGACAGAGCTATGATTTCTAAAATTTCTGAATTTGCTTGTGTTTTTATATTTTTCTAATTTTTATATATTTTGAAAAAAAATAGTTCTTATTGATTGGTGTTGGATTATCACTCTGTTTTTGATAAATTTGAAAATATGTCTTTTTATCACAACTCCTGGGCAACTGAAAGAGGTAAGGTGTACATGCCCCAAAATGATTCACGATGCACTCTTGCAGATATATCGAAATTACACTCCTATTTTGTTACATGTAATATTTATAAATAATCTAATCATTATACTTCTTATTATAAATTTTTAATTCCTCCAAATTCTAATTCTTCATGTTATCAAGATGATCATTATTATTCTAGTTGGGAAAATCAAAATTCTTTTTATGATAATTGCCATGATCATGTTTCTGTGCCATACTATGAGGATACTGAAAAATCTAGCTTAGAAATCATGTGTGAAAAAATTATGGCAAATCAAAGTAAGCACATTGAGGATCTTAAGAGTTTAATTAATCAAAATTCTTTTCAAGAAGAATCTTTGATTGCTAATACTGAATTGCTAGAAAACCAGATTCCGCAACAAGATTGGTTATTTGAGTTTGATACTGAAAAACTTGATTTAGAAAATTCCCCCACTGATTATGATTGTTTTGAGATTGAGCCTTATGTGAATATTCATGAATCTCACTCTGATTTTGATGATTGTAAAATTTATTCCTTTGACAGTTTAGTTGAGGAAAAGTTTGAAGAAATTGAAATTGAAAAACCTTCTTTTGATGATAATTCTGATTTTGATGTAAATTTATATATGGTTAAATCTAATGAGCATGATGAAGGTTCAAAAATTATAGACATTAATGAACCCCACTGTGATTTTGGTGATATTTTTGAAATTAATGATAAATCTCTTATGGTCAACCCTAATTCTATTAATTCTTTTTCATATGATTCTGATTTTGACTCTTCTGATGATGAATTATTTGTGGGGAAGCATGAGGAACTTGATAAAAATTTGAATGTTGCAAAAATTGATGTATCTCACCATGTTGATGCTTTGCCCATATCTATTGCCCAATCTTTTGATTTAATTGAAAATTTATGCTTTATTGAGGAATCTAATGAAAGACATAACTATTATTATGATGATCCAATTCTTGAATATTTTGATAAAAGTCCTATTGTGATTGAAAAGATAAAGTTGAAGAAAGGATTGATGATTTTACTCTCTGATAAATTTAGGAAGATCATTGAATATCCTTCATGTGAAGATTTTGATTTCTGCAAATTTAAGAAAGCCACTTTAATTGTGATTTATATGCAATTCTGGATTTTTGGATTTGTGGCTAAGCTTTATAGACAAAGAAAATGCAGAAAATTGTTTGCGATCTATTTTGTTATTGATTCACCTACTTCATCATGATATTGATTTTTGGTCAAGCTAATGACTTAAAATTAACGCTTCTTGGGAAGCAACCCAAGTACTCTATCTTAGCTTAGTTTCTTTTATCCTAGTTTTTTTTAGAATTAATTTTTCTGTTATTTTTGAAAAAAAAAAATCTGCATTCCTCTCTGCAGTTTGCTTATTGAGTAGGTGTCTTTTAGTTGCGATTTTAAGAAACTGGGTTGAGAAAATTTTTTATCTTTGGCACAGCATTGAACTACTTATCCTTTTCTATCATCTAGATATTTTTTCTAAATTTTATAGTCCATTGATCATTCTAAAACACCTAGCAACTTTTCGATTATGATTAATTTCTGCAGCAGTTTTTTTTTTTACTAATATGATTAGCACTTTTGCAGCAAGTTTTTAAGTTGCTTAAATAACTTGAAACCCGGATTTTTCACTTGGAATTGAAAGTTCGTGTGTCATTCTACCTTGTGGATTAATTAGTTTCATGAAAATATTTTCTAATCATTCTAGGACACATAGCAACTTTTTGAATTTTATTAACTTTTGTGCAGTTTGTGAAGTTTTTTAATCTGAGTAGCCTTCTTTCTGCTGATGCCCTAAATTTTTGATAGATTTTGTTCATTTGATTTTCATACATCTGAAAAGAACATATCTCATTCTATTACATGGTTCTGTCCATTTTCTATTTGGATGATTAAATTTTATTCTAGGGTGTGGCTACTTTTCATAAAAAAATTCAAAATCTGCACAGTTTGCTTTCTACCAGTTATTGCTTATTTTGCATCCAGATTCAGAAATCTTCAATAGCAACTGTCTTCCACTTCTAGCCACCACTGCATCTGCCTCTAACATCACTGTCTCCAGCCGTCGACACTGGATCATACCACCAGCAGATTCTTATTTCATTTGCTGCCTCTTATTCCATGATTTTATTTATTTTTGCAGCAGTTCTTTATTATTGACTCTGATTTTTTTATGCAGTACTATCTTTTGCACCGGCCGACGATCTGACCTCTATGACTGTGTTCTCTAGCAGGCCACTAGAGATTACTCACTCTACTATCGGCACCATCACCATCATTGCTAGCAACTTTTCAGCAAGCTTCTGTTCCACATCTGCTTCTTACTTGCATAAGCTCTTTTCACCTGCGCCCTTTTGGACCATTGATGATACCTCTAATTTCCATTTGAAAAGATTATTGTTCTATTTTTGTTTGATTTAAGTAAGAGATTATTTTTTGACTTGAGCCTTATGTACCTGAAATTGTACAGGTAAAATTTTCAAAAGACACATGTTTGAACCTAGCAGCATCTACCCCAACACTATTTTTTGATCTGAGCCTTATGTACTTTGGGTCAGAGCTTGCTATATAGTTTTGTGAGTATTGTTTGCACTCTCTTGTATTCATGATTATTTCATATGGTTGCATCTTTGATTTGCTTTTGATTGTATCACTTATTGAGATTTCTATTATACGAGGTTGCTTAAGTCTATCATGTCACACTTTTGACTATGATTCTATGAGTTTCATGCTTTACACCTTTTGCATTGATTTTGACATATTTTGAGGTTTAAAAATTTTTATGACTTAAATTCATAAGATAAGAGATGTGTAGATTAAACATTGATTATGAAAGTTCATGCTAATGCCTGTGAATGGAAATATACCTCTTATGCTGAATTTATTTCTTCAATACATATCTACTTGTTGAAATCATTCATTGATGGATGCATAAGGTTTTGGGTAGGTATGTTATTTGATGAATGCAATCTAAGAGTGAAGCATCTTTCTTGAATAAAATGAGCATATGAGTGTAAATTTTGAATTAATGTCAATTGATTAACCTAGTTGATGTTTAGTCTATTTTACTATTTGTTGGGAAGAAAAAAATCCAAGATCCACGAATAAAGAGAGAGACTCCCCTACTTGGCACTGTGTAAAATTGACAGTGGTACCTAAGACATGGGTTGAAGTCAAAAATAATTAAAAAATTTGATGAGAGAAAAATTTTGGGTAGGCATGAGAGAATGACTCCTCTACTTGGCACTGTGTAAAATTGACAGTGGTACCAAAGATAAGAGTTGAAGTCCAAATAAAAAGTGTGTATCTATGTGGGTACATACCATCAAAAACACATAAAAAAAAATTGTATGGAAAAAGATTTTGGATATCAAATTCCTGTAAACAAAAGTTTGATAGATTTAAACTGAAACTTGGGTGAATTCATGAGACTAAAATTCTTTTTCATTATGTGAGTTGCGAAGTTTTATTTGATCAAAGTTGTAGATCTTAAAGATTAATTTCAGAGGACGATGTATTTATCTAAAATTTTGTGCAAAAAGTTGATGGAATATTTCATGAGTGATTATATTTTAGAAATTTATTTTTCATAAAAGAGCATATTTTCCATACTTAGCATTGTTCTTTATTTTATTTGCTTGAGGACAAGCAAAGTTTGAGCCTTATGTGTTTGATGACACCAAAATTCATAGTATATTTTGTGTCATTTGTTGTGTCTTTTTGTGTCATAATTATGCTATTTTGCTTGTTTTTAAGCCTTATTTGTCAAATATTGCAGAATCTACACCATTTCTTGTTTTTGATCATTTTCAGGTTAAAAGTGCCATATTTTGATGGATTTTGGAAGATTTGAGCACACCAATGGATTCCAGACGTCGAAACGAAGCTACCCATCAATTTTCATGAAATTTGTACCTAATTTTCAAGAATACGGCACTACCGTATTTTTAGGCAAATCTGTCACGGTACTGTAGTTTGCATCAGGCGACAACCAAAAAATACGGCACTGCCATATACAGTTACATGGTACCGTATTTCCAGACAATTTCAACCAGAGAATTCTAGCAAAAAACGGCACTACCGTATTTTTGGGAGAAATTCTCACGGTACCGTATTCTCCATAAAAATTCGACCAGAATACTTTTGCAAAATATGGCACTGCCATATACAGATACACTGTGCCATATTTACAGACAATTTTCTAAAGAACTCCAGAGACAAAAATATGGCACTACCATATTTTTGGGTACAACTTTCACGATGCCATATTTTGGGAGGATTTTCGCGAGTTTTTCGGGTCCGATTCTTGCGCAGGCCATAACTTTTGATCCAGAAGTCCAAATTAAGCTATGAAAGATGTTCCAGACTCGTCTTTAAAAGGCGAACATGCACGAAGTGTAAAGAAGAACTTTTATCAAGAATTGAGAGAGAAATAGCCAGAAAAGCGGTTAGGGTTTGTCATCACGTCGAGAGGCGTAGAGGACATCTCAGGCTGTGATTTTCACTCAGAAGCTTTGCCTGGAGGAGAGGAGGATATCCTAGAAGTTTCAGATTGAAAGAGATCGATCAGATGAGAAATCGATGAAATCAGTGGTGATAGGACTGTTCATCGAGTTCTGCTGCAA
Organism: Costus lasius; assembly: GCA_027563935.2. Taxonomy (NCBI): domain Eukaryota; kingdom Viridiplantae; phylum Streptophyta; class Magnoliopsida; order Zingiberales; family Costaceae; genus Costus; species Costus lasius. The sequence continues at coordinate 43,377,547 of CM050453.2, read as the reverse complement.
TTACGGTGCTGTAATTTCGATTACAGCACCGTGTTCTGTAACTTCTTCCCTTCTTCTTCGATTTCTGACTTTTGAAACTATGATTTATTGTAATCTTTCCTCCATGCAAGCTTAATCTTTTTATGGGACATGGGTTGTAGTCCCCTTGGTTTGTTAATGACTAGAAAACATTAATTTTTGTCATGATAATTTTATTATGATAATTTTACTTTTGTGATTAATTATCTTTAATTCTCCTTACTTTTATAAACATCAGTATGTTTTAGAATTTTGTGAAATAGACCGAGAGGTTGATTGTTTGAAATTCGGAACCCTAGGCATTGTTGAGTTTGGAACTATCGTAAGAGATTAGGTAGTTCTTCGAATTCTAATTTTTTGTGATTTTATTGCCATGTTGAGTTTTGGATACTTTGGATTGAGTTAATGTGTAGACTTGATTTGATCTTGCACGAGAGTGAGGATCGAGTCGTCAAAAAACCATAAGTAAAACCTGTGTTGAGTTTCAGGATGCACAAGAGTGATCCTTGAGATTCTACTTGAGATGATTGACTTAGAATTCGGATGCACGAGGGTGATCCTTGAGTTCTTTGTTCAATGATTCACTTATCTTTAGCATTGAGAATAGATCTTGCACGAAAGTGAGGATCAGTTATCTGCATGATTGTCTGCACGAGAGTGAAACAATACCTTTATGAAGTGAATTAGGTCTTTATCATAATAGAATTAAACTGATAGCCTTTATTTCCTTCTAGTCATTAGAATTAAGGTGGATGAAACCCTAGTCCCAGTTTCTCTCTGATTATCTTTTTCGTGTGTTCTCCATCATTGCTTTTCATCAAGTTCGGTTTGCTTAGCTAGTGAGAATACAACTATTTGGTACTTAACAATAAGGTCTCAGTGGTTCGATATCTATTTTATTACTTCGAGTATCCGTGCACTTGCGGACACAACAATATGGATCTCCATGAGTTTACTAGTGGGCATGCCGAAGGTAAGATCACCTTCCGCTTGGCCAACATTGAGAGGAGCCTTAACCTAAGGGATATTAGGACTATTTTTCAGTTAGGATCAGGAGGTCACACTCAGGTGCCAGTGGGTTTCATAGAGAATGTTTTCTGAAACCAAATAACCAATGAGACTCATTTTTCAGCAGTTTCGGCCTATGCCTCAAAGATTTTGAGTCCTTGCATCAAATATGTTCATAGAGTGTTGGCTCACACAGTTTTTGGACGAGGTGATAGCGACGGCATGGTCCGTCAATCCGAGTTATACTTCTTGTGGGGGATGTTACATGGTTATCCAGTTGATGTAGCTTTCTTCTCATCAAGCACAGGGATAAAGTTGCCAGGGCTAAGAAGGGAGCAGTTGTGATAGGAGGTTTGATCACTCCTATAGCCCTTCATTTGAATGTGGAGCCTTATGGGACTGAGGTTGCAAAGGGGAACCCTAGATTAGACATTGAGTCTTGCATTGCCAAGAAGATGATTGTTAAAGAGGGGGACACATTTTGTTTGGTTCTAGGGCTAGTAGCACCTACTTTGCCTTTGCCTCAAACAGAGAAGACCAATGTCAGAGATCAGGCTAATTGGAAGCTTGAAGACACCAAAATATGTAGTATATTTTGTATCATTTTAGATACCTTTTCATGCTAAATTGAAGATCTTTTGCTTGTTTTTATGCTGAATTCATCAAATATTGCAAAGTCTATTCCTATTTTGGTTTTTCATGATTTTTAGGCAAAAAGGCACTATTTTGGGCATTTTTAAGCAAAATCAAAGACATGGAAGAATTACAATCATCAAGAGAAGGTCACATAAGAATTTTCATGTAAATCGAGGCAAAGAACCAAAATACGACAGTGTCGTAAGCCATTTTACGGTACCGTATTTCTGCGGCTACCATATTATCAAGAACACGGCCATATTTTTGTGATTTTCTGAACAAAAAGATTTTTGGATTTTACAGCACTGCCGTAAGAATTTACACGGCCGTATTTTCCAGCGCTTCAGACCAGAGAGTTCACCAGATTTTACGGCACTACCGTAAGGGATTTCACGGGCCGTTTTTTCCACTCGTTTACGAACAGAGGGTTCTGCCGATTTTACGGCACTGGTCGTAAACCATATTACGGTGCCATAATTCCCAGACGACATCAGATCAGAAGCTTCAACCAATTTTACGGCACCGCCGTAACATATTACACGGCCGTAATTTCCAGTCAAAATGCGAGTTTTTCGGCACAAAACTTGTGAAGGCCATAACATTTGATCCAGAGCTCCAAATTTAGATCCGAAAGTTGCTGCAGCTTTGTCTTTAAGAGGAAAAGATGTACGAAGTGGAAGGGAGAACGTTTATCACGTATCCAGGGAGAAAGTGCCAGAGAGGCGGCTAGGGTTTGTTCTCATGCCGAGAGGCGTAGAAGGCACCTCAGGCATTGATTTGCACGCAGAAGCTTCTCCTGGAGGAGAAGACAACAGCCCAGAAGTTGCAGAGGAAAAGGAGTTCAATTGGAGGAGGAATCGACAAAATCGTTGGTGACAACACTCTTCATCGAGTTCTGATTGCAAAATACGGCTGTGAAATATTTCACAGCCATGCTGTATTTTCTAAAACCTCTTTTCTAGTTGATTTTTGATCTTCTGAATTTATGGATTATTATATTTTCTTCTCCATGCAAGCTTAACACTGTTTTGGGACATAGGGTTTAATCCCTTTGATTTTTAATGATTAGATAACTATTTTCTTTTGTCATGATAATCTTTGTTGTGATAATTTTACTCTTGTGATAAATTGTGCTTAGATTCTCTACAATTGCATGTTATTAATTATGTTCTTAGAGTTTTCGCAATGAGACTGAAAGGTGATTTGCTTGAGAGCTTGGAACCCTAGAATTGCATGTTAGGAACCCTTCTTTAGGTAGATCCTATTTGATCTGTTCTAGTAGAATTATTGTCATGATTATAACATGTATTTATAGATCGAGTCTATTTGTCAAACGTGGAGATCTTGCACGAAAGTGAGGATCGGAACGTTGGAGTTCCATGAGTAAAACTAGTGTAGAATCCGGATGCACGAAAGTGATCCTTGAGACTCCACTAGAGATTATCAACCTAGAACCCGGATGCATGAAAGTGATCCCTGTAATCTTTTATTGATGATTTACTTACCTTCAGCATTGAAAATAGATCTTGCACGAAAGTGAGGATCGGTTATCTGCATGATTGTCTGCACGAAAGTGAGACAATACCTTTAACAAGTAAATTAGGTCTTTATCATAACAAGATTTGATTGACGACCCTTTTTATTTATATCTTATCATTAGAATCAAGGAGGATGAAACCCTAGTCCCATGTTTATCTCTCTGATTATCTCTTTAGCATATTCTCTACATAGTTACTTCAATCAAATTCGATTTACTTAGCTAGCGAGAAAATGATTATTTGGTAATTAACAATAAGGTCCCTGTGGATTTGATACTTTTCTTTATTACTTCGATAGTTCCGTGCACTTGCGGAAGCCTATCAACAAGTTTTTGGTGCCGTTACCAAGGATTAGTCCAAGGTACACGCGTGCCAGACTTGTAGTGTTCCCTTTCGGGATATCAAGTTTTTGGTGAGTAGTGTTGGATTATCTTTCTGCTTTTGATAGATTTGGTAAATATGTCTTTTTATCATAATTCATGGGTTTCTGAAAGAGGTAAGGGATACATGCAACAAGGTGAGCATAAAGATTATTCACAGATGTCTATTGTAGAGTTAGCGAAATTACGCTATGAGCATATAGATAAATCAGAGATGTCTATTGCGGAAATTGAGAAATTACGCTCTTATCTTGTTCATGTAATATTTGTAAGTCTTCTGATCATTTTACTTATGAATGTCAATTTAGAAATCATGCAAATCCTAACTCACCATGGTATCAAGATGATCATTATTCTTCTTCTATTAGATGTGATATTTGTGGATATTTTCATCATTGTTCTTCTGATTGCAAATTTAGATGTAATGCAAAGTTTAATTTACTATGTTTTCAAGATGATCATTATTATTCTAGTTGGGAAAATCAAAATTCTTTTTATGATGATTGCCATGATCATGTTTCTGTGCCATACTATGAGGATACTGAAAAATCTAGCTTAGAAATCATGTGTGAAAAAATTATGGCAAATCAAAGAAAGCACATTGAGGATCTTAAGAGTTTAGTTAATCAAAATTCTTTTCAAGAAGAATCTTTGACTGCTAATACTAAATTGCTAGAAACCCAAATTGCACAACATGGTTGTTTATTTAAGTTTTATTTGGAAGCTGAGAAAGTTGATTTTAAAAATTCCCCCACTGATTATGATTGTTTTGAGATTGAGGCCTTATGTGGATATTCATGAATCTCATTTTTATGATTGTGAAATTGATTTATCCGATAGTTTATTTGAGGAAAAGATTGAGAAAATTGAAATTGGAGAACCTTCTTTTGATGATAATTCTGATTTTGATAATATCTTATTTATTGTTAAATCTGATGAGCATGATGAAGGTTCAAAAATTATAGACATTGATGAGCCCCACTGTGATTTTGGTGATATTTTTGAAATTAATAATAACTCTCTTGTGGTCAACTCTGATTCTATTTATTCTTTTTCATATGATTCTGATTTTGACTCTTCTGATGATGAATTATTTGTGGGGAAGCATGAGGAAATTAATTTTGAAGAGTCTCATCTTGATTTTGTTGATAATTTTGATATTGAAAAATTGTTTGATGATGGGCATGATGAAATTGAAAAGGATATGAATTTTACAAACTTTGATGAATCTCACCATGTTGACATTTTACCCATGTCTACTATTGAATCTTGTGATCTATTTGAGAAATTGTGCTTTATTGAGGATTCTAATGAGAGACATAAAGACTATTGTTATGATGATCCAATGCTTGATTAGTTTGATGGAAGTCCTACTCTTATTGCAATTGAAAAGATAATGTTGAAGAAAGGACATATGATTCTGCTTGGTGACAAACATAGGAAGATTATTGAAAATTTTGATTTTGATTTCAACATATTTGAGAAAGCCACTTTGATTTTGATTTATTTGCAATTCTATATTTTTGAATTAGTGGCTAAAATTTTTGGACAACAGAAGAGGAAGAAGTTGCATGCAATCTACTTTGGAACTGATTCACCTGCTTCACCATGATATTGATTTTTGGTCAAGCTATGGACCTAAAATTAGCGCTTCTTGGGAGGCAACCCAAGCACTTTTATCTTAGTTTAGTTTCTTTTATTTTAGTTTATTTTTAGAATTAATTTTTCTTTTATTTTTGCAGGGAAAATCAAATTTTGTGCAAAATACGGCAGTGCCGTAATCTATTTTACGCCCATAATTTGCCTCTGAATTTCTCCCGAGAGTTTTCTAGATTTTATGGCGGTACCATAAACAATTCCACGGTACCATATTTCCTGATTATTTCTTAACCGAGAGTTCTTTACAAATTACGGTACTGCCGTAAGAAAGTTTACGGTACCGTATTTTAACACTGCAGTCTGTTTATTGAGTAGGTGTTTTCTTGCTGTGATTTTAAGAAACTGGGTTGCAAAAATTTTTGATCTTTGGCACGACATGGAAGTACTGATCTTTGTCTATTATTTGGATATTTTTGCAGAATTTTAAAGTTCATGGATCATCCTACAACACATAGCAACTTTTTGATTCTGATTAAATTCTGTGCAGTTTTGCAGTTTTGTAATCTGTGTAGCCTTCTTTCTACTAATGCCATAAATTCATGATAGATTTTTGATCCTTTATTTTTCACATACCTAGAAAGATCAAGTTTTATTCTATTTCATGATTCTGTCTGTCTTCTGTTTGGATCATTAAATCTTATTCTTGGGTATGGCTACTTTTCATAAAAAAAAATTTCAAAAACTGCTTGATTTGCTTTCTACCTGTTATAGCTTCTTCTCCAGATTTGCAGCACCTCTACCACCGCATCTGCCTCTGACATCACTGTTTCCAGCCGTCGACACTAGATTATACCATCTACAGATTCTTATTTCTTCTACTGCCTCTTATTCCATGATATTATTTATTTATGCAGTAGACTCTTCATTACTGACTCTGATTTTTTTTCTTTTATGTGCAGTATTATCTTCCATAGCCCGACGATCTCACCGCCAGGACTGTGATCTCTAGTAGGCCACTAGAGATTACTCACTCTACTGTCGGCACCATCACCATCATTGCTAGTAGCTTTTCAGCTAGCATCTGTTCCACCAGCACTCTTCTGGATCCTCGATGATATCTCTGATTTTTCTTTGAGAGAATTATTTTTTATTTTTATTATTTTTGAGACTGTTTTTGATCTAAGCCTTATGTGAGCCTTATGTACCTTAAATTTTGCAGAAAATTTTCAAAAGGCACATCATTGGACCCAGCTACACTAGCCTGACAACGATTGAGCATGATCTATATGGTTTTGTGAGTATCACTTGCACTCTCTTATTAATGACTATTTCTTATAGTGCATCTTTGACTTTATACTACTTATTGGTTTTCTCTTGAAAAATGATTTTATGGAACTCATTGTTTTGATGGTGATATTATTCAAATTTGTTATTAAAATTGATATAAGCATATGATCCACTTTCTACTATATGATGGCATGATTTATTGATAAAATATTTTCCTTGATGATGTGAGTATTTATACTTGTGATTGGAGAAAAACCCTATCATGTTAGATTTATTTCTTCAATGCATATCTATCTTTGAAATTTGACGTTGGTTGATGCATGAAATTTTGGGTAGATGTGTTATTTGAAGGATAAAAATCTAAAGGTGAAACTATTCCTTTAAATAAAATGAGCATATGAGTGTAATTTTTAATCGATGTCAATTGATTAGCCTAGTTGATGTTTGGTCTATTTTACTATTTGTTGGGAAGGAAGAATCGATGATCCATAAAAAAATAGTGAGAGACTCCCCTACTTGGCACTGTGTAAAATTGACAATGGTACCTAAGAGATGGGTTGAAGTCTATAAAAAATTTGAGAGTGAAAAAGAATAAGACTCCTCTACTTGGCGCTGTGTAAAATAGACAGTGGTACCAAAGACAAGAGTTGAAGACAAAAATAAAAAGTGTGTATCTATGTGGGTACATGCCATCTGTTCAAAAACTAAAAAGAGAGAGAAAGAGCAAGAAAAGAAAGGTTCTGTGTGGAAAAATATCTTGGAGACTTAATTACTGTAAACAAAGGTATGATAGATTTAAACTAGAACAAAGGAGAAATCTCGAGACTGAGATTTTTTTTATTATACAAGTTGCAAAGTTTTATTTGATTGAGTTGTGGATATAGAGGGTTGAGTTCTAAGGATGATATGTTTATTTGAAGTTTTGTAAATCAATTGGTGGAATTTTTCATTGATAGGTTGTATTTTAGAAATTTATTGAGCATGAAAAGGTTATTCTTTTAATCAAGTTTTGATTTTTGCTTAAGGACAAGTAAAGTTTGAGCCTTATGTATTTTGATGACACCAAAATATGTAGTATATTTTGTATCATTTTAGATACATTTTCATGCTAAATTGAAGATCTTTTGCTTGTTTTTATGCTGAATTCATCAAATGTTACAAAGTCTACTCCTATTTTGGTTTTTCATAATTTTCTGGCAAAAAGGCAGTATTTTGGGCATTTTTAAGCAAAATCAAATACATGGAAGAATTACCATCATCAAGAGAAGGTCACACAAGAATTTTCACACAAATCGAGGCAAAGAACCAAAATACGGCAGTGTCGTAAGCCATTTTACGATACCGTATTTCTGCGGCTACCGTATTATCAAGAACACGGCCGTATTTTGGTGATTTTCTGAACAGAAAGATTTTTGGATTTTACGGCACTGCCGTAAGAATTTACACGGCCGTATTTTCCAGCGCTTCGGACTAGAGAGTTCACCAGATTTTACGGCACTACCGTAAGGGATTTCACGGGTCTTATTTTCCACTCGTTTACGAACAGAGAGTTCAGCCGATGTTACGGCACTGGCCATAAACCATATTACGGTGCCGTAATTCCCAGACGACATCAGATCAGAAGCTTAAATCGATTTTACGGCACCGCCGTAACATATTACACCGCCATAATTTCTAGTCAAAACGCGAGTTTTTCGGCCCGAAACTTGCGAAGGCCATAACATTTGATCCAGAGCTCCAAATTTAGATCCGAAAGTTGCTGCAGCTTCGTCTTTAAGAGGACAAGGCGTATGATGTGGAAGGGAGTACGTTTATCACGTATCCAGGGATAAATCACCAGAGAGGCGGCTAGGGTTTGTTCTCATGCCGAGAGGCGTAGAGGGCACCTCAGGCCTTGATTTCCATGTAGAAGGTTCGCCTAGAGGAGAAGACAACAGCCCAGAAGTTTCAAAGGAAAAGGAGTTCAATTGGAGGAGGAATCGACGAAATCGGTGGTGACAGCACTGTTCATCGAGTTCTGCTTGCAAAATACGGCTGTGAAATATTTCTATTTCACAGCCGTGCTGTATTTTCTAAAACCTCTTTTCTAGTTGATTTTTGATCTTCTGAATTTATGGATTATTGTATTTTCTTCTCCATGCAAGCTTAATACTGTTTTGGGACATAGGGTTTAATCCCTTTGATTTTTAATGATTAGATAATTCTTTTCTTTCGTCATGATAATCTTTGTTGTGATAATTTTACTCTTGTGATAAATTGTTCTTATATTCTCTATAATTGCATGTTATTAATTATGTTCTTAGAGTTTTCGCAATGAGACTGAAAGGTGATTTGCTTGAGAGCTGGGAACCCTAGAATTGCATGTTAGGAACCCTTCTTTAGGTAGTTCCTATTTGATCTGTTCTAGTAGAATTATCGCCATGATTATAACATGTATCTATAGATTGAGTCTATTTGTCAAACGTGGAGATCTTGAATGAAAGTGAGGATCGGAATGTTGGAGTTTCATGAGTAAAACTAGTGTAGAATCCGGATGCACGAAAGTGATCCTTGAGACTCCACTAGAGATTATCAACCTAGAACCCAGATGCACAAAAGTGATCCCTGTAATCTTTGATTGATGATTTACTTACCTTCAGCATTGAAAATAGATCTTGCACGAAAGTGAGGATCGGTTATCTGCATGATTGTCTGCACGAAAGTGAGACAATACCTTTATCAAGTAAATTAGGTCTTTATCATAACAAGATTTGATTGACGACCCTTTTTATTTATATCTTATCATTAGAATCAAGGAGGATCAAACCCCAGTCCCATGTTTATCTCTCTGATTATCTCTTTAGCATATTCTCTACATAGTTACTTCTGTCAAATTCGGTTACTTAGCTAGCGAGAAAATGATTATTTGGTAATTAACAATAAGGTCCCTGTGGATTCGATACTTTTCTTTATTACTTCGATAGTTCCGTGCACTTGCAGAAGCCTATCAACAAGTTTTTGGTGCCGTTACCAAGGATTAGTCCAAGGTACACGCGTGCCAGACTTGTAGTGTTCCCTTTCGGGCTATCAAGATTTTGGTGAGTAGTGTTGGATTATCTTTCTGCTTTTGATAGATTTGGTAAATATGTCTTTTTATCATAATTCATGGGCTTCTGAAAGAGGTAAGGGATACATGGAACAAGGTGAGCATAAAGATTATTCACAGATGTCTATTGTAGAGTTAGCAAAATTACGCTATGAGCATACAGATAAATCAAAGATGTCTATTGCGGAAATTGAGAAATTACGCTCTTATCTTGTTACATGTAATATTTGTAAGTCTTCTGATCATTTTACTTATGAATGTCAATTTAGAAATCATGCAAATCCTAACTCACCATGGTATCAAGATGAGCATTATTCTTCTTCTATTAGATGTGATATTTGTGGATATTTTCATCATTGTTCTTCTGATTGCAAATTTAGATGTAATGCAAAGTTTAATTCACCATGTTTTCAAGATGATCATTATTATTCTAGTTGGGAAAATCAAAATTCTTTTTATGATGATTGCCATGATCATGTTTCTGTGCCATACTATGAGGATACTGAAAAATCTAGTTTAGAAATCATGTGTTAAAAAATTATGGCAAATCAAAGAAAGCACATTGAGGATCTTAAGAGTTTAGTTAATCAAAATTCTTTTCAAGTAGAATCTTTGACTGCTAATACTAAATTGCTAGAAACCCAGATTGCACAACATGATTGTTTATTTAAGTTGAGAAAGTTGATTTTAAAAATTCCCCCACTGATTATGATTGTTTTGAGATTGAGCCTTATGTGGATATTCAGGTCTCTTCCCACAGACCTGAGAGATGATGGGCCAGTGCATTCGACCCTGGTTTCCAAGCTCTCTCTCTGCAGAGATGTACTGTCAGGGACGTACCATGGAGAGGATGCTTGATTCCATGGGGAGGATGACTGACTCCATGCATTATCTACTCCACGATGTTGAAGAGCTAGGAAACTTCATGGAGGAGATGGGAAATTTCTTGTATGACCGCTTTGGCTTTGAGGACACTAGGAGAGGTGGAGTCTATGGTGGAGACCAGGGAGTGCAGTAGGATGATCCTATCGACGCAGCTGCTGAGGACACAGAGGAGATTGGATCATATGCTGATGAGTAGAGTTTTGTGAGTATTCCTTTTCCTTACTTTTCCTTGCATTCCATTTTCCTATGCTATTGATGTTTCATGTTTTCATAGGGAAGGATGACTCTTCCAAACTTTTGTGTCCGCCGATGCTATCTTTCATTGTTTCCACTTGACTGTTCTATCATTCGATTTGGTTGTATGATATTGTGATATTGCGATGAGTTTGATCTGGTTGTATAATATTTGACGACATGTTGATATTGAGCACCTTGTGTAGGTGCATACTGATGCATGATGATATGAGTAATTTTGATTCTGAATGAGTATATGCTATTCTTGTTGATATGATTATTTTGTGGCCTAGTCTGTTTTTTGAAGAAAATTCATGTTGATAGTATGATTTTCTTGATGGAGAATTTGTTCATGAATGTGATTAGGACTAGACCTATTATGTTGGATTTATTTCTCTGATATATATTTGCCTGATGGAGTTTTTAATAAACTGATAAATAAAATTTTGGGTAGTCATGTTATTTGATGAATTTGATTTAAAAGTGAAACTACTTCTTTAAATAAAATTAGCATATGAGTATGATTTCTGAACTGATATTGACTGATTAATTTAGTTGATGTTCATCCTATCTACTATTTGTTGGGAAGAGAGATTCCATGATCCAAAAAAATAGAGTAATGACTCCCTTACATGGCACTGCACAAAATTGGCAGTGGTACCAAAGACAAGGGTTGAAGTCAAAATGAGAGAAAAAGAAAAATCAAGATAATGACTCCTCATCTTGGCATGGTGTTGGTTTGCGGTGGTACCTAAGTTTAGAGTTAAAGTCCAAAAAGAAAAAGCATGTATCTATGTGGGTACATACCATGAGAGAAAACATAAAAGGGAGGAACTAAAAGAATAAAAAAATTTCTGAGTGGAAAAAGATCTTGAAATCCTATTCCTGTAAACAAAAGTATGATAAGTTTCAACTGAAACCGAATGAAATCTTGAGATTGAAATTCTACTTATTATACAAGCTACGAAATTTTATTTGATCAAGTTGTAGATCTCGAGAATTGAATTCAAAGGATGATATGTTTATTTAGAATTTTATGAAACAATTGGTGAGAATTTTTCATTGGTGATTGTATTTTAGATATTTATTCTTCGTAAGAAAGTCTATTCCTGTGATCAGTTTTTGATTTGGCTTGAGGAAAAGCAAAGTTTGAGCCTTATGTATTTGATGACACCAAAATTTATAGTAAATTTTATGCCATTTCATGAGTGTTTTTGTGTCACATTCATGCTCTTTTGCTTATTTTTATGCCTTTTTTAGCAATTATTGTAGAATCTACACATTTTCTAGTTTTTTACGATTTTCAGGTAAAAAGGTACTATTTTTAGGCGTTTTCAAGCAAATTCAGATGCATGAATGAATTCATATCATCAAGAGGAGATTGCAGGTCAAATTTTACAAAGATTGAAGCTTCAAACCAAATTACGATAGGGCCGTAATGTAAATTACGGTAACGTGGTTTGATTGCACCTACAGAACAAACCATGGCACTGCCATAATTTCAGAGCACTGCCGTAATTTGGGACGAATTTTGTACAGAAAGATTTGCGAAAATTACGGCACTACCGTAAAGGATATTACGGGCCGTATTTTGAGGCAATTTTTCAACCGAGTGATTTGATGAAAATACGGCACTACCGTAATGGATTTCACGGCCCCGTAATTCTGGATGATTTCTGTACCGAGAACTTTGTTGAAATTACAGCACTACCGTAACGGTTTTCACGGCCGTAATTACAACCAAGATTTGCGATTTTCACGGTCATTTTGAAGCCCGATTTTTGCGGAGATGATTTCGAGCGATCCAGGCCATTAAATTCAGATATGTAAGAAGGAGAAAAAAAAGTTGGGATTGAGAAGAGGCGACACACACCGAAAGCCCTAATTTTCATCCACTATCGAGAGAGAAATCAAATTTTTCACTGTCGCCCTAGCTCTCGCTGCCGTGACGCATACAGCGCATCTCCGACCGTGAAATTTGAAGGGAAGCTACGCGTAGACGAGGAGAAGATAGTCCAGAAGTTTCGGAATAAAATGAGATCGATCGGAGGAGGAATCAACAGAAGACTCGTCACCTGCACTATTCATCGAGCAAATTATAGCCGTAATTTCTATTACAACCGTGCTGTAAAGTTGTTTTATCTTTTCTCTTCGATTTCTAACCCTCTGATACTATGGATTATTGTAATTCTTCAACTATGCTTACTTAAACTCTTTTTGGGACATGGGGGAGTAATTCCCCTCAATTTCTTAATGACTAGATTACTTTTACCTTCGTCATGATAATTTTACTATGATAATTCTGCTTATGTGATGATTGCCTTTAATTCTCTAATGATTTATATTGTTAGCATGTTTTAGAGTTTTTGCAATATGGACTGAATAGCGTTTTGCTAAGAACTTGGAACCCTAAAATTGAAAGTTAGGAACTCATCGTAAGAAATTAGGTTTGTTCTTATTTCTCAAGTTTAGAAGTTTAATGCCATGTTAATAATCTGAATCTAGGATTGAGTTATTGTGATAAACATGATGATACTATGAGAGGTCAAGTATCGGATCGTTGGAGAGCCATAAGTGGAACCTGTGTTGAGATCCGGATGCATGAAAGTGATCCTTGAGTTTCCACTCGAGATAATTGACATAGAATTTAGATGCACGAAAGTGATCCTTGAGTTCTTTGTTGATGGTTTACTTATTTTCAGCATTGAATAAATCCTGCATGAAAGTGAGGATCAGTTCTTTGTAAATTAACTGCGCGAAAGCAAGATGATTTCTTTATGAAGTAAATTATACCTTTATCATGATAAAATTTGATTGACGAACATCTATTCATATTTAGTCATGGAAATTAAGGTGAATGAAACTCTGGTCCCAGTTTTCCTCTCTGATATTTTTTTGTAGCTTTAGATAGTTTACTTGATATTTTTGACTGCCTAGTTAGTGAGAAATCGATTATTCGGTACTTGACAAACGAGGTCTCTGTGGTTTGATATCTTAATTATTACTTCGAGTATCTGTGCACTTGCGGACACAACAATCACAGGGGCAAAATTATCATTCAAATAATAACTAATAGGTTAAAATTGACCTAGTCATTACAAAATTAAAATGTGATTACTCCCTAAGCCTCAAAAGAATTTTATGCTACCTTGGTTTCCAAAATGCAAGAATAATTCATTCTAAAATTAATCAAAATTCAAAATAAAAAAAATAAAAATTCTCCTGATTTCACAGGAGTGTGACAGCCATAGTACAAACCGTCATAGCCCTATGATTTTAAAATCTGCACTTTTTTGCCGGTGTCCACGCGAGAGTTACTATAGATGCTCTCTACGCCCCTGGCGAGAGAGCAAAGCCTAGTGATGCCTCTTGTGATTTCTCCCTCGTTTGAACTCCTTTTGCTCTGAAATTTGCTGTGTATTGTCTTCTCTCTTAGCTATAGCTTCCCTCAAAAGTTTGTAGAAAAGTATGATCGTTAAAGCCCTCTACGAACAAAAAACCTAGTAGCCATTGCTGCTAGGTTTTCTCCCTCGTTTCTCAACGAGAGCGCGCGATAATTTCATCAGATCTTCTCCTCGATTTATAGAAGAACTTTATATTTTTAGTTTTTCCGATTAAGCATCGGATTTCTCTGATTTAGCATCAAAAAAATCAGATTTAGAGGGTGGTGGAAGAATCGGGTGTGCATGGCTGATTTCCCCCCAAATATTAGAATCACACCACTGTGATGCCTGTAGTTCATTTCGTCATGGCAGTGTGATGGCAAGATTTTTCCAAAATTACCCCTTGTGCTACAAATTTCATCCTGATTCTGTGTCCAGCCTTTAAATCTTTCAAAATCCACGAATTTGGGCACTTTTTACCTGAAAACATTGAAAAAAAAGAGGTGTAAATTCCAAAGCAATTGACCGATTTTAATTGAAAAACAAACAAAAGTATATAAATATGACTCAAAAGACTATATAAGTAGATAAAATTTACTATGAATTTTTAAGTTATCAATAGTCTCATGAGCATAGTCGTAAAAGTCACGGCGACTTCTTTCCCTCTCCCTTCCTTTAGGTAGAGCATTCATGGCTGCGCTCGTGAATGTTGCGACAACTTTCTGCAGTAGCATTCACATTTCGTGAATGCATTCACGGCTGCACCCGTGAATGTTGCGACAACATTATGCAATTTTATTTTTTTGTTCCTCCTTGCGTCCGTGCATCCAAAACAACTTACGATAAGATTTTTCATCATCAAAATCAAGAAATTATACTGTAAAAACTATCTAGAACTCAAAGAAAAAACTAGAAACAAAGATTAAAAAAACTACTATAGTTAGGAACACGGGTTGCCTCCAAAGAAGTGCTTATTTAAGGTCACTATCTCAACCAATGTTTTATGTCATGGCAGAGTTGGTGAATCAGTGGCATAGTAGAGAGCATATTGTCTTCTGTCTTTCTTCCATCTCAAGAGTGTGCCCACCAAAGTATATATCAAGTTAAATAGGTGGATCAACGTCACAGTGACCATTACATGCATACAAAAATAAATGTTAGTAATCTATTTGTTGAGGGTGTTAGTTAGTTTAATTGGTAAGGACCTTAGTTGCTGATAATAAGGTCTTGGGGTCAATCCCCGCTCTCTTTACTTAACTTGCCTATGTCAAAAAAATAAAAGTTAAAGTTATGCAAAGAATACTCAATAATTTTTCTGTATATATCCAAGAGTAATATCATGTGTCTTCTTTTAGATTTATATTGACAATTGGAGGAAGATTGGAATTTAGATCTAAAAATTCGTACCTTGGATTGCTCAAGAAGTTTTCAAATTTCACATTGGCTTTTTCACTTACCTCAATGTTAGTGGGACTAAGTATCTTATGTGTTATTTTCTTCTGGGTAACATTGGTTGGATTTGAATCAAATAATAGTTCAACCATCTCATCATTATTATCATTATAATCATCTCCTTCATTATCTATCATGTAAATTCCTAATGGATTTTTCTGGAGAAAAGGAATTGATGGTTCATATGGTGGTGGTGGTAGAATATGTACAGGATCCTCTTCCTTATCCTTTTCCTCAATTTCTTTCTGTTCAATGGGATACTCCATCCTAACACTATCAAATTCAACCCCATCTATCTCCCTACTTCTTACATTACGCTCCTTAAAATTCCTCATCCTTTTTCTCACAAATCTCTAAATGTTCATATTTTTCTTCAAATATGTCCCAAGTATTTGTGTTGCAAGGCACTATGTTATGTGAGAGGGGAATCGATGGATGGTAAAGTGTTGAGGAAGGGTTAATCGGGTATTTAGAATTTTTTAAAATCTTAAAAATTTGAAGAAGACAAATCATAATCTGTGACTGGAGTCACGACCAGTGATTGTTCTAACTCTGAAAACTTCTCATATTCATCCTAGATTCCTTACTCTATGTCATTTTTATCAGTGCCATAAATTATACTATAAAGTTCCTCACTTTGTTTGTCAATAGCAACTATAGATTTTTCAAGCATGGTTTCTAGGTTGGATTCTTGAGGTTGACTAAAGTTTGATTGTGGGGGCTAGGTTATTCTGATAAAGTAAATTTTGATGGTTCTCCCAACTTGGATTGTAGGTACTAGGACATGACTCAAAGGATGTAAGAATCCCTAATTAATATTCAGTATAATGATGCCCATGATATCCATAAATATCGCAAGCAATGGAATTCAGCAAAAAAGATTGCATGCTTAAATAATCAATTCGTTGAGCTAAGGAGTCTACCTTTGCTGTAAGCGATTGTAATGCATTTGTGTCATATTCTCTTGTCATTATCAATGGTACATACCTCTCGTTTGACCATTGATATTGGTTGAACGTCATATTTTTCAATTTATGTAGTAAAATTGAGAAATACAAAATGCTAAACAGGAAATGCAAAACAAAGCTAAAAATATCTAGTCTAGTGATTTATGGCATGAGTTCTACTGTTCTATGAGTCCTAGTTATACAACGTGTTAATCAAAAAATTGAAAAACAGCAGAAATCTAACTATAAAGAAAAAATGAAGCAAAACAAAAAATAGAAAAAATGTCTAATATATAAATATTGTGATTAAATTCATATTGGCAAACCTGATCCCTGGCAACGATGCCAAAAACTTGATGCTATAGCAAGTGCATAGCTTTATCGAAGTAGTAAATAAAAGATCATTCCCAACAAGGATATAGCGGTCAATTACCTATTATATGGTAGATATATGGCTAGATGATTCAAAGAGCATTTTGGTTGGAAACTTCAATGTGCGTGAGAGCAAAAGCGAATGTTTTGAGAAGAAAACTTATGTAGAGAGAATCGTCTAGATTAATAAAGCGGAATAAAGCCTCTCGGTTCTTCTCACGACGTCTCAAATGCAATAAAACTTGGCCAGATTAATAAAGCGGAATAAAACACAATTCTAATCAAATCAATGTAGTATAATTATATAACAAAGATTAATTCATAAATCAATCAACGGGCTACACCCCAAATCCCGAAACAAAGGTTTTAAGCTATCATGTTCATAGTAAACAACATATAGTTTGATAAATTCAACATGAAAAATTCAATTAAATTACAAAGAAACACTAGAAGAATTGATGTAACCCTTCTCTTCGACCAAGAGATGAAGATCGAGTAGCAAAATCCCTCATTTGCATGATCTGCTCGTCGGAATTTCGCCTAGCCGCCATTTCCACCCTAGTCGCCACCTCTGTCCAAAATTATCCAAGGAAGTTCCCCTAATCCAGACCAAAATCTTCCCTTTTATAGTTTAATTTATGTGGGAGCCCTCTAGGAAAGTTTCCCCAAGATTTGGCTAAGTTTCGATCTGATTTGAGGCTAAATCAAAGAGAATTCCAAGTTAGGTGGAAGTTTTCACAGGCTGTAATGCGTTCACGGCTGTAGTCGTGAAAGTCTCTTTGAAGAAATCAGCTTCTGGTCACTGTGCGCCAAGTCATTCATAGCCCATGCATGATTCATGAGTGTGGCTGTAAAAGTTTCTATGCAAAACTCAGTTTTGGCGGAGAGCTGTATTCTTGTGCAACGAGATACTCATGGTTGTGACCATGAATATCTCGTCTAACCTCTGTTTTGCTCCAAATTTGGCTTGAGGTTTCATGTTTTCCTCCGAAATCATTTTGTGGTGTCAAAACTCAGAAAATCTATCATTTTTGAGTGCTATTACCTGCATTTGCATAAAAATCAAGAAAAGTGAAGATTATATAATATATAAGATGAAAACATCATAAATTGATATAAAATCTTATAATTGAGGACAAAATATCATACAAAATATAGATAAAAACTTGTTGTAAATGCAACGCATTAGGTAGACTCTAGGTTGTGCAAATTAAAGGGGGCAATCAATAAACTAAGATAAATCCCCTTCAACCTAGTAAAAAACAATTCCACTAGAATCATCTAGCCAATAATTTTATATTACTTCGATAGGCCGTGCACTTGCGTGGTAAGCCCATCAAGTTTTCGCACTATTGCTGGGGATCGAACTTAGGTTACGCATGTGACAAGCGGGAATACTCACCACTATACTACAAAGACATGAATTCTAAGAATATTCAATTCACTTAAGAAACTCTTGACATGAATTTGAGGCCAAATATGCAAGGTTATACCTTGGAAATTTACTTGATACTAGTGGATTGTCTTTTCTATACTCTGCAGAAACCTTGATTAATTTTATTGTTTGAGGACAAGTAAGGGTTTAAGTCTATGGAGATTTGAAGTCTTGCATTTATATAGTATTTTCAGAAAGCTTTTATAGCAAAATATTTTCTTTTTCTATCATATTAATACTCATTTAGACTCAAATTATTGTTATTATTTGAAATCGTCACCGCTATTGCCATTTGTCATATTTTAGTAAAAATGTCAAATTTTTGATATATTTTGAAAAGTTTAAGCACACGGATGGATTCCAAACGTCAAGATGAAATCACCTATAAATTTTCATGCAAATTAGAGTTTTGCGAAAATTATGGCACCCTAGTCATAATAATCATGACCATAATCATTGGATGACCACTAAAGAATTATGGTTGCGTCATGAAAAATATCATGGCCATAATTTTCTTAGCTCAAAGACCAACTGTATACACACAGTGAAAATTACAACCCACCAATAATTTGTCATTGCCATAATTCTCTTGGCGCGCTTCGACGGAATCTCACAAACATGATCACAGCTTCTTTTTATAATTATAACGGCCGTAATTCCTTCAAACAATCTATGCAGAATTCCACTAACAAGATTACAACACCCCTCTAATAATTATCACACTCGTAATTTCGTCTACTAGCCACGATTTTTGTTATGATTCTTGCCCGATTTAGCTTGCTTTGGAGTGAGATTTTGGGGAAACACATTTGGAATTTCCTAAAGTCTATTAGCTAGCTTTTTGATGGTTGTGAGGATATTTTAGCAAGCTTTGGAATATAATTATGGCAAGGGACGGTAGGTACGGCGATTGGGTGGTGACGAGAGTTGTTTTTGTTCATTTGTAGGCTTTGTTCTTCTTCTTCAACACTGATCTTTTAGATGGAGCCCTAGTTATATCATCCTTTATCGATTTCATCATTTATTTGCCAATGGTAATCAAGAAAATGAAATTTTCTTTTGCTGAAATGATGAAGATGTTACCGTAAATTCATTTCAGGACTAAGGCATAGCCCTCTTTGTTATAAGAACTTGACATGTGATTTCTATCGTTTTGAAGTAATTTACTTGAGCTAGATTTGATTATTGTTGTGATTAATTATGTGTTGATCCTTGGCCACAATTAGCTTATTGTTATACATCCCATAAAGAACTAAGAGGTGAAATGCAACGTCAGATCTACAACATTTGGACCGATTGATTTGATCACAAAAGTAGATCGAATTGATCTATGGGATTATATGGTTTATCAAGAGCTCAAAGGGTTTATTTTGAGTTAATGACCACGAAAGTAGGGAATTAACTCGCGTAGACTCTAGGTTGTACCAATGAAAGAGGGCAATCAATAAATTTGGATCGTGTAAAACGCCACTCCACTAGAATGATCTAGCTAATAATTTTATTTTACTTCGATAGGCCATGGACTTGCATAGCAAGCCCATCAGGTTTTTCACACCGTTGTCAGGGATCGAATCTGGGTCACCAGCATGACAGGCAAGAATACTCAACACTATACTACAACGACATGAATTATAAGAATATTCTATTCACTTAAGAAATTCTTGACATGAATCTGAGGCCAAATATGCAAGGTTATACCTTAAAAATTTACATGATACTAGTGGATTGTCTTTTCTATACTATGTAGAAACATTGATTAATTTTATAATTTGAGGACAAGTAAGAGTTTAAGCCTAGGGAGAATTGATGTCTTGCATTTATAAAGTATTTTTAGTATGCTTTTACTACAAAATATGTCCCTTTTCTATCGTGTTCAAACTCATTTAGTCTCAAATTCTTGTTATTTTTCAAAATTGTCACCACTATTTGCTTTTGTCATATTTTAGTGAAAAATGTCAAGTTTTTGATGGATTTTGAAAAGCCTGATCGCACGGATGGATTCCAGATGTCTAGATGAAGTTGCCTATAAATTTTCATGCAAAATAATAATCATGGCCATAAACATTGGACGACGACTAAAGAAATTATGGCCGGGCCATGAAAAATATCATGGCCATAATTTTCTCAGCCCAAAGACCAATAGAATTCACATAGTGAAAATTACAGCCCACCTATAATTTGTGTCATGGACAAAATTTTCCTAGTAGAATTCCACAAACAAGATTACAACACCCCTCCGATCATTATCACACCCATAATTTCTTCTACCAGCCATGATTTTAGTTTCATTTTTGCCCTCTTTGTTATCATGTGAAGAACTAGGAGCTGAATTATGACGTTGGATCTACTGTATGTTGTACCACTCAAAGGGCAAGCCCATCAAGTGTTTGCGCCATTGCCGGGGATCGAACCCATGTCACTTGCGTGATAAGCAAAAATACTCACCACTATACTACAATGACATGTATTCCAAGAATATTCTATTCAGTTTAGAAATTCTTGACATGAATTTGAGGCCAAATATGCAAGGTTATACCTTAAAAATTTACATGATACTAGTGGATTGTCTTTTCTATACTCTGCAGAAACCTTTATTAATTTTATTGTTTGAGGACATGTAAGAGTTTAAGTCTACGGAGAATTTACGTCTTGCATTTATGAAGTATTATCAGTATGCTTTTACTGCAAAATATCTTCCTTTTCTATCGTGTTCAAACTCATTTAGACTCAAATTCTTGTTATTGTTCAAAATCATCACCACTATTCGCTTTTGTCATATTTTAGTGAAAAATGTCAAATTTTTGATGGATTTTGAAAAGACTGAGCTCACAGATGTATTCCAGATGTCAAGATGATGCTGCCTATAAATTTTCATGCAAAATAATAATCACGACCATAAACTTTGTTGACGACTAAAGAAATTATGGCCGTAATTAATTATGTGTTGATCCTTGGCCACAATTAGCTTATTGTTAGACATGGCATAAAGAACTAAGGGGTGAAATCCCCTTCAACATAGGAGAAAACCAGTCCACTAGAATCATCTAGTGGATAATTATATATTACTTGAATAGGCGATGCACTTATGTGGCAAGCCCATAAGTTATTGTGCCATTGCCGAGGATCGCACCCGGGTCACCCGCGTGACAGGCAGGATTACTCACCACTATACTACATCAACATGAAGGCTAAAAATATTCTATTCACTTAAGAAATTCTTGGCATGAATTTGATGTCAAATATGCAAGGTTATACCTTAGTAATTTACTTGACACCAGTGGATTGTCTTTTCTATACTCTATAGAAACTTTAATTAATTTATTGTTTGAAGGCAAGTAAGAGTGTAAGTCTAGGGAGATTTGATGTTTTGCAATTATATAGTATTTTTAGTATGGTTCTACAACAAAAAATCTCCGTTTTCTATCATGTTATTATTCATTTAGACTCAAATTCTCATAATTATTCAAAATCGTCACCGCTATTCACTTTTGTCATACTTTAGTGAAAAATGTTAAATTTTTTATGTATTTTAAAAAGCTTGAGCACACGGATGGATTCCAAACATCATTATGAAGTCGCCTATAAAATTTGATGCAAATTAGAGTTTTGTGAAAATTATGGAAACCTAGTGATAAAAATCACGACTATAATTTTTGGACGATCACTAAAGAAATTGTGGTCGTGCGATGAAAAATATCAGCGGTATAATTTTCTCAGCCCAAAGGCCAATGGAATACACATAATGAAAATTATAGCCCACCTATAATTTTTGTCATGGCCATACTTCTCCTGGTGCACTTCGACGGAATCTCATCGACTAGAATATAGCTCCTTGTTATAATTATCACGGCCGTAATTCCTTAAATCAATCTATGTAGAATTCCACTAACAAGATTATGACACCCCTTCGATAATTATCACACCTGCAATTTCATTTGCTAGCCACGATTTTAGATTTAGCTCATTTTCCTGCGAAATTTTGTGGAAACACTTTTCGAAGGTCCTGATGGTTATTAGCATGCTTTTTGATGGTTGTGAATATCTTTTGGCAAGCTTTGGTATGTCATTTTGGCGAGGGATGGAAGGTAGGGTGACTAGGTGGCGACGAGAGTTGTTTTTCTTCATCAATCGGCTTCGTTCTTCTTTTTCTACACCGAATTTTTGAGGGAGCCCTAGTTTATCATCCTTTAATGATTTCATCGTTTATTTTCTAATGGTAATCAAGAAAATGAAATTTTGTTTTACTGAAATAATAAACATGTTAGCGTGAATACTATTTCAGGACTACGACATAGATCACTTTGTTATAATAACTTGATATATGATTTCGATCTTTTTGATGTAATTTACATGTGCTATATTTGAAATTTGTTGTGCTTAATTCTGTGTTGATCCTTGGACACAAATAGCTTATTTTCAGACATCACATGAAGAACAAAGAGAAGAATTATGACGTCGGATCTACAACATTTGGACAAATCGATTGGATCTATGGGATTATGGGTGCGTTTGGCATAGCTTCTAGGCTGCTTTTGCTAGCTGCAAAAGCTATTTTTGAGAAGCTGGCCTGTTTGTCTATTAACTTATGCACTAATTTAACACATCACTCAGCTTTTCCAACCATCTATTTTTTAATCTGCACTTTCTCAACCAGCAGAAGCTAAAAGCTCTAGCTATACCAAACATACTCTATATGGTTTATCAAAAGCTCGAATGGTTTATTTTGAGTTAATGACTACGAAAGTAGGGAATTAACTCGTGTAAACTCACCATTGAATCGGGGCAATCAATAAACTCAGATAAATCCCCTTCAACCTAGTAAAAAACCACTCCACCAGAATCACTAGCTAATAATTTTATATTCGTTCAATAGGCAGTGCACTTGCGTGGCAAGCCATCAAGTTTTTTCGTTGTTGTCAAGGATCAAACTCAGGTCACTCGACTATACTATAACAACATGAATTCTAAGAATATTCTATTCACTTAAGAAACTCTTGACATGAATTTGAGGCCAATTATGCAAGGTTATACCTTAGAAATTTACTTGATACTAGTGGAATGTCGTTTCTATACTCTACATAAAACTTGATTAATGTTGTTATTTGAGGACAAGTAAGAGTTTAAGTCTAGGGAGATTTGAAGTCTTGCATTTATATAGTATTTACAGAATCCTTTTACAACAAAATATCTTCCTTTTCTATCATGTTAATACTCATTTAAACTCAAATTATTGTTATTATTCGAAACATCACCGCTATTCGCTTTTGTCATATGTTAGTAAAAATGTCAAATTTTTGATATATTTGAAAAGTCTAAGCATGCAGATGGATTCAAGACGTCAAGATGAAGCCGTGTATAAATTTTCATGCAAATTATATTTTTTTAAAAATTATGCACCCTATCGACAATATCACGACCATAATCTTTTGATGACCACTAAAGAAATTATGGTTGGCTGTGAAAAATATCATGGGCATAATTTTCTTGGCCCAAAGACCAACGAAATACACGTAGTGAAAATTACAGCTCACCTATAATTTTTGTAATGGCTATAATTATCCTCGTGCGCTTCGATGGAATCTCACTGATAAGATCACAGCTCCTTGTTATAATTGTCATGGTCGTAATTCCTTCAAATAATATATTTAGAATTCCACTAACAAGAAAACGACACCCCTCCGATAATTATAACACCTGTAATTTCGTCTGGTAGCCACAATTTTAGTTATGTTTCTTAACCCAATTTAGCTCATTTTCGAGCGAGATTTTGCGGAAAACCTTTTGGAAGGTCCTGAAAGTAATTAGCAAGCTTTTGATGGTTGTGAGGATCTTTTGGCATGGTTTGGAATGTAATTTTGGTGAGGGACCGAAGGTAGGGTGATTGGGTGGCGACGATAGTTGTTTTCATTCATCAGTAGGCTTTGTTCTTCATTTTGTGCACTGATTTTTTAAGGGAGCCCTAGTTTATAATCCTTTATCGATTTCATCCTTTATTTGGCAATGGTAACCAAGAAAATGAATTTTTCTTCTCTTGAAACGATGAACATATTAGCGTAAATACTATTTCAGGACTATGGCATATACCCTCTTTGTTCTTATAACTTGACATGTGATTTCCATCTTTTTGAAGTAATTTCCATGGGCAAGATTTGATTATTATTGTGCTTAATTATTGTTAGACATCGCATGAATAACTAGGAGGTGAATTGCAACAACGGATCTAAAGCATTTAGAAAGATCGGTTTGATTACAAAAGTAGATCAAATTTATTTTAGGGGTTATATGGTTTATCAATAACTCAAAGGGTTTATTTTGAGTTAATGACCACAAAAATAGGGAATTAACTCGCATAGACTCTTGGTTGTACCACTGAGTGGGGGCAATGAATAAACTTGGATAAATCCCCTTCAACATAGTGAAAAACCACTGCACTAGAATCCATCTATCTAATAAGTTTATATTGCTTCAATAGGCTGTGCACTTACGTGGCAAGCCTATCAAGTTTTTGCACCATTGTCGGGGATGGAACCCGGGTCACCCATGTGATAGGCAGGAATACTCATCACTATACTACAACGATATGAATTGCAAAAAATATTCTATTCACTTAAGAAACTCTTGACATGAATTTGAGGCCAAATATGCAAGGTTATACCTTAGAAATTTACTTGATACTAGTGGACGGTCTTTTCCATATTCTACAGAAAACTTGATTAATTTCATTGTTTAAGAACAAGTAAGAGTTTAAGTTTAGGGAGATTTCATGTCTTGCATTTATATAGTATTTTCAATATGCTTTTACTGCAAAATATCTCTCTTTTCTATGATGTTAATACTCATTTAGACTCAAATTCATGTTATTATTTGAAATCATCGCCGCTATTCTCTTTTACCATATTTTAGTGAAAAAAGTCAAATTTTTTATATATTTTGAAAATCCTAAGCACACGGCTAAATTCTGGATGTGAAGATGAAGCCACCTATAATTTTTTATGCAAATTAGAGTTTTGTGAAAATTATGGCACCCTACTGATAATAATCATGACTATAATCTTTGGATGACCAGTAAAGAAATTGTGGTCGGGCCATGAAAAATGTCATGGGCATAATTAACATAGCCCAAAGAGCAACGGAATACACATAGTGAAAATTATAGCACACCTAAAATTATTCTCATGGCCATAATTCTATGAGCGCGCTTCGAGAGAATCTCACCGATAAGATTATAGATCCTTGTTATAATTATCATGGTCATAATTACTTCGAACAATCTATGTAGAATTCTATTAACAAGATTACGACAGACACCTCTTCGATAATTTTCACACCCGTAATTTCGTTGGCTAGCCATTATTTTAGTTACATTTCTAGCCCAATTTCACTCGTTTTCGAGCGAGATTTTGGGGAAAAACTTTTGGAAGGTCTTGAAGGTTATTAGTGAGCTTTTTGATGGTTTTGAGAATCTTTTGGCAAGATTTGGAATGTAATTTTAGTGAGGGACAAATGGTAGGGGAACTGGATGGCGACGAGAGTTATTTTTGTTCATCGGCAGGCTTCGTTCTTCTTTTCCAACACCGATTTTTTGAGGGAGCCCTAGTTTATAATCCTTTATCGATTTTATCACTTATTAGCCAATGGAAATCAAGAAAATGATATTTTCTTTTGCTGAAATGAAGAACATGTTAGCGTAAATACTACTTTAGGACTAAGGCATGGCCATCTTTGTTATTATAACTTGATATGTGATTTCCATCTCTTTGAAGTAATTCACATGTGCTAGATTTGATTATTAATGTGCATAATTACGTGTTGATCCTTGGCTACAATTAGCTTATTGTTAGACATTGCATGCAGAACTAAGAGGTGAATTGCGACGTCGGATCTATATCATTTGGACATATCGATTTGATCATAAAAGTAGATCGAATTTATCTAAGGGATTATATGGTTAATCAAGAGCTCAGAGGGTTTATTTCGAGTTAATAACCATGAAAGTAGGGAATTAACTCGCATACACTCTAGGTTGTACCACTAAATGGGGGCAACCAATAAACTCGAATAAATCCCCTTCAACCAAATAAAAAACCACTCAACTAAATCATCTAACTAATAATTTTATATTACTTCGACAGGCCATGCACTCACATGGCAAGCCCATTAAGTTTTTACGCCGTTGCCGAGGATCAAACCTGGGTCATTCGCGTGATAGGCGGGAATACTTACCACTATACTACAACGACATGAATTTGAGGCCAAATATGAAAGGTTGTACTTTAGAAATTTACTTGATACTAGTGGATTTTGTTTTCTATACTCTGTAGAAACCTTGATTAATTTTATTTTTTAAGGACAAGTAAGAGTTTAAGTCTAAGGAGATTTGGCGTCTTGCATTTATATGGTATTTTCAGAATGCTTTTACAGCAAAATATCTCCCATTTCTATCATGTTAATACTCATTTAGACACAAATTCTTGTTATTATTAGAAATCATTTTCGCTATTCACTTCAGTCGTATTTTTTGTGAAAAATTTCAAATTTTTGATATATTTTGAAATGCCTGAGCACACGAATGGATTCTACATGTCAAGATGAAGTCACATATAAATTATCATGCAAACTAGAGTTTAGTGAAAATTATGGCACCCTAATTATAATAATCACGACCATAATCCTTGGATGACCACTAAAGAAATTAGGGTCAGGCCATGAAAAATATAATGGGCATAATTTTCTCAGCCCAAAGACCAACGGAATACACATAGTGAAAATTATAGCCCACCTACAATTTTTTTTCATGGTCATAATTCTCCATGCGCGCTTCGACGGAATCTGACCAACAAGATTGCAACCCCATGTTATAATTATCACGACATAATTCTTTATAAAAATCTATGCAGAATTCCACTTACAAGATTGCGACACCCCTTCGATAATTATCACAATTATAATTTCGTTTGCTAGCAACGATTTTAGTTACGTTTCTTTCCTGGTTTCGATCGTTTTCGAGCAAGATTTTGGGGGAAACACTTCTGGAAGGTCCTTAAGGTTATTAGCGAGTTTTTTGATGGTAGTGAGGATCTTTTGGCATGCTAATCAAGGTTATTAGCGTGGGATGGAAGGTTGGGCGACTTGGTGGCGACGAGAGCTATTTTTGTTCATCGATTGGCTTCGTTCTCCTTTTTCTACGCCGATTCTTTGAGGGAGCCCATGTTTATCATCCTTTATTGATTTCATCAATTATTTGCCAATGGTAAACAAGAAAATTAAATTTTCTTTTCATGAAACGATGAACATGTTATCGTAAATACTATTTCATGGCTAAGGTGGAGCCCTCTTTGTTATTATAACTTGATATGTGATCATAAAAGTAGATCGAATTTCTCTAAGGGATTATATGGTTTATTAAGAACTCAAAGGGTTTATTTTGAGTTAATAACTACGAAAGTAGGGAATTAACTTGGGTAGACTCTAGGTTGATCGAACCTAGGTCACCCGCGTGACAGGCGGGAATACTCACCACTATAGTACAACGACTTAAATTATAAGAATATTCTATTCACTTAAGAAACTCTTGACAAGAATTTGATGCCAAATATGCAAAGTTATACTTTAGTTTTTTTTTTTTTTTTGCCATACGTAAGTTAAGTAACGAGAGTAGGAATTGAACCCAAGACCTTGATTAATTTACTTGATACTAGTGGATTGTCTTTTCTATACTCTGTAGAAACCTTGATTAATTTTATTATTTGAAGACAAGTAAGAGTTTAAGTGTAAGTAGATTTGACATCTTGCATTTATATAATTTTTTCAGAATGCTATTACACCAAAATATCTCCCTTTACTATAATGTTAGTACTCATTTAGACTCAAATTTTTCTAATTATTCGAAATCATCACCGCTATTTGCATTTGTCATTTTTTACTGAAAAACATCAAATTTTTGATATATTTTGAAATGCCTGAGCACACGGATGGATTCCAGACGTCAAGATGAAGCCACATATAAATTTTCATGCAAATTAGAGTTTTGTGAAAATTATGGCACCGTATTTGTAATAGTCATGACCATAATATTTGGATGACAAGTAAAGAAATTATGGTCGGGCCATGAAAAATATCATGGGGATAATTTTCTTACCCCAAAGACCAATGGAATACACATAGGGAAAATTATAGCCCACCTACAATTTTTGTCATGGCCAAAATTCCCCTAGCGCACTTCGACAGAATCTCACCAACTAGATTACAGCTTGTTGTTATAGTTATCACGGCTGTAATTCCTTTGAACAATCTATGTAGAATTCCACTAACAAGATTACGACACCTCTCTGATAATTATCACACCCGTAATTTCATTTGCTAGCCACGATCTTAGTTACGGTTGTTGTTCAATTTAGCTCATTTTTGGGCGAGAGTTTGGGGAAAAAAGTTTTGGAAGGTCCTGAAGGTTATTAGCGAGCTTTTTCATGGTTTTGAGATTCTTATGGGAAGTTTTGGAATGTAATTTTGCTGAGGGATAGAAGGTAGGGAAACTGGATGGCGACGAGAGTTGTTTTTGTTCATCGGTAGGTTTCGTTCATCTTTTTGAACACCATTTTTTTGAGGGAGCCCTAGTTTATAATCGTTTAACAATTTCATTATTTATTTGCCAATGGTAATCGAGAAAATGATATTTTTCTTCTGTTGAAACGATGAACATGTTAGCGTAAATACTATTTCAGGACTAAGGCATAGCCCTCTTTGTTATTATAACTTGATATCTGATTTCTATCCTTTTGAAGTAATCTACATGTGATAGATTTGATTATTAATGTGATTAATTATGTGTTGATCCTTGGCAACAATTAGCATATTGTTAGACATCGCATGAAGAACGAAAAGGTGAATTGCGACGTCGGATCTACAGCATTTGGACATATCAATTTGATCACAAAAGTAGATCGAATTGCTCTAAGGGATTATATGGTTTATCACGAGCTCAAA
Source organism: Costus lasius (assembly GCA_027563935.2). Taxonomy (NCBI): domain Eukaryota; kingdom Viridiplantae; phylum Streptophyta; class Magnoliopsida; order Zingiberales; family Costaceae; genus Costus; species Costus lasius. The sequence goes on along the minus strand of CM050453.2, from coordinate 43,348,305 downwards.
GGGTTTATTTTGATTTAATGACCATGAAAGTAGGGAATAAACTTGGGTAGACTCTAGGTTGTACCACTGAATGGGGGAAATCAATAAACTCGAATAAATACCCATCAACCAAGTAAACAAGCACTAAGAACTAGAATCATCTAGGTAATAATTTTATATTACTATGATAGTTCGTGCACTTACATGGCAAACCCATCAAGTTTTTACGCCGTTGCTGGGGATCGAACCCGGGTAACCCATGTGACAGGCGGGAATACTCACCACTATAATACAACGACATGAATTCTTAGAATATTCTATTCTCTTAAGAAACTCTTGACAAGAATTTGACACCAAATATGCAAATTTATACTTTAAAAATTTACTTTATACTAGTGGATTGTCCTTTCTATACTCTGTAGAAACATTGATTAATTTTATTATTTGAAGACAAGTAAGAGTTTAAGTCTAAGTAGATTTAAAATCTTGCATTTATATAGTTTTTTTTGGAATGCTTTTACACCAAAATATCTCCCTTTTCTATCATGTTAATACTCATTTAGACTCAAATTTTTGTTATTATTCGAAATCATCACCGCCATTTGCTTTTATCATCTTTTTGTGAAAAGCAACAATTTTTTGATTTATTTTGAAATGCCTGAGCACACGGATGGATTCCAAACATCGTGATGAAGTCACATATGAATTTTCATGCAAATTAGAGTTTTGTGAAAATTTTGGCACCCTATTTGTAATAGTCATGACCATAATTTTTCAATGACCACTAAAGAAATTATGGTCGGGCCGTGAAAAATATCATGGGCATAATTTTCTTACCTAAAAGACCAATGGAATACACATAGGGAAAATTATAGGCCACCTATAATTTTTGTGATGGCCATAATTGCCCTAGCGCACTTCGACAGAATCTCACCAACTAGATTACAGCTCCTTGTTATAGCTATCATGGCTGTAATTCCTTTGAACAATCTATGTAGAATTCCACCAACAAGATTACGACACCTCTCCGATAATTATCATACACATAATTTCGTCTGCTAGCCACGATCTTAGTTATGTTTCTTGACCGATTTAGCTCATTTTTGAACGAGATTTTGGGGAAAAAGTTTTGGAAGGTCCTGCAGGTTATTATCGAGCTTTTTCATGGTTTTGAGGTTCTTTTGGCATGTTTTGGAATCTAATTTTGCCGAGGGACAGTAGGTAGGGCAACTGGATGGCGACGAAAGTTGTTTTTGTTCATCGGTAGGTTTCGTTCTTGTTTTTGACCATTGATTTTCTAAGGGAGCCCGAGTTTATAATCCTTGATCAATTTCATCATTTATTTGCCAATGGTAATCAAGAAAATGATATTTTTCTTTTGTTGAAACGATGAACATGTTAGCGTAAATAGTATTTCAGGAGTAAGGCATAGGCCTCTTTGTTATTATAACTTGATATGTGATTTCTATCTTTTTGAAGTAATTTACATGTGCTAGATTTGATTATTAATATGCTTATTTAAGTGTTGCTCCTTGGCAACAATTAGTTTATTGTTACTCATTGCATGAAAAACGAAGAGGTGAATTGCGACGTCGGATCTACAGCATTTGGACATATCAATTTGATCACAAATGTAGATCAAATTGCTCTATTGGATTATATGGTTTATCAAGAGCTCAAAGGGTTTATTTTGATTCAATAACCATGAAAGTAGGGAATAAACATGGGTAGACTCTAGGTAGTACCACTGAATGGGGGAAATCAATAAACTCAAATAAATACCCATCAACCAAGTAAAAAACCACTCAAAACTAGAATCATCTAGGTAATAATTTTATATTACTTCGATAGGCCGTGCACTTACATAGCAAAACCCATCAACTTTTTACGCCATTGCCGGGGATCGAACCCGGGTCACCCGCATGACAAGCGGGAATACTCACCACTATACTACAACGACATGAATTCTAAGAATATTCTATTCTCATAAGAAACTGTTGACATGAATTTGACACCAAATATGCAAAGTTATACTTTAGAAATTTACTTGATACTAGTGGTTTGTCCTTTCTATACTCTGTAGAAACCTTGATGAATTTTATTATTTGAAGACAAGTAAGAGTTTAAGTCTAAGTAGATTTAAAATCTTGCATTTATATTATTTTTTTCGGAATGCTTTTACACCAAAACATCTCCCTTTTCTATCATGTTAATACACAATTAGACTCAAATTTTTGTTATTGTTCGAAATCGTCACTACTATACGCTTTTGTCATATTTTAGTGAAAAACATCAAAATTTTGATATATATTAAAATGCCTGAGCACACAGATGGATTCCAGACGTCAAGTTGAAGTCACATATAAATTTTCATGCTAATTAGAGTTTTGTAAAAATTATGGCACCCTATTTGTAATAGTCACGACCATAATCTTTGGATGAGTACTAAAGAAATTATGGTCGGGCCGTGAAAAATATCATAGGCATAATTTTCTTACCCCAAAGACCAATGGAATACACATATGGAAAATTACATGCCACCTATAATTTTTGTGATGGCCATAATTCCCCTAGCGCACTTCGACAGAATCTCACCAACTAGATTACAGCTCCTTGTTATAGTTATCACGGCTGTAATTCCTTTGAACAATCTATGTAGAATTCCACAAACAAGATTACGACACCTCTCCGATAATTATCACACCCATAATTTCGTTTGCTAGCCACAATCTTAGTTACGTTTCTTGCCCAATTTAGCTCATTTTTTAGCAATATTTTGTGGAAAAAGTTTTAGAGGGTCATGAAGGTTATTTGCTAGCTTTTTCATGGTTTTGAGGTTCTTTTGGCAAGTTTTGGAATGTAATTTCGCTAAGGGACAGTAGGTAGGGCAACTGGATGGTGATGAGAGTTGTTTTTGTTCATCGATAGTTTTCGTTCTTCTTTTTGAACTCCGATTTTTTGAGAGAGCCCTAGTTTACAATCCTTTATCGATTTCATCATTTATTTGCCAATGGTAATCAAGAAAATGATATTTTTCTTTTGTTGAAACGATGAATATGTTAGCGTAAATACTATTACAGGACTAAGGCATAACCCTCCTTGTTATTGTTGAACCATAAATTTTTGCTTGAATAATAAAGTCAAAATCAAATTTGACCATGGAAAAAATTTTCACTCACATATGATTATAGAAGAATTAAGTCAAAATTAATTTTGACCATCAAGAAAATTAGACGCGTGCAAAATAAAAAAAAAATCTGTGAAAGAAAAATGGCAATCGAAAATCAAAGCAATGCAAATTAGCAATTGAATTTATTGCCATGATTAGAGGTTAAAAGAAGGAAAGATGGCAAGAAAGGGGTGTCATTTTTTTGGCAAAAAAAAAATAATAACTTGGACCATGAAAATTAGAAATATAAAATAAATAAATTAATTAGATTACCAAATGTCCAAAGAAAAAAGAGAAAAGAGGGAAATAAAGAAGGGGTGGTGCAGCCGAAACAAATAGAGGAGAGAGAGGTTCTTGAGAGGAGTGGAGACCAAAAAAAAATAAAGAAGGGGAGAGCAAGATTAAAAGGAGGAAGGGGAGAAGCCGAGCAAGGGGGGACAATTGAAGGAGGCTCGGCAAAAAAAAAAAAAAAAAAATTAGAAGAGACGGCTTGAAATCCAAGGAGAAGTGGGGAGCAGCTGATGGCATGAAGAAAGAAGAACGGGAAATTGAGAAAAAGGAGGCGGCTCAAAATCCAAGGGGAGGAGGGTGCAACCGAAAGCATAAAAAAAAGGAGAGTGGGGAAGTGGCATAGGTCTCGGCAACGTGAGTAGAGTCTGAGAAATAAAAAAGAGGGAGGAAGTGCTAGAAGGGAATTCGGCCGCGAAAGAAAGAAAAGCAAGATAAAAAGAGAAGGAGGAGGAATCTAGGAAATTGAAGATAAAAGAAAGAGAAGAATAGAGGTGGAGAGTGGTATTTATCAATGTTGGGATCTCTATATCCCATTTTCTATAAATGCTGGGATCTCTATATCCCTAAAAATCTATCAATGCTGGAATCTCTATATCCCAAGTAATCTATCAATGCTGGGATGTTTATATCCCAATTAATCTATCAATGCTAGGATGTTTATATCCCAAATTTTCTATTAATGCTGGGATCTCTATATCCCTAAAAATCTATCAATGCTAGGATCTCTATATCCCAAATAATCTATCAATGCTGGGATGTTTATATCACAAATAATCTATCAATGCTGGGATCTCTATATCCCAAATTTTCTATCGATGCTGGGATCTCTATATCCCAAATTATTTATTAATGCTAGGATCTCTATATCCCAAATTTTCTATCAATGCTGGGATCCTTATATCCCTAAAATTTTATCAATGCTGGGATCTCTATATCCCAAATAATCTATCAATACTGGGATGTTTATATCCCAAATAATCTATCAATGCTGGGATCTCTTTATGCCAAATTTTATATCAGTACTGAGATCTCTATACCCCAAATTTTCTATCAATGCTGTGATCTCTGTATCCTAAATTATTTATTAATGCTGAGATCTCTATATCCCAAATTATTTATTAATGCTGGGATCTGTATATCCCAAATTTTCTATCAATGCTGGGATCCTTATATCCCTAAAATTTTATCAATGTTGGGGTCTCTATACCCCTAAAAATATTATTAGGATTATTATATATTCTCATACTGCTGACGTTTCGTGCGAGATACCACGCAGGCAAGAAGACACTTTGACGATAGACGAAGCCATCAACGCCCCTCTTCGTCCGCCAACACAATCGAACTCTGCATCCACTCATCTGATTGAGTTCAAACTTTGGCCACACCCTCTCCTTATGTGTGCTTATCGACAAACAAAACGATCCGGCGATCTAATGGCTAGAACGCCAGAATCGAACGCAAAACCGCTGGCGGCCCCGTTTCCGCCTAAACCTTCGATTCGCTGCCAATACTGCACCGGACGGTGCTAAATTCTGACCATAAGTCCCCCTCGACGTAGAGAGGCAACACCTAAAGCTGATCGGCCATAGGTGCGATGATTGGGCGGCGCCGATGAGCCCTAGGCTTCGAACGCCACCGCCGTCTTCGAAAGAAACGTGAAAAAGACGGACGGCTGAGATTAGTTCACAAAAATCAACGGCATAGATCGCATAAAATTCAACGATCCAGATTATTTCATGCATAATCGAATGGCTAAGATTCAGCCAGTTTAATAAATTCAAATCAACGGATCAGATTCATCTCATTAAATCAACGATCCAGATCTTTATCAAATCCAATGATTTAGATTACTTCGTACTTAATCGGACGGTTCGAATCAATCCGATCTAAGTTAAAAATCGAACGGATTACATTAAATCAAAACTATGATCTAATGGCCCAAATCTTTACTTTGATCGAATGGTCAGGATCAATCAGATGTGATCCAACGGCTCAGATTTAAGTTTCAAATCAACGGCTGAGATTGATTTGAGCATATCTAGGTCAATCCATTGACGATTGACATGATCAAGGTGTCGATCCTTACTAAGTCAAACCTAATCTCTCCAAATCTGAAGTCATATTTTCGATCCGAGACCCGGATTTAAGACAATCGCTGAATTTAAATGAACGATCAAGATGAGTTTGATTTAAACTCTAAAATCAACGGCTGAGATTGATCTGAGCACATCTAGGCCGATCCTTTGACGATTGACATGATCAAGGTGTCGATGCCTACTAAGTTGAACCCGATCTCTCCAAATATGATATCAGATTTTTGATCGGATACATAAATCAAAGCAGATCAGTGAATCTAAATGAACGGTTAAGATGAGTCTGATATAAGCTCTAAATCAATGGCTGAGATTGATCTGACTTTTGACATGATCAAGGTGTCGACTCCTACTATCTTGACCCTGATGGTTTCAAATATAATCTCAGATTTTCGATCTGAGATCTGGATTGAAGCAAATCTGTGAATTTAAATGGACGATTGTGATAAATCATATTTAAACCTAAATCAACGGATGACAATAATCTGGACATATCTAGATCAATCAGTTAACGTTTGGTGTGATCAAGGAGTCGATTCCTACTAAGTCGAACTTGATCTTTCCAAATATGCTGTCAGATTCTCGATCTGAGACTTGGATTAAATAGATCCACGAACATAGATCAACGGCTATGAGAAAATCATATATTTGATTGCTAAAGATGATTTCCATCAACACATGAGTCAGATGGACATTCATTAAAATGATTTAAGTATTTACCTCTATAAAATTAAGTCCAATCTTCCCAAATACAGTCTTGAATTTAAATTGAAACATGTCTTTTATTCGGTTGAACATGAGCTAATTAACTCACTCAACCTATTTTGATTAAACCCATCACAGTATAATATTGTTGGGAGATGCGTACGTCGATGCTTGTCATCGTAGCGTAGCTCTTCAATATGATATTGTGAATGTGGTGCTCTTATTCCTTATGATAAATCAAATCTAATACTCATAAGCCATTAAGGCCGAGTACAAATCAAATCTAATGCTCATAAGCCACTAAGGCCAAGCACAAATCAAGCTCAATTGCTCATAAGCCATCAAGGCCGAGCACAAATCAAAATTCAATGCTCTCAAGCCATCAAGGCCGAGCATATGTGAAGTTCAAATGCTCACAAGCCATCAAGGCCGAGCATAAATCAAGTTCAAGTACTCACAAGTCATCAAGACCGAGTATTTTCCAAGTTCAAATGCTCACAAGCCATCAAGGCCGAGCAAATATCAAATTCAACTACTCACAAGCCGTCAAGGCCGAGTACGTGCCAAATCTAAAAACCCACAAGCCATCAAGGCCGAGTACCAAATCAAATCCAAATACTCACAAGTCATCAAGACCGAGTATCTCAAGTTTAAATGCTCACAAGTCGTCAAGACCGAGTATCTCACAAACCATCAAGGCTGAGCACAAGTCAAGTTCAAGTACTCACAAGTCATCAAGGCTGAGTATCTCCAAGTTCAAGCCATCAAAGTCGCATGCATGCCAAATCCCAAATAAGCCATCAAGGCTGAATATTCAAATTTTAAGTTGTTCATGAGCCATGTACTGATACAACATTTATAAAATGTTTTGCCCTCTAATTTGTGAAATTTTGTTTATTATATAGATTTCTTAATCAAAGGTACCCTAATTTTAGGGGGAATTAACAATGAGTGCTTGCGCTCATTGGAAGCCAAAACCCATTAAACAAAAAGCCGTATTAATTTAAGGTGAATTTAACAAAGGTCATATTGCATTTCAATGTAACACATTTTGACCCCACAGTTATATAAGTTGATATGTGATTTCTATCTTTTTGAAGTAATTAATGTGTAGATGTGATTATTAATGTGTTTTATGTGTTGATCCATGGCCACAATTAGCTTATTGTTAGACATCACATGAAAAACGAAGAGGTGAATTGCGACATCGGATCTACAGCATTTGGACATATCAATTTGATCACAAAAGTAGATCAAATTGCTCTAAGGGATTATATAGTTTATCAAGAGCTCAAAGGGTTTATTTTGATTTAATAACGATGAATGTAGGGAATTAATTTGGGTAGACTCTAGGTTGTACCACTGAATCGGGGAAATCAATAAACTCGAATGAATACCCCCATCAACCAACTAAAAAACCACTCAAAACTAGAATCATCTAGGTAATAATTTTATATTACTTTGATAGGTAGTGAACTTACGTGGCAAACCCATCAAGTTTTTGCGCCGTTGCCGGGGATCGATCCCGGGTCACCTGCGTGACAGGCGAGAATACTCATCACTATACTACAACGACATTAATTCTAAGAATATTTTATTCACTTGCGAAACTCTTGACATGAATTTGATGGCAAATATGCAAAGTTATACTTTAGAAATTTACTTGATACTGGTGGATTATCTTTTCTATACTCTATAGAAACCTTAATTAATTTTATTATTTGAAGACAAGTAAGAGTTTAAGTCTAAGTAGATTTGAAATCTTGCATTTATATAGTTTTTTTTCAGAATTATTTTACACCAAAATATCTCCCTTTTCTATCATGTTAATGCTCATTTAGACTCAAATTTTCGTTATTATTCGAAATCATCACCGCCATTCGCTTTTGTCAACTTTTAGTGAAAATCAACAATTTTTTGATATATTTTGAAATGCCTGAGCACATGGATGGATTCCAAACGTCATGATGAAGTCACATATAAATTTTCATGCAAATGAGAGTTTTGTGAAAATTTTGGCACCCTATTTGCAATAGTCACAACCATAATTTTTGGATGACCACTATAGAAATTATGGTCGGGCCATGAAAAATATCATGGGCATAATTTTCTTACCCCAAAGACCAATGGAATACACATAGGGAAAGAAAATTATAGGCCACCTATAATTTTTGTGATGGCCATAATTCCCCTAGCGCACTTCGACAGAATCTCACCAACTAGATTAGAGCTCCTTGTTATAGTTATCATGGCTGTAATTCCTTTGAACAATCTAGTTCCAACAAGATTACGACACCTCTCCGATAATTATCGCACCTATAATTTCGTCTGCTAGCCACGATCTTAGTTATGCTTCTTACTTGATTTAGCTCATTTTGAACAAGATTTTGGGGAAAACGTTTTGGAAGGTCCTGAAGGTTATTATCGAGCTTTTCATGGTTTTGAGGTTCTTTTGGCATGTTTTGGAATGTAATTTTGCCGAGGGATAGTCGGTAGGGCAACTGGATGGCGACGAGAGTTGTTTTTGTTCATCAGTAGGTTTCATTCTTGTCTTTGACCACTGATTTTCAGAGGGAGCCCGAGTTTATAATCCTTGATCGATTTCATCATTTATTTGCCAATGGTAATGATGAAAATGATAATTTTCTTTTGTTGAAACGATGAACATGTTAGCGTAAATACAATTTCAGGACTAAGTCATAGCCCTCTTTGTTATTATAACTTGATATGTGATTTCTATCTTTTTGAAGTAATTTATATGTGCTAGATTTGATTATTAATATGCTTAATTATGTGTTGCTCCTTGGCCACGATTAGCTTATTATTAGACATCGCTTGAAAAACGAAGAAGTGAATTGCGACGTCGGATCTACAGCATTTGGACATATCAATTTGATCACAAAAGTAGATCGAATTGCTCTAAGGGATTATATGGTTTATCAAGAGCACAAAGGGTTTATTTTGAATTAATAACCATGAAAGTAGGGAATAAACTTGGGTAGACTCTAGGTTGTACAACTGAATGGGGGAAAATTAATAAACTCGAATAAATACCCATCAACCAAGTCAAAAACCACTCAAAACTAGAATCATCAAGGTAATAATTTTATATTACTTCGATAGGCCGTGCACTTACATGGAAAACCCATGAAGTTTTTGCGCCGTTGCCGCGGATCGAACCCGGGGCACCCGCGTGACAGGCATGAATAATCACCACTATACTACAATGACATGAATTCTAAGAATATTCTATTCTCTTAGGAAACTATTGACATGAATTTGACGCCAAATACGCAAAGTTATACTTTAGAAATTTACTTGATACAAGTGGATATTCCTTTCTATACTCTGTAGAAACCTTGATGAATTTTATTATTTGAAGACAAGTAAGAGTTTAAGTCTAAGTAGATTTAAAATCTTGCATTTATATAGTTTTTTTCGGAATGCTTTTACACCAAAATATCTCCCTTTTCTATCATGTTAATACTCAATTAGACTCAAATTTTTGTTATTATTTGAAATCATCACTGCTATTCGCTTTTGTCATATTTTAGTGAAAAACATCAAATTTTGATATATATATTAAAATGCCTGAGCACACGGATGGATTCCAGACGTGAAGATGAAGTCACATATAAATTTTCATGCAAATTAGAGTTTTGTAAAAATTATGGCACCCTATTTGTAATAGTCACGACCATAATCTTTCGATGAGCACTAAAGAAATTATGGTCGGGCCGTGAAAAATATCATGGGCATAATTTTCTTACCCCTGAAGACCAATGGAATACACATAGGGAAAATTACAGGACACCTATAATTTTAGTGATGGCCATAATTCCCCTAGCGCACTTCGACAGAATCTCACCAACTAGATTACAGCTCCTTGTTATAGTTATCACGGCTGTAATTCCTTTGAACAATCTATGTAGAATTCCACAAACAAGATTACGACACCTCTTCGATAATTATCACACCTATAATTTCGTATACCGGCCACAATCTTAGTTATGTTTCTTGCCCGATTTAGCTCATTTTTTAGCAAGATTTTGGGGAAAAAGTTTTGGAAGGTCTTGAAGGTTATTTGTGAGCGTTTTGATGGTTTTGAGGTTCTTTTGGAAAGTTTTGGAATGTAATTTCACTGAGGGACAGTAGGTAGGGCAATTGGATGGTGACGAGAGTTGTTTTTGTTCATCGGTAGGTTTCGTTCTTCTTTTTGAACACCGATTTTGTGAGGGAACCCTAGTTTATAATCCTTTATCAATTTCATCGTTTATTTGCCAATGGTAATCAAGAAAATTATATATTTCTTTAGTTGAAAGGATGAATATGTTAGCGTAAATACTATTTCAGAACTAATGCATAACCGTCTTTGTTATTATAACGTGATATGTGATTTCTATCTTTTTGAAGTAGTTTACATGTGGTAGATTTGATTATTAATGTGCTTTATGTGTTGATCCTTGGCCACAATTAGCTTATTGTTAGACATCGCATGAAAAACGAAGAGGTGAATTGCGACATCGGATCTACAACATTTGGGCAGATGAATTTGGTTACAAAAGTAGATCGAATTGCTCTAAGGGATTATATGGTTTATCAAGTGCTCAAAGGCTTTATTTTGATTTAATGATGTTGAATGTAGGGAATTAAACTGGGTAGACTCTAGGTTGTACCACTGAATGGCAAAAATCAATAAACTCGAATAAATACCCCCATCAACCAAGTAAAAAACCACTAAAAACTAGAATCATCTAGGTAATAATTTTATATTACCTTGATAGGCCGTGCACTTACGTGGCAAACCCATCAAGTTTTTGCGCTGTTGCCGGGGATCAAACCCGGGTCACACGCTCGACTGGCGGGAATACTCATCACTATACTACAACGACATTAATTCTCAGAATATTCTATTCGCTTAAGAAACTCTTGACATGAATTTGATGCCAAATATGCAAAGTTATACTTTAGAAATATACTTGATACCAGTGGATTGTCTTTTCTATACTTTGTAGAAACCTTGATTAATTTTATTATTTGAAGACAAGTAAGAGTTTAAGTCTAAGTAGATTTGAAATCTTGCATTTATGTAATTTTTTTTTAGAATGCTTTTACACCAAAATATCTCCCTTTTCTATCATGTTAATACTCATTTAGACTCAAATTTTTGTTATTATTCGAAAACATCACCGCCATTCGCTTTTGTTATCTTTTAGTGAAAAGCAACAATTTTTTGATATATTTTGAAATGCCTGAGCACACGGATGGATTCCAAACGTCAGGATGAAGTCACATATAAATGCCTGGCACCCTATTTGTAATAGTCACGACCATAATTTTTGGATGACCACTAAAGAAATTATGGTCGGGCTATGAAAAATATCATGGGCAAAATTTTCTTACCCCAAAGACCAATGGAACACACATAGGTAAAATTATAGGCCACCTATAATTTTTCTGATGGCCATAATTCCCCTAGTGCAGTTCAACAGAATCTCACCAACTAGATTACAGCTACTTGTTATAGTTATCATGGCTGTAATTCCTTTGAACAATCTATGTATAATTCCACCAACAAGATTATGACACCTCTCCGATAATTATCACACCCATACTTTCGTCAGCTAACCACGATCTTAGTAATGTTTCTTGCCCGATTTAGCTCATTTTTGAATGAGATTTTGTAGAAAAAGTTTTGGAAGGTCCTGAAGGTTATTATCGAGCTTTTTCATGGTTTTGAGGTTCTTTTGGCATGTTTTGGAATGTAATTTTGTCGAGGGACAGTAGGTATGGCAACTGGATGGCGACGAGAGTTGTTTTTGTTCATCGGTAGGTTTTGTTCTTGTTTTTGACCACTAATTTTCTGAGGGAGCCTGAGTTTATAATCCTTGATCTATTTCATCATTTATTTGCCAATGGTAATCAAGAAAATGATACTTTTCTTTTGTTGAAATGATGAACATATTAGCGTAAATACTATTTCAGGACTAAGGCATAGCCCTCTTTGTTATTATAACTTGATATGTGATTTCTATCTTTTTGAAGTAATTTACATGTGCTAGATTTGATTATTAATATGCTTAATTATGTGTTGCTTCTTGGCCACAATTAGCTTATTGTTAGAGATCGCATGAAAAACGAAGAGGTGAATTGCGACATCGGATCTACAGCATTTGGACATATCAATTTGATCACAAAAGTAGATCGAATTGGTCTAAGGGATTATATGATTTTTCAAGAGCTCAAACGGTTTATTTTGATTTAATAACCATGAAAGTAGGGAACAAACTTGGGTAGACTCTAGGTTGTACCACTGAATGGGGGAAATCAATAAACTCGAATAAATACCCATCAACCAAGTAAACAACCACTCAAAACTAGAATCATCTAGGTAATAATTTTATATTACTTCGATAGGCCCTGCACTTACATGGCAAACCCATCAAGTTTTTGCGCCGTTGCCGGGGATCAAACCCGGGTCACCCGCGTGATAGGCGGGAATACTCACCACTATACTACAACAACATGAATTCTAAGAACCTTCTATTCTGTTAAGAAACTCTTGACATGAATTTGATGCCAAATATGCAAAGTTATACTTTAGAAATTTACTTGATACTGGTGGATTGTCCTTTCTATACTCTGTAGAAATGTTGATTAATTTTATTATTTGAAAACAAGTAATAATTTACGTCTAAGTAGATTTAAAATCTTGCATTTATATAGTTTTTTTTTTGAATGCTTTTACACCAAAATATCTCCCTTTTCTATCAAGTTAATACACATTTAGACTAAAATTTTTGTTATTATTCTAAATCATCAACGCCATTTGCTTTTATCATCTTTTTGTGAAAAGGAACAATTTTATATTACTTCGATAGGTCGTGCACTTACATGGCAAACCCCATCATGTTTTGGCGCCGTTGTCGGGGATCGAACCCGGGTCACCCGCGTGACAGGCAGGAATACTCACCACTATACTACAACGACATGAATTCTAAGAATGTTCCATTCTCTTAAGAAACTCTTGACATGAATTTGACGCCAAATAAGCAAAGTTATACTTTAGAAATTTACTTGATACTAGTGGATTGTCCTTTCTATACTCTGTAGAAACCTTGATGAATTTTATTATTTGAAGACAAGTAAGAGTTTAAGTCTAAGTAGATTTAAAATCTTGCATTTATATATTTTTTTTCAGAATGCTTTTACACCAAAATATCTCCCTTTTCTATCATGTTAATACTCAATTAGACTCAAATTTTTTTTATTATTCGAAATTGTAAGATCCAAGGATCTTAAGTCCTGGTAAGTATTATTTTGATTTAAATAAAATCATTGACTGTGGATATCACGTTAAGCAGTATTGGATGTTAATTAACTAGCTTATTGATTGTTAATTTGTAATTAATTGATTAGAATTTATTGATTGTTAATTTGTAATTAATTAAATAGACCTTATTGGAGTTTAATTAAATCCTTATTGGATTTTCGTTTAAGTGAATGGTTAATGGTTAGTTAATGGTTAAATTAATTAGTTAATTATGAGTTATTGGGTTTGCGCTAATTGGGTTTAAAATTCAAATTTATTAGTTAAATGGGTTAAACCCTTTTGAATTAATTGGTTAGCGGGTTAAACATTAAAAACCGAAATTTAAATTTTTTAAGGGGTTTAGCGACTAGGGTAAAGAGGTTGGCGTTTTTGTTGGCTTGGAAGAACCTTGGGCGACGGCTTGAAAGAACTTGGCGATTTCCTTGAAGGCTTGGACGATCTTCTTCTTCCTTCTTCCTTGGCCGGCTTTCTTGGGTGCTTGTTGGCGTCTATCTAGAAGCATTTCAAGCCCTTAAACGATTTGTTGTGGAAGATTGTTCACCTTAGTGTTCCCGGTTAAGAGGTGAGTGGAGTGTCTATTCGATTCTATCTATTTGGTTGTGTTAGATAATACATGTAATTGTTTGACATGTAATTGTTTGAAAACCTTACCATGTTGAAAACCGAATTTTACAAAGGTGAATATACCATGTTGAAAACCGAATTTTTGCAAAGGTGAATATATCTCATGAAACCGAAACTTGTAGCATGAAATTTAAGGTTTTTATAGGGAATTTTGGTAGCATTAAATCATTGATTTTTGAGTATGAAATTCTTGTTAACTAGGTATTTTATAGGGAATTTTGGTAGCATTAAATCATTGATTTTTGAGTATGAAATTCTTGTTAACTAGGTATTTTATAGGGAATTTTGGTAACATTAAATCATTGATTTTTGGTAGCATGAAAATCTTGTTAACTAAGGTTAATATTTGAAGTAGATATTATGCTAGAAACCGTGGGCTATATGTGTTGTATTTTAGTCCTGTGATAATGTATTCTTAAATGGTTAATTAGGGTTTAAATTTAAGTAGTTAGTATGTTGGTCATTGTGGAACCGTGGGCTATATATATATGTTGTATTTTAATCCTATGTTAAATTTTTGAATGCCCTGATAATTGCTAGTAGTGTTAATAATTTTATGGTCATGTATCTTATTTGAGAAATTTGGGTGATAACATAGCAAGGTTAGACTGAACTAATCAGCATGAAATCTAAGGACTACACTACCATGTGATTATGTGATTTTTATTATGTGATTATGTGATTTTTTAATATTATGTGGTTATGTGAATTATGAATATTATGTGTTGTGATCATGGAATGGTTAGGACTAAGGCTAAGTGTAACTGTGTACTCAAGGGGATAGTCTATATGTGATATGTTAAGGGTTTGAATTTCAGCCCTGTATTGTGATATGTGAGGGGGTTGTTGTTCAGCCTGCCTGATGTGATTATTGTGATAAAAGAGAAGGTTGTTGTTCAGCCTGCCTGTTGTGATTATTGTGATGACTATCCTAGAGTCTAGTTGACACTTAGGAGTCCACCGTTGTGAAATAAGATATAAGATGTGTCTATTGTTGTCCAGTAGGAACCCTTTGGGAGAACGAGTGATATAAGACGCAAAGTGCCATGTCTTGGTCGGACAGGGGCCACCTCTTGATGTCGTCACTCTTAGAACGCTTAGATTTTTGTGTTATGGGGTGATCGTAGAGCAAAGTGCCACGTCGTGACCTGGCGGGGGCCACCTCTTGAATCTACACACCGTCCATCTATATGTTGCATGTGATTTGCAGGTTTCTCCCAGTGCTTAGGCCAAAGCCGGGTTAGACCATAATGGTCACTACTGAATATGCTGGACAACTAGGTTAATTAAGTGGTTGGTGTGTTTAGTTGGTTTAGAGTATAGATCTAGAACCTGGGTTACTCTTTTGTGATAGCTGTGTACATCTGACAGTTTTATATGAGTCCTGTTCTTTAATTTTGTTATATGCTGACATGATGCTGACATGATATTCTGTTAAATGTTTTTAAAATAATCTGCATGTATTTTTGAGTGTATATTATGGATGGTCGATTGAGACTATCCACTCACTGGGCTGTGTAGCTCACCCCTCATTATTTTTAGGTGTAGAGCAGGGGCGCATTTCCAGTTAGCATTTTATATGAATATCGTGATATGCCAGTTGAATGAATAAGACTTTTGTGCTTAATTACTGGGGCCGGTTGTGGCCGAATTATATGAACTTGTGTTGCCAGTTGTGGCCAAACTATGTGAACTTGTGTTGCCGGTTATGGCAGTTTGATATTCTGATTTTTGTGTCACCGCGGGCTTTGGCCTGGTTTCGGTGTGGTATCATTGAATGAATTTATAGAATCGACATTGTGGTTTTGTTTCTAAGTTCGAGTCAATTTATATTTGTGTAATCGGATTTGATATAAATGTGAACTTGCATATGTCTAGTGCAAGTATTGCCTGGTGGCAGGTACCTTTATGTGATTATGGATTTTATGGATTTTATACGGATTTGATATAACTGTTGCCTTGCATATGTCTAGTGCAAGGATTGCGTGGTGGCAGGTACATTTATGAAATTTGTGTTTCGTGTGTTTTATGTATGGATTCTTGAAAATTTTCAGATCGGGTTTCCCTGAACTTGGTTTTACCTAGCATGTGCATCGATCTTGTATGATAACATCCTGTTTCTCTGTGATTTGTGATCCTTGATTGGGGTTAAGATAACGGGATGTGACAGAATGGTATCAGAGGAGTTGGCTAGCTAAAACTTAGTTCGGGGGAAAACATGTTTGTGTATTGCTAGACATCTGATAGGTTTATGTTTGTTTCCTTACTGTGGTATGTGTGTGTAGGAACTTAAGATGGTGCGAACTAGAGGAAATGCTAGCGGCGAGGATGAGCAGACCCCGAATTTCTCAAGGGCTATTGAGGCTCTGACAGGCATGGTACAGCAACAGGGTGCCATGATAGAGAGGCAAGCTCAGATGCTGCAGCAGCAACAGACTCAGCATCAAGAGGCGCAACAGCAGCTCTTGCAGCAGTTGACTCAAGAGAGATCCCAGACTACTACCCGGGCGGTGGGGGATGACTCTCAGGAGGGCGCTCACAGGCGCTATGCCTCACTTGTGAGTGAATTCCAGAAACTGGGTCCTAGCTCTTTTTATGGGGGCTCAGAATCAAGTACTTCAGAAAACTGGCAGTTGGTCTTGGAAAAGATTTTCCAAGTCATGCGTTGCTCGGATGAGGACAAGCTGTGTCTGACCACCTATATGATGCGTGGTGACGCAGATGAGTGGTGGAAGGGCGTGGTGAGGCTTGCTGAAGAAAGACATGAAACAGTAGATTGGCTCTATTTCTTGTCTCAATTTAATGAGAAGTACTTCCCCGATAGCTTGGTGGAGGACCGAGAGGTGGAATTTATTCATCTGGAGCAGGGTGATATGACTGTGGACCAGTATGAGTTACGGTTCACTAAGTTGGGAAAGTATGCCCCTCACTTGATAAACACTGAAAAGAGGAGGGCTACTAAGTTTCTCAGAGGTCTCAGATGGGACATTCGGGAGCAGGTTGGTGCTCAGCACTTGGAGACTTATGTTGAGACTGTTGGGCGAGCACGCACCATTGAGAGGTACATATCTGAGAGGAGTTCTAGTGTGGCCGTGACGGTGGTTCCTGCAGCTGAGGCGGCGGCTCCTCAGTATGGTAATGGCGGCAAGGGTAAGAAGTACCCTAAACATAAGGACTACAAGAAGAGCAGGTATAAGCCTTACTCTTACAAGGCACCGCAGCAGTCCAGGGATGCACCGCAACAGTTCAGGGATGCCAGGGATGTAAAGAACAATATCACAGAGGACCGGAATTGTAATTATTGTGGGCTCAAGGGACATCTAATGAAGGACTGTTATAAGAAGAATGGTGTTTGCTTCAGGTGTAAGAAACCTGGGCACATGGTCAAGGACTGCAAAGAACCTGAGATGCAGCAGAGAGGCGCAGATAAGCCTACAGTCCAAACTCGAGTTTATGCCGTGGCTGAGAAGGATACACGAGCTTCCCGATCTGTCGTGGAAGGTACCTTATTTGTATTTGATCAGTTAGCTCGCATTTTATTTGACCCTGGTGCAAATTTATCTTTTGTATCTGTTAGATTTGCTGCATGTTTACCTGTATTGCCTAAGGTGATGGATTATGTTGTGTCTGTAAGTACTCCCTTAGGAAAATCATCATCTACAGACACTGTTTGTGCTGATTGTGTAGTGCATGTAGAGGGTTATGAGTTTCTTGTAGATCTAATCCTCTTAGACATGCAAGACTATGATGTCATCCTAGGTATGGATTGGTTATCCTCACATCATGCCACTGTGGATTGCTTTGAGAAAGTAATCACCTTGAATCTGCTAGATGGGAATCGGCTTTTTGTGAGAGGTCTAGTGTCAGACCAAGGACCGCATGTGATATCTTTCCTGCAGGCCAGGAAGTTACTTGCTAGTGGGTGTAAGGGTTACCTTGCACATGTTAAGGTGCAGGATGATTCTACTTCTGATTTGACTCAGATGGCGGTGGTGAAAGAGTTTCCTGATGTGTTCTCTGAGGAATTTTCAGGCTTGCCACCAATTCGAGAGGTAGAGTTTGGCATTGAGTTGGTGCCAGGTACGGCACCTATCTCCAGAGCTCCTTACCGCATGGCTACATCAGAGTTGGCCGAACTTAAGAAGCAACTGGAGGAATTGCTGGAAAAAGGTTACATCCGGCCTAGTGCTTCTCCCTGGGGAGCGCCAGTGCTATTCGTAAAGAAGAAAGATGGAACCCTGAGGATGTGTATAGACTACAGGAAACTGAACCAAGTGACTATCAAGAATAAATATCCTCTCCCCAGAATTGATGATCTATTTGATCAATTACAGGGAGCGACAGTGTTCTCTAAGATTGACCTGAGATCAGGGTATTACCAGCTTAGGGTCAAGGATGAGGATATATTTAAGACAGCTTTCAGGACCAGGTATGGGCATTTTGAATTTCTTGTTATGCCTTTTGGACTGATGAATGCACCTGCTGTCTTCATGGATTTGATGAACAGGGTATTCCATGAATTGCTTGACTCTTGTGTGGTAGTCTTTATAGATGATATCTTGGTGTACTCTCGGACTACTTCGGATCATGTCAGTGACTTGCGTAGAGTGCTGGAGATCCTCAGGAAAAACCGATTATATGCCAAGGCTAGTAAGTGTGAGTTCTGGCTAGAAAAGATTAGTTTCCTTGGGCATGTGATTTCTGGTCAGGGGGTGTCTGTGGATCCGGTTAAAGTGCAAGCCATCCTCAATTGGGGAAGACCGACTAGTGCTACTGAGATCAGAAGTTTCCTGGGTTTAGCAGGTTACTACCGGAGGTTTGTTGAGGGATTCTCCAAGCTGGCGGGCCCTTTAACTAAATTGACCAGGAAGGAGGCCAAGTTTAATTGGGATGACAAGTGTGAAGAAAGCTTTCAGGAGCTGAAGAGAAGGTTGACTAGTACACCGATCCTCATTATTCCTAGTGATGGGGAAAGGTTTACTGTCTATACGGATGCTTCAGGCAAGGGGTTGGGTTGTGTCTTGATGCAGAAGGGTTCTGTGGTAGCCTATGCTTCGAGACAACTGAAGGAGTATGAGTTGAACTACCCTACTCATGACTTAGAGTTGGCGGCCGTAGTCTTTGCTCTGAAAATATGGCGTCACTATTTGTTGGGTCAGGAGTTTGATCTGTTCACTGATCACCAGAGTCTCAAGTACATCTTCACTCAGAAGGAGTTGAACATGAGACAGAGAAGATGGATGGAGTTGATCAAAGACTATGACTTCTCTATTCAGTATCAAGCTGGAAAGGCCAATGTAGTGGCTGATGCACTGAGCAGACATCCAGTTACTTCAGTAGCGGCACTACGGGTCAGTGAGTGGCAGTTATTGCAGGAGTTCAGAGATCTCAGGATCAGTGTTTCTCCTAAAGTTCAGTCGGGTTATGTGGCTTTCCTCAGAGTACAGTCTGCTTTGTTGCAGAAAATCAGAGATCAGCAGTCAGTGGATCCGAAATTAGTTCAGATCAGGGATAGTTTGGTTACAGGCGCAGTTCAGGATTTTAGCTTGTCTGATGATGGTGTTCTTCGGTTCCGTGGAAGGGTGTGTGTCCCTGAGGAACCGAGCTTGAGGAAAGAAATATTGGAGGACAGCCATAACTCCAAATATTCTCTACATCCTGGTGTAACTAAGATGTATCAGGACCTCAAGAAGAGTTTTTGGTGGCCGGGTATGAAGAAAGAAGTATTTGATTTTTTCTCTAGGTGTTTAACCTGTCAGACTGTAAAGGCTGAACACCAGAAGCCTGGTGGTTTGTTGCAGCCCCTTCCTATTCCTGAGTGGAAGTGGGAATGCATCAGTATGGACTTTGTATGTGGTTTGCCCAGAACCAGATTGGGTCATGATGCTATTTGGGTGATTGTTGATAGACTCACTAAATCAGCCCATTTTCTTCCGATCAAGATGACTTATCCTTTAGAGAGACTGGCTAGATTGTATATTGATGAGATAGTCAGACTGCATGGAGTGCCTGTTGATATTGTGTCTGATAGGGACTCTCGATTTCTGTCCAGGTTTTGGAAGAGCTTACAGGAGGGTTTGGGTACTAAGTTGAGTTTTAGTACAGCATACCATCCTCAGTCTGATGGCCAGACGGAGCGTACTATACAGACTCTAGAAGACCTGTTGAGAGCTAATGTGGTTGATTGGAGTTCTGAGTGGAACCGGGATCTATCTTTGATAGAGTTCACTTATAATAATAGTTTCCACTCCAGTATTCAGATGGCTCCTTATGAGGCTTTATATGGGAGAAGGTGTAGGACTCCCTTGTGTTGGGAGGAAACTGGTGACAGAATGATTTTGAGATCTGATGCAGTTCAGGAGACTACTGATAAGGTCAGAGAGATCCAGGATAAACTGAAGATTTCTCGGGACAGACAGAAGAGTTATGCTGATGACCGTCGTCGTCCCTTGGAGTTTATGGTAGGGGATCATGTTTTCTTAAAGGTGTCACCTACTAAGGGTGTTATGAGGTTTGGCAGAAAGGGCAAGCTGAGCCCTAGGTTTGTAGGACCTTTTGACATTATTGAGAGAATTGGTCCAGTGGCTTACCGGTTAGCTTTACCTCCTGCTATGGATCATGTGCATAATGTGTTCCATGTTTCTGCTTTGAGGAAATATCATCCTAATCCATCTCATGTATTGGAGTTAGAACCTCTTCAGATTCAGAGTGATTTGACCTTTGAGGAAAGACCTCTCCGGATTGTGGATAGAAAGGATAAAGTTCTGAGGAACAAGACTATACCTTTGGTAAAGGTAATCTGGGGAAATCAGTCGGTTGAAGAAGCGACATGGGAGACTGAAGCTGATATGAGGAAGTTTTATGCTTATCTTTTTGATGATATGGATGTTGAGCTTTAGAGGACTAAAGCTTTATAAGGAGGGAGGGATGTAAGATCCAAGGATCTTAAGTCCTGGTAAGTATTATTTTGATTTAAATAAAATCATTGACTGTGGATATCACGTTAAGCAGTATTGGATGTTAATTAACTAGCTTATTGATTGTTAATTTGTAATTAATTGATTAGAATTTATTGATTGTTAATTTGTAATTAATTAAATAGACCTTATTGGAGTTTAATTAAATCCTTATTGGATTTTCGTTTAAGTGAATGGTTAATGGTTAGTTAATGGTTAAATTAATTAGTTAATTATGAGTTATTGGGTTTGCGCTAATTGGGTTTAAAATTCAAATTTATTAGTTAAATGGGTTAAACCCTTTTGAATTAATTGGTTAGCGGGTTAAACATTAAAAACCGAAATTTAAATTTTTTAAGGGGTTTAGCGACTAGGGTAAAGAGGTTGGCGTTTTTGTTGGCTTGGAAGAACCTTGGGCGACGGCTTGAAAGAACTTGGCGATTTCCTTGAAGGCTTGGACGATCTTCTTCTTCCTTCTTCCTTGGCCGGCTTTCTTGGGTGCTTGTTGGCGTCTATCTAGAAGCATTTCAAGCCCTTAAACGATTTGTTGTGGAAGATTGTTCACCTTAGTGTTCCCGGTTAAGAGGTGAGTGGAGTGTCTATTCGATTCTATCTATTTGGTTGTGTTAGATAATACATGTAATTGTTTGACATGTAATTGTTTGAAAACCTTACCATGTTGAAAACCGAATTTTACAAAGGTGAATATACCATGTTGAAAACCGAATTTTTGCAAAGGTGAATATATCTCATGAAACCGAAACTTGTAGCATGAAATTTAAGGTTTTTATAGGGAATTTTGGTAGCATTAAATCATTGATTTTTGAGTATGAAATTCTTGTTAACTAGGTATTTTATAGGGAATTTTGGTAGCATTAAATCATTGATTTTTGAGTATGAAATTCTTGTTAACTAGGTATTTTATAGGGAATTTTGGTAACATTAAATCATTGATTTTTGGTAGCATGAAAATCTTGTTAACTAAGGTTAATATTTGAAGTAGATATTATGCTAGAAACCGTGGGCTATATGTGTTGTATTTTAGTCCTGTGATAATGTATTCTTAAATGGTTAATTAGGGTTTAAATTTAAGTAGTTAGTATGTTGGTCATTGTGGAACCGTGGGCTATATATATATGTTGTATTTTAATCCTATGTTAAATTTTTGAATGCCCTGATAATTGCTAGTAGTGTTAATAATTTTATGGTCATGTATCTTATTTGAGAAATTTGGGTGATAACATAGCAAGGTTAGACTGAACTAATCAGCATGAAATCTAAGGACTACACTACCATGTGATTATGTGATTTTTATTATGTGATTATGTGATTTTTTAATATTATGTGGTTATGTGAATTATGAATATTATGTGTTGTGATCATGGAATGGTTAGGACTAAGGCTAAGTGTAACTGTGTACTCAAGGGGATAGTCTATATGTGATATGTTAAGGGTTTGAATTTCAGCCCTGTATTGTGATATGTGAGGGGGTTGTTGTTCAGCCTGCCTGATGTGATTATTGTGATAAAAGAGGGGGTTGTTGTTCAGCCTGCCTGTTGTGATTATTGTGATGACTATCCTAGAGTCTAGTTGACACTTAGGAGTCCACCGTTGTGAAATAAGATATAAGATGTGTCTATTGTTGTCCAGTAGGAACCCTTTGGGAGAACGAGTGATATAAGACGCAAAGTGCCATGTCTTGGTCGGACAGGGGCCACCTCTTGATGTCGTCACTCTTAGAACGCTTAGATTTTTGTGTTATGGGGTGATCGTAGAGCAAAGTGCCACGTCGTGACCTGGCGGGGGCCACCTCTTGAATCTACACACCGTCCATCTATATGTTGCATGTGATTTGCAGGTTTCTCCCAGTGCTTAGGCCAAAGCCGGGTTAGACCATAATGGTCACTACTGAATATGCTGGACAACTAGGTTAATTAAGTGGTTGGTGTGTTTAGTTGGTTTAGAGTATAGATCTAGAACCTGGGTTACTCTTTTGTGATAGCTGTGTACATCTGACAGTTTTATATGAGTCCTGTTCTTTAATTTTGTTATATGCTGACATGATGCTGACATGATATTCTGTTAAATGTTTTTAAAATAATCTGCATGTATTTTTGAGTGTATATTATGGATGGTCGATTGAGACTATCCACTCACTGGGCTGTGTAGCTCACCCCTCATTATTTTCAGGTGTAGAGCAGGGGCGCATTTCCAGTTAGCATTTTATATGAATATCGTGATATGCCAGTTGAATGAATAAGACTTTTGTGCTTAATTACTGGGGCCGGTTGTGGCCGAATTATATGAACTTGTGTTGCCAGTTGTGGCCAAACTATGTGAACTTGTGTTGCCGGTTATGGCAGTTTGATATTCTGATTTTTGTGTCACCGCGGGCTTTGGCCTGGTTTCGGTGTGGTATCATTGAATGAATTTATAGAATCGACATTGTGGTTTTGTTTCTAAGTTCGAGTCGATTTATATTTGTGTAATCGGATTTGATATAAATGTGAACTTGCATATGTCTAGTGCAAGTATTGCCTGGTGGCAGGTACCTTTATGTGATTATGGATTTTATGGATTTTATACGGATTTGATATAACTGTTGCCTTGCATATGTCTAGTGCAAGGATTGCGTGGTGGCAGGTACATTTATGAAATTTGTGTTTCGTGTGTTTTATGTATGGATTCTTGAAAATTTTCAGATCGGGTTTTCCTGAACTTGGTTTTACCTAGCATGTGCATCGATCTTGTATGATAACATCCTGTTTCTCTGTGATTTGTGATCCTTGATTGGGGTTAAGATAACGGGATGTGACAGAAATCATCACTACTATTCGCTTTTGTCATATTTTTGTGAAAAACATCAAAATTTTGATATATATTAAAATTCCTGAGCACACGGATGGATTCCAGACATCAAGATGAAGTAACATATAAATTTTATTGCAAATTAGAGTTTTGTAAAAATTATGGCACCCAATTTGTAATAGTCACGACCATAATCTTTGGATAAGAACTAAAGAAATTATGGTCGGGCCGTGAAAGGTATCATGGGCATAATTTTGTTATTATAACTTGATATGTGATTTCTATCTTTTTGAAGTAATTTTCATGTGCTAGATTTGATTATTAATGTGCTTTATGTGTTGATCCTTGGCCACAATTAGCTTATTGTTTGACGTCGCATGAAGAACGAAGTGGTGAATTGCGACGTCGAATCTACAACATTTGGACTGATCAATTTGGTCACAAAAGTAGGTAGAATTGCTCTAAGGGATTATATGGTTTATCAAGAGATCAAAGGGTTTATTTTGATTTAATAACGATGAATGTAGGGAATTAATTTGGGTAGCTCATCACTATACTACAACGACATTAATTCTACGAATATTCTATTCGCTTAAGAAACTCTTGACATGAATTTGACGCCAAATATGCAAAGATATACTTTAGAAATTTACTTGATACTAGTGGATTGTGTTTTCTATACTTTGTAGAAACCTTGATTAATTTTATTATTTGAAGACAAGTAAGAGTTTAAGTCTAAGTAGATTTGAAATCTTGCATTTATATAGTTTTTTTTTTCAGATTTCTTGTACACCAAAATAACTCCCTTTTCTATCATGTTAATACTCATTTAGACTCAAATTTTTGTTATTATTCGAAATCAACACCGCCATTCTCTTTTGTTATCTTTTAGTGAAAAGCAACAAATTTTTGATAAATTTTGAAATGCCTGAGCACACGGATGGATTCCATACGTCAGGATGAAGTGACATATCAATTTTCGTGCAAATTAGAGTTTTGTGAAAATTTTGGCACCCTATTTGTAATAGTCACGACCATAATTTTTGGATGACCACTAAAGAAATTATGGTCGGGCTGTGAAAAATATCATGGGCATAATTTTCTTACCCCAAAGACCAATGGAATACACATAGGGAAAATTATAGGCCACCTATAATTTTTCTGATGGCCATAATTCCCCTAGCGCACTTCTACAGAATCTCACCAACTAGATTACAGCTCCTTGTTATAGTTATCATGGCTGTAATTCCTTTGAACAATCTATGTAGAATTCCACCAACAAGAGTACGACACCTCTCCGATAATTATCACACCCATAATTTCGTCTGCTAACCACGATCTTAGTAATGTTTCTTGCCCGATTTAGCTCATTTTTGAATGAGATTTTGTAGAAAAAGTATTGGAAGGTCCTGAAGGTTATTATCTAGCTTTTTCATCGTTTTGAGGTTCTTTTGGCATGTTTTGGAATGTAATTTTGTCGAGGGACAGTAGGTATGGCTACTGGATGGCGACGAGAGTTCCGAGGGAGCCTGAGTTTATAATCCTTGATCTATTTCATCATTTATTTGCCAATGGTAATCAAGAAAATGATATTTTTCTTTTGTTGAAACGATGAACATGTTAGCGTAAATACTATTTCAGGACTAAGGCATAGCCCTCTTTGTTATTTATAACTTGATATGTGATTTCTATCTTTTTGAAGTAATTTACATGTGCTAGATTTGATTATTAATATGCTTAATTATGTGTTGCTTCTTGGCCACAATTAGCTTATTGTTAGACATCGCATGAAAAACGAAGAGGTGAATTGCGACGTCGGATCTACAGCATTCGGACATATCAATTTGATCACAAAAGTAGATCGAATTGGTCTAAGGGATTATAGGATTTATCAAGAGCTCAAACGGTTTATTTTGATTTAATAACCATGAAAGTAGGGAATAAACTTGGGTAGACTCTAGGTTGTACCACTGAATGGGGGAAATCAATAAACTCGAATAGATACCCATCAACTAAGTAAACAACC
Source organism: Costus lasius (assembly GCA_027563935.2). NCBI lineage: Eukaryota > Viridiplantae > Streptophyta > Magnoliopsida > Zingiberales > Costaceae > Costus > Costus lasius. The sequence continues at coordinate 43,322,321 of CM050453.2, read as the reverse complement.
ACTCAAAACTAGAATCATCTAGGTAATAATTTTATATTACTTCGATAGGCCGTGCACTTACATGGCAAACCCAACAAGTTTTTGCGCTGTTGCCGGGGATCGAACCCAGGTCACCCGCGTGATAGGCGAGAATACTCACCACTATACTACAACGACATGAATTCTAAGAATATTCTACTCTCTTAAGAAACTCTTGACATGAATTTGACGCCAAATATGGAAAGTTACACTTTAGAAATTTACTTGATACTAGTGGATTGTCCTTTCTATACTCTGTAGAAACGTTGATTAATTTTATTATTTGAAGACAAGTAAGAGTTTAAGTCTAAGTAGATTTAAAATCTTGCATTTATATATTTTTTTTGGATGCTTTTACACCAAAATATCTCCCTTTTCTATCATGTTAACACTCATTTAGACTAAAATTTTTGTTATTATAAGAAATCATCACCACCATTTGCTTTTATCATCTTTTTGTGAAAAGCAACAATTTTATATTACTTCGATAGGCCGTGCACTTACGTGGAAAACCCCATCATGTTTTGGCGCCGTTGCCGGGGATCGAACCCGGGTCACCCGCGTGACAGGCGAGAATACTCACCACTATACTACAACGACATGAATTGTAAGAGTGTTCTATTCTCTTAAGAAACTCTTGACATGAATTTGACGCCAAATATGCAAAGTTATACATTAGAAATTTACTTGATACTAGTGGATTGTCCTTTCTATACTCTGTAGAAACCTTGTTGAATTTTATTATTTGAAGACAAGTAAGAGTTTAAGTCTATGTAGATTTAAAATCTTCCATTTATATAGTTTTTTTCATAATTCTTTTACAACAAAATATCTCCCTTTTATATCATGTTAATACTCAATTAGACTCAAATTTTTGTTATTATTCGAAATCATCACTACTATTCGCTTTTGTTATATTTTAGAGAAAAACATCAAAATTTTGATATATATTAAAATTCCTGAGCACACGGATGGATTCCAGACGTCAAGATGAAGTAACATATTAACTTTCATGCAAATTAGAGTTTTGTAAATATTGTGGCACCCTATTTGTAATAGTCACGACCATAATCTTTGGATAAGCACTAAAGAAATTATGGTCGGGACGTGAAAAGTATCATGGGCATAATTTTCTTACCCCAAAGACCAACGGAATACACATACGGAAAATTACAGTCCACCTATAATTTTTGTGATGGCCATAATTCCCCTAGCCCACTTCGACGGAATCTCACCAACTAGATTACAGCTCCTTGTTAAAGTTATCATGGCTGTAATTCCTTTGAATAATCTATGAAGAATTCCACAAAAAAGATTACGACACCTCTCCGATAATTATCGCACCCGTAATTTCGTCTGCTAGCCACAATCTTAGTTACGTTTCTTGCCCGATTTAGCTCATTTTTGAGCAAGATTTTGGGGAAAAAGTTTTGAAGGTCTTGAAGGTTATTTGCGAGCTTTTTGATGGTTTTGAGGTTCTTTTGGCAAGTTTTGGAATGTAATTTCGCTGAGGGACAGTAGTTAGGGCAACTGGATGGTGATGAGAGTTGTTTTTGTTCATTGGTAGGTTTCGTTCTTGTTTTTGAACACCAATTTTTTGATGGAGCCCTAGTTTATAATCCTTTATCGATTTCATCGTTTATTTGCCAATGGTAATCAAGAAAATGATAATTTTCTTTTGTTGAAACGATGAATATGTTTGCGTAAATATTATTTCCGGACTAAGGCATAACCCTCTTTGTTATTATAATTTGATATGTGATTTCTATCTTTTTGAAGTATTTTTCATGTGCTAGATTTGATTATTAATGTGCTTTATGTGTTGATCCTTGGCCACAATTAGCTTATTGTTAGACGTCGTATGAAAAACGAAGAGGTGAATTGCGACGTCGGATCTACAACATTGGACTGATCAATTTGGTCACAAAAGTAGGTAGAATTGCTCTAAGGGATTATATGGTTTATCAAGAGATCAAAGTGTTTATTTTGATTTAATAACGAAGAATGTAGGGAATTAATTTGGGTAGCTCATCACTATACTACAACGACATTAATTCTAAGAATATTCTATTCGATTAAGAAACTCTTGACATGAAATTGATGCCAAATATGCAAAGTTATACTTTAGAAATTTACTTGATACTAGTGGATTGTGTTTTCTATACTTTGTAGAAACCTTGATTAATTTTATTATTTGAAGACAAGTAAGAGTTTAAGTCTAACTAGATTTGAAATCTTGCATTTATATAGGTTTTTTTTCTGATTGCTTTTACACCCAAATATCTCCCTTTTCTATCATGTTAATACTCATTTAGACTCAAATTTTTGTTATTATTCGAAATCATCACCGCCATTCGCTTTTGTTATCTTTTAGTGAAAAGCAATAATTTTTTGATATATTTTGAAATGCCAGAGCACACGGATGGATTCCATACGTCAGGATGAAGTCACATATAAATTTTCATGCAAATTAGAGTGTTCTAAAAATTTTGGCACCTTATTTGTAATAGTCACGACCATAATTTTTGGATGACCACTAAAGAAATTATGGTCGGGCTGTGAAAAATATCATGGGCATAATTTTCTTACCCCAAAGACCAATGGAATACACATAGCGAAAATTATAGGCCACCTATAATTTTTCTGATGGCCATAATTCCCCTAGTGCACTTCAACAGGATCTCACCAACTAGATTACAGCTCCTTGTTATAGTTATCATGGCAGTAATTCCTTTGAACAATCTATGTAGAATTCCACCAACAAGATTACGACACCTCTCCGATAATTATCACACCCATAATTTCATCTGCTAACCACGATCTTAGTAATGTTTCTTGCCCGATTTAGCTCATTTTTGAACAAGATTTTGTAGAAAAAGTTTTGGAAGGTCCTGAAGGTTATTATCGAGCTTTTTCATGTTTTTTAGGTTCTATTGGCATGTTTTGGAATGTAATTTTGTCGAGGGACAGTAGGTATGGCAACTGGATGGCGACGAGAGTTGTTTTTGTTCATCGGTAGGTTTCGTTCTTGTTTTTGACCACTGATTTTCTGAGGGAGCCCGAGTTTATAATCCTTGATCGATTTCATCATTTATTTGCCAATGGTAATCAAGAAAATGATATTTTTCTTTTGTTGAAACGATGAACATGTTAGCGTAAATACTATTTCAGGACTAAGGCATAGCCCTCTTTGTTATTATAACTTGATATATGATTTCTATCTTTTTGAAGTAATTTAGATGTGCTAGATTTGATTATTAATATGCTTAATTATGTGTTGCTTCTTGGCCACAATTAGCTTATTGTTAGACATCGCATGAAAAATGAAGAGGTGAATTGCGACGTCGGATCTATAGCATTTGGACATATCAATTTGATCACAAAAGTAGATCGAATTGGTCTAAGGGATTACGGTTTATTTTGATTTAATAACCATGAAAGTATGAACCCGGGTCACCCGCGTGATAGGCGGGAATACTCACCACTATACTACAACGACATGAATTCTAAGAATATTCTATTCTCTTAAGAAACTCTTGACATGAATTTGACGCAAAATATGCAAAGTTATACTTTAGTAATTTACTTGATACTAGTGGATTGTCCTTTCTGTACACTGTAGAAACGTTGCTTAATTTTATTATTTGAAGACAAGTAAGAGTTTAAGTCTAAGTAGATTTAAAATCTTGCATTTATATAGTTTTTTTTTTGGAATGCTTTTACACCAAAATATCTCCCTTTTCTATCATGTTAATACTCATTTAGACTAAAATTTTTGTTATTATTCGAAATCATCACCGCCATTTGCTTTTATCATCTTTTTGTGAAAAGCAACAATTTTATATTACTTCGATAGGCCGTGCACTTACATGGCAAACCCCACTATGTTTTGGCGCCGTTGCCGGGGATCGAACCCGGATCACCCGCGTGACAGGCGGGAATACTCACCACTATACTACAACGACATGAATTATAAGAATGTTCTATTCTCTTTCGAAACTCTTGACATGAATTTGATGCCAAATATGCAATGTTATACATTAGAAATTTACTTGATACTAGTGGATTGTCCTTTCCATACTCTTGTAGAAACCTTGATGAATTTTAATATTTGAAGACAAGTAAGAGTTTAAGTCTAAGTAGATTTAAAATCTTGCATTTATATAGTTTTTGTTTGGAATGCTCATTTTTGAACGAGATTTTGTAGAAAAAGTTTTGGAAGGTCCTGAAGGTTATTATCGAGCTTTTTCATGTTTTCTAGGTTCTATTGGCATGTTTTGGAATGAAATTTTGTCGAGGGACAGTAGGTATGCCAACTGGATGGCGACGAGAGTTGTTTTTGTTCATCGGTAGGTTTTTTTCTTGTTTTTGACCACTAATTTTCTAAGTGAGCCTGAGTTTATAATCCTTGATCTATTTCATCATTTATTTGCCAATGGTAATCAAGAAAATGATATTTTTCTTTTGTTGAAACGATGAACATGTTAGCGTAAATACTATTTCAGGACTAAGGCATAGCCCTCTTTGTTATTATAACTTGATATGTGATTTCTATCTTTTTGAAGTAATTTACATGTGCTTGATTTGATTATTAATATGCTTAATTATGTGTTGCTTCTTGGCCACAATTAGCTTATTGTTAGACATCGCATGAAAAACGGAGAGGTGAATTGGGACGTCAGATCTACAAAATTTGGACATATCAATTTGATTGCAAAAGTAGATCGAATTGGTCCAAGGGTTTATATGCTTTATCATGAGCTCAACCGATTTATTTTGATTTAATAACCATGAAAGTAGGGAATAAACTTGGGTAGACTCTAGGTTGTACCACTGAATGGGGGAAATCAATAAACTCGAATAAATACCCATCAACCAAGTAAACAACCACTCAAAACTAGAATCATCTAGGTAATAATTTTATATTACTTCGATAGGCCCTGCACTTACATGGCAAACCCATCAAGTTTTTGCGCCGTTGCCGGGGATCAAACCCGGGTCACCCGCGTGATAGGCGGGAATACTCACCACTATACTAACAACTTGAATTCTAAGAACCTTCTATTCTGTTATCATGATTGTAATTCCTTTGAATAATCTATGTAGAATTCCATAAACAAGATTACGACACCTCTCTGATAATTATCGCGCTTGTAATTTCGTCTTCTAGCCATAATCTTAGTTACGTTTCTTGCTCGATTTAGCTCATTTTTGAGCAAGATTTTGGGGAAAACGTTTCGAAGGTCTTGAAGGTTATTTGCAAGCTTTTTGATGGTTTTGAGGTTCTTTTGGCAAATTTTGGAATGTAATTTCGCTGAGGGACAGTAGTTAGGGCAACTGGATGGTGACGAGAGTTGTTTTTGTTCATCGGTAGGTTTCGTTCTTCTTTTTGAACACCAATTTTTTGATGGAGCCCTAGTTTATAATCCTTTATCGATTTCATCGTTTATTTGCCAATGGTAATCAAGAAAATGATAATTTTCTTTTGTTGAAACGATGAATATGTTAGCGTAAATACTATTTCAGGACTAAGGCATAACCCTCTTTGTTATTATAACTTGATATGTGATTTCTATCTTTTTGAAGTAATTTTCATGTGCTAGATTTGATTATTAATGTGCTTTATGTGTTGATCCTTGGCCACAATTAGCTTATTGTTAGACGTCGCATGAAAAACGAAGAGGTGAATTGCGACGTCGGATCTACAACATTTGGACTGATCAATTTGGTCACAAAAGTAGGAACAATTGCTCTAAGGGATTATATGGTTTATCAAGAGCTCAAAGGGTCTATTTTGATTTAATAACGATGAATGTAGGGAATTAATTTGGGTTGCTCATCACTATACTACAACGACATTAATTCTAAGAATATTCTATTCACTTAAGAAACTTTTGAGATGAATTTGATGCCAAATATGCAAAGTTATACTTTACAAATTTACTTGATACTAGTGGATTGTCTTTCCTATACTCTATAGAAACCTTGATTAATTTTATTGTTTGAAGACATGTAAGAGTTTTAGTGTTAGTAGATTTGAAATCTTGCATTTATATAGTTTTTTTTTCAGAATGCTTTTACACCAAAATATCTCCCTTTTATATCATGTTAATACTCATTTAGACTCAAATTTTTGTTATTATTCGAAATCATCACCGCCATTTGCTTTTGTTATCTTTTAGTGACAAGCAACAATTTTTTGATATATTTTGAATTGCCTGAGCACACGGATGGATTCCAAACGTTAGGATGAAGTCACATATAAATTTTCATGCAAATTAGAGTTTTGTGAAAATTTTGGCACCCTATTTGTAATAGTCACGACCATAATTTTTGGATGACCACTAAAGAAATTATGGTCGGGCTATGAAAAATATCATGGGCATAATTTTCTTACCCCAAAGACCAATGGAATACACATAGGGAAAATTATAGGCCACCTATAATTTTTCTCATGGCCATAATTCCCCTAGCGCACTTCAACAGAATCTCACCAACTAGATTACAGCTCCTTGTTATAGTTATCATGGCTGTAATTCCTTTGAACAATCTATGTAGAATTCCACCAACAAGATTACTACACCTCTCCGATAATTATCACACCCATCATTTCGTCTGCTAACCACGATCTTAGTAATGTTTCTTGCCCGATTTAGCTCATTTTTGAACGAGATTTTGTAGAAAAAGTTTTGGAAGGTCCTGAAGGTTATTATCGAGCTTTTTCATGGTTTTGAGGATCTTTCGGCATGTTTTGGAATGTAATTTTGTCGAGGGACAGTAGGAATGGCAACTGGATGGCGACGACAGTTGTTTTTGTTCATCGGTAGGTTTTGTTCTTGTTTTTGACCACTAATTTTCTGAGGGAGCCTGATTTTATAATCCTTGATCTATTTCATCATTTATTGGCAAATGGAAATCAAGAAAATGATATTTTTCTTTTGTTGAAACGATGAACATGTTAGCGTAAATACTATTTCATGACTAAGGCATAGCCCTCTTTGTTATTATAACTTGATATGTGATTTATATCTTTTTGAAGTAATTTACATGTGCTAGATTTGATAATTAATATGCTTAATTATGTGTTGCTTCTTGGCCACAATTAGCTTATTGTTAGACATCGCATGAAAAACGAAGAGGTGAATTGCGACGTCGGATCTACAGCATTTGGACATATCAATTTGATCACGAAAGTAGATCGAATTGGTCTAAGGGATTATATGCTTTATCAAGAGCTCAAACGTCAAAACTAGAATCATTTAGGTAATAATTTTATATTACTTCGATAGGCGGAGCACTTACATGGAAAACCCATCAAGTTTTTGAGCCGTTGTCAGGGATCGAACCCGGGTCACCCGCGTGATAGGCGGGAATACTCACCACTATACTACAACGACATGAATTTGACGCCAAATATGCAAAGTTATACTTTAGAAACTTACTTGATAATAGTGGATTGTCCTTTCTATACTCAGTAGAAACGTTGATTAATTTTATTACTTGAAGACAAGTAAGAGTTTAAGTCTAAGTAGATTTAAAATCTTGCATTTATATAGTATTTTTTTGGAATGCTTTTACACCAAAATATCTCCCTTTTCTATCATGTTAATACTCATTTAAAATAAAATTTTTGTTATTATTCGAAATCATCACCGCCATTTTCTTTTATCATCTTTATTGTGAAAAACAACAATTTTATATTACTTCGATAGGCCGTGCACTTACGTGGCAAACCCCATCATGTTTTGGCGCCGTTGCCGGGGATCGAACTTGGGTCACCTGCGTGACAGGCGGGAATACTCACCACTATACTACAACGACATGAATTCTAAGAATGTTCTATTCTCTTAAGAAACTCTTGACATGAATTTGACGCCAAATATGCAAAGTTATACTTTAGAAATTTACTTGATACTAGTGGATTGTCCTTTCTATACTCTGTAGAAACCTTGATGAATTTTATTATTTGAAGACAAGTAAGAGTTTAAGTCTAAGTAGATTTAAAATCTTGCATTTATATAGTTTTTTTCAGAATGCTTTTACACCAAAATATCTCCCTTTTCTATCATGTTAATACTCAATTAGACTCCAATTTTTGTAATTATTCGAAATCATCTCTGCTATTCGCTTTTGTCATATTTTAGTGAAACACATCAAGAATTTGATATATATTAAAATTCCTGAGCACACGGATGGATTCCAGACGTCAAGATGAAGTAACATATAAATTTTCATGCAAATTAGAGTTTTGTAAAAATTATGGCACCCTATTTGTAATAGTCATGACCATAATCTTTGGATAAGCACTAAAGAAATTATGGTCGGGCCGTGAAAAGTATCATGGGCATAATTTTCTTACCCCAAAGACCAATGGAATACAGATACGGAAAATTACAGTCCACCTATAATTTTTGTGATGGCCATAATTCCCCTAGCACACTTCGACAGAATCTCACCAACTAGATTACAGCTCCTTGTTAAAGTTATCATGGCTGTAATTCCTTTGAATAATCTATGCAGAATTCCACAAACAAGATTATGACACCTCTCTGATAATTATCGCACCCGTAATTTCGTCTGCTAGCCACAATCTTAGTTACGTTTCTTGCCCGATTTAGCTCATTTTTGAGCAATATTTTGGGGAAAAAGTTTTGAAGGTCTTGAAGGTTATTTGCGAGCTTTTTGATGGTTTTGAGGTTCTTTTGGCAAGTTTTGGAATGTAATTTCGCTGAGGGACAGTAGTTAGGGCAACTGGATGGTGATGAGAGTTATTTTTGTTCATCGGTAGGTTTCGTTCTTCTTTTTGAACACCGATTTTTTGATGGAGCCCTAGTTTATAATCCTTTATCGATTTCATCATTTATTTGCCAATGGTAATCAAGAAAATGATATTTTTCTTTTGTTGAAACGATAAATATGTTACCGTAAATACTATTTCAGGAATAAGGCATAACCCTCTTTGTTATTATAACTTGATATGTGATTTCAATCTTTTTGAAGTAATTTTCATGTGCTAGATTTGATTATTAATGTGCTTTATGTGTTGCTCCTTGGCCAGAATTAGCTTATTGTTAGACGTCGCATGAAAAACAAAGAGGTGAATTGCGACGTCGGATCTACAACATTTGGATAGATCAATTTGGTCACAAAAGTAGGTAGAATTGCTCTAAGGGATTATATGGTTTATCAAGAGCTCAAAGTGTTTATTTTGATTTAATAACGATGAATGTAGGGAATTAATTTGGGTAGCTCATCACTATACTACAACGACATTAATTATAAGAATATTCTATTCACTTTAGAAACTCTTGAGATGAATTTGATGCTAAATATGCAAACTTGTACTTTAGAAATTTACTTGATACTAGTGGATTGTCTTTCCTATACTCTGCAGAAACCTTGATTAATTTTATTATTTGAAGACATGTAAGAGTTTCAGTGAAAGTAGATTTGAAATCTTACATATATATAGTTTTTTTTTTTCAGAATGCTTTTACACCAAAATATCTCCCTTTTCTATCATGTTAATACTCATTTAGACTCAAATTTTTGTTATTATTCGAAATGATCACCGCCATTCACTTTTGTTATCTTTTATTGAAAAGCAACAATTTTTTCATAAATTTTGAAATGCCTGAGCACACGGATGGATTCCAAACGTTAGGATGAAGTCACATATAAATTTTCATGCAAATTAGAGTTTTGTGAAAAATTTTGGCACCCTATTTGTAATAGTCACGACCATAATTTTTGGATGACCACTAAAGAAATTATGGTTGGGCTGTGAAAAATATCATGGGAATAATTTTCTTACCCCAAAGACCAATGGAATACACATAGGGACAGATGGTACGGAACTAGATCGCGACGAGAGTTGTTTTTGTTCATCGGTAGGTTTCGTTCTTGTTTTTGACCACTAATTTTCTGAGGGAGCCTGAGTTTATAATCCTTGATCGATTTCATCATTTATTTGGCATTGGTAATCAAGAAAATGATATTTTTCTTTTGTTGAAACGATGAACATGTTAGCATAAATACTATTTCAGGACTAAGGCATAGCACTCTTTGTTATTATAACTTGATATGTGATTTCTATCTTTTTGAAGTAATTTACATGTGCTAGATTTGATTATTAATATGCTTAATTATGTGTTGCTTCTTGGCCACAATTTTCTTATTGTTAGACATCGCATGAAAAATGAAGAGGTGAATTGGGACGTCGGATCTACAGCATTTGGACATATCAATTTGATTACAAAAGTAGATCGAATTGGTCCAAGGGTTTATATGCTTTATCACGAGCTCAACCGATTTATTTTGTTTTAATAACCATGAAAGTAGGGAATAAACTTGGGTAGACTCTAGGTTGTACCACTGAATGGGGGGAAATCAATAAACTCGAATAAATACCCATCAACCATGTAAACAACCACTCAAAACTAGAATCATCTAGGTAATAATTTTATATTACTTCGATAAGCCGTGCACTTATATGGCAAACCCATCAAGTCTTTGCGCCGTTGCCGAGGATCGAACCCGGGTCACCCGCGTGATAGGCGGGAATACTCACCACTATACTACGACGACATGAATTCTAAGAACATTCTATTCTCTTAAGAAACTCTTGACGTGAATTTGATGCCAAATATGCAAAGTTATACTTTAGAAATTTACTTGATACTAGTGGATTGTCCTTTCTATACTCTGTAGAAACGTTGATTAATTTTATTATTTGAAGACAAGTAAGAGTTTAAGTATAAGTAGATTTAAAATCTTGCATTTATATAGTTTTTGTTTGGAATGCTTTTACACCAAAACATCTCCCTTTTCTATCATGTTAATAGTCATTTGGACTAAAATTTTTGTTATTATTCGAAATCATCACCGCCATTCGCTTTTGTTATCTTTTATTGAAAAGCAACAATTTTTTGATATATTTTGAAATGCCTGAGCACACAGATGGATTCCAAACGTCAGGATGAAGTAACATATAAATTTTCAAGCAAATTAGAGTTTTGTGAAAATTATGGCACCCTATTTGTAATAGTCACGACCATAATCTTTGGATAAGCACTAAAGAAATTATGGTCGGGCCGTGAAAAGTATCATGGGCATAATTTTCTTACCCCAAAGGCCAATGGAATACAAATACGGAAAATTACAGTCCACCTATAATTTTTGTGATGGCCATAATTCCCCTAGTGCACTTCGACAGAATCTCACCAACTAGATTACAGCTCCTTGTTAAAGTTATCATGGCTGTAATTCCTTTGAATAATCTATGTAGAATTCCACAAAAAAGATTACGACACCTCTCCGATAATTATCGCACCCGTAATTTCGTCTGCTAGCCACAATCTTAGTTACATTTCTTGCCCGATTTAGCTCATTTTTGAGCAAGATTTTGGGGAAAAAGTTTTGATGGTCTTGAAGGTTATTTGCAAGCTTTTTGATGGTTTTGAGGTTCTTTTGGCAAGTTTTGGAATGTAATTTCACAGAGGGACAGTAGTTAGGGCAATTGGATGGTGATGAGAGTTGTTTTTGTTCATTGGGAGGTTTCGTTCTTCTTTTTGAACACCGATTTTTTTATGGAGCCCTAGTTTATAATCGTTTATCGATTTCATCGTTTAATTTCCAATGGTAATCAAGAAAATGATATTTTTCTCTTGTTGAAACGATGAATATGTTAGCGTAAATACTATTTCAGGACTAAGGCATAACCCTTTTTGTTATTATAACTTGCTATGTGATTACTATCTTTTTGAAGTAATTTTCAGGTGCTAGATTTGATTATTAATGTGCTTTGTGTGTTGATCCTTGGCCACAATTAGCTTATTCTTAGACGTCGCATGAAAAACGAAGAGGTGAATTGCGACGTCGGATCTACAACATTTGGACAGATCAATTTGGTCACAAAACTAGGTAGAATTGCTCTAAGGGATTATATGGTTTATCAAGAGCTCAAAGGGTTTATTTTGATTTAATAACGATGAATGTAGGGAATTAATTTGGGTAGCTCATCACTATACTACAACGACATTAATTCTAAGAATATTCTATTCGCTTAAGAAACTATTGACATGAATTTAACGCCAAATATGCAAAGTTATACTTTAGAAATTACTTGATACTAGTGGATTGTCTTTTCTATACTTTGTAGAAACCTTGATTAATTTTATTATTTGAAGACAAGAGTTTAAGTCTAAGTAGATTTGAAATCTTGCATTTATATAGTTTTTTTTTCAGATTGCTTTTACACCAAAATATCTCCCTTTTCTATCATGTTAATACTCATTTATACTAAAATTTTTGTTATTATTCGAAATCATCACCGCCATTCGCTTTTGTTATCTTTTAGTGAAAAGCAACAATTTTTTGATATATTTTGAAATGCCTGAGCACACGGATGGATTCCATACGTCAGGATGAAGTCACATATGAATTTTCATGCAAATCAGAGTTTTGTGAAAATTTTGGCACCCTATTTGTAATAGTCACGACCATAATTTTTGGATGACCACTAAAGAAATTATGGTCGGGCTCTGAAAAACATCATGGGCATAATTTTGTTACCCCAAAGACCATGGAATACACATAGGGAAAATTATAGGCCACCTATAATTTTTCTGATGGCCATAATTCCCCTAGTGCACTTCAACAGAATCTCACCAACTAGATTATAGCTCCTTGTTATAGTTATCATGGCTGTAATTCCTTTGAACAATCTATGTAGAATTCCACCAACAAGATTACGACACCTCTCCGACAATTATCACACCCATAATTTCGTCTGCTAACCACGATCTTAGTAATGTTTCTTGCCCGATTTAGCTCATTTTTGAACGAGATTTTGTAGAAAAAGTTTTGGAAGGTCCTGAAGGTTATTATCGAGCTTTTTCATGGTTTTGAGGTTCTATTGGCATGTTTTGGAATGTAATTTTGTCGAGGGACAGTAGGTATGGCAACTTGATGTGGGGAGGCGACTTGACCGACGGAAATACAAATGGAATTTAAGCTTACCCTAGCTAGGGCACCTAAATTTCCATCTCTTGCATTGCATGCATCTTTAAGTTAGATTTTCATTCCTTGCATTGCATGCATCCTTTTAAGTTAGATCTCCTAGCATAACTTGCATCATGTGGAAGGTTAGATCCATCCTCAAATTACACCAAGTAGTTACATTCTCTAGGATCTGCCACTTATGTATGGTCTGTTGGGACCCTCCTGGATTATGGAGTGTCTCGAGGCACTTCGATTATGGAGTGTCTCGAGGCACTTCGATTGGCGGTGGAGTCTGTTGGGACCCTCCTGGATTCTGAGTTGGCACGTCTCTCTAGTGTCCTTGCTGGACTTGCATTGGAGGTGGCTGGTTTGAAGGGGCAGGTTTCTACACGTGCTTCTACTTCAGCCACAGGCGCTGGGGATACCTGGCCGTAGACCACAAGAGTGCGTGTCCCTGAGCCCTCTGCTTTTAGTGGGGTACGCAGTGCAAAGGAACTTGAGAACTTCCTTTGGGATATGGAGCAGTATTTCAGGACTGCTTAGGTGCCTAATTTTGAGAGAGCGCAATTGTGTTCGGCCTATCTGACAGGTGACGCCAAGCTCTGGTGGCGTACCTTAGTGACCCCTCCGGGAGAAGAGGTGCCACGTGACATCTCATGGGATGAGTTGAAAGTTGAACTGAGAAATCAGTTCCTACCGACACACACTTCCAAAACTGCTAGAGATACTCTCCACAAGATTAGACACACGGGGACAGTTCGTGAGTATGTTTGAGCTTACTCTGCTGCCATGCTTGAAATACCACGAATGGAAGAAGAGGATTGTTTGTACTTCTTCTTAGAGAGGATGCAGATCTGGGCACAGTTGGAGGTTAGGAGACATAGCGCACTGACTCTCAAGGAGGCTATGGCTGTGGCTGACTCTTTAGTGGATTTGAGGGATAGGAAGCAATCTGCCCCTATCTCCTCAGGTCCATTTAAGTCATGTTCCCCTCAGATGAATAAGGGGAAGCGCTCAGCTCCAGGGCCCAAGGGTGGGCATAAGTAGAAGAATGTCAAAGGAGGAGCTAGCTCTTCGGGGACCGGCCAAAAGAAAGCCACACTAGCCGGTTCTCCTCATAGGGGTGCCCCCAAGCAGCAGCTTAAGTGTTTTCTGTGCCGAGGTCCTGATCGCATGCGTGATTGTCCTCAAGGAGATACGCTTGCTGCTATTGTTCAGAGGGAGGCTGCCCAATATGAAGATCCTCTGATCACTGGGAATCCTTTGGTGATCAACGCCATTACCACAGCCACCACAATGAAGACCAAGTTGATGTACGTGGAGATGAGGGTGAACTCACATTGAGTTTATGCCATGGTTGATACTGGTGTTTCTCATATTTTTGTGGTGCACAGCATGGCGATGCGGTTAGGGTTGAGCATGTCCCCTGCTCAAGACCGCTTCAAGACGATCAATGCTAAGGTGCGACAGATCGCAGGAATATCTTATGATGTTCCTCTTGTCTTTGGGGAGTGGAAGGGTAAGAACCATGTATGCATGGTTCAAGTGGATGATTATGATGTTATCGTCGGCTTGGAGTTGTTGAAAAGATGAAGGCTTCTATTATGCCTCATATTGCGGGTGTCCAGGTGACAGATGAGAGATACCCTTGGTTTGTTCATTGCCTACAATTGGCTGGGTCAGATAAGTCAGTACGATCGAGGAAGCCTCAAAGTACATCCATATCTACTGCTACTCTTGAGACAGGCTTATTTCGGGGCGAGCAGACCTTTCTGGCTACATGGGTGACGACCCCTGTAGAAGGTCCAGATGACGTACAAGCGAAAGTGAAGAATTTACTTGAGGAGTTCCAGGATCTTCTTCCGCCTGAGCTACCAAAGGAGCTACCTCCCAGACATGCGATTGATCACCGCATTGAGTTGGTTCTTGGGGCAGCTCCTTCTTTCCGACCCCCATATTGCATGCCACCTGCAAAGCTCGTTGAGCTGAGGAAGCAATTGGATGAGCTTTTAGCAGCTGGGTTCATCCAACCCTCCAAGTCTCCATTTGGTGCTCCTGTGATTTTTTAGAGGAAAAAGAACAGTAGTCTTCGCTTCTGTGTTGACTACCGTGCCATAAATAAGATAACCATCCGGAACAGATACCCTATTCCACATATCCAGGACCTCATTGACAGATTAGCGGGCGCTACTATCTTCACCAAGCTTGATTTGAGATCAGGCTATTGGCAGGTCTGCATAGCTGAGGGAGATGAGGCGAAGACAGCCTGTGTCACCCAGTATAACGTCTTTGAGTTCTTGGTTATGCCATTCAGATTAACCAATGCGCCAGCCACCTTCTCCCACCTGATGAACAATGTTCTGACACAGTTACTAGATGATTTTGTCGTCATCTATCTTGATGATATCGTGGTGTACTTGACCACGATGGAGGAGCATTTACTGCATCTAAGATTGGTGTTCGAGAGACGGAGGGAACACCAGCTGTATGTGAAGAGGGAGAAATGCTCCTTTGCTACTTCTAAGATCCAGTTTCTAGGCCATTTGGTAGGCCATGACATTGTCTAGATGGATCCTGAGAAGGTGACCGCCATCGTCGAGTGGTCCGCACGTACCTCCCCTACTGAGCTCTGATCTTTCCTGGGAGTGGCGAATTTCTATAGGAAATTCATCCAGGATTACTCCAATGTCGCAGCTCCTCTTTCTGACCTCATGAGGAAGGAAACTCCGTGGCTATGGCAAGAACTGTTGGTGTATATGCCCGAGGACCTAGTTTTGGTCCATCTTTGTACTACTTAACTCTGATATTCATATATCTTTCTGGCATTGTCGTTATCATTGTTTGTCTACACCTGCGATTGTGTACTTACATGATAATGTCCCTGGAGACAGATTGGATCTGTGCTCAAATGATTGTCCCTAGTCGATGTACCAGAGTGGATATGGGACAGCTCTGGTACTTGTGAGACTGGTATGTGGGCTGGTTAGGCACGTGGTGCTAACGCAGACACATGGGTATATCATAGGAAGATATACTGGATGGACCCGCTATGAGGCTATGACTTGGTGTCATGAGTTATCCTCATAAGTGACAGGAGATGCATTGATCCCTTGACTTGAGGTCATTGATCATTCTATATGGTTAGGGACTTACTTTGATACAACCTAACACCTTGCCGTAGCTGGGAGGTCATAACGGTTGTTATTGAGCATGTCACGACCCATATGAGAAGATCAATGGACAGACATAGGATTTGCCCCTTCCCTAGGGAAGTATGATATCCATGAAGCTCCTTTATGGTTCTATGACTGAGAGTGTATAGCCATACCCAGGTGAGAACCTATTTTAGTCATGGCCATGAGATTGGATGAAAGCAAGTGGTGACACACTTGTCCAATCGGATATCAGTTCGGCAAAGAGACTGTAATGCATCTGTACCTAGTTGCGATGATGGGGATGTCGATGTCGATATCCATTCCAACGACCTAGGTAGCAGCGATGCACTGCTAGGTTCAACTCACTGCTTGTGATGACCTCTGGTCATTACTGCCAGCGTTAGAGGAACCTACAGGGTGGCACACCTTGATACTTGAGTTCTCGTATTGATCGGGAAGCCTTATGATCGAGTTATTAAATAACTCCGATCTAATTGGGAGATTTCATCAGTGCCAATGGGCCTGATGAGATGGAAGAATGTTATTGGAGCCAAACTTCATTTTTGGCAAGTTGACCCATATTTGACCATGGTTGGTCACATTTGGATTAGGGTTGCATTGGATTGGATCCAAGTGCTTAATCAACCCATGTAATGAAGTTTGGGCTAGCTCATTATCCAATGAGGCCCAATGACAAGTTCTCATGAAGAGATGAGAGGCTAAAAGGGTATAATGGGGAGAAACATGAACCATTAGGCGCCTAGGGGCATAATGGGGTCATGTTGGCGCCTTTGCTTCATTATGGAAGTAAAGGGCGCCTCCCCTCTCTTGCTAGGATGGAATGAATGCCTTTATGGCATTGCTTGTGGCGCAAGGCAAGGCCTTGGCGCACAAGGAAAGGCGTGGAAACAAAAGGAAAGGTTCAATGAGAATTATGGAAATGTCTTGGAGACTTTCCTTGTCTCAAACCTCCTCATCCTAGCCCTACACTTGTCATGATCCTAGCCATTACCCTAACCGCCTCTTGCCCTATAAATGTGACCCTAATTGCCCCCTCTTGTGGGTAATCAATCCTTGAAGGCGTGAACACAAGGAGAGGGGCGAGTGCTTGGAGCAAGGGCGCATCTTCCATAACCGCAAGCCTCTTCCTCCTTTCCTCTTGGCGCAAAGAGATCTAAGGCTTGGCGGCTTGGGTAGTTTTCCCTCTTCACTTTGCGCATCTATTTCTCTAGGTGGCGCAAGAGAAGTAAAACATCTTCCTAAGGCTTGGATCTAATTCCCGAGGCTAGCACCGGGCGTGGAAGAAGAGAACTCAAGAGATCCGTGTGTGCGAGACTGCAGAGGGCGCACACTTGGACGCCTACATCGGCATCGCTCCATATTGCTCCTAAGGTACTTACTGAAAGTGGGGCGAAACCCTAATATGCGCAGATTAAAATTTTGCATAGCGGAAGCTAGGGTTTCTAAGGATCGATTAGCATGAATATATGATCAACTTGTAAAACTTGTATAGATCAAAAGAGAGATCATACCAATGCCATTTCTTGGATGGCGACTTGGAAGCAAAGAAGCGTGTGCTTCTTCTCCAAAGGAACCACACACAAGGTGATTGATGGCTTCTCCTTGGCGTTCCTTGTGCTAGCAAAGATCCAAGGTCTCCTGATCGCGTGAAGGTGATTAGAGATGATGTCTTTTTCTTGTCCGAACTCTCCTTGGCGTGAAAAAAAAAAATCACCACACGAGAGAGGAGGCGTCGAGAGGAAGAGGCCAGAGACGAGAATAGCGCCAAAACACACGAACGTAGAGGCGTGAACTATTTTGGAAAGCATGACTTCCAAAAATAGTAAGCCCTCAACGTGTGATGCGTTCACTCCAAGTGAACCATCGCATTTTCCTCTCCCATTGAACCATGCGCTCACTATGATGAGCCGGTTCAATTACATTTGGTTCAAAGACCAAATTAAGCCAAGCCTTGGTCTAGATCATATAAAACCAAAAGGTTCAAGATCTAACCATTCATCTCTTGATGCTCTTGATCTCATCGATCTAGCATCATTTCTCTTGATCGAAGCTTACCGATCTCAAGCCCTAATCAATCAAACATGATCAGACCAGATCTCACTTACAATCAGAGTTTAAACTCCTTTAAACTGAACCAAAACAATTCAGTCCACACGATCTGACATAAGTAAGCTATATCATCAAATTGTGCGACCCTAAGGGTTTCCTTTAAATGTCGGTAACGATAACTTACGTTATCACGAACAGAGAGGGGTATCTAGCAACACATCACTGTCTCCCGATATAAAGGAAAGAGTCTTCCAAGACTACACCCAAACCACAGCACAAGTGTGAATCCAATTCACTAGGCGTACATGTTTCCTTTGCCACTGGATGTTCTTATTGGACAAGCGTGTCAAGCCTGTAACTCCAATATGATGAGAATGATTAGATCAGATGAACATAGTCATCTGGGTATGGCCATACACTTTCTCAACCATCTCATCGAGGGGGCCCCTTTAGAACATCACACTCCAATCAAGGAGAAGGCAATCCTATATCTATCACTAGCGCCCTAACATGACTCATGTTCATTATCCAAGATAGTCTATAACCATTATGTTTCAAATGATATTGAACTACCTCAAGACAATGCCAATCATCATTTAGAAACACAAGTGATCTCAAGTCAGAGGAAATATGCCACTTGCTTGCATATAAGGATTATTCACATTGTGACAAGCAATTGAATATCCTAAGTAGGGTCAGTCTAGTACATCCAATGTACCTATGAGTCTACATCTTATTCCATGCTCATAGCATCCTATAAGATTAGAACACATATTAGTCTCAATCATATCAAGGCTGTCTCATGTTCACCAAGATATCTCGACTAAGGACTATACTGCATGTCAGCCAAGCTGAACACCATAGAGACATTATTCAGAAGTATACATATAGCGGCAGATAATGCAACAACCTGAATAACAACCATTGCCTTTATAAACCTAGAGTTTATACATGAAACTGACAAAAACCCAAGGCCTCAAACATTAGCCTTAAGAGCATACCCCAACAATCTCCCACTTGCACTTAATCTAATGGTTGAGAAATCTCAAACCCATATTATTACAGTGCTTCTCATGCTTCTGCTGCGCCAGAGGCTTTGTAAGCGGGTCAGCTAGATTGTCATCTGTATGAACCTTGCAGATCTTGATCTCTCCTCGATCTATGATCTCCCGGATCAAGTGAAACCTTCTCTGTATGTGCTTGGACTTCTGGTGCGACCGTGGTTCCTTTGCTTGTGCTATTGCTCCAGTGTTATCACAGAAGATAACCAAAGGATCTGCACTCGAAGGAACAACACCAAGTTCCTGAGCGAACTTACGAATCCACACTGCCTCCTTGGATGCTTCCGAGGCTGCAACATACTCGGCTTCTGTTGTGGAATCAGCAACAATAGATTGTTTGAAACTTTTCCACACCACTGCTCCTCCATTCAAGCTAAAAACATAGCCTGATTGCGATCGGAAATCATCCTGGTCAGATTGGAACGAAGCGTCAGTATATCCTTCAATACTGAGTTCTTCCTGACCTCCATATATCAAGAACATATCTTTGGTCCTCCGAAGATATTTCAAAATGTTCTTGACCGCAATCCAGTGTGCCTTCCCTGGATTACTTTGGAATCGACTAGTCACGCTTAACCCGTAAGCGACGTCTGGGCGAGTACACAACATCGCATACATAATGGACCCAATAGCCGAAGCATAAGGCGTATTGTCCATTTTATCTTTCTCAGATTGTGTTTGAGGACACTGGCTCTTAGAAAGATTCAGACCATGTCTGACTGGAAGAAAACCTCTTTTAGAATTTTCTAAATGGAATCTCTCCAGGACTTTATCGATGTAAGTACTCTAGCACAACCCAAGAAACCTCTTTGATCTATCTCTGTAGATCCGCACACCTAATACATAGGCTGCTTCTCCTAAATCTTTCATCTGGAAACATTTTCTTAACCATGCTTTGACGGCATGAAGTTCAGGAATATCGTTTCCAATGATCAAGATATCATCGACGTAGAGGACTAGGAAAGTAATCACGCTCCCACTAAACCTCTTATATACACACGGGTCATCTTCATTTTTGATGAAACCAAATTCACAAATTGATTCATCAAAACGAATATTCCAGCTTCTCGATGCTTGCTTAAGTCCATAAATGGACTTCTTTAATTTGCATATTTTATGACGATCTGATGGATTGATGAAACCTTCAGGTTGTGTCATATACACATCCTCTTCTAGTTTTCCATTAAGGAAAGCGGTTTTCACATCCATTTGCCAGATCTCATAATCATAATATGCAGCTATTGCGAGAATAATCCGAATAGACTTGAACATGGCTACAGGAGAGAAAGTTTCATCATAATCTATCCCGTAGATTTGTTTGAAACCTTTAGCAACTAGCCTGCCTTTATAGGTAACCACGTTACCATCCATGTCAATCTTCCTTTTGAAGATCCACTTACAGCCTATAGGGATTACTCCCGGAGGCCGATCAACCAAATCCCAGACTTGATTATCTGACATGGAGTCCATCTCGGCTCGCATAGCTTCAAGCCATCTTGCTGATTCCGGTCCACTGACCTCATCCGCATAAGTGAGGGGTTCATCATCAATGATGTAGACTCCGTCATAGCGCTCAGGCTGTCGACGGATCCTTCCCGATCTTCGCGGTTCCCGTGATATCTAAGCCTCAGGTTGCTCAGTAACCTGTTCTTTTGGCTCAGGCTCATCCAACTGAGTTTGACTTCTTTGTCCTTCTTTTGGATTTTCATCCAGCTTTATTTCTCTCCCACTGGCCTCTTGCAGAAGAAATTCCTTCTCAAGAAAAATAGCCGTGCGAGCAACAAATACTTTGTTCTCTTTGGGATCGTAGAAATAATAACCCTTAATTTCTTTAGGGTAACCGACAAAGATACATTTATCAGATCTGCTCTCCAGTTTCCCAGAGGCGAACTTTTTGACATAAGCCTCGCAACCCCAGATCTTAATAAATGTCAAGCTCGGCTGTTTCCCATACCATAACTCATATGGAGTCTTAGAAACGGCTTTAGATGGCACTCGGTTTAGTACCTTTGCAGCTGTTTCCAGTGCAAATCCCCAAAAGGAGTAAGGTAGAGTAGTCTGACTCATCATTGAACGAACCATATCCAATAAGGTTCTATTTCTCCTCTCGGACACACCATTCCATTGCGGTGTTCCTGGCGGAGTGAGCTGTGAGATAATCCCACACTCCTTCAGATAGTCAGTAAACTCATGACTCAAATATTCTCCACCTCGATCTGATCGAAGTGCCTTGATATTTCGGCCTAACTGATTCTGTACTTCATTTTTGAACTCTTTGAACTTGTCAAAAGATTCACTCTTATGTCTCATAAGATAGACATAACCGTATCTACTGAAATCATCAGTAAAAGTAATGAAGTATAAATAGCCACCTCTGGCATGTTTACTAAATGGCCCACACACATCACTGTGAATGAGGTCAAGTAAACCTGAAGCCCTTTGACCTTTGTTAAGAAAAGGAGCCTTCGTCATT
This sequence comes from Costus lasius, assembly GCA_027563935.2. Lineage (NCBI taxonomy): Eukaryota > Viridiplantae > Streptophyta > Magnoliopsida > Zingiberales > Costaceae > Costus > Costus lasius. The sequence goes on along the minus strand of CM050453.2, from coordinate 43,300,542 downwards.
TTGCCCATTAAACAAGACTTGCATGTATCAAGCTCCTCATAGGAGAATGATCCCAGCAGTCCATGGTCATGCAACCGCTTAATGCGTTTCTTGTTAATGTGGCCTAAACGACTATGCCATAGCAAGGTGCTATCATCAGCATACTTGGCTTTCTTATTATCAATTTGTTGTACAGAACATTCCATGTCCAACATGAATAACCCATTGTTAATTGACCCAGTAGCATAAACAATATTATCTAATGAAATACAACACTTTAAAGTTTTGCATTCAAAGGAAAACCCTTTCCTGACAAGAGCAGGAATAGAGATAATATTCTTAGTTATGCTCGGTACAAAATAACAATTGTCCAGTTCTAATACAAGACCAGATGGTAAAGAGATGTTATATTGTCCTACAGCAACAGCAGCAACCCGTGCCCCGTTTCCAACTCGTAGGTCCACCTCATGCTGTCCCACCTGTCTTCTTCTCTTGAGTTCCTGCACATTTGAACAAATGTGAACTCCACATGCAGTGTCCAACACCCATGAAATAGAAGAAGATACCATGACTTCAGTCACGAAAATACCTGAGCCAGAAGTGAAAGGCTTGCTTCCCTTCTTGTCTCCGTGGAGCGCTTTACAGTCCTTCTTCCAGTGACCCAGCTGGCCACAATGGAAACATCTGTATTCCTTTGACCGCTTCATCTTTTGCTTTAGAGCCTTGTTGTAGCTCTTGATAGGGGTTTTGCCCTTCTTCCCCTTCTTCTTGTTCCTTGAAGGAATCATCAAGACAGAGGATGAAGGCTTTCCCTTCTCAAGAGTCTGCTCTGTGGTGTAGAGCATGTTCAGTAACTCCGCCGGTGTACAGTCGATCTTGTTCATATTAAAATTAATAATGAACGGATTGAAAGATGCCGGGAGAGACTGCAGGATAATGTCTACAACAAGTTCCTGATTGATGGTGTGTCCCAGTTTCTCTAGAGCCTCTTTGTACCCAATCATCTTGAGTACGTGAGCTCCCACTGGACTCCCTTCAGTCAGTTTGCTCTGAAAGAAAAGTTTTGTCAAGTTATAGCGTTCAGTCCTTGCCTGTGCAGCATACAGCATCTTGAGATTTGCTATAATTTCAATAGCAGATAAATCCTCATGCTGACGCTGAAGCTCTGGCGTCATAGACGCAAGCATAAGGCAAGCGACATCAATGCTATCATTGACATGCTTCTCATAGGCATCCCGAACCGCCCTTGCGGCGTTCGCAGTGGGTTGAGGCGGTATTGCCGTCTCAAGGACATACAGTTTCCTCTCAGCGTTAAGAAGAATCTTAAGGTGTCCGTACCAGTCTGAGAAGTTTGGCCCAGCAAACTTCTCCCTTTCTAGTAAGGATCGCACATTGAACGCTGTGGTGTTCGTTGCTGCAGTAATCTACAACATTGCAAGAACAACAAGGTCAGTATCAATGTTAGAATCAATCCAGGACTTAAGAATGATTCTTTTCTCACTATTTTATCTGACTGAAAAATCCATTAAAACAGTCCGAAAGAGTAACACTCTTTTAGTGAGATGGGATCCAGATTTCATACTTGGTCTCCGCGTCCCGCTCAGGCGAGATAAGATGCACAGAGAGTTCAAGCACTAATCACTGGTAGGCAATGCATGCCAATCGCCAACCCGTGTGATTCCCCTTTATCTAGGCAATCCAGAAGACTGTGCCAACTGAGTTGGTACAACACAGTCTCTGATTCCACAGATGGCTGCCTCCATATAGCTAACATATGCTCAATATGTAGCCTACATGGTCAAGCTGACCTGACCTACTCCCTGGACCACCACGTGCTATGCTGAGCAACGAGAAGCGATAAATTCCTTCTCTGTAACACACAGGTGCAATCACACACCGTCTGAAGATAGATGGGCGTGCCCACTGAGTGGGTACAACACGGCCCCAACGATAGTCAGAACAGTGAGGTTTCGCGTCAGAAGGCTTTCGTGCTTGATATTTCACGTTGGATTTTAACGGTCCTTTTATCTTCTTACTATCATGCATATCCTATGGTGATAGCAGAAAGATAAGTCATGCATGTACTAATATTACTTAAACAGTAAATAGAAAGCATGATGATCTTATGTGGTAAACGCTCATTGGGCCTAAGTAAAACCCTAGTTTTACATAAGTCTTCACTTGAGCTCTTCATGGGTCTTTTGCAACTCATCTGGCCCAGGCCAGGGCCCAAGCGCCCTCTGCAGCCCAAATGCACCCACCAGGTAGCATGAGCCTGTCCTAGAGTCGAACTCTAGACCTCCCACTGGTGAAGCCACTTGCTACATGCGCCTCTGCCAAGTGTGCTCTGTGCTCATGTCTGATCAAAATACATTTTAATCTATCTAGACATGATTGACACACAGGTCAATTACACTTTATCATAATTTTAAAATGTGATGCGCAGATCACAATAATAATTTACAATTATTAATCCAGGCACGCAGGCCCCAGCACAGCACACAAAAATTGGGCAACCCACATAAGATGAAATAAACACCCATCATGGTTAGACAAGCAACATGTGATCCAAACAGGAAAATAAAATTTTGAAAAACCCATTGGCAACAGTTTTATTTCCTTATGTGCCCTACTACCTTACAACGGTCCATTAATAGGGATCCACTCATCAGACCTAGTCAGACCCACTGCCCTTGCATGCACCAAGTCATAACCGACTTGAGTCGACCTTATGGTCAACAATGCATGCTTTAAGGGCTGAATGTCCCTCATGATTTCTGGCAAGCGGGTGTGACCCCGGGCCTTAATCATGAGCGTTCATTGGTTGTCTCAATCAGACATCGCTACACGCCTTTCTGCGGTCGACCTATAGCCACCTCATGCTTGCGCATAGGTGCCATCTGGTCGACCCATCTAGGCTGTCAGATGGTCTGATTAGACTGTAGGGTCTAGACTAGACGACGACTTCAACCCTAATAACCCGTCTAAGTTTTTAAAGTAGGCGCTTATAGATCTAAGTGGATGCGCGCAAGTTGTTATAAGTTTTGATAAAATAACATTTAACATGCGCCAACAATAAACATCATACATGCGCCAACATCAGAAAACAAACATCTAATGTTTAACATGTAGTTTCGCCATGATGATGAATTTAGATCAATGTATACACTAACAAGGATCACATTACAAGCAATCATATGAACATACAAAACCATGCTCTGATACCAATTGAAAGTGGGGCGAAACCCTAATATGTGCAGATTAAAATTTTGCATAGCGGAAGCTAGGGTTTCTAAGGATCGATTAGCATGAATATATGATCAACTTGTAAAACTTGTATAGATCAAAAGAGAGATCATACCAATGCCATTTCTTGGATGGCGACTTGGAAGCAAAGAAGCGTGTGCTTCTTCTCCAAAGGAACCGCACACAAGGTGATTGATGGCTTCTCCTTGGCGTTCCTTGTGCTAGCAAAGATCCAAGGTCTCCTGATCGCGTGAAGGTGATTAGAGATGATGTCTTTTTCTTGTCCGAACTCTCCTTGGCGTGAAAAAAAAAAAATCACCACACGAGAGAGGAGGCGTCGAGAGGAAGAGGCCAGAGACGAGAATAGCGCCAAAACACACGAACGTAGAGGCATGAACTATTTTGGAAAGCATGACTTCCAAAAATAGTAAGCCCTCAACGTGTGATGCGTTCACTCCAAGTGAACCATCGCATTTTCCTCTCCCATTGAACCATGCGCTCACTATGATGAGCCGGTTCAATTACATTTGGTTCAAAGAACAAATTAAGCCAAGCCTTGGTCTAGATCATATAAAACCAAAAGGTTCAAGATCTAACCATTCATCTCTTGATGCTCTTGATCTCATCGATCTAGCATCATTTCTCTTGATCGAAGCTTACCGATCTCAAGCCCTAATCAATCAAACATGATCAGACCAGATCTCACTTACAATCAGAGTTTAAACTCCTTTAAACTGAACCAAAACAATTCAGTCCACACGATCTGACATAAGTAAGCCATATCATCAAATTGTGCGACCCTAAGGGTTTCCTTTAAATGTCGGTAATGATAACTTACGTTATCATGAATAGAGAGGGGTATCTAGCAACACATCATTGTCTCCCGATATAAAGGAAAGAGTCTTCCAAGACTACACCCAAACCACAGCACAAGTGTGAATCCAATTCACTAGGCGTACATGTTTCCTTTGCCACTGGATGTTCTTATTGGACAAGCGTGTCAAGCCTGTAACTCCAATATGATGAGAATGATTAGATCAGATGAACATAGTCATCTGGGTATGGCCATACACTTTCTCAACCATCTCATCCAGGGGGCCCCTTTAGAACATCACACTCCAATCAAGGAGAAGGCAATCCTATATCTATCACTAGCGCCCTAACATGACTCATGTTCATTATCCAAGATAGTCTATAACCATTATGTTTCAAATGATATTGAACTACCTCAAGACAATGCCAATCATCATTTAGAAACACAAGTGATCTCAAGTCAGAGGAAATATGCCACTTGCTTGCATATAAGGATTATTCACATTGTGACAAGCAATTGAATATCCTAAGTAGGGTCAGTCCAGTACATCCAATGTACCTATGAGTCTACATCTTATTCCATGCTCGAAGCATCCTGTAAGATTAGAACACATATTAGTCTCAATCATATCAAGGCTGTCTCATGTTCACCAAGATATCTCGACTAAGGACTATACTGCATGTCAGCCAAGCTGAACACCATAGAGACATTATTCAGAAGTATACATATAGCGGCAGATAATGCAACAACCTGAATAACAACCATTGCCTTTATAAACCTAGAGTTTATACATGATACTGACAAAAACCCAAGGCCTCAAACATTAGCCTTAAGGGCATACCCCAACACTTACTAACTCATCGTGTCGACTCCCTTGCTTGCGATCTTCACTGGGTTTTTGGGACCGGCCTGTTTCGGGGACATTCTTCCGCTGTGTAAAATGTATGTCCATGACTCTGAAAATTGTAAAATGTCCCCGGGGTTTCCCAACAGTGGTATCAGAGGGACTTGCAAGCCTCGAACGATGTTCTTTCATGCTTTTCATGCTCACATGCCATATCTACATTTTCGCATATTGCATAGATGTTGGCGCATGGTTTTTCTTTAAGTAGAAAAATTGTAGGTCTCTTGTTTCTTACTTCTAATTAACTTCTTGTGGTTCTTTGCTCTCTTCATGTGATGGGATAGACCCATACGTGGAAGAGAAAATTTCTCCTCTCATAATAGGATAGACCTATCTTGAGAGACTTGTTGGGATAGGGCATGGACTGGGTGATTGCCCTTATCCTAGCAAGTTAGGGATTGCAAGCAGGGCAACCGGTATGCCTCTTGTAGACTCCTGAGAGAAACTTAGAATCAAAGATTTATGATATGAAGGGAAGGAAGAGAGACATGTTTTATGAAAAAGTAAAATTTCAGATTTTATATTTTTCATGAGCATGTAGAATTGCATGAGTAAGTACTTGATTGTGCATGATGTTATGGTCATATGTCAAGCCACTTAGCATGCCTGTGATGTATCCTTGTGAGGCCTGCATGCCGCTTTTCTTTTTGCTTTTAACTAAGAAGAAGATTAGGGTGGCGCATCTACTTGGAGCAAGGTGCATGCTTACTTGGTTGCGCATCCTTGCCTGATGGCGCAACAAGCTTCAAAGGTGGCACATCCTTGTATGGGGGCGCAAGTTAGGGTTTGGCCGAGCCTTGTGCTTGTGTGCTATCCCTCTTGTGGCTTGCTAGATGGCTCACCTTCCTTGGAGGAAGACCATGGCTTTGGCCGAACCTTGTGGGGTGTACCCCTAGGGTTTGAGAGCTAAACCATGAGAGAAGGACCTTGGAGCCAACCTTGAAGATAGAGCTAGAGGTCGGCTAGGCTAGGTCTCGTCTTGGGGCTTGAATCCTAGGTCAAGAGTTGAACCCCTTTTTGGCATGGATTGGTTCAATGTCTTGAATGGGCTATGATCACATCATCCTTTTATTGCTTTCTTTACAAAAGTTAAAGCATGCCTGTGATGTTTTATTGTTATGTTATCACCATAGGATTGCATGCCTGTAATGATAGACATAAGATAAAACTGAGATGATGAGACCTTAAACAAAAACCCTCAATTAAAATATCAAGTCTAGTAGCCTTCTAACGCGTAGCCCTCACTAAGCTATCGATCAGTGGAGTTGTGAATTGTTTCCCACCCTCGTGGGACACACCCACTTATCTTTAGAAAGTGAGTGGTGGCAATGGTTTCCCCAGTCCAGTTTTAACCTGGGCGTGCCTTCGCAAGGAAACTCGTTGGCCCTGGGCATAACGGTTAGGAATGGACTTGACTAGATTTTCATGTGTGCTAGGCACATGATGAAACTCTAGAGGCATCGTTGAGAGGTTAGGGTTTCATGCTGTATCCAGCCCTCGCTGGACATGAAATGCCTGGACTGTCTCAATAAGGGGAATTGCTTGGAGCAATCGGCCGGCGAGCCCACCTTAGTAAACATGGGTCACTTTGTGCATGTCATCCCACCCTCGTGGGACGCAAAGCCCTGTGTGGAATGAGGATCTCATCTCACTAGGAAATCTTGAATTTCTCGATTGACTTTGTGGGTTGTCAATTCGATTAAAAATAGTGGGAGCCATGGTCATTTAAAACAAGTCCAGCTTAAATGACTTGAAGTAGTACTAATCTGCTGTTTCTTGGTTGTTGTAAAACAATGGCTATAAACAATGGCATTTGGTCACTGCGATCTACCCTGAAAGGGTTAAGTTGGTTGGATCCAACTTACTGGATTGGTATATGAACTTGAGAACCGTGCTCAAGCTCAAAAGGAAGCTTTGTGTCCTTGAGCGTCCTTTTCCTGAGCCACTTCCATGCTCGGCCTCAGCAGCTGAGAGGGATGCTTATGATAAGCATCAGGTTGATACTTTTGAAGTTGCTAACCAACATGTCACCTGAATTTAGAGGGTAATATGAATCGAAGAGTGCCTCTGAGATTATTTTTAATCTGAGGCAGCTCTTTGATGAATTGGTTGAGCTCAATCCTCCTAAAGTTGATATTCAGTGTGTTGAGCCGAAAGGCTTGATCAAGGAACTGAAATTAAAGATGGATATGATCAGGAATAGTAGGTGCTATTCATGTGGAGGGCCACCTCACATGTTGAAGGACATGTTGCAACTTCAGAATGAGGAGAAGAAAGGCAAGGCCTTGTCTTCATGCTCAGGTATTTGTGTTACCGAAGTCAACCTTTCTACTCCTATGAAATGGGTATTGGATACCGCATGTGGAGCTCATATTTGTACAAATATGCGATGGCTCTGAAAGGATAGATCGGTAAGGCCTAGAGAGATTGACCTACGGATAGGTAACAGGGCACAAGTTGCTGCTGTTGCTGTAGGAGTTTTTCTCCCTGCCTTTAGGACTTCAGTTACAGCTAGGCAATTGCTATTGTGTACCTTCCCTTACCAAAACATTGTATCCACTCCTTGCTTGGCAAAGAAAGGATTTAGGTTTGAAATAAAAGAGAACTTATGTTCTTTTTCTTTTGCAAACATGTTTTATGGGAAGGGTACTTTGTGCAACGGACGGCATGTCTTGGACATGGATAGCTCTATTTGTAACATAAATAATAAAAGGACCAAACTGAGTGGTTCAGTTGGTGCTTTCCTACGGCATTGTCGATTAGCCCATATAAACAAGAATTGCATTCGACAACTCCATGAAAATGGGTTGTTAGATTCAAGTTCCTTGGAGGAATTTGATACTTGTGAACCTTGTTTATTAGGGAAAATGACAAAGGAGCCCTTCACCAAGATTGGTGAGAGGGCAGAAGGTTTATTAGATCTCATACATACTGATGTGTGTGGGCCTTTCAATAAACAAGCCAGAGGAAGGTACAACTACTTCATCGCGTTTACTGATGACTTCAGTAAATATGGTTATGTCTATCTGATGAGACATAAGTCTGAATCCTTTGAGAAATTTAAGGAGTTTAGACATGAAGTAGAAAACCAGCTTGGTAGATCCATTAAGACTCTTCGATCAGATCGTGGTGAAGAGTACCTGAGCGGTGAGTTCTTTGACTATCTGAGAGAGTGTGGGATCATATCCCAACTCACTCCTCCTGGAACACCTCAATGGAATGATGTGTCTGAAAGGAGAAATCGAACTTTGTTAGACATGGTTCGATCTATGATGAGTCATGCAACTCTACCTCCCTCATTCTGGGGACATGCACTTGAGACAGCTTCTCTAATACTGAATAATGTTCCATCTGAGAGTGTCTCAAAGATTCCATACGAGGTATGGAGTGAGAGACACCCAAATCTCACTTTTATCAGGATCTGGGGATGTAAGGCTTATGTCAAACGTCAGGATTCTAGCAAGCTAGAACCTAGATCTGATAAATGTGTGTTTGTGGGGTATCCTAAGGAAACTAAAGGATACTACTTCTATGTCCCAACCGAGAACAAAATTTTTGTTGCTTGGGGTGCTGTCTTTCTAGAGAAAGAATCTCTCATGAAAGAAGTTAGTGGGAGGAAGTTTGACTTGGATGAGGACCAAGTGCAACCACAAAGACAACGAGATGGAATCTGAGCCGCGTGCACCGGTTGCTAGGCAGCCTGAGGCTCAAACACAGGCCCCATGTAGGTCTGGGAGGTTTCGTCGTGCACCTGAGAGGTATGGGTCGCTGCCGACCCAACACGGCGGGATCTTCATCATGGAGGATGAACCCAGGACTTATGATGAGGTGGTCAGTGGACCGGACTCCGAGAGATGGCTTGAGGCCATGCGATCCGAGATGGATTCCATGTCGGCTAACCAAGTCTAGGATTTGGTTGAGCTGCCTGATGGGGTAAAACCCATAGGGTGTAAATGGGTCTTCAAGAGGAAGACAGACATCGATGGCAAAATAGTTACCTATAAGGGTAGACTAGTGGCTAAAGGATTTAAACAAGTCCACGGGGTGGACTATGATGAAACCTTCTCGCTAGTTGCCATGATCAAATCCATTCGGATTCTGCTTGCTATAGCTGCATATCATGACTATGAGATATGGCAGATGGATGTGAAGACAGCGTTCCTTAACGGGAAGCTACCTAAGGATGTGTATATGACACAACCTAATGACTTCATCAATCCTGCAGATACTAGTAAAGTCTGCAGGCTAAAGAAATCCATTTACGGATTAAAGCAAGCATCTCGAAGTTAGAATCTTCAGTTTGATGAAGGTGTGAGAGATTATGACTTTATCAAAAGTGAAGATGACGCCTGTGTATACAGAAAATTCAGTGGGAGCTTGATGACTTTTCTGGTCATGTATGTCGATGACATACTACTCATCGGAAACGACATCCCTAGTCTTCAAGCTATGAAGACATGGTTAGGGAAGTGTTTCGAGATGAAGGACTTAGGGGAGGCCGCCTATATTCTAGGCGTGAGGATCTACCAGGATAGATCCAAGAGGCTTTAGGCCCTTAGTCAGAGTACCCACATTGATAAGGTCTTGGAGAGGTTCAACTTGGAGCAATCCAAGAAAGGATACCTTCCAGTGAGAGATGGCCTTACTCTCTCAAAGAGCCAGTGTCCTACAACACGGGCTGAGAGGGACAACATGAGTCGAATTCCCTATGCTTCGGCAATGGGATAAATCATGTATGCAATGCTGTGTACTAGACTTGGTGTGGGTTATGCTGTAAGCATAACCAGCCGATACCAATCCAATCCAGGTTTGCAGCACTGGGTGGCTGTAAAGAATATCCTTGAGTTTCCTGAAAAGGACTAAGGATTTATTCTGTATGGTCTACGGGGATTGGAAGAGCTCAGTGTGCAGGGCTTCACTGATGAGTCATTCCAGTCTGATCCTGACGACTTCAGATCGCAGACCAGCTATTTGTTTAAAATGGTTGGAGGTGCTGTATGCTGAAAGAGCTTCATGCAATCCACCATAGCTAATTCTACAACCGAAGTTGAGTATGTGGTTGCTTCTGAGGCATCTAATGAAGCCGTTTGGATCAGGAAGTTCTTTTCTGAACCTCAGGTGGTTCCAAGTGCAATGGATCCCATTGAGCTCTACTATGACAACAATGGGAACTGCACATGTTAAGGAACCACGGTCTCATCAAAGGTCCAAACACATACTTAGGAGATTTTGCCTGATCAGAGAGATCATTGATCGAGGTGATGTCAAGATTAGCAGAGTTGACACAGAGAGCAATCTAGCCGACCCACTGACTACGGCTTTGGCGCAGCAGAAGCATGATGTCGTACTAGAGATATGGGGTTGAGGTTGCTCAACCTCTAGGTCTTAGTGCAAGTGGGAGATTGTTGGTTTATATGCCCTAGGACCTAGTTTTGGTCCATCTTTGTACTACTTAACTCTGATATTCATATATCTTTCTGGCATTGTCGTTATCATTGTTTGTCTACACCTGCGATTGTGTACTTATATGATAATGTCCCTGGAGATAGATTGGATCTGTGCTCAAATGATTGTCCCTAGTCAATGTACCTGAGTGGATATGGGACAGCTCTGGTACTTGTGAGACTGGTATGTGGGCTGGTTAGGCACGTGGTGCTAATGCAGACACATGGGTATATCATAGGAAGATATACTGGATGGACCCGCTATGAGGCTATGACTTGGTGTCATGAGTTATCCTCATAAGTGACAGGAGATGCATTGATCCCTTGACTTGAGGTCATTGATCATTCTATATGGTTAGGGACTTACTTTGATACAACCTAACACCTTGTCGTAGCTGGGAGGTCATAATGGTTGTTATTGAGCATGTCACGACCCATATGAGAGGATCAATGGACAGACATAGGATTTGCCCCATCCCTAGGGAAGTATGATATCCATGGAGCTCCTTTATGGTTCTATGACTGAGAGTGTATGGCCATACCCAGGTGAGAACCTGTTTTAGTCATAGCCATGAGATTGGATGAAAGCAAGTGGTGACACACTTGTCCAATCGGACATCAGTTCGGCTGTAATGCATTTGTACCTAGTTGCGATGATGGGGATGTCGATGTCGATATCCATTCAAATGACCTGGGTAGCAGTGATGCACTGCTAGGTGCCACTCACTGCTTGTGATGACCTCTGGTCATTACTGCCAGCGTCAGAGGAACCTACAGGGTCGCACACCTTGATACTTGAGTTCTCGTATTGATCGGGAAGCCTTATGATCGAGTTATTAGATAACTCGGATCTAATTGGGAGATTTCATCAGCGCCAATGGGCCTGATGAGATGGAAGAATGTTATTGGAGCCAAACTTCATTTTTGGCAAGTTGACCCGTTTTTGACAATGGTTGGTCACATTTGGATTAGGGTTGCATTGGATTGGATCCAAGTGCTTAATCAACCCATGTAATGAAGTTTGGGCTAGCTCATTATCCAATGAGGCCCAATGACAAGTTCTCATGAAGAGATGAGAGGCTAAAAGGGTATAATGGGGAGAAACATGAACCATTAGGCGCCTAGGGGCATAATGGGGTCATGTTGTCTCCTTTGCTTTATTATGGAAGTAAAGGGCGCCTCCCCTCTCTTGCTAGGATGGAATGAATGCCTTTATGGCATTGCTTGAGGCGCAAGGCAAGGCCTTAGCGCACAAGGAAAGGCGTGGGAACAAAAGGAAAGGTTGAATGAGAATTATGGAAATGTCTTGGAGACTTTCCTTCTCTCAAACCTCCTCATCCTAGCCCTACACTTGTCATGATCCTAGCCATTACCCTAACTGCCTCTTGCCCTATAAATGTGACCCTAAGTGCCCCCTCTTGTGGGTAATCAATCCTTGAAGGCGTGAACACAAGGAGAGGGGCGAGTGCTTGGAGCAAGGGCGCATCTTCCATAACCGCAAGCCTCTTCCTCCTTTCCTCTTGGCGTAAAGAGATCTAAGGCTTGGCGGCTTGGGTAGTTTTCCCTCTTCACTTGGCGCATCTATTTCTCTAGGTGGCGCAAGAGAAGTAAAACATCTTCCTAAGGCTTGGATCTTCTTCCCGAGGCTAGCACCGGGCGTGGAAGAAGAGAACTCAAGAGATCCGTGTGTGCGAGACTGCAGAGGGCGTACACTTGGACGCCTACATCGGCATCGCTCCATATTGCTCCTAAGGTACTTACTAACTCATCGTGTCGACTCCCTTGCTTGCGATCTTCACTGTGTTTTTGGGACCGGCCTGTTTCGGGGACATTCTTCCGCTGCGTAAAATGTATGTCCATGACTCTGAAAATTGTAAAATGTCCCCGGGGTTTCCCAACAAGAACGGCATTAGACAGCATTTGCAGAGTTAAAGTGCATGATCTCCATTGAGCCGGTTCTTCGCATGCCGGACTTCAGTCAGCCCTTTGAGGTTCATACTGATGCTTCTAACAGAGCGATCAGTGGAGGGCTCTTACATGAAGGGCACTCAGTGGCATTTGAGAGCAGGAAGTTAAGTCCGGTGGAGCAGCGTTACTTAGCTCACGAGAAGGAGATGGTAGCCGTGATCCACTGCCTTCAAGTTTGGCACATCTATCTTCTTGGTAGTGCTTTCGTAGTGAAGACGGATAATGTTGCCAACACATACTTCGCTACGCAGAAGAATCTTTCACCGAAACAAACGAGATGGTAGGAGTTCCTCGCTGAATTTGATTTCACCTGGGAGCAAAGATCGGGGCGCTCCAATGTGGTTCCAGATGCTCTCAGCAGGATGTGCACTGTGGTGCTTGCTGCTATATTAAGGATTGAGGGTGATCTCCTCGATCGCATTCGACAAGCTGTTGTTCTTGATGCCAAGTACCAGTAGTTGATTGCCGATGTGCGAGAAGGCAAGGTTCGTCATTACTAAATTCAGGGCGATGACCTTCTGAGGGCCGAGGGCGGTCGGCCACTTGTTCCGGCAACTAGCGGACTTTGATGCAAGTTGTTGAGGGAGCTTCATGACATGGCATGGAGTGGACATCCAGGACAGCGCAGGATGTTGATTCTTTTATTTCGATCTTGTTATTGGCCCTCCATGCGAGCTGATGTCGATCATTATGTCTGCACCTGCTTGATCTGCGAACAGGATAAAGTCGATAGGAGGTGCGAAGCTGGATTGTTACAGCCTCTTCCGATTTCGGAACGACCATGGACTTCAGTTTCCATGGATTTTATCATTGGGTTACCAAAGGTCAAAGGGAAGGCTTCTATCTTTTTTGTGGTGGACAGGTTCTCTAAGTACTCTATGTTCATCGGTTCCCCAAAATAAAATATCATCTCCTCTATAAAAGTCTCAATGCATCGGTTCCCCAAAAAGATCTGAATCACACAATAATTTGATCAGAGGCTAAACGATCAGTATGAGAACTCGAGTGTCAAGGGGTGCGACCCTATAGGTTATTCAGACGTTGGCAGTGATGACTAAATCATCACAAGCAATGAGTGGCACCTAGCAGTACATCATTGCTACCCAAGTTATCAGAATGGTGTCATCATCGACATCCCCTAAAACTGTGATAAAGTACAAGTGCAGCTTTGTCCTTTTGCCAACTGATGTCCAGATTGGCCAAGTGTGTCACACTTGTTAATCCCAATAATATGGCATGACTAAATCAGGTTCTCACCTGGGTATGACCATACACTTTCAGTCATCCATATAGGGGTGCCATGGACAATCAAGCTTCCCCGTAAGGAAGGGGCAAATCCTCTATTGGCATATTGAATCCCTCATACTGCTTGTGACATACCCAATGACAACCGTTATGACTTCCCTTTTACGGCGAAGCGTTAGGTTACATCAAAGTACAACAATCATTATATAGAGATACCAATGCCCTCATGTATAGGACAAGCGCAACTCTGTCACTGTGATATTCATCTCGTGACACCGAGATGAATCCTCACGGCGGGTCGATCCAGTATATCTCCCTTGATATACCCATATGCCTACATTAGCAACCCGTGCTCAACCAGCGCATCTACTAGTCTCAAGCGAATCATAGCTGTCCCATATCCACCATGATTCTCGACCAGGGATAAACATAGAGACCAGATAAAATCTATCTCTTAGGGACATTGTATTTGCAAATATACATATGCGCAGATGTACAAACTTGAATGACAACGACAATGCCAGGATAACTCATCTATCAACTAGATGTGATACACATATCCCAATGGACATTGTTTATGACAGAGATGTCAGGTTCACTGGTAACTTCTAGACATCCTTGTTCAAGACTCTTGGTTCCGAGCTCAAGTTTTCTACAGCGGACCATCCTTAGACCGATGGCCAAACGGAGAGGATAAATGCTCTACTAGAAGAATACCTTCATCACTTTGTGTCGGCATCCTGATGCTTGCGAAAAGCATCCCGTTCAGCCGTGAGGGCTGAGGATGACCGCTAAGGAAGAAGCGCTTGCTCTAAGACATACAACTTCTTCTCCTGCTTGAGGATTATCCTTAAGTGCCGGTATCAGTCCATGAAGTTAACTCCAATCAACTTCTTCCTTTAAAGGAAGGAACGGAATGATAGTCCGCTGTTGTTATTGCTTGTAGAAGGCATCAACAATACAAACAAGAGCAGATCAGTATCACAATTCAATCATTTATTCTGGCCTTTTATAAATGATTGCTTCTAACTATTTTATTCAAATCGATAATTCTCAAAAATCGATCGAGAAGTCGCCCGACTTCCTTAGTGAGATGGGATCCTCGTCTCGTACACGGCCTTGCGTCCCACGGAGGTGGGATGTAGAGCACAAGGTGATGCATGCTTCCTGAGGTAGGCCCCTTGGCCAATTGCAACTCGGCAATTCCTCTTCTTAAGACAGTTCAAGCACTTTGTGTCCAACAGAAGCTGGATACAGCACAAATCCTTAACTTCTTAAGGGTGCCTCTAGAAATTTCATCATGTGAACCACCACATATGAAAAGTCTAGTCAAGTCCGACCTGACCGTTATACCTAGGGCCAACGATTACCTTGCGGAAGGCACGTCTAGAGTTTTAACCAAACTAGGGAAATCATTGTCACCATATGCCTCCTAA
Organism: Costus lasius; assembly: GCA_027563935.2. Taxonomy (NCBI): domain Eukaryota; kingdom Viridiplantae; phylum Streptophyta; class Magnoliopsida; order Zingiberales; family Costaceae; genus Costus; species Costus lasius. Next base: position 43,285,506 of record CM050453.2, on the reverse strand, counting down.
AGATAAATGGGTGTGTACCACGGGGGTGGGAAACAGTGCACAACACCATTGATCGATAGTTTGACGAGGGTTACGCGTCAAAAGGCTAAGTAACAGGACTTGATATGATTTATTGAGGATTTTTGTGGTCTCGGCACCACAGGCTTTTTATCTTATTCTACCAATACATGCATGCAATCCTATGGTGGAATAAAACCAAAAAGCAATAAAGGCATATTGGAACAAAAACAGTAAATATGATGTGATCAAAGCCCAAAACATGGGTAATAAGCCCCTATACCTAGTCCTAGCCACCTAGCACTACCAAGGGCTATGAGCCATGGGCTCATGCCAACAAGTCCTTAGCTCACCCCTGAGTGCCCTAAGGGCTCTGCTCCAAGGCCCCGAGGTGCACCACCTAGGTCTTCAGCTCCATGGGTCAGCTCACGAACCCTAAAGGCTCCATCTAGGAAAACCCTAGATCCCCTTTAGGTTCGACCAGCCCGAGTCTTCTCCGTGAGCTAGCTAGCAAATCCTAGGCTCCTCCTAGGATTCGGCCAACTCATATCTCTTCCTAGAAGATAGCTCGGAAACCCTAAGCTCCTCCTAGGGTTCGTCCAAACATCCATGTGCCATCTCTATGCTAGGTATCTCACCTCAATGTTCGATACGAACATCCCTTGCAAGGTGTGCCACCTAGAGTGCGTCCCCTTTGCTTGGATGTGCCATCAAGCATCTTTGGCGCTCGACCTTCCTCCATCAGCCCGTGAACTTAAGAAGCGTCCAAAAGACCTTCAAGTTCTTGGATAATGATAGAAGATCAGCCCCTTTGCAAGCTTGGAGCGCCAATCCTCTTCCTCAACCCATGAACCTCTATGCGCCACCTAGGAAAACCTAGGATGCACCATGGTTCGGTTATGGAATAAGACCAGCCCCCTTAGGTTGCCTTTCCTTCATCATCAGCCCTTGAACCCATGTATGCACCACTAGGAGACCTAGAAGCCATGAGGGTTCGGTAGAAGATGAAGGTCAGCCCCCTTACTTGACTAGGTTGCACCATCACCTTATCTATCCATCATCCCTTAAGTGAACCAACTAGGTAACCCTAGAAGTCACTCAAGGTTAGGTCAGGTAAGGGGATGCGCCACCTTCGGAGGTGAGGTGTGCCAACCCTAACCCTAGCCAACACCCCCTTAGATGCGCCCCTAGGTTTAACCCTAAAAGCCACCTTAGGGTTTGGCTAGGTCATGGGTTGCGCCACCTTGAGAGATGCGCAAGGGAGAGAGAGAGAAACGCCATGATGTCTTCAAAATCTTAAATTTTAAATTGCAATACAGAATTGAAAAGCAAAATTGAAAGACGGCATGCAGGTCTCACATTGATACATCACAACTGTTGGGGAATGCCGGGTGTAATTTAGAAATTTGCAGTCCCAGGACGCAGCGGAAGAAGCATTACACCCGAAACACATTCCTTTCCCAAGGATCCATGCGAGAGAGCGAACACAAGGATGTGTTAGGGTTAGTACCTCTATTGCTTGTTAGGATGAAGGTGCCAAGTTGAAGACGCTCACGTGCTCGTCCTCTACAAGTATCCACGCGTCGACCTTCTCAACGTTGCTCCCTTCCACGCTCGGTGCTAGCCTCGGGAAGAGAAGATCACCTCCTGGAATCTCCTTCTCCTTCTCCTTTTGTTCTTCACGCCAACAAGACTCCTCCAAGGAGACTCTCGGCCAACAAACAAGAGGATGAAGGAAGGTGGCGCAACTATAAAGGAAGAGGGCGGCTTAGATATCCAAAGCTTGCGCAACTCCAAGTTGCCTTGCTTTGGCGAATTCAGCATCCATAGAGAGGGGCGCATACCCCTTCTTTTATAGCCTTTCAAGCCTCCACCGCCCATTCTCTTTCCAACTATAGATTGGCACAATTCCTCCAAGGAATTATCCCTAATTGATCAGCCGCTACTAGCCTTGAATATGCGCAAGAATAAGGCTTAGAAAGTATCAAGCTTCTTGCCAATTTAAGAGCTAGTCATTGAAATCAATTAATTGGGACTTGCCATATATGCTCTTGGCGCAATTCCTCCAAGGAATTGCCACAAGACATTAGCCACATACCTTCTTGAATTGGCGCTAATTGAAGCATAGAAATAATCTAGCTTCTTGCCATATCAAGAGAGGATATTTGAGTTTCATTCTAATTAGGACTTTCCATATGAGATTGGCTGATTTCTTGCTTGATATAACCAAGCAATACATGCCTTCATATCAGCCCACACGTCCAAGCATGTTTCCAATTGAGGAAACCAATTTCCAAAAGGATTCATACACTTCACATTGGCGCAAATTCCATATATGGAATTATCCCATGTGCCAAGTGTATTTCCAACTCCTATTAGGATTCAAACTTGCCTCAATTAGAATTAATCCACAATCCCTAATTGGATTTGGATCTCAACACTAATTAGGCCAGTGGAAATAAATCCTTATTGGATTAGGATTTGCGCTCAACACAATGAGCCTTATCCAAATCCAATTCTCTTTAGGATTTGAATCCTAGTTGGATTAGGATTTGCGCCCAACCACTATGGGCCTTATCCAAATCTAATTCTCATTAGGATTTGAATCTTAATTAGATTAGGATTCTCATTTCTAGTAGAATTAGAATTCCAACTCCTAATTGAATTAGGATTCCAACTCCTAGTTGGAATAGGACTCTATTTCCCAATAGGGTTAGGATTCTAACTCCTAATTAAATTAGGATTCCAACTCCCAGTTGGATTTGGATTCCAATTCCTAATAGGGTTAGGATTCCAACTCCTAATTAAATTAGGATTCCAACTCCTAGTTGGATTAGGATTCCAATTCCTAATAGGATTAGGATTCCAACTCCTAATTAGATTAGGATTCGAATCCAACATGGTATATAATCCCTTGTTCAAGTCCAACTTGACTAGGATACATATACAAACTCATGAATCCCAATTGGACTCAGATTCAACCATGAATCTGTCTTGGACTTAGAATAATGAACTCAAATATATTCCAAGATTTCCAGATCATAAAACAACGTCAAGAGTCTATTGCGTGTGACCCGGTAGGATCCTAATGACGATAGCAATGATGATTGAATATCATCATAAGTAGTGAGAGGTATCTAGCAACACATCACTACTACCCATGTCATAGGACTTAAGTCATCTGGCAACAACTCCCTAACAAGCAACGAGGATTCCCATGCAGTCTAGATCCCTTTGCCTAAACTGATATCCCGCCATTGGATTAGTCCATATTTATTAATCCAATCTATTGGTCATGACTCAATCAGTGTGGCCATACATTCCTATCATGCACCAATGAGGTGGGGCGCCCCAAAGTGGATATCATGCTTCCTCGGAAGGAAGGGGCAAATCCTACTATTGGTCATCCATGTCTCTACATGACTTATGACATGCCCAATGACAGTCGTTTTGATCTCCCAATTACGGAGAGACGTAAGACTGTATTAAAGCATACCCATCATCAAATCTAGACATGAATACCTCAAGTCTAAGGATCAATGCAAACCTCTTGCATGTGAGATTGACTTGTTGACTAGACAAGTCAATCCTCACGGTGGATCACTCCAGTGCATCCAATGCACCTGTATGTCTGCGTTACTGTGCCCCGCACCTAACCAGCCCATACACCAGTCTCACATGTACCAAAGCTGTCCCATATCGCATAAGGCACCTTGACCGGGGATTACTTATGAGAATGGATCCAATCCAAACTCCTGGGACATTATTTATGCAATTCAATACATCTACGCAGGTAAAGCAATCTGCATAATAACGACCATGCCTTTATTGATTATATCAATTTCATTAATTCTATCGAAGTACATTTAAACAATGCCTGACCATGTCCATACATTGGTCTGCAGGGCATATACACCAACAATCTCCCACTTGCACTAAGACCAAGGGCAACTGAATTCATTCAGTCCCATGTCTCTAGTATGACATATTTAGCTTCCGCTGCGCCAGAGGCTATGTCAGTGGGTTTTTCCAGATTGCTATCTGTGTTTATTTTAACAAGTTTGAATCATCATCTAAGATCAGATGATATCGCTGCAGTACACACTTGAGTGCTAAGTTCCTTTACACATGCTTACGGCCCCAATAAGAACTATACTGGACCATCAAGCATCAGGGACTAAATCAAGTTCAAATGAATGAAGCTGCTTCCTTGGCTGCCACAAGAAGCTGCAATGTACTCAGCCGTATTGTAGAATTTGCCACTGCAGTTTGCATAAAGCTCTTTCAGCCAACAACACCACATCAAGGCAAAAAGCAAATCCTGACTGTGAACGATAGTCATTAGACCGGAACGAAGTGTCAGTGTACCCAGTACACAAAGTTCTTCCTGTCTATCACAGACTAAAGTTCAATCCTTTATACTTCCCAAGTACGAAGGATTGCTTTTCACAGCTATCCAGTGTTTGAACACTAGGATCTGATTGAAACTTACTGGCCATGCTCCAAGCATTCGCCACACATAGTCTTGTGCTAGTTGCACAAAACATGATCTATCCTATACCCAATGTATTAGGACTATAGACTCATGTTATCTCTCTCCTGCTGTGTCAAAAGACATTGCATCATGGAGAGAATCAGACCATGTCTCTCTGGAAGGTATCATCCTTTGGAATGATCCAATATGAACCTCTCCAGAATCTCTTGGATGAACGTAGATTGACTAAAGGGCAATGACTTTCTTGGATCCCAGTTGATCCATATGCCTAGGATGTAGGCTGCATTCCCTAGGTCATTCTTCTCGAAATACATACCAAGCCTGTACTTCACCGCGTGAAGAGCTGGGATGTCATTTCAAGTGAGGAGAATATCATCAATCAATTAGAACAAGAAACATTATGATGCTCCCACTGATCTTCTTGTAAACACAGGATACTTGTATAATACCATACATATCTTTATGGCGACTATATGAAAATATTTTGGCTATTTCCATCTAGACATTCTCTTCCAGACGTCCATTAAGAAAAGCAATTTTCATAACAACACGCTATAATAGAACATGCAATTAAGACAAGTAGATACCTAATGGACTCAAACAAAGCTATCGGTGAAAAATTTCATCACTATCCACCCAGTGGACTTATCCGAAATTTCATTCACTAGCTTGTCATCATAGGTAACAATGTTACCTTTCATGTCTATCTTCCAAGAAGATCCACATACAGCCTCTGGGTGTTACCCCTTTGGCGGCTCAATCAAGTCCCACACTTGATTAGCAGACATGGAGTCCATTATGGTTCTTATGGCGCTCAGCCATTTCTTGGAATCTGGTCCACTGACCGCTTCCATTTCCTCATAAGTCTTTAGGTTCATCCTAGATGAAAAATTCGTCATGCCCACAACCTGTGAGAGTATTTCGAATCCATTCAGACTCATGTGGTTCCTGTGTTACTTGAACCTCAGGTTGACTTTCAACCTGCATGTGTGAATCTACTCTCCATTTGTGTGTAACTGTATTGTGGTTGATTTTTGGACCTTGTCCTAATCAAATCTACTCCCACCAGCTTCTTTCAAAAAGATATCTCCTCAAGAAGGACAACAGTTTGAGTAACAAATATTTTTGTTCTCATCGGGATAGAAGTAGCACTCTCAGTGCCCCACAAATACACACTATGGAGTGTCAGAACAGTTGCTTGCATGGCCTGTAAAGGAAGTAAATTTGCATGACTATTCAAAGATGGAACCACATCCAATGTGTTCCCTTTTCTTTCTTTGAATTTCACCACACAGTTGTGGTGTTCCAAGTAAGCTGTGAGACAACCCCACACTCCTCAAGATAGTCATCACATTTTTCACTTCCCACTTTGATCCAATCAAAGGGTTTTAATAGATTCTCCAATTCGATTCTATACTTCATTCTTTAACTTCTAGGATTTCTCCAAAGTTATGTGTTGGATATAACATATCCCAACTTAATGAAGTATACCACTTGGTGCTTGTCTCCATGGGTCTACACACATTGCTGTGTACTAGATCCAACAAGCATCTAACCTCTCTCTCCTTCCTAAATGAAGGTAGCATCTGTCATCTTGTCCATTAGACAAGGCTCACATACATCATAACCCTGAAAGGATAATGATCCCAATAGTCCATGGACTTTTGGATGTGACTTTTGTCTTATGGCCCAAGAGACAATGCAAAGAGATGGTATTGGTTGAATCATTGGATTTGATCCATTCAGTGTTACACACAGAACTACAAGCTATTATCAATTGTACCACTACTATAGAACATTCCAGATTTAAAGAAATACCAATTTATTTCAAACTGAAAATCCATTCAAAATAATGGACATGATGTTCTAATACAAAAGCTAGTACATAATAGCAAAGTTCTAGTTGAAGTCTTTAAAGGTAGTGAGATGACATCAACAGCAGCATCCAATGCTCCGTCCCTTACTCGAATGTCGACCCCACCAAGCCTCATTGTCCTACTTCTTGTGAGCCCCTGCATATGAAAAACATATGTAAGCTCCTCATGCAGTACCCAGTACCCATGAATAAGAAGTAGACATAAAGATCTCAGTAACACAATACCTGAAGCAGATGGATAACATCCCTTCTTTTTGTGCCATGCTCTTCCTGGGCCTTAATCCATCCTGAAATTTCCATGCATTCCCAGTCTTCTGAAGTTTTAGCTTCGAAGATATGGAACCATAGTCATTCCTAGATTCAGGCAAACACCCAGAAGATCCAACAACACTCTCTAGATCACTATTTGAAGTGCCTGGTGTGAAGAGACGTCGAAGATGTATGATCATATCATGGATCCCCATCTCATCACACTCAACCTGGACCTCAGGGGTGAAGCACCTCAAAACAAGAGCAGTGTAATGTTCACTATCCACACAATGTTCAAGATAGACATTCCACTCCCACTCTGTACAAAAATATATACAGGGCTGGGTTGGAGGTCTTTCAAGAAGATAGACCATATTCTCATGTTCTAGAAGTTTGGACAAAAGTCTGAACCATCTTGTCCAATTTGTTCCATCCAGTTTATTTTTAAGAAGTTTCAATCTAGGTTCAGGAGATGGAATCATCTACAATAAGCAAACAAGCAAAATAAGTACTATGATAAAGCATTTAACAAGGACTTTAAATTAAATGCTTTACTCCCACTATTTCCTTAACAAGTTGATAACTCTCAAAACTCAACTTGGAAATACATGAGTAGGATCCTAATTTCACGCGAGGTCTCCGCGACTCACGAGGGTGAGTTGAGATGCACAGAGAGTCCCATGCTTCCTTAGGTAGGCATGCCAGCCAATTGTGCCGCGCACAATTCCTCTTAGTTAAGACAGACTAGGCGCCCTGTGTCCAGCGAGGGCTGGATACAACACAGAACCCTATCCTCTCAACAGCTGCCTCTAGTGATTCATCATGTCAGTGACATATGAAAAACTAGTCAAGTCTGGTCCTAACCGTTATGCCCAGGGCCAACGAATTTTCTTGTGAAGGCACGCCCAGGTTAAAACTGGACTGGGGAAATCATTGTCACCACACACCTTCTAAAGATAAGTGGGTGTGTCCCACGAGGGTGGGAAACAGTTCACAACACCACCGATCGATAGTTTGATGAGGGCTACGCGTTAGAAGGCTATTGACTTGATATTGTATTGAGAGTTTTTGCATGTTTTTATTCTTTTCTAGCATGCAGTTTTCCTATGGTTATGGCAGCAAAGGAAAAACATCACAGGCATGCTATGGACAAAATAATAAACCATCACAGGCATGCTAGTTTGGTAAATATGGTCATAGCCCTTTTCATACACATAACTTGTCACGAGCCATGTGACATGTTATCGTGCATCCAAGGGTTGCGAGTCCCTTTAGCAGATCAGCCCATGCCAGAAAGCCGAAAGCAAGCATCCCTTCCTCCAACCGCAAATCCATCACCACGCTTCCAAAGTTGGCGCCACTCTGAAATCGGTTGAAGAAGACACCTTGTTGTCTTTGATGAACCTTAACCTATCTTATGTAAACAATTCTACATCTATTCTAAGGAAAGATGAAAATTTTACATCGAGAAGGGGGAGAACCACACGCAGGTGGCATAAAGATTTTACAAGCATTCATCACAGGTGGAAACATGCTTCCACATCACAACACAGGAGGGCACCCGCTATGACCATATTATGTTGGGGTATGCCCTTAAGGCTAATGTTTGAGGCCTTGGGATTGTATTAGTATCATGTAATAAACTCTTAAGTTTATAAAGGCATGGTTATTATTCAGGTTGTTACCTTGTCTGCTGTAATAAGTGTACTTCTGAATACTGTCTCAAAGCTGTTCAGCTAGGCTGACAGGCTATATGTCCTTAGTCGAGATATCTTGGTGAACATGAGACAGCCTTGATATGATTGAGACTAATATGAGTGCTAATCTTATAGGATGCTTCGAGCATGGAATAAGACGTAGACTCATGGGTACATTGGATGTACTGGACAGACCCTACTGGGATATTCCATTGCTTGTCACAATGTGAATGATCCTTGTAAGCAGCAAGTGGCACATGTCCTCTGACTTGAGATCACTTGTGTTTCTGAATGATGATTGTCATTGTCTTGAGGTAGTTCAATATCATTTGAAACATAATGATTATAGACTATCTTGGATGGTGAGCTTGAATCAGGTTAGGGCACTAGTGATAGACATAGGATTGCCGTCTCCTTGTTTAAGGAGTGTAGTGTTCTAAGGGCCCCCCTATATGAGATGATTGAGATAGTGTATGGCCATACCCAGATGACTATGTGCATCTGATCTAATCATGCTCATCGTATTGGAGTTACAAGCTTGACCCGCTTGTCCAATAAGAACATCCAGTGGCAAAGGACACATGTATGCCTTGTGAATTGAGTCACACTTGTGCTATGGTTTGGGAGTAGTCTTGGAAGACTCTTTCCTTTATATCGGGAGACAGTGATGTGTTGCTAGATACCCCTCACTGATCGTGATAACGTAAGTTATCGTTACCGACATTTAAAGGAAACCCTCAGGGTCGCACAATTTGGTGATATGGCTTCCTTAAGTCAGATCGTGTGGACTGAATTGTTTTGGTTCAGTTTAAAGAGATTTAATCTCTGATTGTAAGTGAGATCTGGTCTGATCATGTTTGATTGATTAGAGCTTTAGATCGGTAAGCTTCGATCGAGAGAGATGATGCTAGATCGATGCGATCAGAAGCGTCAGATGATGAATGGTCAGATCTAGGACCTTGGGGTCTAATTTGATCTAGACTTAATTTATGGGCTGATTTGGTTTCGCTATTGAACCAAGGATATTGAACCGGCTCATGGGTTGAGCGCTTGGTTCAAGAGGGAGAAGAGGTTGCGTTTGGTTCATGGAAACATGAACGCCAACTCTTAATCGTTGCCAATTTTGGAAAGTTCCAAAAGCATAACGCATATGCGTTCATGGCTTGATGTCTCTCTAATGTTTTTCGGTTTTGCTTCTTGGACGTGGTTTTGGAACGGCTTGCTCGTGTGGAAGGCATCGTTCCTGCGCCAAGGAAGAAGAGCTCTCGAAAAGAAGGAAGCCCTTTTCATCTAATCTCCTACACACGGTTGGAAAAGTTTGGCAATCTTGCTAGCACAAGAGTTGCGCAAGGAGGAAGCTTTCATCCCTTGTGTGTGATTTCTTTGGAGAAGATCCCTTCGATCTTTCTTCTTCCAAGCCGCACCTTCCCATGGCCATGGTAACGAATCTCTCACTTGTTATTCAAGTTGATTATATGAAAGTATAGAATGCGATCTTATGTGGAAACCCTAATTCCGCTGCTATGAGAAAGAAACATATGACTTGCGCCCCCCTCTTGAAAGGGGTTCTTCTCACAATAGGTTTTGCGCTCCCCTCCTGAAAGGGTTCCATCAATTGGTATCAGAGCCAATCTATACTTTTTCATATGATTGCTTGCGGTTCTAATGAGTAGATCATCATGTTTGATCCATGAATATGTTGGTGAATAGATCTAAAGGTGATTGCTCACATGCCGAAACCTACATGCTAGTTTAGAACTTAGATGTATGTTTCTTCATGAGTTGCGCAAGATGTATGTTTCTTCATGAGTTGCGCATGTTGTTGTGTTGGCGCATGATAAGTATGTTGAATGGTTGAATGATATTTCATCAAATCTTATACCTACTTGCGCGCAAACATTTAGATCTATATGCATCTACTATAAACCCTTAGATGGGTTGATGGGGCTGAAGTCACCTCTAGGTTAGATCCATTAGTCTGATCAGACCATCTGACAGCTCAGATGGGTTAACCTGATAGCACCTATGCGCAAGCACAAGGTGGCTATAGGTTCACTGCATCTAGGGCGTGTAGCGAGGTCTGGTTGAGACACTACTGAACACACTTGAGTTAGGCCCGGGGTCACACCCGCTTGCCAAAACTCATGGGGGTAGTTCAGCCCTTGGCGCATGCATGGTTGACCATTAGGTCAACTCGGGTCAGTTAGGACTCGGTGCATGCAAGGGCAAAGGATCTAACTAGATGGATGAGTGGATCCCCATCAATGCACCATTGTAAGGTTGTAGGGCTCATAAGGAAATTAAAATTGATGCCATGGGGTTTTCAAAACTTTTAATTTCAAGATGATTGGATCACATGTTGATTGAACCATATGCTTGTCTATTTAGTCTTATGTGGGTTGCCCAATTGTGTGCTGTGCTGGGGCCTGCGTGCCTGGACTTAAAAAAAATTGTAAATTAATTTGTGATCTGCGAATCACATTGTACTTAATTTATAATATGTTGTTGACCTGCGAGTCAATCTTGTCTAGATAGATCAAATGTACTTTGATTAGACAAGAACAAAGGCACACATCCAAGAGGGGCATTCACCTGGTGGTGCACCTGTGGTGCTCTTGGCGCTAGGGCACTGGGTTGGACCAGATGAGATGCAATGAAGCTCAAGTGAAGACTTAAGTAATATTAAGGTCTTACTAGGGTTCATGGGCTTTTACCACATAAGATCATGCTTTCTACTTATTGCTAATAATTAGAATTGCATATTTATGTTTATCTTCTGCTATAGCCATAGGACATGCCTGATAGTAAGAAGATAAAAGACCGTTAAAATCCAACGCTAACATATCAAGCTCGTAAGCCTTCTGACGCGAAACCTCACCTTTCTGACTATCGTTGGAGCCGTGTTGAACCCACTCAGTGGGCACGTCCATCTATCTTCAGACGGTGCTGGATTTCACCTGCGTGTTACAGAGTTGGGATTTATCCCCTCTCGTTGCTCAGCATAGCACGTGGTGGTCCAGGGAGTAGGTCAGGTCAGCTTGACCATGTAGGCTACATATGTGGCGCATATGGTAGCACATGGAGGCAGCCATCTCTGGGATCAGAGACTGTGTTGTACCAACTCAGTTGGCACAGTCTGCTGGATTGCCAAGATGAAGGGGAATCGCACGGGTTGGCGATTGGCTGGGAGAGCCTACCAGAAACTAGTGCTTGTCATCTCTGTGCATCTTATCTCGCCTGAGCGGGACGCGGAGACCAAGTATGAAATCTGGATCCCATCTCACTAAAAGAGTGTTACTCTTTCGGACTGTTTACTGGATTTTTCAGTCAGACAAAATAGTGAGAAAAGAATCTTTCTTAAAGTCCTGGATTGATTCTGAAACATTGATACTAACCTTGCTGTTCTTGCTTGTTGTAGATTCCTGCAGCAACGAACACCATGAGCTTCAATGTGCGATCCCTACTGGAAAGGGAGAAGTTTGCTGGGCCGAACTTCTCTGACTGGTTCGGACACCTTAAGATCGTTCTTAAGGCAGAGAGGAAACTGTATGTCCTCGAGACGGCGATACCGCCGCAGCCCGCTCCGAACGCCGCAAGGGCGGTTCGGGATGCCTATGAAAAGCACGTCAATGATAGCATTGATGTCGCTTGCCTGATGCTAGCGTCTATGACGCCACCGCTGCAGCGTCAGCATGAGGATATGTCGGCTATAGAAATTATAGCGAACCTCAAGATGCTGTATGCTGCACAGGCGAGGACAGAACGCTATAATCTGACAAAGCTCTTCTTTCAGAGCAAACTGGCTGAGGGGAGCCCAGTGGGAGCTCACGTGCTCAAGATGATTGGGCACAAGGAGGCTCTGGAGAAACTGGGGCATACCGTCAACCAGGAGCTTGCTGTAGATATTATTCTGCAGTCTCTTCCGCCTTCTTTCGATGCGTTCATCATTAACTTTAATATGAACAAAATCGATTGTACGCCGGCAGAGCTGCTGAATATGCTCTTGACTACTGAGGAAACTCTGAAGGGCAAGCCTTCAACCTCTGTCTTAATGGTTCCTTTTAGGAACAAGAAGAAGGGGAAGAAGGGCAAGGCCCCTGTCAAGAATTACAGCAAGGCCCTGAAACAGAAGGTGAAGCGGTCGAAGGACAACAGGTGTTTCCACTGTGGCCAGCTGGGTCACTGGAAAAAGGACTGTAAAGCGCTCCAAGGAGATAAGAGGGGAAGCATCGCTTCTGGCTCAGGTATATACGTGACGGAAGTCATGGTTTCATCTTCTTCTATATCATGGGTGTTGGACACTGCATGTGGAGTTCACATTTGTTCAAATGTGCAGGAACTCAAGAGAAGAAGGCAGGTGGGACAGCATGAGGTAGACCTACGCGTTGGAAACGGGGCACGGGTTGCTGCGGTTGCTGTAGGAGACTATTTCATTACTTTACCATCTGGCATTGTATTAGAATTAAACAATTGTTATTTTGTACCCAGTATTACCAAGAATATTATCTCTATTCCTGCTCTTGTCAGGAAAGGATTTGCCTTTGAATGCAAGATTTCAAAGTGTATTTTGACTTATGATAATATTGTGTATGCCACTGGTTCAATTAACAATGGGTTATTCATGTTGGACATGGAATATTCTATACAAAACATTGATAATAAGAAAGCCAAGTATGCTGATGACAGCACCTTGCTATGGCATAGTCGTTTAGGCCATATAAACGAGAAGCGCATTAAGCGGTTGCATGAACATGGACTGCTGGGATCATTCTCCTATGAGGAGATTGATACATGCAAAGCTTGTTTGATGGGTAAAATGACGAAGTCTCCTTTTCCTCACAAAGGTCAGAGGACTTCAGGTTTACTTGACCTTATACACAGTGATGTGTGTGGGCCATTTAGTAAACATGCCAGAGGTGGCTATCAGTACTTCATTACCTTTACTGATGATTTCAGTAGGTATGGGTATGTCTATTTGATGAGACATAAAAGTGAATCTTTTGACAAGTTCAAAGAGTTCAAAAATGAAGTACAAAATCAGTTAGGCAGAAATATCAAGGCACTTCGTTCTGATCGAGGTGGTGAATACCTAAGTCATGCATTTACTGACTATCTGAAAGAGTGTGGGATTATCTCACAGCTCACTCCGCCAGGAACACCGCAATGGAATGGTGTGTCCGAGAGGAGAAATAGAACGTTACTTGATATGGTTCGTTCTATGATGAGTCAGGCTACTCTTCCATACTCCTTTTGGGGTTTTGCACTGGAAACAGCTGCAAAGGTACTAAACCGAGTGCCATCCAAGGCAGTTTCAAAGACGCCATATGAGTTATGGTACGGGAAACAGCCTAGCTTGACGTTTATCAGGATCTGGGGTTGCGAGGCTTATGTCAAAAAGCTCGCCTCTGGGAAACTAGAGAGCAGATCTGATAAATGTATCTTTGTCGGTTACCCTAAGGAAACTAAGGGTTATTATTTCTACGATCCCAAAGAGAACAAGATATTTGTTGCTCGGACGGCCATATTTCTTGAGAAGGAGTTTCTTCTGCAAGAGGCCAGTGGGAGAGAAATAAAGCTGGATGAGATTCCAGAGGAAGGACAAAGTAGTCAGGCAGAGTTGGATGTGCCTGAGCCAGTAGATCAGGTTACTGAACAACCTGAGGCTCAGATATCACGGGAACCGCGAAGATCGGGTAGGATCCGTCGACAGCCTGAGCGCTATGACGGAGTCTACATCATTGATAATGATGAACCCCTAACTTATGCGGATGCGGTCAGTGGACCGGAGTCAGCTAGATGGCTTGATGCTATGCGAGCCGAGATGGACTCCATGTCAGATAACCAAGTCTGGGATTTGGTTGATCCGCCTCCGGGAGTAATCCCTATAGGCTGTAAATGGATCTTCAAGAAGAAGATTGACATGGATGGTAACGTGGTTACCTATAAAGGCAGGCTAGTTGCGAAAGGTTTCAAACAAATCTACGGGATAGATTATGATGAAACTTTCTCTCCTGTAGCCATGTTTAAGTCTATTCGGATTCTTTTCGCGATAGCTGCATATTACGATTATGAGATCTGGCAGATGGATGTGAAAACAGCTTTCCTTAATGGAAATCTGGATGAGGATGTGTATATGACACAACCGGAAGGTTTCAACAATCCAGCAGATCGTCATAAAATATGCAAGTTAAAGAAGTCCATATATGGACTTAAACAAGCATCAAGAAGCTGGAATATTCGTTTTGATGAATCAATCTCTGAGTTTGGTTTCATCAAGAACGAAGATGACCCGTGTGTATATAAGAGGTTTAGTGGGAGCGTAATTACATTCCTAATCCTCTACGTCGATGATATCTTAATCATTGGAAATGATATTCCTGAATTGCATGCTGTTAAGGCATGGTTAGGAAAATGTTTCCAGATGAAAGATTTAGGAGAAGCAGCCTATGTACTAGGTGTGAAGATCTACAGGGATAGATCTAAAAGGCTTCTCGGGCTGTGCCAGAGTACTTACATCGATAAGGTCCTGGAGAGATTCCATTTAGAGAATTCTAAACGTGGATATCTTCCAGTCAGACATGGTCTGAATCTTTCGAAGAGTCAGTGTCCACAAACACAGACTGAGAAAGATGAAATGGACAATACGCCTTATGCTTCGGCTATTGGGTCCATTATGTATGCGATGTTGTGTACTCGCCCAGACGTCGCTTACGGGTTAAGCGTGACTAGTCGATTCCAAAGTAATCCAGGTTTGGCGCACTGGATTGCGGTCAAGAACATTTTAAAATATCTGCGGAGGACCAAAGATATGTTCTTGATATATGGTGGTCAGGAAGAACTCAGTATAGAGGGATATACTGACGCTTCGTTCCAGTCGGACCAGGATGATTTCCGATCGCAATCAGGCTATGTTTTTAGCTTGAATGGTGGAGCAGTGGTGTGGAAGAGTTTCAAACAGTCAACTGTTGCTGATTCCACAACAGAAGCCGAGTATGTTGCAGCCTCGGAAGCATCCAAGGAGGCAGTGTGGATTCGTAAGTTCGTGAGAGAACTTGGTGTCGTTCCTTCGAGTGCAGATCCTTTGGTTATCTTCTGTGATAACACTGGAGCCATCGCACAAGCAAAGGAACCGCGGTCGCACCAGAAGTCCAAGCACATACAGAGACGGTTTCACTTGATCCGGGAGATCATTGATCGAGGCGAGATCAAAATATGCAAGGTTCATACAGATGACAATCTGGCAGACCCACTTACCAAGCCTCTGGCGCAGCAGAAGCATGTGAAGCACTGTAATAATATGGGTTTGAGATTTCTCAACCATTAGATTAAGTGCAAGTGGGAGATTGTTGGGGTATGCCCTTAAGGCTAATGTTTGAGGCCTTGGGATTGTATTAGTATCATGTAATAAACTCTTAAGTTTATAAAGGCATGGTTATTATTCAGGTTGTTACCTTGTCTGCTGTAATAAGTGTACTTCTGAATACTGTCTCAAAGCTGTTCAGCTAGGCTGACAGGCTATATGTCCTTAGTCGAGATATCTTGGTGAACATGAGACAGCCTTGATATGATTGAGACTAATATGAGTGCTAATCTTATAGGATGCTTCGAGCATGGAATAAGACGTAGACTCATGGGTACATTGGATGTACTGGACAGACCCTACTGGGATATTCCATTGCTTGTCACAATGTGAATGATCCTTGTAAGCAGCAAGTGGCACATGTCCTCTGACTTGAGATCACTTGTGTTTCTGAATGATGATTGTCATTGTCTTGAGGTAGTTCAATATCATTTGAAACATAATGATTATAGACTATCTTGGATGGTGAGCTTGAATCAGGTTAGGGCACTAGTGATAGACATAGGATTGCCGTCTCCTTGTTTAAGGAGTGTAGTGTTCTAAGGGCCCCCCTATATGAGATGATTGAGATAGTGTATGGCCATACCCAGATGACTATGTGCATCTGATCTAATCATGCTCATCGTATTGGAGTTACAAGCTTGACCCGCTTGTCCAATAAGAACATCCAGTGGCAAAGGACACATGTATGCCTTGTGAATTGAGTCACACTTGTGCTATGGTTTGGGAGTAGTCTTGGAAGACTCTTTCCTTTATATCGGGAGACAGTGATGTGTTGCTAGATACCCCTCACTGATCGTGATAACGTAAGTTATCGTTACCGACATTTAAAGGAAACCCTCAGGGTCGCACAATTTGGTGATATGGCTTCCTTAAGTCAGATCGTGTGGACTGAATTGTTTTGGTTCAGTTTAAAGAGATTTAATCTCTGATTGTAAGTGAGATCTGGTCTGATCATGTTTGATTGATTAGAGCTTTAGATCGGTAAGCTTCGATCGAGAGAGATGATGCTAGATCGATGCGATCAGAAGCGTCAGATGATGAATGGTCAGATCTAGGACCTTGGGGTCTAATTTGATCTAGACTTAATTTATGGGCTGATTTGGTTTCGCTATTGAACCAAGGATATTGAACCGGCTCATGGGTTGAGCGCTTGGTTCAAGAGGGAGAAGAGGTTGCGTTTGGTTCATGGAAACATGAACGCCAACTCTTAATCGTTGCCAATTTTGGAAAGTTCCAAAAGCATAACGCATATGCGTTCATGGCTTGATGTCTCTCTAATGTTTTTCGGTTTTGCTTCTTGGACGTGGTTTTGGAACGGCTTGCTCGTGTGGAAGGCATCGTTCCTGCGCCAAGGAAGAAGAGCTCTCGAAAAGAAGGAAGCCCTTTTCATCTAATCTCCTACACACGGTTGGAAAAGTTTGGCAATCTTGCTAGCACAAGAGTTGCGCAAGGAGGAAGCTTTCATCCCTTGTGTGTGATTTCTTTGGAGAAGATCCCTTCGATCTTTCTTCTTCCAAGCCGCACCTTCCCATGGCCATGGTAACGAATCTCTCACTTGTTATTCAAGTTGATTATATGAAAGTATAGAATGCGATCTTATGTGGAAACCCTAATTCCGCTGCTATGAGAAAGAAACATATGACTTGCGCCCCCCTCATGAAAGGGGTTCTTCTCACAATAGGTTTTGCGCTCCCCTCCTGAAAGGGTTCCATCATATTAACCCAAGGAAGAGACAAGTGGCGCATATATAAAGTTTGAAAAAAACCAGAATAATCAAATTTTATCCCCTTATGCGCCAACTCCATCCAAAGCACTCTCTCAATCAAATTTATGCTAAAATTGGGATCAAGTTTCATGATGATTTCATGGACCCTATCGGCTGGCAATTTTGTCAGACCAAGAGACCCGGCCAGTCCGAAGACACAATGCCCGTCCTACTTGACAAAACTACGTGCGCCTTTGGTCTTAAATCCATCATAAACACAATCCAAATTTCGGCCATAAAATTGATAAAAGAAGTTTGGATGAAAGAGCCTTCTAGGTGAATCGCGCATGGATTAAAGAAAAATTTTCCAAAAATTTTTCACACAAGCAAACGTACACCTTGTGTTTCTCGCAAGTAGCTCTGATACCACTGTTGGGGAATGCCGGGTGTAATTTAAAAATTTGCAGTCCCAGGACGCAGCGGAAGAAGCATTACACCCGAAACACATTCCTTTCCCAAGGATCCATGCGAGAGAGTGAACACAAGGATGTGTTAGGGTTAGTACCTCTATTGCTTGTTAGGATGAAGGTGCCAAGTTGAAGACGCTCACGTGCTCGTCCTCTACAAGTATCCAAGTGTCGACCTTCTCAACGTTGCTCCCTTCCACGCTCGGTGCTAGCCTCGGGAAGAGAAGATCACCTCCTGGAATCTCCTTCTCCTTCTCCTTTTGTTCTTCACGCCAACAAGACTCCTCCAAGGAGACTCTCGGCCAACAAACAAGAGGATGAAGGAAGGTGGCGCAACTATAAAGGAAGAGGGCGGCTTAGATATCCAAAGCTTGCGCAACTCCAAGTTGCCTTGCTTTGGCGAATTCAGCATCCATAGAGAGGGGCGCATACCCCTTCTTTTATAGCCTTTCAAGCCTCCACCGCCCATTCTCTTTCCAACTATAGATTGGCACAATTCCTCCAAGGAATTATCCCTAATTGATCAGCCGCTACTAGCCTTGAATATGCGCAAGAATAAGGCTTAGAAAGTATCAAGTTTCTTGCCAATTTAAGAGCTAGTCATTGAAATCAATTAATTGGGACTTGCCATATATGCTCTTGGCGCAATTCCTCCAAGGAATTTCCACAAGACATTAGCCACATACCTTCTTGAATTGGCGCTAATTGAAGCATAGAAATAATCTAGCTTCTTGCCATATCAAGAGAGGATATTTGAGTTTCATTCTAATTAGGACTTTCCATATGAGATTGGCTGATTTCTTGCTTGATATAACCAAGCAATACACGCCTTCATATCAGCCCACACGTCCAAGCATGTTTCCAATTGAGGAAACCAATTTCCAAAAGGATTCATACACTTCACATTGGCGCAAATTCCATATATGGAATTATCCCATGTGCCAAGTGTATTTCCAACTCCTATTAGGATTCAAACTTGCCTCAATTAGAATTAATCCACAATCCCTAATTGGATTTGGATCTCAACACTAATTAGGCCAGTGGAAATAAATCCTTATTGGATTAGGATTTGCGCTCAACACAATGAGCCCTATCCAAATCCAATTCTCTTTAGGATTTGAATCCTAGTTGGATTAGGATTTGCGCCCAACCACTATGGGCCTTATCCAAATCTAATTCTCATTAGGATTTGAATCCTAATTAGATTAGGATTCTCATTTCTAGTAGAATTAGAATTCCAACTCCTAATTGAATTAGGATTCCAACTCCTAGTTGGAATAGGACTCTATTTCCCAATAGGGTTAGGATTGTAACTCCTAATTAAATTAGGATTCCAACTCCCAGTTGGATTAGGATTCCAATTCCTAATAGGGTTAGGATTCCAACTCCTAATTAAATTAGGATTCCAACTCCTAGTTGGATTAGGATTCCAATTCCTAATAGGATTAGGATTCCAACTCCTAATTAGATTAGGATTCGAATCCAACATGGTATATAATCCCTTGTTCAAGTCCAACTTGACTAGGATACATATACAAACTCATGAATCCCAATTGGACTCAGATTCAACCATGAATCTGTCTTGGACTTAGAATAATGAACTCAAATATATTCCAAGATTTCCAGATCATAAAACAACGTCAAGAGTCTATTGCGTGTGACCCGGTAGGATCCTAATGACGATAGCAATGATGATTGAATATCATCATAAGTAGTGAGAGGTATCTAGCAACACATCACTACTACCCATGTCATAGGACTTAAGTCATCTGGCAACAACTCCCTAACAAGCAACGAGGATTCCCATGCATTCTAGATCCCTTTGCCTAAACTGATATCCCGCCATTGGATTAGTCCATATTTATTAATCCAATCTATTGGTCATGACTCAATCAGTGTGGCCACACATTCCTGTCATGCACCAATGAGGTGGGGCGCCCCAAAGTGGATATCATGCTTCCTCGGAAGGAAGGGGCAAATCCTACTATTGGTCATCCATGTCTCTACATGACTTATGACATGCCCAATGACAGTCGTTATTGATTATATCAATTTCATTAATTCTATCGAAGTACATTTAAACAATGCCTGACCATGTCCATACATTGGTCTGCAGGGCATATACACCAACAACAACCATGGCAATAGGGCTTGACTTTGATCACAACATAAATGCACAAATAGAACTACTCATGAGATTCTACATGCTATGAAAAATCAACAAGTAATCACTTTTAATTTTTCATAAAACCCATTCAATTAATTTTCAGCGACTCTATATCATCCTTCTATTTTGTCTCCCCCCTCTCAGGAGTCTACAAAGGATAGCTGCCCCTTGCAATCCTTACCCTATAGAGATTAGGACAATCACCCAGTCCATGCCCAATAATCTACTATGGGTCTTGCGCCATGGGTCTATCCCATGAGTGCAAGGAGGGGTAAATTCTTCCACATAGGGTCTATCCCAGATGTGAAGAAAATGAAACTAGAAGATGTTTAATAGGCAAAAATCAAAAGAACTTAATTTTCAAAGAAAATTCATGGCATAAAATTTTTGAAAACAATTTTCATGACATGGGGTAGGCGGATGGAGTAAAGACACCTCGTAAGTTGGCTCTGATACCACTGTTGGGAATCCCCGGACCTTAGAAAAAACTTAAACACAGCGGAAGCGGAGGTCCGAAACAGAATTCTAGAAACACCAGGATCACTTATGAGAGAAAACCGAAGGATGTGAAGAACAGTACCTTGTCAAGCAACTTTTAGGAGCGACCGATGATGAAGACGCGCAAGGGCCCGTCCTCTGCAATCGCGCACACATGGACTCCTCGAATCCTCTCCAATCTCCGCACTGGGTGCTAGCCTCGGGAGATGAGATCCATGCCTCTTGATCTTCTCAACTTGCACCAATGCCAAGGAGAAGAAGGGGTGTTGGCGACAAGGAGTGGGTAGCACTACCACTTGTCCCAACCTTTGATGCCGAAAAACTTTTATTGTCATCACTTCCTAGACCCTTATGCCAAGGAGAAGAGGGGAGGCGATAACTAGAGACAAGAGAAGAGTCTGGTACGAAAATCTCCCAGGTGGGCCTCTCTATTTATAATAGCAGAGCTAGACGCACACTAGAGATTTTTCCCATGTGAGATAATGAGCATAGGTGCCTACTCACAATTAAGCGTCACGGGTTCGAATTCCTGCAAATGCAATTAATTGTAAATTGCGCCCAAGCTTATTAATTAGCCAAGAGAAAAATTCTCTTGCCAATCAATAATTTTATTTTATTCATGTGACTACAGTGCCAAGCCCAAACTTGCACCAAGACCCTTGTTTGACTCATTTTGACAACATAGGTCAACAGAGATCAAACGCGGTCCACTAGAGTCAACTAGTGGTCAAACATGAACTAAAATAAAATATCTGAAAGTCCCCTAAGAAACGGGGAGCGAAACCCTAATAGGCGCATATTGTAACATCCCACATTCTTAACCCCAAATGAATAACACAATCACAAAGGTAATAGGATGTTTCATATAAGATCGATCAAATGCTAGGTAAAACCGAGTTCAAGAAAACACGATCTGAAAATTTTCATAATTCATAACACATAAAATCTTCAAAGCACAAATCTCATAAATCACATAAAGGTACCTGCCACCACGCAATACGTGCACTAGACATATGCACGTTACAGTTGTATCAAAAACCGATTGCAAAAATACACATCAACTTCAATTTCAAAACAAATCCACAAAATCGATTTTATAAACTAATACCAAACACCGAAACCAGGCCGAAGCCCGCGGTGACACAAAAATCCAACTCAGTTAACTGCCACGATCTGGCAACACAAATTCACATAGTTCACATTGTTCACATCACATGGTTCACATAGTTCATATAAATCATAGGTTTTAGCCACAACCGGCATCATAATCATAAACACATTAAGCATAATTCACAGCATCCATATAATGCTAACTGCGCCCCTGCTCTACACCTGAAAATAGTGAGGGGTGAGCTACACAGCCCAGTGAGTGGATAGTCTAATTGACCATCCATAACATACTCTCAAAAACATATGCAGATTATTTTAAAAATCTTTAACAGGATATCATGTCAACACATAATAACAAATTCGATGCAAAAGTCATATAAGCAGCCAAAAATATACACACCAACATATAATAACCTCAGGTTCTAGAGTTATACTCTAAACCAACCGAACACACATATTCTAAACCAACTAAACACACCATACTTAATTAACCTAGTTGTCCAGCATATTCACAAAGTGACCAATATGGTCTAACCCGGCTTGGCCAAAGCACTGGGAGCTGCAAAATCTCGTGCAACACATAAACATGGACAGTGAATAGAATCAGGAGGTGGCCCCCGTCAGGTCACGACGTGGCACGCTGGTCTATCACGCCATAACATAAAACGAGAATGATGACATCAAGAGGTGGCCCCTGTCTGATCAGGACATGGCACTTTGCGTCTTATATCATTCCCAACACATATAAGAGTAATGACATCAAGAGGTGGCCCCTGTCTGATCAAGACATGGCACTTTGCGTCTTATATTACCCCATCACATAAAAGAGTAGTGACATCAAGAGGTGGCCCCTGTCTGACCAAGACATGGCACTTTGCGTCAAAACCCGTTCTCCCAAAAGGTTCCTACTGGACAACAGACACATCTTATTTCATATTTCACAAGGGTGGACATATTTCACAAAGGTCACATAAACGGACTCCTAAGTGTCAACTAGACTCTAGGATAGTCATCACAAAAATCACATCGGGCAGGCTGAGCATCAACCCCCATCACAATAATCATAATAGGCAGGCTGATCATCAACCCCCTCACATATCACAATACAGGGCTGAAATTCAGACCCTTAACATATCACATAAGGACTATCCCCTTGAGTTCATAGTTACACCTAGCCTTAGTCCTAACCATCACATGATCATCACAGATAATATTCGAAAACCCCATATCAACATAATTTTCGAAATTCACATAATCACATAATATTCATATTTCACATAATCACATAATGATCAACATAAAATTCCAAGGGTCACATAAACATTTAATATTTAACAATCACATAATTACATAATATTAACAATCATATACTATGGTGTGGTCCTTAGATTTCATGCTGATTAGTTCAATCAAAACTTACTATGTTATCACCCAAATTTGTCTCAGACAAAAATACAAGTTACACCCACAAAGAACATAAAATTAAAACAGGCATTCATAAAATCAGCATAAAATGTAAAACATATATTCTTATAATTTACTTTACAAATTACCACAATTACCACAAATTACCATATGTAAACATGTTAAATACAATTATCAAATTTCGGTTTAACTACAATTAACAATGTTTCGGCTACAAAAATCATTGGTTTAATATTACTAAAATTCTTTATAAAATACCTAATTAACAAGAAATTCATGCTCAATGTTCAATGATTTAATACTACCAAAATACCTTAAATTTCATACAAATTTCGGTTAAACAAACACCAAGATTAATTCGGTTTTTACAACAATTTACATGATATATACCTTCTTGCAATTTTCGGTTTTTCACATGAAGAACAACTAATGCCTTAAATTCAATTTTCATCATATAATTACCTTTGTCAAAATTCGGTTTTCATCATATAATCATCTTTACAAAAATTCGGTTTTCATCATAGTGAAATCTTGAATTTCGGTTTTAGCATGATAATGTTTCCAACAAACAAATGTCTCATCTAATACATCAATTAACACAAACAAATAGATAGCAATCAATTAGACACTCCACTCACCTCTTAAATCGAAAATTCTCCACAAAAGAAATCGTCCAAAGCTTTTGAAGTCACCCAAAGGATCTCCAAGAAATCGCCAAGAAAGTTTCACCTCAAGGAAAATTCGTCAAGGGGAAGAAGATGAAGGAAGAACACCAAAAATCGCCTCCAAGCTTTCCAAGAGTCGCCAAGTTCTTCCAAGCCGCCACCTTAATTTTCTCAAGACTCCAAAATCGCCAATAATCTCACCCTAGTCGAATTTACCACTTAAACTTTGGGTTTCTAAATTTTAAACCCTTTAACCCATTAATTCCAATAGGTTTAACCCACTTAACTAATAATTTCGAATTTTCAAACCCAATTAGCTAATTCGAATTTTTATTCCAATATCCCATAGTTAACCAATTAATTTAATTAACTTATCCAATAACCAATCACTTAACCGAAAATCCAATAAGAATTTAAGTTAACATCCAATAAGGATTAAATTAATTAACCAATAAGGTCTAATTAATTAACTCACAATTTACAACCATAATTCCTAATTAATTTATCATGAACAACCCATAATAAATTATCATAACTTAACAGCCAACAATCAAATAAATAATTTCTAATTAATTAACTATCAACAACCAATACATAGAAAATATCATAATCGATAATTTTATTTAAATCAATAATTTATCATAATTTATCATAGAAAATAATGCTTACCAGAACTTAAGATCCTTGGATCTTACATTCCTCCCTCCTTATAAAGCTTTAGTCCTCTAAAGCTCAGCATCCATATCATCAAAGAGGTAAGCATAATTTTTCCTCATATCAGCTTCAGTCTCCCAAGTCGCTTCTTCAACTGATTGATTTCCCCAGATAACCTTTACCAAAGGTATAGTCTTGTTCCTCAGAACTTTATCCTTCCTATCCACAATCCGGAGAGGTCTTTCCTCAAAAGTCAAGTCACTCTGAATCTGAAGAGGTTCCAACTCCAACACATGAGATGGATCAGGATGATACTTCCTCAAAGCAGAGACATGGAATACATTATGTACATGATCCATAGTAGGAGGTAAAGCTAAACGGTAAGCTACTGGACCAACTCTCTCAATAATATCAAAAGGACCTACAAACCTAGGGCTCAACTTGCCCTTTTTGCCAAACCTCATAACACCCTTAGTAGGTGACACCTTCAAGAACACATGGTCTCCTACCATAAACTCCAAAGGACGACGACGGTCATCAGCATAACTCTTCTGTCTGTCCCGAGCAATTTTCAGTTTATCCTGAATCTCTCTGACCTTATCAGTAGTCTCCTGAACTGCATCAGATCTCAAAATCATTCTGTCACCAGTTTCTTCCCAACACAAGGGAGTCCTACACCTTCTCCCATACAAAGCCTCATAAGGAGCCATCCGAATACTGGAGTGGAAACTATTATTATAAGTGAACTCTATCAAAGATAGGTCCCGGTTCCACTCAGAACTCCAATCGACCACATAGGCTCTCAACAAATCTTCTAGAGTCTGTATAGTACGCTCCGTCCGGCCATCAGACTGAGGATGGTATGCGGTACTAAAACTCAACTTAGTACCCAAACCCTCCTGTAAACTCCTCCAAAATCTGGACAGAAATCGAGAATCCCTATCAGACACAATATCAACTGGCACTCCATGTAGTCTGACTATCTCATCAATGTACAATCTGGCCAGTCTCTTTAAAGAATACGTCATCTTAATCGGAAGAAAATGGGCTGATTTGGTGAGTCTATCAACAATCACCCAAATAGCATCATGACCCAATCTGGTTCTGGGCAAACCACATACAAAATCCATACTGATGCATTCCCACTTCCACTCAGGAATAGGAAGAGACTGCAACAAACCCCCAGGCTTCTGGTGTTCAGCCTTTATAGTCTGACAGGTCAAACACCTAGAGACAAAATCAAATACTTCATTCTTCATACCCGGCCACCAAAATTTTTTTTTTTTTTAAGGTCCTGATACATCTTAGTCACGCCAGGATGTAGAGAATATTTGGAGTTATGGCTGTCCTCCAATATTTCTTTCCTCAAGCTCGGTTCCTCAGGGACACATACCCTTCCACGAAACCGAAGAATACCATCATCAGACAGGCTAAAATCCTGAACTGCGCCATCAACCAGACTATCCCTGATCTGAACTAATCTCAGATCCACAGACTGCTGATCTCTGATCTTCTGCAACAAAGCAGACTGTACTCTGAGAAAAGCCACATAACCAGACTGAACTTTAGGAGAAACACTGATCCTGAGATCGCTGAACTCCTGCAGTAACCGCCACTCACTAACCCGTAAAGCAGCTACTGAAGTAACTGGATGTCTGCTCAGAGCATCCGCCACTACATTGGCCTTTCCAGCCTGATACTGAATAGAGAAGTCATAATCTTTGATCAACTCCATCCATCTTCTCTGTCTCATATTCAACTCCTTCTGAGTGAAGATATACTTGAGACTCTGGTGATCAGTGAACAGATCAAACTCCTGACCCAACAAATAGTGACGCCATATCTTCAAAGCAAAGACTACGGCCGCCAACTCTAAATCATGAGTAGGGTAGTTCAATTCATACTCCTTCAGTTGTCTCGAAGCATAGGCTACCACAGAACCCTTCTGCATCAAGACACAACCCAACCCTTTGCCAGAAGCATCTGTATAAACAGTAAACCTTTCCCCATCACTAGGAATAATGAGGATCGGTGTACTAGTCAATCTCCTTTTTCAGCTCTTGGAAGCTCTCTTCACACTTGTCATCCCAAATAAACTTAGCCTCCTTTCTGGTTAATTTAGTTAAAGGACCCGCCAGCTTGGAGAACCCCTCAACAAATCTCCAGTAGTAACCTGCTAAACCCAGGAAACTCTTGATCTCAGTAGCACTAGTCGGTCTTCCCCAATTAAGGATGGCTTGCACCTTAACTGGATCCACAGACACCCCCTGACCAGAAATCACGTGTCCCAGAAAACTGATTTTCTCTAGCCAAAATTCACACTTACTAGCCTTGGCATATAACCGGTTCTTCCTCAGAACCTCTAGTACTCTTCGCAAGTCACTGACATGATCTGAAGTAGTCCGTGAGTATACCAAAATATCGTCTATAAAGACTACCACACAAGAGTCAAGCAATTCATGGAATACCCTGTTCATCAAATCCATGAAGACAGCAGGTGCATTCGTCAGTCCAAAAGGCATAACTAAAAATTCGAAATGCCCATACCTGGTCCTGAAAGCAGTCTTAAATATATCCTCATCCTTGACCCTAAGCTGATAATACCCTGATCTCAGATCAATCTTAGAGAACACTGTAGCTCCCTGTAATTGATCAAATAGATCATCAATTCTGGGAAGAGGATACTTATTCTTAATGGTCACTTGGTTCAACTGCCTGTAGTCTATACACATCCTCAGGGTTCCATCCTTCTTCTTCACAAATAGCACTGGCGCTCCCCAGGGAGAAGCACTAGGCCGAATATACCCTTTCTCTAGCAATTCCTCCAGTTGTTTCTTAAGCTCGGCCAACTCTGAAGTAGCCATACGATAAGGAGCTCTGGAGATAGGTGCCGTACCCGGCGCCAACTCAATGCCAAATTCTACTTCTCTAACTGGTGGTAAACCTGATAATTCCTCAGAGAACACATCAGGAAATTCTTTCACCACCGCCATCTGAGTCAAATCAGAAGTAGAATCATCCTGCACCTTAACATGCGCAAGATAACCCTTGCACCCGCTAGCAAGTAACTTCCTGGCCTGCAGGAAAGATATCACATGCGGTCTTTGGTCTGACACTAGACCTCTCACAAAAATCCGGTTTCCATCTAACAGATTTAAAGTGATTACTTTCTCAAAGCAATCCACAGAGGCATGATGTGAGGACAACCAATCCATACCTAGAATGACATCATAGTCTTGCATGTCTAGGAGGATTAAATCCACTAGAAACTCATAACCCTCTACATGCATCACACAATCAGCACACACAGTGTCTGTAGATAATGACTTTCCTAAGGGAGTACTCACAGACACAACATAATCTAGCATCTTAGGTAACACAGGTAAACATGCAGCAAACTTAACAGATACAAAAGACAAATTTGCACCAGGGTCAAATAGAATGCGAGCTAACTGATCAAATACAAATAAGGTACCTTCCACGACGGATCGGGAAGCTCGTGTATCCTTCTCAGCCACAGCATAGACTCGTGTCTGGACTGTAGGCTTCTCTGCGCCTCTAGGCTGCATCTCAGGCTCTTTGCAATCCTTGACCATGTGTCCTGGTTTCTTACACCTGAAGCATACACCATTCTTCTTATGACAATCTTTCACTAGATGTCCCTTGAGCCCACAATAACTACAAGTCCGGTCCTCTGTGATACTGTTTCTCACATCCCTGGCATCCCTGAACTGCTGCGGTGCATCCCTGGACTGCTGCGGTGCCTTATAAGAGTAAGGCTTATACCTGCTCTTCTTGGTGTCCTTATGTTTAGGGTACTTCTTACCCTTGCCGCCACTGCCATACTGAGGAGCCGCCGCCTCAGCTGCAGGAACCACTGTCACGGCAACATGAGAACTCCTCTCAGCTATGTATCTCTCAATGGTGCGTGCTTGCCCAACAGTCTCATGTCTTTCTTCGGCAAGTCTCACCACGCCCTTCCACCACTCATCTGCGTCCGCACGCATCATATAGGTGGTCAGACATAACTTATCCTCATCTGAGCAGCGCATGACTTGGAAAATCTTTTCCAAGCACAACTGCCAGTTCTCAGCAGTACTGGATTCTGAGCCCCCATAAAAAGAACTAGGACCCAGTTTCTGGAATTCACTCACAAGTGAAGCATAGCGCCTGTGAGCGCCCTCCACACACATACCATAGTCAGGAAAACAAACATAAACCTATCAGGTGTCTAGCAATACACAAACATGTTTTCCCCCCGAACTAAGTTTTAGCTAGCCAACTGCTCTGATACCATTCTGTAACATCCCACATTCTTAACCCCAAATGAATAACACAATCACAAAGGTAATAGGATGTTTCATATAAGATCGATCAAATGCTAGGTAAAACCGAGTTCAAGAAAACACGATCTGAAAATTTTCATAATTCATAACACATAAAATCTTCAAAGCACAAATCTCATAAATCACATAAAGGTACCTGCCACCACGCAATACGTGCACTAGACATATGCACGTTACAGTTGTATCAAAAACCGATTGCAAAAATACACATCAACTTCAATTTCAAAACAAATCCACAAAATCGATTTTATAAACTAATACCAAACACCGAAACCAGGCCGAAGCCCGCGGTGACACAAAAATCCAACTCAGTTAACTGCCACGATCTGGCAACACAAATTCACATAGTTCACATTGTTCACATTACATGGTTCACATAGTTCATATAAATCATAGGTTTTAGCCACAACCGGCATCATAATCATAAACACATTAAGCATAATTCACAGCATCCATATAATGCTAACTGCGCCCCTGCTCTACACCTGAAAATAGTGAGGGGTGAGCTACACAGCCCAGTGAGTGGATAGTCTAATTGACCATCCATAACATACTCTCAAAAACATATGCAGATTATTTTAAAAATCTTTAACAGGATATCATGTCAACACATAATAACAAATTCGATGCAAAAGTCATATAAGCAGCCAAAAATATACACACCAACATATAATAACCTCAGGTTCTAGAGTTATACTCTAAACCAACCGAACACACATATTCTAAACCAACTAAACACACCATACTTAATTAACCTAGTTGTCCAGCATATTCACAAAGTGACCAATATGGTCTAACCCGGCTTGGCCAAAGCACTGGGAGCTGCAAAATCTCGTGCAACACATAAACATGGACAGTGAATAGAATCAGGAGGTGGCCCCCGTCAGGTCACGACGTGGCACGCTGGTCTATCACGCCATAACATAAAACGAGAATGATGACATCAAGAGGTGGCCCCTGTCTGATCAGGACATGGCACTTTGCGTCTTATATCATTCCCAACACATATAAGAGTAATGACATCAAGAGGTGGCCCCTGTCTGATCAAGACATGGCACTTTGCGTCTTATATTACCCCATCACATAAAAGAGTAGTGACATCAAGAGGTGGCCCCTGTCTGACCAAGACATGGCACTTTGCGTCAAAACCCGTTCTCCCAAAAGGTTCCTACTGGACAACAGACACATCTTATTTCATATTTCACAAGGGTGGACATATTTCACAAAGGTCACATAAACGGACTCCTAAGTGTCAACTAGACTCTAGGATAGTCATCACAAAAATCACATCGGGCAGGCTGAGCATCAACCCCCATCACAATAATCATAATAGGCAGGCTGATCATCAACCCCCTCACATATCACAATACAGGGCTGAAATTCAGACCCTTAACATATCACATAAGGACTATCCCCTTGAGTTCATAGTTACACCTAGCCTTAGTCCTAACCATCACATGATCATCACAAATAATATTCGAAAACCCCATATCAACATAATTTTCGAAATTCACATAATCACATAATATTCATATTTCACATAATCACATAATGATCAACATAAAATTCCAAGGGTCACATAAACATTTAATATTTAACAATCACATAATTACATAATATTAACAATCATATACTATGGTGTGGTCCTTAGATTTCATGCTGATTAGTTCAATCAAAACTTACTATGTTATCACCCAAATTTGTCTCAGACAAAAATACAAGTTACACCCACAAAGAACATAAAATTAAAACAGGCATTCATAAAATCAGCATAAAATGTAAAACATATATTCTTATAATTTACTTTACAAATTACCACAATTACCCCAAATTACCATATGTAAACATGTTAAATACAATTATCAAATTTCGGTTTAACTACAATTAACAATGTTTCGGCTACAAAAATCATTGGTTTAATATTACTAAAATTCTTTATAAAATACCTAATTAACAAGAAATTCATGCTCAATGTTCAATGATTTAATACTACCAAAATACCTTAAATTTCATACAAATTTCGGTTAAACAAACACCAAGATTAATTCGGTTTTTACAACAATTTACATGATATATACCTTCTTGCAATTTTCGGTTTTTCACATGAAGAACAACTAATGCCTTAAATTCAATTTTCATCATATAATTACCTTTGTCAAAATTCGGTTTTCATCATATAATCATCTTTACAAAAATTCGGTTTTCATCATAGTGAAATCTTGAATTTCGGTTTTAGCATGATAATGTTTCCAACAAACAAATGTCTCATCTAATACATCAATTAACACAAACAAATAGATAGCAATCAATTAGACACTCCACTCACCTCTTAAATCGAAAATTCTCCACAAAAGAAATCGTCCAAAGCTTTTGAAGTCACCCAAAGGATCTCCAAGAAATCGCCAAGAAAGTTTCACCTCAAGGAAAATTCGTCAAGGGGAAGAAGATGAAGGAAGAACACCAAAAATCGCCTCCAAGCTTTCCAAGAGTCGCCAAGTTCTTCCAAGCCGCCACCTTAATTTTCTCAAGACTCCAAAATCGCCAATAATCTCACCCTAGTCGAATTTACCACTTAAACTTTGGGTTTCTAAATTTTAAACCCTTTAACCCATTAATTCCAATAGGTTTAACCCACTTAACTAATAATTTCGAATTTTCAAACCCAATTAGCTAATTCGAATTTTTATTCCAATATCCCATAGTTAACCAATTAATTTAATTAACTTATCCAATAACCAATCACTTAACCGAAAATCCAATAAGAATTTAAGTTAACATCCAATAAGGATTAAATTAATTAACCAATAAGGTCTAATTAATTAACTCACAATTTACAACCATAATTCCTAATTAATTTATCATGAACAACCCATAATAAATTATCATAACTTAACAGCCAACAATCAAATAAATAATTTCTAATTAATTAACTATCAACAACCAATACATAGAAAATATCATAATCGATAATTTTATTTAAATCAATAATTTATCATAATTTATCATAGAAAATAATGCTTACCAGAACTTAAGATCCTTGGATCTTACACATATGGAGGTTTTCATGCAGCGGAAGGGGTTTCTAGGGATCGAATGCATGATATATGATCAACTTTAAAATCAATTGCATAGAATGGTAGCGACTCATACCATGGCCATCGCTTGGATGGTGTCTAGGAAGAAGAGAGAATGATGGGGTTCTCCTCCAAAGCGCCACACACAAGATGATCGATGGCTTGCTCCTTGGACGCTCCTTGTGCTAGCAAGGTTCTCCAAGTGACCTTGTCATGTGAGAAGGGATGAAGAAGATGAGATCCACTACTTGGCGATTCTTCCTTGTCGTCAAAGCCTCTTCCATGAGAATGCCCAAAAAAAAATTACACGAGAAGAGAGGGGCGACAACAATAGGAGTGAAGAGGTGAGGCGTGGTCACGTATGTGATCATGCTTTCTAAAAATAGAAAGCCACTCCTCAACATGCGATCAAGGGTTTTTCCCAATCGCATATTTCTCTTAACTTGAACCGTGCGCTCACATGATGAGCTGGTTCAATTTTGTTTGGTTCAAAGACCAATTAACCCAAGCTATTAGTCCAGATCACATTAAACCTTAAGGTTCTTGATCTGACCGTTGATCTCTTGATGCTCCTGATCTCACCGATCTAGCATCCATTCTCTCAATCGAAGCTTACCGATCTCAAGCCCTAATCAATCAAACATGATCAGACCAGATCTCACTCACAATCAGAGATTAAATCCCTTTAAACTGAACCTAAACAATTTAGTCCACACGATCTAACTTAAGTAAGCCATATCATCAAATTGTGCGACCCTAAGGGTTTCCTTTAAATGTCAGTAACGATAACTTACGTCATCACGATCAGTGAGGGGTATCTAGCAACACATCACTGTCTCCCGATATAAAAGAAAGAGTCTTCCAAGACTATCCCCAAACCACAGCACAAGTGTGAATCCACTTCACCAGGCATACATGATTCCTTTGCCACTGGATGTTCTTATTGGACAAGCGTGTCAAGCCTGTAGCTCCAATATGATGAGCATGATTAGATCAGATGAACATAGTCACCTGGGTATGGCCATACACTTTCTCAATCATCTCATCCAGGGGGGCCCCTTTAGAACATCACACTCCAAACAAGGAGACGGCAATCCTATATCTATCACTAGCGCCCTAACATGACTCAAGTTCACCATCCAAGATAGTCTATAACCATTATGTTTCAAATGATATTGAACTACCTCAAAACAATGACAATCATCATTTAGAAACACAAGTGATTTCAAGTCAGAGGACATGTGCCACTTGTTGCAAACAAGGATTATTCACATTGTGACAAGCAATTGAATATCCTAGTAGGGTCTGTCCAGTACATCCAATGTACCCATGAGTCTACATCTTATTCCATGCTCGAAGCATCCTATAAGATTAGAACACACATTAGTCTTAACCATATCAAGGCTGTCTCATGTTCACCAAGATATCTCGACTAAGGACAAAAGTACATGTCAGCCTAGCTGAACAGCTTTGAGACATTATTCAGAAGCACATGTATTGCAGCAGACAATGTAACAAACTGAATAACAACCATTGCCTTTATAAACAAAAGAGTTTATACATGATACTGATAGTATCCCAAGGCCTCAAACATTAGCCTTAAGGGCATACCCCAACAATCTCCCACTTGCACTTAATCTAATGGTTGAGAAATCTCAAACCCATATTATTACAGTGCTTCTCATGCTTCTGCTGCGCCAGAGGCTTTGTAAGTGATGTAGGGGGGAAGCATGTAGTAAGACTAGTGATGCAAAACTCAATTATTTACTTTTTTGAATTTTTAGAAAATATCAAATTTCATAAATAACCCAAAATTTAGTGCTACAGAAAATTATTATTTATGAAAAGTAACTATAGGAGGATCCAGTGATCCAAAAATTGAACCAATTAAACCAAGTTCTAGGTACTTGTTGCACCAATTACTTAGAGCACCTGCACAAATAACACTATTCAGATTAGTTGTGAAAACGAATGCAGGAGTTAAATCATTCATCAAACGTTGCTATGTCTTGTAACATGATCTGGTCCATCTGGATTCGTCGCAACTGATTGGAATGATAGAAGATGTTCTGGTCTTTCTTTAGTTCCAAGGATCAGAGCTAGAGGCTTGTCCGACCATGCCAAAAACCTGCGCCAATAAGGATAGTTAGATTATTATGAAAGAGCAAAAGAGAAAAACAGCAAGAGGAGAGTCTGAAAACAGGCGAGGATGGTTTGCGCTATTCAATGGCGCCGGAGCAAGGGTTCGTCTACGACTCTGGTACAGCAGGTGGTGGAGATGGCGGTGTCAGAGCACTGGCAGAGGCGGAGAGATGACTGTTCAGGCGGAACAGGGAAAACTGCAAAGAGAGTCGGCTGTTCGAACAGAACAGGGGAGGTTGACGAGCATAGCAGAGGTGGCCGCCGTTCGTCGGGTGGTGGCCGTTCGCCGGACCTGCTACAACTGGAGGTTGGTATGGTTGTGGCGACGACGTGGCCGGAGTTTGAGGTCGAATGGTGGCCTGTCGGAGGAGAACAACGATGAAGGGTGGAAGGCTGCGGAGGCGGAGGGTGTTCTGTTGGAATAGGGCAGTACGCGAGTGGAGCAGGGTTCGTCGCCGGAAGGCCGGTGGTGCGCGAATTCGGAACCTGCTACTACGGGAGGATGATGTGGCTGACGATAGGACGTGGCCAGAGTTTGGAGATGAAAGATGGCCGGACGGAGGAGATCGACGATGAAAGGCGGATCTGAGGCGGAAGCTGGGCGGAAACAGGGGAAAATGAGCGTGGAGCAGAGTTGA
Organism: Costus lasius; assembly: GCA_027563935.2. NCBI lineage: Eukaryota > Viridiplantae > Streptophyta > Magnoliopsida > Zingiberales > Costaceae > Costus > Costus lasius. Next base: position 43,250,938 of record CM050453.2, on the reverse strand, counting down.
TAGGCGGTCGTCCGGTGGTGCACGATCGCTGGACCTGCTACAGTTGGAGATCCTTATGATGATGGAGAGGAGGTGGCCGGAGTTTGGAGGCGGAAGGTGGGCTGTCGGAAGTGGACGACATCGAAAGGCGGAGCTGGGGCGGAAGACTGGCGGAAAACAGGGGATCGAAAGGAAGTTTCGATTCCGGTGATCTAGGTGGCGAATGGACGGATGCCGGCAGCTGGAGGTTGCTCAGGGGTAGGGACGGTGGTGGACGAAGTCTGGTAGAGATCCGGCCGGTGGATGGTCGGCGGCGAGGTCGCGAACTTCTGGAAATCTTGTGAACACGTAACTGGTTGGCTGGGAGCGTAGGTTTCGGAGGAAGAAGGGAAGAGGGAGGGACTCAGCCCTAGAAGGAGGTGAAGGGAAGGATAGGCGACACAAGCGCCTCAGAGGAGAAGAAGATCGGAGACATCCGATTGAGGACGAAAAACCATTTCCATTCAACAAATTCTGCAAAATCTATCTTTACAAGGTTCAAGCTTTGATACATATAGGAGAAGATTGGGAGAGACGTTGCTGCAGAGGAACGTTGCGATTTCCATTTGAGGCTTCCACGTGAGGAGCTGGTGTAGACGTTGAAGCTTCCATTTTGGTTGAAGATGAACGTCGGCAGCAAGGAGACGTTGGAGAACTTCCATTTTGCATTGCTGAAGACGAGCGTTGGCTGCAAGCGTGCGTTGGAGAGCTTCCATCTTTGCAGCGCTGAAGGTGAGCGTTGGCTGCAGATGTGAACGTTGCAGCTTCCATCTTGAGCAGCAAGGGGGGAAAACGTTGAAGATTTCCTTCGCTGCAGCTTCCATATTTGCAGCGTTGAGTGTTGACTGAAGTTGACACTGGCTGGCGTGTCACAAGAGCTTTAGCTAGCTGACGCATGATTTGTTTGGTTTGCCGTTGATGCAGGTCACGTTTTGGAATTGATTCCCGCAACTTATGAGCTTGAATGTCTTGAGTTTATTGAGGGGTTGACGTAGTCATCTACTAATTATTGAGCTAGCTTTATAAGTGAGTTTGCTAGCTTATTCGCAAGACTTTAAGCCTTCGTCTATGGCAATCGTAAACTCCATTTGTACCTTCTTGGCCTGTGATCTCTGCCCCCATCAGTAAGCGGGTCAGCCAGATTGTCATCTGTATGAACCTTGCAGACTTTGATCTCGCCACGATCAATGATCTCCCGGATCAAGTGAAACCGTCTCTGTATGTGCTTGGACTTCTGGTGCGACCGTGGTTCCTTTGCTTGTGCTATTGCTCCAGTGTTATCACAGAAGATAACCAAAGGATCTGCACTCGAAGGAACAACACCAAGTTCCTGAATGAACTTACGAATCCAAACTGCCTCCTTAGATGCTTCCGAGGCTGCAACATACTCGGCTTCTGTTGTGGAATCAGCAACGATAGATTGTTTGAAACTCTTCCACACCACTACTCCTCCATTCAAGCTAAAAACATAACCTGATTGCGATCGGAAATCATCCTGGTCAGACTGGAACGAAGCGTCAGTATATCCTTCAATACTGAGTTCTTCCTGACCTCCATATATCAAGAACATATCTTTGGTCCTCCGCAGATATTTCAAGATGTTCTTGACTGCAATCCAGTGTGCCTGACCTGGATTACTTTGGAATCGACTGGTCACGCTTAACCCGTAAGCGACGTCTGGGCGAGTACACAACATCGCATACATAATGGACCCAATAGCCGAAGCATAAGGCGTATTGTCCATTTCATCTTTCTCAGTCTGTGTTTGAGGACACTGACTCTTTGAAAGATTCAGACCATGTCTGACTGTAAGATATCCTCTTTTAGAATTCTCTAAATGAAATCTCTCCAGGACTTTATCGATGTAAGTACTCTGGCACAGCCCGAGAAGCCTCTTAGATCTATCTCTGTAGATCTTCACACCTAACACATAGGCTGCTTCTCCTAGATCTTTCATCTGGAAACATTTTCTTAACCATGCTTTAACAGCATGCAGTTCAGGAATATCGTTTCCAATGATTAAGATATCATCGACGTAGAGGACTAGGAAAGTAATTACGCTCCCACTAAACCTCTTATATACACACGGGTCATCTTCATTCTTGATGAAACCAAATTCACTGATTGATTCATCAAAACGAATATTCCAGCTTCTTGATGCTTGTTTAAGTCCATAAATGGACTTCTTTAACTTGCATATTTTATGACGATCTGATGGATTTGTGAAACCTTCAGGTTGTGTCATATACACATCCTCATCCAGTTTTCCATTAAGGAAAGCGGTCTTCACATCCATCTGCCAGATCTCATAATCATAATATGGAGCTATCGCGAGAAGAATCCGAATAGACTTAAACATGGCTACAGGAGAGAAAGTTTCATCATAATTGAAGGGACCCCTAGACAAGGGGGTCGAAACCCTAATAGGTGGCGCAACAATGTCTCTAGCGGAATCTAGGGCTTCTAATAGATCTTTATATGTCATATAATCAACTTTAGTATGATTGAATAGAAGAAACGAATTCATACCATAGCCATTTCAAGATGGCGCCTTGGAAGCAAAAGTTGCAAGCGCCTCTTCTCCAAAGTCTCGCACACAAGATGAACAATGTGCTTCTTCCTTGGTGCTCCTTGTGCTAGCAAGGTTCCAAGGTTGTCTTGCCGAATGGAAAGGAAAGGAGATGATGATTTCTTCTCTTGGCCGAATCCTCCTCAACGTCAAAGCGTCGCCACACACAAAAACATTTAGAGGAATAATCCCGAGTGGCGAGAATAGAGAGCACTCTATTCGGTCGTGAACCATCTCCAAGTGGAGATCATGGTTACTAAAAATAGCAACCACGCATCGCCCCAACGTTCACGCCAAGTGAACATGTCGCCACACCTTGAACCATGCGCTCATTTCATGAGCCGGTTCAATTTTGGTTCGGTTTAAGAACCAATCAAGCCAAGCAATCAAGTCTAGATCTCAAATAAACCCTAAGGCTCCAGATCTAACCGTTCATCTCTTGATGCTTCTGATCTGACCAATCTAGCATCCATTCTCTCGATCGAAGCTTACCGATCTCAAGCCCTAATCAATCAAACATGATCAGACTAGATCTCACTTACAATCAGAGATAAAAACCTTTTAAACTGAACCTAACCAATTCAGTCCACTCGATTTGACTTAAGTAAGCCATATCATCAAATTGTGCGACCCTGAGGGTTTCCTTTAAATGTCGGTAACGATAACTCATGTTATCACGATCAGTGAGGGGTATCTAGCAACACATCACTGTCTCCCGATATAAAAGAAATAAGTCTTCCAAGACTACACCTAAAAACAACACAAGTGTGAATCAACTCACAAGGCATGCATACTTCCTTTGCCACTGGATTGTTCTTATTGGACAAGCGTGTCAAGCTTGTAATTCCAATATGATGAGCATGATTAGATCAGATGAACACTGTCATCTGGGTATGGCCATACTCTTTTCTCAATCATCTCATCCAGGGGGCCCCTTTAGAACATCACACTCCTTAAACAAGGAGACGGCAATCCTATGTCTATCACTAGTGCCCTAACCTAACTCAAGCTCATTATCCAAGATAGTCTATAATCATTATGTTTCAAATGACATTGAACTACCTCAAAACAATGACAATCATCATTTAGAAAACACAAGTGATCTCAAGTCAGAGGAAATGTGCCACTTGTCATATACAAGGAATATTCACATTGTGACAAGCAATTGAATATCCTAGTAGGGTCTGTCCAGCACATCCAATGTACCCATGAGTCTACATCTTATTCCATGCTCGAAGCATCCTATAAGATTAGAACACATATTAGTCTTAACCATATCAAGGCTGTCTCATGTTCACCAAGATACATCGACTAAGGACTTAACTGCATGTCAGCCCAGCTGAACAGCTTTGAGACATTATTCAGAAGAACATATATTGCAGCAGACAATGTAGCTAACTGAATAATAACCATGCCTTTATAAACATAACAGTTTATTACACGATACTGTTACAATCCCAAGGCCTCAAACATTAGGCTTAAGGGCATACCCCAACAATCTCCCACTTGCACTTAATCTAATGGTTGAGAAATCTCAAACCCATATTATTACAGTGCTTCTCATGCTTCTGCTGCGCCAGAGGCTTAGTAAGCGGGTCTGCCAGATTGTCATCCGTATGAACCTTGCAGACTTTGATCTCGCCACGATCTATGATCTCCCTGATCAAATGAAACCGTCTCTGTATGTGCTTGGACTTCTGGTGCGACCGTGGTTCCTTTGCTTGTGCGATTGCTCCAGTGTTATCACAGAAGATAACCAAAGGATCTGCACTCGAAGGAACAACACCAAGTTCTCTCACGAACTTACGAATCCACACTGCCTCCTTGGATGCTTCCGAGGCTGCAACATACTCGGCTTCTGTTGTGGAATCAGCAACAGTTGACTGTTTGAAACTCTTCCACACCACTGCTCCTCCATTCAAGCTAAAAACATAGCCTGATTGCGATCGGAAATCATCCTGGTCAGACTGGAACGAAGCGTCAGTATATCCTTCTATACTGAGTTCTTCCTGACCACCATATATCAAGAACATATCTTTGGTCCTCCGCAGATATTTTAAGATGTTCTTGACTGCAATCCAGTGTGCCTGACCTGGATTACTTTGGAAACGACTGGTCACGCTTAACCCGTAAGCAACGTCTGGGCGAGTACACAACATCGCATACATAATGGATCCAATAGCCGAAGCATAAGGCGTATTGTCCATTTCATCTTTCTCAGTCTGTGTTTGTGGACACTGACTCTTCGAAAGACTCAGACCATGTCTGACTGGAAGATATCCTCGTTTAGAATTCTCTAAATGAAATCTCTCCAGGACTTTATCGATGTAAGTACTCTGGCACAGCCCGAGAAACCTCTTAGATCTATCCCTGTAGATCTTCACACCTAATACATAGGCTGCTTCTCCTAAATCTTTCATTTGGAAACATTTCCTTAACCATGCCTTCACAGCATGCATTTCAGGAATGTCATTTCCAATGATCAAGATATCATCGACGTAGAGGACTAGGAAAGTAATTATGCTCCCACTAAACCTCTTATATACACACGGGTCATCTTCGTTCTTGATGAAACCAAATTCAGTGACTGATTCATCAAAACGAATATTCCAGCTTCTCGATGCTTGTTTAAGTCCATAAATAGACTTCTTTAACTTGCATATCTTATGACGATCTGATGGATTAGTGAAACCCTCTGGTTGTGTCATATACACATCCTCATCCAGATTTCCATTAAGGAAAGCTGTTTTCACATCCATTTGCCAAATCCCATAATCGTAATATGCAGCTATCGCGAAAAGAATCCGAATAGACTTGAACATAGCTACAGGTGAGAAAGTTTCATCATAATCTATCCCGTAGATTTGTTTGAAACCTTTCGCAACTAGCCTGCCTTTATAGGTAACTACGTTACCATCCATGTCAATCTTCTTCTTGAAGATCCACTTACAGCCTATAGGGATAACTCCCGGAGGCGGATCAACCAAATCCCAAACTTGGTTATCTGACATGGAGTCCATCTCGGCGCGCATAGCTTCAAGCCATCTCGCTGACTCCGGTCCACTGACCGCATCCGCATAAGTGAGGGGTTCATCATTATCAATGATGTAGACTCCGTCATAGCGCTCAGGCTGTCGACAAATCCTTCCCGATCTTCGCGGTTCCCATGATATCTGAGCCTCAGGTTGTTGAATAACCTGATCTACTGGCTCAGGCTCATCCAACTGTGCTTGAGCACTTTGTCCTTCCTCTGGATTCTCATCCAGTTTTATTTCTCTCCCACTGGCCTCTTGCAGAAGAAACTCCTTCTCAAGAAAAATGGCCGTCCGAGCAACAAATACCTTGTTCTCTTTGGGATCGTAGAAATAATAACCCTTAGTTTCCTTAGGGTAACCGACAAAGATACATTTGTCAGATCTGCTCTCTAGTTTCCCAGAGGCGAGCTTTTTGACATAAGCCTCACAGCCCCAGATCCTGATAAATGTCAAGCCTGGCTGTTTCCCATACCATAATTCATATGGCGTCTTTGAAACGGCCTTGGATGGCACTCGGTTTAGTACTTTTGCAGCTGTTTCCAGTGCAAAACCCCAAAAGGAGTATGGAAGAGTAGCCTGACTCATCATAGAACGAACCATATCAAGTAACATTCTATTTCTCCTCTCGGACACACCATTCCATTGCGGTGTTCCTGGCGGAGTGAGCTGTGAGATAATCCCACACTCCTTCAGATAGTCAGTAAACGTATGACTCAAGTATTCTCCACCTCGATCTGAGCGAAGTGCCTTGATATTTCGGCCTAGCTGATTCTGTACTTCATTCTTGAACTCTTTGAACTTGTCAAAAGATTCACTCTTATGTCTCATCAGATAGACATAGCCATACCTACTGAAATCATCAGTAAAGGTAATGAAGTACTGATAGCCACCTCTGGCATGTTTACTAAATGGCCCACACACATCACTGTGTATAAGGTCAAGTAAACCTGAAGCCCTTTGACCTTTGTTAAGAAAAGGTGACTTCGTCATTTTGCCCATCAAACAAGCTTTGCATGTATCAATCTCCTTGTAAGAGAATGATCCCAGCAGTCCATGATCATGCAACCGCTTAATGCGTTTCTCGTTAATATGGCCTAAACGACTATGCCATAGCAAGGTGCTGTCATCAGCATTCTTGGCTTTCTTAATATCAATTTTCTGTATAGAACATTCCATGTCCAACATGTATAACCCATTGTTAATTGAACCAGTTGCATAAACAATATTATCATAAGATAAGACACACTTTGAAATATTGCATTCAAAGGAAAATCCCTTCCTGACAAGAGCAGGAATGGAGATAATATTTTTAGTAATACTGGGAACAAAATAACAATTGTCTAGTTCCAATACAATTCCAGATGGTAAAGAAATGAAATAGTCTCCTACAGCAACAGCAGCAACCCGTGCCCCGTTTCCAACTCGTAGGTCCACCTCATGCTGTCCCACCTGCCTTCTTCTCTTGAGTTCATGTACATTTGAACAAATGTGAACTCCACATGCAGTGTCCAACACCCATGATATAGAAGAAGAAAACATGACCTCAGTCACATAGATACCTGAGCCAGAAGCGAAGCTTCCCCTCTTATCTCCTTGGAGCGCTTTACAGTCCTTTTTCCAGTGACCCAGCTGGCCACAGTGGAAACACCTGTATTCCTTGGACCGCTTCACCTTCTGCTTCAGAGCCTTGCTGTAGCTCTTGACAGGGGCTTTGCCCTTCTTCCCCTTCTTCTTGTTCCTGGAAGGAACCATTAAGACAGAGGTCGAAGGCTTTCCCTTCAGAGTCTCCTCTGTAGTGAGGAGCATATTCAGCAGCTCTGCCGGAGTACAATCGATTTTGTTCATATTAAAGTTAATAATGAACGCGTCGAATGAAGGCGGGAGAGACTGCAGAATAATATCCACAGCAAGCTCCTGGTTGATGGTATGCCCCAGTTTCTCTAGAGCCTCCTTGTGCCCAATCATCTTGATGGGGTCACCAAACATGCAACATTCAAACAACGCGCTTCGAAAACATTTTGATAAATAGGTATAGCTTAGTAAACCCCTTAAGCTATCGTAGTTCGAAATTAGTTTGTTTTGGTAGATAATAGGGAAACCGAAACTAATCAACAAGAGCAACCTAGCATGCGCTTCTAGATAAGATGGAACTTTTGAACAAACTTAAACATGCGGTTCTATAGCCTCAAATAGACCTAACATGCGGTTCTACCATAAGCCATAAAGCTACTCTAAGGGAGGAACTCACCTTGCACCCTTTGAGAATAGAAAGGGTGTCCTTCCCGTTCTTCACCGGTCCAATGGTGGAATCTCACGAAGTAGGGCCCTATGAGCTTACACACATGTCATTGCAGCATCCCACACATGCGTGGGTGAATTTGAAAATAATATTAAGAGGCCAATACACAAGACAATCAAGGGGGAGGCTAGACTCCAAATTCCCTTGTTAACATAGTTTAGACTATCTAGGCTTAGGGGAAGAGAAGAGGGGATAGCTTGCTTGTCATCCCATGGCCTTGCGCCTCCTGCAGAAAATCAGCGTAAGTGCAAAGGGGCTGTCCAACAAGTATCAAAGAACCACACCAACAAGTAACAAAGAACAACAACCAAGATAGTAGAGAGACTTAGCTTAACTAGGTGGTGGCTTGGTCTCGGCATGACACCATCTTGAGTCTCGGCTGTCCAGCTCTCCCTCTTGGACTGAGGACTTGTCAAGGCTAAGGGGAAGAAGTGGCGAGAGCTTCCATCTCCAAGACAAGCGCAAGAGGTGGAATAAGGCTGAAGAGCAAGAGGGAATGGAAAGGGGGACTCTCGGCAATGGTAGGAAGGAAGGGAGGGGTTAGGTGACACACACCATTTGAAGACACACTTCAGAATTTTGAAATTTCATTCAACACTAAGAAGACATCACTTTACAAGAGGAATACATCATATAGGGGGCTGCCAACGGTTGCCTCTCTTCATGACAAGTTGAGTGGACAAGAGCAGGTTGCATCCCCTTCCCTAAGTGCATGACATGTTGACTTTGAAGGAGCTGTTTGCTGGCGCATGTTGACTGAACAGGAGCAGTTGGCTGGCGACTTTGAAGGAGCTGAAGGAGTTGTCATTCTTCAGTCAATGGATGCAGCATCTTGGAGAATGGAACTCTTCATTGTGGTGGCGTGTGCAGGCTGAAAGAAGTTGTGATTCTGCAGAGTTGTTGGCGCAGCTTCTTGAGGCTGAAATTCTGCAAAGTTGTTGGCGCATGATGGATGTAAGGGGCTGCAAAAGCTGGTGTATGAATGGTCTTGTCCACTTTGCTTCAAAGAGGAAGGGGCGGTTGGAGTCAAATCCCTCTCTTGGCTGCCAACTAGGATGGTGGAGTGTTGGGTACTTGTGGTGATGTCTCTTTGAATTGGATGGGCTGATCTTCTCTTGGGCTGATGGCCCAAGGCATCTCTTGGGGTTGTCTTGACCTGATTTTGACTTGCATTCCAAGAATGGAGTTGACCTATACTATTACATTAATTTCATGCACTAACCTACTATACATAAGTGGCGGATCCTAGGCATGTAACTACATGGTGTAATGGGAGGGTGGATCTAACCTACCATATGATGCACCCTAGTCTAAGACAAAATAAGCAACAAAAGGGGGTCCTAAGGAAGCCATATCTAATGGCTAGGATAGCCATACCGAGAGGGCTTCTTTCGGACCCGAGTGGACCTCCGAAGGTCCTGCTTTGGTCCCACATCAGCTCTCCCGGGGTGGGAAAAATTCTCCTCTGGAGAATTATCTTTGTACCCTTGGAGAAGCTCGGGTGCGGACCTAGCAAGCTCAGCCTCGGGGAGCCAGGCCTCCTCACCATCAGTAAATTTGATGCGGTAATAAAGCTGTACCTCATCAGGGGTGAGTCGGGTCTGGTCCTCGAGTATAGCCTCAATCTCTGATTCGTGGCAAGTGTCTGGTTCTTGTATAGAGAGAGGCGGATGATACAGCGTCAGATCCTCCACATTGATGGTGGAGGATATCCCCAGTTCTGGTGGTAGGTCCAGGAGGTAGGCATTATTGTTGACCTTCTTCAGAATAGTGAAGGGCCCGATGCCCTTGGCGTCCAACTTGCGGCCGGGTCCTTGGATGCGCTCCTCACGGACCCGCAACATTACCTGATCCCCTACAGAAAATACCTTCTCTCGGCGATGTTTATTAGTATCATCACGATATTGATTGACAGAGTCCTGAATCTTACTGAATAGCTCATGATGTAATTGCGAAATATGGAAAGCATAATCTCGGGCCGAAATAGAGGTCTTGCAATGTCTAGGGGCAGAAAATAGGTCAATGGGCTTGTTAGGCTGGTATCCTAAGTTTGCCTGGAAGGGAGACAGACCAGTAGTCCTGTTAGGAACACTATTGTAGGAAAACTCAGCTGTAGGCAACAGCTTGTCCCAATCACTGGGGTGTTCTCCTACGAGACTCCTAAGGATGCTCCCGAGTGATCGGTTGACCACTTCGGTCTGCCCATCCGTCTGGGGATGGTAGGCCGTTGAGAACTTCAGTTTTGTGCCTAGAAGAGCCCATAGTGTCCTCCAGAAATGACTAACAAATCTAGTATCTCTATCCGAAACTATAGTGAGAGGGGTACCATGCTGCCTAACAATGTCTCTAAAGAAGATCCTAGCCATATGTGAGGCATCGGTAGTTTTAGTGCAAGGTATGAAATGAGCCATTTTTGTGAACCGGTCTACCACAACATAAATGGAGTCATGCCTAGCAGCAGTCCTAGGCAATCCTAGAACAAAGTCCATACTAATGTCCTGCCACGGTGCCTGGGGAATAGGCAGAGGGGTATACAGTCCAAAATTGTGCTTCTGGACTTTAGTGGATTGACAGGTTCCACAGTGCCTAACTACCTTGGCCACATCTCGGTAGAGTTGAGGCCAAAAGAATCTTTCCTCGACCAAGGCACGGGTCTTCTCTCGACCATGGTGCCCAGCAGACCCTCCTCCATGGAGTTCCCAAATTAGGAAATCCCGGATTGAGGACTTAGGCACACAGAGTGTTGGCCCAAGGAAGAGATACCCATCCCTAAGGGTGTACATGGGGTGACTCATATTATCTCTAGTCATATCATCATAAATAGCAGAAAAGTCAGGGCAATCTAGGTAAGCAGCTTTCATTTGTTCAAATCCTACAAGTTCAGCATGCATAGTTTGTAAAATGAAGACTACCCTACTTAGAGCATCAGCAACTTTGTTGTTAGATCCAGATTTGTGTTTTAAGACAAAAGTGTACTGTTGTAAATATTCTACCCACTTGGCATGTCTAGCATTGAGTTTTCTTTGGGCACTAAGGTAAGACAGGGCTTGGTGGTCACTATTTAAAGTAAACTCATGGTGGAGAAGGTAGTGCCGCCAATGCCTCAAAGATTGAACTACGGCATAGAACTCTTTGTCGTAGGTTGAGTATTTCTGCTTGGCCTCATTCAGCTTTTCACTGAAGAAGGCAATAGGGTGACCTTCTTGGCTGAGGGTCCCACCTATGCCAATGCCAGAAGCATCACAATCAACCTCAAAGACCTTGCCAAAGTCAGGCAATCTTAAAACAGGGGCAGAGGTCATCCTACTCTTAAGCTCAGTGAAAGCCCTATTGGCAGACTTGGTCCAACTAAAGTCCCCTTGTTTCATGCAATTGGTGATAGGAGCTACTATGGTGCTAAAATTCCGTATGAACCTACGGTAGAAGGTAGCAAGGCCATGAAAACTCCTAACTTCAGTAAGGGTCTTGGGCTCTGGCCAGTCTAATATGGCTTGGACTTTAGATGGGTCCGCTTGAAGCCCAAGGTCAGAAACAATAAACCCTAGAAAGACAACTTTGGGAGATAGAAAAGAACATTTCTTCAGGTTGACATACAGCTTTTCATCTCTAAGAAGGGTTAGAGTCTGCCTTAAGTGCCCTAGGTGCTCCTTTTGTGACTTACTATAGATAAGTATGTCATCAAAGTATACAACTAGGAACTTCCCTATGTAGGGTCTAAGCACTTGGGTCATAAGCCTCATAAATGTGGAAGGGGCATTGGTTAGCCCGAAGGGCATGACTAACCATTCATATAAGCCGTCTTTGGTTTTGAAGGCGGTCTTCCACTCATCCCCTTCTCTAATCCTAACCTGATGATATCCACTCCTGAGGTCAAGCTTGGAAAACCATTTGGACCCTACTAGCATATCTAGCATGTCATCAAGCCTAGGTATGGGGAACCTATACTTGATGGTAATCTTGTTGATAGCTCTACAATCTATACACATGCGCCAGCTGCCATCCTTCTTTGGGGTAAGAAGGGCTGGGACGGCGCAGGGACTTAGGCTTTCCCTGATGTAACCCTTACACAATAAATCATCTACTTGTCTCTTGAGCTCCTCATGCTCGGTAGGGTTCATCCTATAGTGGGGTAGGTTGGGAAGAGAGGATCCAGGAACTAGGTCTATGGCATGTTGTATATCCCTAAGGGGTGGCAGTCCTTCAGGGAGGTCCTCTGGAGTGAGCTCACTAAACTCTTGGAGCAAGGATTCTACTTCTGGGGGAGGCTTCTCATCCACTTCAGGGTTGGTTTCTTTGATGACTAAGGTGTAAAGGGGTTGATCTTCTATAATTTCCTTAGTGAAGGTTTGAGGCCTTATAAGTTGTATGGTAGGCTGGTCTTTCTTGGGTTCCTCTATCTTACCCTTACTAGTTGTGGCTCTAAGTTCTTTGGGGAGAGAGGGTTTGAGCCTAATCTTTTGATCTTTATGGGTGAAGACATAGGTATTGGTCCGACCGTAGTGGACAACATCCATGTCATACAACCAAGGGCGTCCTAAAAGGATTTGGGCTACATCCATAGTAAGGACATCACACCAGACCTTATCCTCATATGTACCAAACTGGATAGGTACGAGGCACCTATGGGTCACAGGGACACTGGTTTGGTTAACCCAGGAGATATTGTAAGGACTAGGTCGGGGTTCCATCTTGAGGTTCAGTTTTGTAGCAGCTATGTGGGAGACAGCATTGAGGCTGCTTCCACCATCAATGACCACCTTGCACATGTGACCATGGCATTTGGTGTAGGTGTGGAAGATACTGGTTCGGCGCCAGTCCTCAGTGGGGGTAGGTTTGACAAGGGTACATCTAACTACCCCTAAGGTGTTGAAGATATCATCACTACTGTCATAGTCATTGACTTCAACCTCTTGATCAGGGTCTTCCTCAAGGGTGGGCTCAGGGTCTATGTCTTCCTCAGTTAGGACCATGACCTTCATGACCTTCTTAGGACACTCTTTTGCAAAATGTCCCTTCTGCCTACAGTTATAACAAGTGGGGATGGAGTTGTCTGTAGTTTGAGCAGTTCTTGGTTTTGGGTTTGAGCTAGAAGGCAAGTGCATAGGAGCTGGCCTATAGATGGGCCGGGGAGGGAGGGCTTCCTTTCTATTCTTAAGTTCTTGTTCAACTTCTATGGCCCTTTGATAAGCTATCTCCGGGGTATCTAACTGAAAATAGGTCAAGGCCCTCTTAATGTCAGGTCTAAGGCCATTCTTGAATCGACTTAGGATCATACCTTGGTCTTCCTTGGCTTCACACCTAATGAGAAGTTCTTCTAGCTTAGATTGATAGGCTTCTACAGTAGAGGAGCCTTGAGTGTGACTATTAAGTTCATCCTTAAGCTTTTGCATGAAACCAGGTGGGACATACTTTTGCCTAAGTAGGTATTTCATTTCATCCCAAGATTCAACGGGTGGCTTACCATCCCTTTCTATAGTTCTTTCGACATGGGTCCAGTAGAGTCTAGCGGATCCTTCTAATAGGCACTTTGTGAACCTAACCTTACTTTCATGGTGCATAAGGCTATATTCAAAGTATTGGTCTAACTTTGTGGCCCAATCTAGGAACTCCTTGGGGTTAAGAGACCCACCAAAAGTAGGGGGGTTGATCTTGATGGCACGTTGCACATCATACTCTCTAGGTCTATGATAGGGGGCTTGAGGGGCATGAGGCCCTTCCCATTCGGTTTGAGCATGATTGACTCTAGGGGTGTGTGAAGGAGATCCTTGAACATTTGGTTCCCTTGGGTGGGATCCACTATTAGGTCGGCTAGTGGTTTGGGGATCCATTTTAGAGTTAGACTCTAGGGTGTTAAGCCTATTGTCTATGACACCTATGGAATGTTGAAGGGTTGCTAGGGTCTCTCTAAGGGAGGCCATTTCAATTGAGAGGGCACTCACCTCATGGTCAATAGCTTGATTGAGACCATAGGGGGCACCGGATCTAGTAGCCATTTTCGAAATGAGTAAAGTTTTGAAAATAGACCCTAAGGTGATAAATATAGCTAGTCAAATTCTTTCAAGCACCTAGGTCCAAAAATCGCCTTAGTAGTAGGAAAATAAAGTTTTGGTCTTATAAAATCCTACTCTAAGAGCCTAAGCTCTGATACCAAGATGATGGGGTCACCAAACATGCAACATTCAAACAACGCGCTTCGAAAACATTTTGATAAATAGGTATAGCTTAGTAAACCCCTTAAGCTATCGTAGTTCGAAATTAGTTTGTTTTGGTAGATAATAGGGAAACCGAAACTAATCAACAAGAGCAACCTAGCATGCGCTTCTAGATAAGATGGAACTTTTGAACAAACTTAAACATGCGGTTCTATAGCCTCAAATAGACCTAACATGCGGTTCTACCATAAGCCATAAAGCTACTCTAAGGGAGGAACTCACCTTGCACCCTTTGAGAATAGAAAGGGTGTCCTTCCCGTTCTTCACCGGTCCAATGGTGGAATCTCACGAAGTAGGGCCCTATGAGCTTACACACATGTCATTGCAGCATCCCACACATGCGTGGGTGAATTTGAAAATAATATTAAGAGGCCAATACACAAGACAATCAAGGGGGAGGCTAGACTCCAAATTCCCTTGTTAACATAGTTTAGACTATCTAGGCTTAGGGGAAGAGAAGAGGGGATAGCTTGCTTGTCATCCCATGGCCTTGCGCCTCCTGCAGAAAATCAGCGTAAGTGCAAAGGGGCTGTCCAACAAGTATCAAAGAACCACACCAACAAGTAACAAAGAACAACAACCAAGATAGTAGAGAGACTTAGCTTAACTAGGTGGTGGCTTGGTCTCGGCATGACACCATCTTGAGTCTCGGCTGTCCAGCTCTCCCTCTTGGACTGAGGACTTGTCAAGGCTAAGGGGAAGAAGTGGCGAGAGCTTCCATCTCCAAGACAAGCGCAAGAGGTGGAATAAGGCTGAAGAGCAAGAGGGAATGGAAAGGGGGACTCTCGGCAATGGTAGGAAGGAAGGGAGGGGTTAGGTGACACACACCATTTGAAGACACACTTCAGAATTTTGAAATTTCATTCAACACTAAGAAGACATCACTTTACAAGAGGAATACATCATATAGGGGGCTGCCAACGGTTGCCTCTCTTCATGACAAGTTGAGTGGACAAGAGCAGGTTGCATCCCCTTCCCTAAGTGCATGACATGTTGACTTTGAAGGAGCTGTTTGCTGGCGCATGTTGACTGAACAGGAGCAGTTGGCTGGCGACTTTGAAGGAGCTGAAGGAGTTGTCATTCTTCAGTCAATGGATGCAGCATCTTGGAGAATGGAACTCTTCATTGTGGTGGCGTGTGCAGGCTGAAAGAAGCTGTGATTCTGCAGAGTTGTTGGCGCAGCTTCTTGAGGCTGAAATTCTGCAAAGTTGTTGGCGCATGATGGATGTAAGGGGCTGCAAAAGCTGGTGTATGAATGGTCTTGTCCACTTTGCTTCAAAGAGGAAGGGGCGGTTGGAGTCAAATCCCTCTCTTGGCTGCCAACTAGGATGGTGGAGTGTTGGGTACTTGTGGTGATGTCTCTTTGAATTGGATGGGCTGATCTTCTCTTGGGCTGATGGCCCAAGGCATCTCTTGGGGTTGTCTTGACCTGATTTTGACTTGCATTCCAAGAATGGAGTTGACCTATACTATTACATTAATTTCATGCACTAACCTACTATACATAAGTGGCGGATCCTAGGCATGTAACTACATGGTGTAATGGGAGGGTGGATCTAACCTACCATATGATGCACCCTAGTCTAAGACAAAATAAGCAACAAAAGGGGGTCCTAAGGAAGCCATATCTAATGGCTAGGATAGCCATACCGAGAGGGCTTCTTTCGGACCCGAGTGGACCTCCGAAGGTCCTGCTTTGGTCCCACATCACATCTTCAGCACGTGAGCTCCCACTGGGCTCCCTTCAGCCAGTTTGCTCTCAAAGAAGAGCTTAGTCAAATTATAGCGTTCTGTCCTCGCCTGTGCAGCATACAGCATCTTGAGGTTCGCTATAATCTCTATAGCCGACATATCCTCATGCTGACGCTGCAGCGGTGGCGTCATAGACGCTAGCATCAGGCAAGCGACATCAATGCTATCATTGACGTGCTTTTCATAGGCTTCCCGAACCGCCCTTGCGGCGTTCGGAGCGGGCTGAGGCGGTATCGCCGTCTCGAGGACATACAGTTTCCTCTCTGCCTTAAGAACAATCTTAAGGTGTCCAAACCAGTCAGAGAAGTTCGGCCCAGCAAACTTCTCCCTTTCCAGTAGGGATCGCACATTGAAGTTCATGGTGTTCGTTGCTGCAGGTATCTACAACAATACAAGAACAGCAAGGTCAGTATCAATGTTAAGAATCAATCAGGACTTAAGAAAGATTCTTTTTCTCACTATTTTATCTGACTGAAAAATCCATTAAACAGTCCGAAAGAGTAAACACTCTTTTAGTGAGATGGGATCCAGATTTCATACTTGGTCTCCGCGTCCCGCTCAGGCGAGATAAGATGCACAGAGAGTACAAGCACTAATCTCTGGTAGGCTGTCCCAGCCAATCGCCAACCCGTGCGATTCCCCTTCATCTGGGCAATCCAGCAGTCTGTGCCAACTGAGTTGGTACAACACAGTCTCTGATCCCACAGATGGCTGCCTCCATGTGCTACCATATGCGCCACATATGTAGCCTACATGGTCAAGCTGACCCGACCTACTCCCTGGACCACCATGTGCTATGCTGAGCAACGAGAAGGGATAAATCCCTACTCTGTAACACACAGGTGTAATCCCACACCGTCTGAAGATAGATGGACGTGCCCACTGAGTGGGTACAACACGGCTCCAACGATAGTCAGAATAGTGAGGTTTCGCGTCAGAAGGCTTACGAGCTTGATATTTTAGCGTTGGATTTTAACGGTCTTTTATCTTCCTTACTATCAAGCAATTCCTATGGTGATAGCAGAAGATAAACTAATCATGCAATTCTAATATTTAAACAATAAATAAAAGAAAGCATGAATCTTATGTGGTAAAAGCCCATAGCCCTAAGTAAGACCTTAATTTAACTTAAGTCTTGACTTGCTTTTGCTTCATGGGGCTTTTGCTGCTCATCTGGCCCAAACCAGGGCCCAAGCGCCAACTGCAGTACAGGTGCGCCCACCAGGTAAACGCGCCTGGTCCCAGAGTCGAACCCTGGACCTCCCACCTGGTCTAGCCACTGCTGCATGCGCCTCTGCCAAGTGTGCTCTGTGCTCTTGTCTAATTAAATTACAAATTTAACTATCTAGACAAGATTGACACGCAGGTCAATTACACATTATAAATTAATTAAACTGTGATTCGCAGATCACAAAAATAAAAATTAATTTACAATTAATTCCCAGGCACGCAGGCCCCAGCACAGCACACGTTAAGAACGGGCAGCCCACATAAGAATAAATAGACAAACACATGGCATCAATCAACATGTGATCCAGTCATTAAAATAAAATTTTCGAAAAACCCCATGGGCATCAATTTTATTTTGCTTATATGCCCTACAACCTTACAACGGTCCATTACTAGGGATCCACTCATCCAACCTAGTCAGATCCACTGCCCTTACATGCACCAAGTCCTAACTGACTTGAGTCGACCATAAGGTCAACCATGCATGCGCCAGGGCTGAACAACCACAATGAGGTCTGGCAAGCGGGTGTGACCCCGGGCCTAACTCATGTGTGTTCATGGGTTGCCTCAATCAGACATCGCTACATGCCTGTCTGCAGCCGACCTGTAGCCACCACGTGCTTGCGCACAGGTGCTACCTGGTCAACCCATCAAGGCTGTCAGATGGTCTGATCAGACTTTTGGATCCAACCTAGGGGGTGACTTCAACCCTAATAACCCGTCTAAGGGTTTACTGCAAGGCCTTAGATCTAATAATGTCGCGCAAGTGAAATGGTTTTTAAAACATAACATCATGCGCCAACAACATGCGCCAAGGAAACATACATATAGTTTCGGATATGCAAACTTAACATGTAAGTTTTCGCATGGTGAAGATCTAAGCATACAAATGAATACATGGATCACACAGCAATCATATGATCATATAAAACTCAGCTCTGATACCAATTGAAGGGACCCCTAGATAAGGGGGTCGAAACCCTAATAGGTGGCGCAACAATGTCTCTAGCGGAATCTAAGGCTTCTAATAGATCTTTATATGTCATATAATCAACTTTAGTATGATTGAATAGAAGAAACGAATTCATACCATAGCCATTTCAAGATGGCGCCTTGGAAGCAAAAGTTGCAAGCGCCTCTTCTCCAAAGTCTCGCACACAAGATGAACAATGTGCTTCTTCCTTGGTGCTCCTTGTGCTAGCAAGGTTCCAAGGTTGTCTTGCCGAATGGAAAGGAAAGGAGATGATGATTTCTTCTCTTGGCCGAATCCTCCTCAACGTCAAAGCGTCGCCACACACAAAAACGTTTAGAGGAATAATCCCGAGTGGCGAGAATAGAGAGCACTCTATTCGGTCGTGAACCATCTCCAAGTGGAGATCATGGTTACTAAAAATAGCAACCACGCATCGCCCCAACGTTCACGCCAAGTGAACATGTCGCCACACCTTGAACCATGCGCTCATTTCATGAGCCGGTTCAATTTTGGTTCGGTTTAAGAACCAATCAAGCCTAGCAATCAAGTCTAGATCTCAAATAAACCCTAAGGCTCCAGATCTAACCGTTCATCTCTTGATGCTTCTGATCTGACCAATCTAGCATCCATTCTCTCGATCGAAGCTTACCGATCTCAAGCCCTAATCAATCAAACATGATCAGACTAGATCTCACTTACAATCAGAGATAAAAACCTTTTAAACTGAACCTAACCAATTCAGTCCACTCGATCTGACTTAAGTAAGCCATATCATCAAATTGTGCGACCCTGAGGGTTTCCTTTAAATGTCGGTAACGATAACTCACGTTATCACGATCAGTGAGGGGTATCTAGCAACACATCACTGTCTCCCGATATAAAAGAAATAAGTCTTCCAAGACTACACCCAAAAACAACACAAGTGTGAATCAACTCACAAGGCATGCATACTTCCTTTGCCACTGGATTGTTCTTATTGGACAAGCGTGTCAAGCTTGTAATTCCAATATGATGAGCATGATTAGATCAGATGAACACTGTCATCTGGGTATGGCCATACTCTTTTCTCAATCATCTCATCCAGGGGGCCCCTTTAGAACATCACACTCCTTAAACAAGGAGACGGCAATCCTATGTCTATCACTAGTGCCCTAACCTGACTCAAGCTCATTATCCAAGATAGTCTATAATCATTATGTTTCAAATGACATTGAACTACCTCAAAACAATGACAATCATCATTTAGAAAACACAAGTGATCTCAAGTCAGAGGAAATGTGCCACTTGTCATATACAAGGAATATTCACATTATGACAAGCAATTGAATATCCTAGTAGGGTCTGTCCAGCACATCCAATGTACCCATGAGTCTACATCTTATTCCATGCTCGAAGCATCCTATAAGATTAGAACACATATTAGTCTTAACCATATCAAGGCTGTCTCATGTTCACCAAGATACATCGACTAAGGACTTAACTGCATGTCAGCCCAGCTGAACAGCTTTGAGACATTATTCAGAAGAACATATATTGCAGCAGACAATGTAGCTAACTGAATAATAACCATGCCTTTATAAACATAACAGTTTATTACACGATACTGTTACAATCCCAAGGCCTCAAACATTAGGCTTAAGGGCATACCCCAACAATAATCTATCCCGTAGATTTGTTTGAAACCTTTCGCAACTAGCCTGCCTTTATAGGTAACCACGTTACCATCCATGTCAATCTTCTTCTTGAAGATCCATTTACAGCCTATAGGGATAACTCCCGGAGGCGGATCAACCAAATCCCAAACTTGGTTATCTGACATGGAGTCCATCTCGGCTCGCATAGCTTCAAGCCATCTAGCTGACTCCGGTCCACTGACCGCATCCGCATAAGTAAGGGGTTCATCATTATCAATGATGTAGACTCCGTCATAGCGCTCGAGCTGTCGACGGATCCTTCCCGATCTTCGCGGTTCCCGTGATATCTGAGCCTCAGATTGTTCAGTAACCTGTTCTACCGGCTCAGGCTCATCCAACTGTGCTTGACTACTTTGTCCTTCCTCTGGATTCTCATCCAGCTTTATTTCTCTCCCACTGGCCTCTTGCAGAAGAAACTCCTTCTCAAGAAAAATGGCCGTCCGAGCAACAAATACCTTGTTCTCTTTGGGATCGTAGAAATAATAACCCTTAGTTTCCTTAGGGTAACCGACAAAGATACATTTCTCAGATCTGCTCTCTAGTTTCCCAGAGGCGAGCTTTTTGACATAAGCCTCGCAACCCCAGATCTTAATAAATGTCAAGCTAGGCTGTTTCCCATACCATAATTCATATGGGGTCTTTGAAACTGCCTTGGATGGCACTCGGTTTAGTACCTTTGCAGCTGTTTCTAGTGCAAATCCCCAAAAGGAGTAAGGTAGAGTAGCCTGACTCATCATAGAATGAACCATATCAAGTAACGTTCTATTTCTCCTCTCGGACACACCATTCCATTGCGGTGTTCCTGGCGGAGTGAGCTGTGAGATAATCCCACACTCCTTTAGATAGTCAGTAAACTCATGACTTAGGTATTCTCCACCTCGATCAGAACGAAGTGCCTTGATATTTCGGCCCAGCTGATTCTGTACTTCATTCTTGAACTCTTTGAACTTATCAAAAGATTCACTTTTATGTCTCATAAGATAGACATAACCATATCTACTGAAATCATCAGTAAAGGTAATGAAGTATTGATAGCCACCCCTGGCATGTTTACTAAATGGCCCACACACATCACTGTGTATAAGGTCAAGTAAACCTGAAGCCCTTTGACCTTTCTTAAGAAAAGGAGACTTCGTCATTTTGCCCATTAAACAAGCTTTGCATGTATCAATCTCCTCATAGGAGAATGATCCCAGCAGTCCATGATCATGCAACCGCTTAATGTGCTTCTTGTTAATATGGCCTAAACGACTATGCCATAGCAAGGTGCTGTCATCAGCATACTTGGCTTTCTTATTATCAATGTTTTGTATAGAACATTCCATGTCCAACATGAATAACCCATTGCTAATTGATCCAGTAGCATAAACAATATTATCTAAAGATAAAACACACTTTGAAATATTGCATTCAAAGGAAAACCCTTTCCTGACAAGAGCAGGAATAGAGATAATATTTTTGGTAATGCTAGGAACAAAATAACAATTGTTCAGTTCTAATACAAGTCCAGATGGTAATGAGATGTAATATTCTCCTACAGCAACAGCAGCAACCCGTGCCCCGTTTCCAACTCGTAGGTCCACCTCATGCTGTCCCACCTGTCTTCTTCTCTTGAGTTCCTGTACATTTGAACAAATGTGAACTCCACATGCAGTGTCTAACACCCATGAAATAGAAGAAGAAAACATGACCTCAATCACATAAATACCTGAGCCAGAAGCGATGCTTCCCTTCTTGTCTCCTTGGAGCGCTTTACAGTCCTTTTTCCAGTGACCCAGCTGGCCACAGTGGAAACATCTGTATTCCTTTGACCGCTTAACCTTCTGTTTCAGCGCCTTGTTGTAGTTCTTGACTGGGGCTTTGCCCTTCTTCCCCTTCTTCTTGTTCCTAGAAGGAACCATTAAGACAGAGGTTGAAGGCTTTCCCTTCAGAGTCTCCTCAGTAGTCAAGAGCATATTCAGCAATTCTGCCGGAGTACAGTCGATTTTGTTCATATTAAAGTTAATGATGAACGCATCGAAAGAGGGCGGTAGAGACTGCAGAATAATATCTACAGCAAGCTCCTGATTGATGGTATGTCCCAGTTTCTCTAGAGCCTCCTTGTGCCCAATCATCTTGGGCACGTGAGCTCCCACTGGACTCCCTTCAGCCAGTTTGCTCTGAAAGAACAGCTTGGTCAAGTTATAGCGCTCAGTCCTCGCCTGTGCAGCATACAACATCTTGAGGTTTGCTATAATTTCTATAGCAGACATATCCTCATGCTGACGCTGCAGCGGTGGCGTCATAGACGCTAGCATCAGGCAAGCGACATCAATGCTATCATTGACATGCTTTTCATAGGCTTCCCGAACCGCCCTTGCGGCGTTCGGAGCGGGTTGAGGTGGTATCGCCGTCTCAAGGACATACAGTTTCCTCTCTGCCTTAAGAACAATCTTAAGGTGTCCGTACCAGTCTAAGAAGTTTGGCCCAGCAAACTTCTCCCTTTCCAGTAGGGATCGCACATTGAAGTTCATGGTGTTCGTTGCTGCAGGAATCTACAACAATGCAAGAACAGCAAGGTCAGTATCAATGTATACAATCAATCCAGGACTTAAGAAAGATTCTTTTTCTCACTATTTTATCTGACTGAAAAATCCATTAAACAGTCCGAAAGAGTAACACTCTTTTAGTGAGATGGGATCCAGATTTCATACTTGGTCTCCGCGTCCCGCTCAGGCGAGATAAGATGCACAGAGAGTACAAGCACTAATTTCTGGTAGGCAGTCCCTGCCAATCGCCAACCCGTGCGATTCCCCTTCATCTGGGCAATCCAGCAGACTGTGCCAACTGAGTTGGTACAACACAGTCTCTGATCCCACAGATGGCTGCCTCCATATAGCTAACATATGCCCCATATGTAGCCTACATGGTCAAGCGAACCTGACCTACTCCCTGGACCACCACGTGCTATGCTGAGCAACGAGAAGCGATAAATCCCTTCTCTGTAACACGCAGGTGTAATCACACACCGTCTGAAGATAGATGGGCGTGCCCACTGAGTGGGTACAACACGGCCCCAACGATAGTCAGAACAGTGAGGTTTCACGTCAGAAGGCTTTACGTGCTTGATATTTAACGTTGGATTTTAACGGTCTTTTATCTTCTCAACTATCATGCAATTCCTATGGTGATAGGAGAAGATAAATAAATCATGCAATTCTAATTATATAAACAATAAATAGAAAGCATGCTGATCTTATGTGGTAAAAGCCCATTAAGCCTAAGTAAGACCTTAACCTAACTTAAGTCTTCACTTGCTTTTCTTCATGGGGCTTTTGCTTCTCATATGGCCCAACATAGGGCCCAAGCGCCAACTGCAGCTCAGGTGCACCCACCAGGGAAAATGCGCCTGTCCTAGGGTCGAACCCTAGACCTCCCGTCTGGTCAAGCCACTGCTGCATGCGCCTCTGCCAAGTGTGCTCTGTGCTCTTGTCTGATTAAAATACAATTTAATCTATCTAGACAAGATTGACTCGCAGGTCAATTACAGTTTATAAATTAAATAAAATGTGATGCGCAGATCACAATAAAAATTAATTTATAAATTTTAACCAGGCTCGCAGGCCCCAGCACAGCACACATTAAACACGGGCAGCCCACATAAGATTAAATAAACAAGCAAATGGCATCAATCATCATGTGATCCAATCAAGAAATTAAATTTTTGAAAAACCCCATTGGCATCAATTTTAATTTCCTTATACGCCCTACTACCTTACAATGGTCCATTACTAGGGATCCACTCATCAGTCCTAGTCAGATCCACTGCCCTTACATGCACCAAGTCCTAACTGACTTGAGTCGACCTAGTGGTCAACTATGCATGCGCCATGGGCTGAACAACCTACATGAGTTTTGGCAAGCGGGTGTGACCCCGGGCCTAACTCATGCGTGTTCACTGGTTGTCTCAACCAGACCTCGCTACACGCCTTTGATGCAGTCGACCTATAGCCACCTTATGCTTGCGCATAGGTGCCATCTGGTCGACCCATCTAGGCTGTCAGATGGTCTGATCAGACTAGTTGGATCTTAACTAGAGATGACTTCAACCCTACTAACCCGTCTAAGGACTTATAGCAGGCGGCACTTAGATCTAAGGTGAGTCGCGCAAGTAAAGAAGTTTTTGAGAAAAACTAAATGGATGCGCCAACCAGATACATGCGCTAATGATAAAAATCATACATCATGTAGTTTTCGCATGAATAACTTTCGCATGTAGTTTAGATCTAAGGTGTTGCCAAACATGGATCACTAAAGTTAAGCAATCATACAAACATGCATATAACTTTGCTCTGATACCAATTGAAAGTCCCCTAAGAAACGGGGAGCGAAACCCTAATAGGCGCATATGGAGGTTTTCATGCAGCGGAAGGGGTTTCTAGGGATCGAATGCATGATATATGATCAACTTTAAAATCAATTGCATAGAATGGTAGCGACTCATACCATGGCCATCGCTTGGATGGTGTCTAGGAAGAAGAGAGAACGATGGGGTTCTCCTCCAAAGCGCCACACACAAGATGATCGATGGCTTGCTCCTTGGACGCTCCTTGTGCTAGCAAGGTTCTCCAAGTGACCTTGTCGTGTGAGAAGGGATGAAGAAGATGAGATCCACTGCTTGGCGATTCTTCCTTGTCGTCAAAGCCTCTTCCACGAAAATGCCCAAAAAAAAATTACACGAGAAGAGAGGGGCGACAACAATAGGAGTGAAGAGGTGAGGCGTGGTCACGTATGTGATCATGCTTTCTGAAAATAGAAAGCCACTCCTCAACATGCGATCAAGGGTTTTTCCCAATCGCATATTTCTCTTAACTTGAACCGTGCGCTCACATGATGAGCTGGTTCAATTTTGTTTGGTTCAAAGACCAATTAACCCAAGCTATTAGTCCAGATCACATTAAACCCTAAGGTTCTTGATCTGACCGTTGATCTCTTGATGCTCCTGATCTCACCGATCTAGCATCCATTCTCTTAATCGAAGCTTACCGATCTCAAGCCCTAATCAATCAAACATGATCAGACCAGATCTCACTCACAATCAGAGATTAAATCCCTTTAAACTGAACCTAAACAATTCAGTCCACACGATCTGACTTAAGTAAGCCATATCATCAAATTGTGCGACCCTAAGGGTTTCCTTTAAATGTCGGTGACGATAACTTACGTCATCACGATCAGTGAGAGGTATCTAGCAACACATCACTGTCTCCCGATATAAAAGAAAGAGTCTTCCAAGACTACACCCAAACCACAGCACAAGTGTGAATCCACTTCACCAGGCATACATGATTCCTTTGCCACTGGATGTTCTTATTGGACAAGCGTGTCAAGCCTGTAGCTCCAATATGATGAGCATGATTAGATCAGATGAACATAGTCACCTGGGTATGGCCATACACTTTCTCAATCATCTCATCCAGGGGGGCCCCTTTAGAACATCACACTCCAAACAAGGAGACGGCAATCCTATATCTATCACTAGCGCCCTAACATGACTCAAGTTCACCATCCAAGATAGTCTATAACCATTATGTTTCAAATGATATTGAACTACCTCAAAACAATGACAATCATCATTTAGAAACACAAGTGATTTCAAGTCAGAGGACATGTGCCACTTGTTGCAAACAAGGATTATTCACATTGTGACAAGCAATTGAATATCCTAGTAGGGTCTGTCCAGTACATCCAATGTACCCATGAGTCTACATCTTATTCCATGCTCGAAGCATCCTATAAGATTAGAACACACATTAGTCTTAACCATATCAAGGCTGTCTCATGTTCACCAAGATATCTCGACTAAGGACAAAAGTACATGTCAGCCTAGCTGAACAGCTTTGAGACATTATTCAGAAGCACATGTATTGCAGCAGACAATGTAACAAACTGAATAACAACCATTGCCTTTATAAACAAAAGAGTTTATACATGATACTGATAGTATCCCAAGGCCTCAAACATTAGCCTTAAGGGCATACCCCAACAATATCATCTCCTCTATAAAAGTCTCAATGCATCAGTTCCCTAAAAAGATCCGAATCACACAATAATTCGATCAGAGGCTAAACGATCAGTATGAGAACTCGAGTTTCAAGGTGTGTGACCCTGTAGGTTATTCAGACGTTGGTAGTGATGACATCATCACAAGCAATGAGTGGCACATAGTAGTACATCATTACTACCCAAGTCATCAGAATGGTGTCATCATCGACATCCCTTAAAACTGCAACAAAGTACAAGTGCAGCTTTGTCCTTTTGCCAACTGATGTCCAGATTGAGCAAGTGTGTCACACTTGTTAATCCCAATAATATGGCATGACTAAATCAGGTTCTCACCTAGGTATGGTCATACACTTTCAGTCATCCATATAGGGGCGCCATGGACAATCAAGCTTCCCCGTAAGGAAGGGGCAAATCCTCTATTGGCATATTGAATCCCTCATACGGCTTATGACATACCCAATGACAACCGTTATGACTTCCCTTTTACGGCGAAGCGTTAGGTTGCATCAAAGTACATCAATCACTATATAGAGATACCAATGCCCTCAAGTATAGGACAAGCGCAACTCTGTCACTGTGATATTCATCTCGTGACACCGAGATGAATCCTCATGGTGGGTCGATCCAGTATATCTCCCTTGATATACCCATATGCCTGCGTTAGTAACCCCTGCTCAACCAGCGCATATACTAGTCTCAAGCGAATCATAACTGTCCCATATTCACCATGATTCTCGACTAGGGATAAACATAGAGACTAGATAAAATCTATCTCTTAGGGACATTGTATATGCAAATGTACATATGTGCAGATGTACAAACTTGCATGACAACGAAAATGCCAGGATAACTCATCTATCTACTAGATGTGATACACATATCCCAATGGACATTGTTTATGACAGAGATGCCAGGTTCACTGGTAACTTCTAGACATCCTTGTTCAAGACTCTTGGTTCCGAGCTCAAGTTTTCTACAGCGAACCATCCTTAGACCGATGGCCAAATGGAGAATAAATGCTCTACTAGAAGAATACCTTCATCACTTTGTGTCGGCAACCAGCGCAACTAGGTGTCTCTCCTTAACACGGTGCATTTTGCCAACAACTTGCAGCAGACATCAGCTACCAGCAAGACACCATTTGAGTTGGTGTTAGGACGACAGCCTCTCACCACCACTAACGTTGTGTAGCACACCGGTGGTGAGTGCCCAGCAGCCTATCGGGTTGCGAGAGATCATGCTGATGTACTCCAGGAGGCTCGAGATAGCTAAGAGCACGCTGCAAGAAGGATGCAGCATTATGCCAACCAGAGTAGACGCGATGAACAGTTCGAAGTTGGGGATCTAGTGCTATTAAAGTTGACACCTCAGATGTGGAGAAAGATCTCAGCCAAGACTACACATCGTAGTCTTATTCAGAGATATGATGGATCTTTCGAGATCTTGAGACGGGTTGGTGCTGTAGCCTACAGGCTAAAGCTTCCCGATAGATTAAAGCTTCATCCGACCTTTCATATAAGCTTTTTGAAAAGGTTTCATTCCGATGAGACCGACCCTAGTCGCTCTCAAGGGCGTCGGGCTCCTCCTAGTGTTCGGGTAGAGTTTGACAAAAGAATTGAAAAGATTTTAAATCATAAAACACTTGGACATAGTAGGAGGAACAGACGGATGGAATTTCTTGTGCAGTGGGAAGGAACACCCATAGAAGAAGCTAAGCAGGAAAAAGCTTCTGATTTGTGGCAGTTTGAGGAGGATTTAAAGATCTACATGGACAGCCTATCATTGAGGGCGACGACGAACTTGGGTGGGGGAGAATGTGATGCTCTCGGGATTTAGCACAAATCCCAAAGCACACCGAGATTGAGAAATAATGGGACCCATCATCATCAGCCGTGTTGGATGACTTGGGCATGCGATCATGTCACTGAGGTTGACACAAGTCCATAGGGCGAGGGTCGAGTTGAAACACAGAGTGTGGGTTCACACGTGGATGTGGGTTTCCGACTCGACCCATGGACCCCGGACACTCTCGAGCGAGCTTGCGAGCGTGCGCAACCAAGAGGGTCAACCATGGGGCCATTCTAAGGTCTATTCAGCCCCGAACCGGACCTGAACCAGCCAAACCAGTGGTTCAGGCTGAACCGAACCCGATTCATGCACGCGTACCCGTGATTGGGGAAAATATCCCCTATTCGCCGTCTCTGCGTCGCATGTGATGCTGCCGCCACTAATTCAGGCCAACTGGAGGAGGTGCACCGGAAAAGGAAGGTTGCTATCGGTGCGCGACAGTGTGGCGGTGGGGCTGGCAGCGAATGGGCATGGACTCCGACTTGGACGAGCCCAGGGTCGAGATTCAATCTCACCCAAGTGGACACGTGATCTCCGATGATTCGACGGCGAAGATTGATGCTCACATGGCGGCGAGGATGGTTTTCCATCCTCGTCGAGGGGAGGCTACCTATCGAGCATTCTGGGAGCACGGGCAGGTCTGGCGACGGCGAAAACCTAGATCTGAGAATAGAGCATGGCTTCTTAGGTCGGCGATGAGGCTCCAGCCGTGGACTCGTTGACGTGACGCTTCCAGATCCATTATCCGGTGCCCTGAGGCAAAGAAGAGACCTTCTCCCCCAGCACCGGCAGCCAGACGCGGGAATGAGATCGGATTTTCCGATCCCTGGTTCCACTCGAGCAGCGCGTCCATTGGGTTTGATTGCTCGTCGATGATGGCTTCTCCGGCGACAATACTTCGGACGCGAGTTCTCCTTCCGTTGGTGACGAGATCCTGACCGCCCGGCGTGATTCCGATGGCCGGACGACGACGGATGTAGAAGGGGGCTCTTCCCCTATTTCGGATGAGAATGTCCTCTGCTTCGGACGTGTGCTACAAAGGGGGAGAAAGGGGTGGAGAGAGAAGGTTCATCGCGCGTTCATCCGTACGTCTTGCTTTGACTCCGACCGGACTTTCTGATGCAGCCTTCGTGAGGATCTTGGTGGGCTCAGCTCGTGGAGTGGTGGCACGCTACAAGGGTAAACCCTCCTCGGATCTATCATGTGTAGTGGTAGTAGGACGGTTTTCCTGTGTAGTAGTGGATAGGGACTTTTACCACCGTCTGGACTTCATGTGGCATTTTGTTCCTAACAGTTGTTTGCGCTATCTATGCCCGCATATGTGTAATGCGGGTTGTGCTTGTTTGTAGGTGACTACTTCGTTTGCTACAAAGTCCAGGACGTGTATGCTAGCACACTTGAGGGTGTTCGCCACTGTCCCCTTGTGATTGTTTGAAGCCGCGCTGGTGCCTATCTCTGCTGTGTAGAGAAAGAAGCGCAGGCTGTGGACTTTTCTGTGAGTGTAAAATGGTCGGAGAGTCTCTGTCACTTTGACACTAGCTGAGAGATTTGTATTCCTGTCCGAGGGGCAGTATTTATGACGAACCCTTCGCGCACGTGGGGTGTGAGAACTTGTTGAGTGCTAAGCCAGCTTCCGCAACGCGATCCTAACTGGTCGCAAGCCACTCTAGTGTAGGGCTAAGATCTCTGCGAGGGGATATGCCGGTTGTGGGAAAGTTTATTATTAAAAAAATAAATTTGCCCATAACAGTTATCATGGCTGTAATTCCTTTGAACAATCTGTGTAGAATTGCACTAACAAGATTACGACACCTCTCCGATAATTATCACACCCGTAATTTCGTCAACTAGCTACGATCTTAGTTACGTTTCTTATCCTATTTCGCTCATTTTTTTACAAGATTTTGGGGAAAAAGTTTTGGAAGGTCCTGAGGGTTATTAGCGAGCTTTTTCATGGTTTTGAGGTTCTTTGGGCAAGTTTTGGAATGTAATTTTGCTGAGGGATAGTAGGTAGGGCAACTGGATGGCGACGAGAGCCTTTTTTGTTCATTTTCTTGACATTTTTATGTTGTTGAAACGATGAGAATGTTAGCGTAAATACTACTTCAGGATTAAGGCCCCTCTTTGTTATTATAACTTGATATGTGATTTCTATCTTTTTGAAGTAATTTACATGTGCTAGATTTAATTATTATTGTGGTTAATTATGCGTTGATCCTTGGCCACAATTAGCTTATTGTTAGACATCGCATGAAAAACGAATAGGTGAATTGCGACGTCCGATCTACAGCATTTGGACAGATCAATTTTGATCACAAAAGTAGATCGAATTGCTCTAAGGGATTATTGAAGGTTCCCACTGGGGGGGGGGCGAAACCCTAAAGCATGCGCAAGGATAAAATGGCATAGGCGGAATCTAGGGTTTCCTTAGGATCGAATAGCATGCATTATATGATCAACTATCGAAAACTTGAATAGATAAGAAAAAATTCTCACCATTGTCATCACTTGGATGGTGTCTTGGAATCAAAGACCAAAAGAGATCTTCTCCAAAGCGACGCACACAATTGATGTCGCCTACTCCCTTTGGCGTTCCTTGTGCTAGCAAGGTCCCAAAGCGTTCTTTGTCGAATGGAAAGGATGAAGAGCTTCTCTGCTTGGCGATTTCTTTTCCTCTTCTTTTCGTCAACCTCTTCACCACACGAGTGTCAAGAGACCAGAGGAAAGGGGGCAAGAGGCGAGAGAGATTAGCGTCGTGAGAGCCAACGTGAGAGGTGGTCACGAATGTGACATGCTATCTAAAAATAGCAAACACCATCTCCACTTGCGACCATGCATTACCCCAATCGCAATTGCCTCTTTAATTGAACCATACGCTCATTCAATGAGCTGGTTCAAATTGATTTGGTTCAATAACCAAATAAACCAAGCAACTAGTCCAGATCATAATAAACCCCTAAGGCTTAAGATCTGACCGCTCACTTCTTGATGCTTCTGATCTGAGGGATCTAGCATCCATTCTCTCGATCGAAGCTTACCGATCTCAAGCCCTAATCAATCAAACATGATTAGACCAGATCTCACTCACAATCAGAGATTAAATCCATTTAAACTGAACCCAAACAATTCAGTCCACACGATCTGACTTAAGTAAGCCATATCATCAAATTGTGCGACCCTGAGGGTTTCCTTTAAATGTCGGTAACGATAACTTACGTTATCACGATCAGTGAGGGGTATCTAGCAACACATCACTGTCTCCCGATATAAAGGAAAGAGTCTTCCAAGACTACACCCAAATCATAGCACAAGTGTGAATCAAACTCACAAGGCATACATGATTCCTTTGCCACTGGACGTTCTTATTGGACAAGCGTGTCAAGCCTGTAACTCCAATATGATGAGCATGATTAGATCAGATGAACACAGTCACCTGGGTATGGCCATACACTTTCTCAATCATCTCATCCAGGGGGGCCCCTTTTGAACATCACACTCCAATCAAGGAGATGGCAATCCTTTGTCTATCACTAGTGCCCTAACCTGACTCAAGCTCATTATCCAAGATAGTCTGTAATCATTATGTTTCAAATGATATTGAACTAACTCAAAACAATGACAATCATCATTTAGAAACACAAGCGATCTCAAGTCAGAGGACATGTGCCACTTGTTACAATCAAGGATTATTCACATTGTGACAAGCAATTGAATATCCTAGTAGGGTCTGTCCAGTACATCCAATGTACCCATGAGTCTACATCTTATTCCATGCTCGAAGCATCCTATAAGATTAGAACACATATTAGTCTCAATCATATCAAGGCTGTCTCATGTTCACCAAGATATATCGACTAAGGACAAAAGTAGATGTCAGCCTAGCTGAACAGCTTTGAGACATTATTCAGAAGCACACTTATTGCAGCAGACAATGTAACAAACTGAATAACAACCATTGCCTTTATAAACAAAAGAGTTTATACATGATACTGATACAATCCCAAGGCCTCAAACATTAGCCTTAAGGGCATACCCCAACAATTATATGGTTTAACAAGAGCTCAAAGGGTTTATTTTGAGTTAATAACCACGAAAGTAGAGAATTAACTTGGGTAGACTCTAGGTTGTACTACTGAATGGGGGAAATCAATAAACTCGAATAAATACCCATCAACCAAGTAAAAAACCACTCAAAACTATAATCATCTATGTAATACATTTATATTACTTCGATAGGCTAAGAGCACTTTTGTGGCAAACCCATCAAGTTTTTGCGCCATTGCCGGGGATCGAACCCAGGTCACCCGCGTGATAGGCGGGGATACTCACCACTATACTACAACAACATAAATTGTTAGAATATTCTATTCACTTAAGAAACTCTTGACATGAATTTGACGCCAAATATGTAAAGTTATACTTTAGAAATTTACTTGATACTAGTGGATTGTCTTTTCTATACTCTGTTGAAACCTTGATTAATTTTATTATTTGAAGACAAGTAAGAGTTTAAGTCTAAGTAGATTTGAAATCTTGTATTTATATAGTTTTTTTCGGAATGCTTTTACACGAAAATATATCGCTTTTCTATCATATAAATACTCATTTAGACTCAATTTTTTGTTATTATTCGAAATCATCACCGCTATTCACTTTTGTCATATTTTAGTGAAAAACATCAAAATTTTGATATATTTTGAAATGACTGAGTACGCGGATGGATTCCAGACGTCAAGATGAGGTCACATATAAATTTTTATGCAAATTAGAGTTTTGTGAAAACTATGGCACTCTATTTGTAATTGTCACGACCATAATCTTTGGATGACCACTAAAGAAATTATGGTCGGGCCGTGAAAAATATCATGGGCATAAATTTTCTTACCCCAAAGACCAATGGAATACATATAGGGAAAATTACAGGCCACCTATAATTTTTGTGATGGCCATAATTCCCCAATCTCACTTCGACTGAATCACACCAACTAGATTATAGCTCCTTGTTATAGTTATCACGGCTGTAATTCCTTTGAAGAATCTATGTAGAATTCCACTAACTAGATTATGACACCTATCCGATAATTATCACACCCGTAATTTCGTCTGCTAGCCACGATCTTAGTTATGTTTCTTCTCCGATTTAGCTCATTTTTTAGCATGATTTTGGGGAAAAAGTTTTGGAAGGTACTGAAGGTTATTAGTGAGCTTTTTCATGGTTTTGAGGTTCTTTTGGCAATTTTTGGAGTGTAATTTTGCTGAGGGACAGTAGGTAGGGCAACTGGATGGCGATGAGAGTTGTTTTCATTCATTGGTAGGTTTTGTTCTTCTTTTTGAACACCGATTTTTTGAGGGAGCCCTAGTTTATAATACTTTATCGATTTCATCTTTTATTTGCCAATGGTAATCAATAAAATGATAATTTTCTTTTGTTGAAACGATGAACATGTTAGAGTAAATGTAAATGCTATTTCAGGACTAAGGCAAAGCCCTCTTTGTTATTATTACTTGACATGTGATTTCTATCTTTTTGAAATAATTTACATGGGCTAGATTTGATTATTAATATACTTAATTATGTGTTTATCCTTGGCCATAATTAGCTTATTGTTACACATCGCATAAAGAACGAAGAGGTGAATTGCGACGTCGGATTTATAGCATTTAGACAGATCAATTTGATCACAAAAGTAGATCGAATTGCTCTAAGGGATTATATGGTTTATCAAGAGCTCAATGGGTTTATTTTGAGTTAATAACCATGAAAGTAGGGAATTAACTTGGGTAGACTTTAGGTTGTACCACTGAATGGCGGAAATCAATAAACGCGAATAAATACCCATCAACCATGTAAAAAACCACTCAAAACAAGAATAATCTTGGTAATAATTTTATATTACTTCGATAGGCCATGAACTTACGTTGTAAATCCATAATGTTTTGTGCCATTATCAGGGATCGAACCCCAGTCACCCACGTGACAGGCAGGAATACTCACCTCTATACTACAACGACATGAATTCGACGCCAAATATGCAAAGTTATAATTTAGAAATTTACTTGATACTAGTGGATATTCTTTTCTATACTCTGTAGAAACCTTGATTAATTTTATTATTTGCCGACAAGTAAGACTTTAAGTCTAAGTAGATTTGACATCTTGCATTTATATAGTTTTTTATGAATACTTTTACACCAAAATATCTCCCTTTTCTATCATGTTAATACTCTTTTAGACTCAAATTTTTGTTATTATTCGAAATCATCACCGCTATTCGCTTTTGTCATATTTTATTGAAAAAACAACAAAATTTTGATATATTATGAAATGCATGAGCTCACGGATAGATTCCAAACGTCAAAATGAAGTCACATATAAATTTTCATGCAAATGAGAGTTTGTGAAAATTATGGCACCCTATTTGTAATACTCACGACCATACTCTTTGGATGACCACTAAAGAAAATATGGTCGGTCCATGAAATATATCATGGGGACAATTTTCTTACCCCAAAGACCAATGGAATACATATAGGGAAAATTACAGCCCACTTATAATTTTTGTGATGGCCATAATTACCCAAGCACACTTCGACAAAATCTCACCAACTAGATTACAGCTCCTTGTTATAGTTATCATGGCTGTAATTCCTATGAACAATCTATGTAGAATTCCACAAACAAGATTATGACACCTCTCCAATAATTATCACACCCATAATTTCGTCTACTAGCCACAATCAAAGATACTTTTTTTGCCCGATTTAGCTCATTTTTGGGGAAAACGTTTTGGAAGGTCCTGAACTAGCGAGCATTTTCATGGTTTTGTTGTGCTTTTGGCATGTTGTTGAATGTAATTTTGCTGAGGGACAGATGGTAGGGCAAATATATGGCGACGAGAGTTGATTTTGTTCATCGGTAGGTTTCGTTGTTCTTTTTGAACACCGATTTTTTTAGGGAGCCCTAGTTTATAATCCTTTATTGATTTCATCATTTATTTTCCAATGGTAATCAAGAAAATGAAAAATTTCTTTTGTTGAAATGATGAACATGTTAGCGTAAATACTATTTCCAAACTAAGGCATAGCCCTCGTTGTTATTATAACTTGATATGTGATTTCTATCTTTTTGAAGTAATTTACATGTGCTAGATTTCATTATTAATGTGCTTAATTATGTGTTGATCCTTAGCCAGAATTATCTTATTGTTAGACATCGCATGAAAAATGAGGAGCTGAGTTGCGACGTCGGATCTACAATATTTGGACAGATCAATTTGATGACAAAAGTAGATCGAATTGCTATAATGGATTATATGGTTTATCAAGAGCTCAAAAGGTTTAATTTTAGTTAATAACCACGAAAGTAGGGAATTAACTAGGGTAGACTCTAGGTTGTACCACTGAATGGGGGAAATCAATAAACTCGAATAAATTCCCATCAACCAGGTAAAAAACCACTCAAAACTAGAATCATCTAGGTAATAATTTTATATTACTTTGATAGGCCGGGCACTTACGTGGCAAACGCATCAAGTTTTTGCGCCATTGCCGGGGATCAAACTCGGGTCCCCCACATGACAGGCAGGAATACTCACCACTATACTACAACGACATGAATTCTAAGAATATTCTATTCACTTAAGAAACTCTTGACATGAATTTAACGCCAAATATGCAAAGTTATAATTTAGAAATTTACTTGATACTAGTGGATTGTCTTTTCTATACTCTATAGAAACCTTGATTAATTTTATAATTTGACGACAAGTAAGAGTTTAAGTCTAAGTAGATTTGACATCTTGCATTTATATAGTTTTTTTCAGAATACTTTTACACCAAAATATCTCCCTTTTATATCATGTTAATACTCATTTAGACTCAAATTTTTGTTATTATTCGAAATCATCACCGCTATTCGCTTTTGTCATATTTTAGTGAAAAACATCAAAATTTTGATATATTTTTAATGCATGAGCACACGTATAGATTCCAAACGTCAAGATGAAGTTACATATAAATTTTCATTCAAATTAGAGTTTTCTGAAAATTATGGCACCTTATTTGTAATAGTCACGACCATACTCTTTGGATGACCACTAAAGAAATTATGGTCGGTCCATGAAATATATCATGGGGATAATTTTCTTACCCCAAAGACCAATGCAATACATATAGGGAAAATTACAGCCCACCTATAATTTTTGTGATGGCCATAATTCCCCTAGCACACTTCGACAAAATCTCACCAACTAGATTACAGCTCCTGGTTATAGTTATCACGACTGTAATTCCAATGAACAATCTATGTAGAATTCCACTAACAAGATTATGACACCTCTCCGATAAATATCACACCCATAATTTCGTCTACTAGCCACGATCAAAGTTACTTTTCTTGCCCGATTTAGCTCATTTTTGGGGAAAAAGTTTTGGAAGGTCCTGAAGGTTATTAGTGAGTTTTTTCATGGTTTTGTTGTGCTTTTGGCAAGTTTTGGAATGTAATTTTGCTGAGGGACAGATGGTAGGGCAACTAGATGGCGACGAGAGTTGTTTTTGTTCATCAGTAGGTTTCGTTGTTTTTTTTTGAACACCGATTTTTTGAGGGAGCCCTAGTTTATAATCCTTTATCGATTTCATCATTCATTTTCCAATGGTAATCAAGAAAATGAAAATTTTGTTTTGTTGAAATGATGAACATGTTAGCATAGAAACTATTTCCAGACTAAGGCATAGCCCTCGTTGTTATTATAACTTGATATGTGATTTCTATCTTTTTGAAGTAATTTACATGTGCTAGATTTGATTATTAATGTGCTTAATTATGTGTTGATCCTTAGCCAGAATTAGCTTATTGTTAGACATCGCACGAAGAATGAAGAGGTGAATTGCGACGTCGGATCTACAATATTTGCACAGATCAATTTGAACACAAAAGTAGAACGAATTGCTATAATGGATTATATGGTTTATCAAGAGCTCAAAAGGTTTATTTTGAGTTAATAACAGTGAAAGTAGGGAATTAACTAGGGTAGACTCTAGGTTGTACCACTGAATGGGGGAAATTAATAAACTCGAATAAATTCCCATCAACCAAGTAAAAAACCACTCAAAACTAGAGAATCATCTAGGAAATAATTTTATAATACTTTGTAGGCCATGCACTTACGTGGCAAACGCATCAAGTTTTTGCGCCGTTGCTGGGGATCGAACTCCGGTCCCCCACGTGATAGGCAGGAATACTCACCACTATACTACAACGACATGAATTCTAAGAATATTCTATTCACTTAAGAAACTCTTGACATGAATTCGACGCCAAATATGCAAAGTTATACTTAGTAACTATGTTGTCATCCACGTCGGTCTTCCTCTTGAATACCCATTTACACCCTATGGGTTTTACCCCATCAGGCAGCTCAACCAAATCCCATACTTGGTTAGCTAACATGGAATCCATCTCGAATCACATGGCCTCAAGCCATCTTTCGGAGTCCGTTCCAGTGACCACCTCATCATAGGTCCTGGAGTCATCCTCAATAATGAAGATCCCATCGTGTTAAGTCGGCAGCGACCCATACCTCTCAGGTGCTCAACGAATCCTCCCAGACCTATCTGGGACCTGTGTCTGAGCCTCAGGCAGCCTAACAACCGGTGCAGGTGGCTCAGGTTCCATCTATGTGTCTTATGGTTGCACTTGGACCTCGTCCAAGTCTAACTTTCTCCCACTAACTTCTTTCTAGAGAAATACTTTCTCTAGAAAGATAGCACCCCGAGCAACAAAAACTTTGTTCTCGGTGGGAACATAGAAGTAGTATCGTTTAGTTTCCTTAGGATACCCCACAAACACACATTTATCAAATATGGGTTCTAGCTTACTAGAATCTTGACATTTGACATAAGCTTCACATCCCCAGATCCTGATAAAAGAGCGGTTTGGGTGTTTCCTACAAAACACTCTTAGATGGAACGTTATTCAGTATAAGAAAAGTTGTCTCAAGTGCAAAACCCCAAAACGAGGGAGGTAGAGTTGCATGACTCATCATAGACCGAACCAAGTCCAGCAAGGTTCGATTTCTCCTTTCAGACACACCATTCCATTGAGGTATTCCAGGAGGGGTGAGATGGGATAGGATCCCACAGTCTCTAAGATAGTCAAAGAACTAACTACTCAGGTACTCTCCACCATGATCTAATCTAAGAGTCTTGATATATCTACCAAGCTGGTTCTCTACTTCATATCTGAACTCCTTAAATTTCTCAAAGGATTCAGACTTATGTCTCATCAGATAGATATAACCATATCTACTGAAGTCATCAGTAAATGTGATGAAGTAGTTGTACCCACCTCTGGCTTATTTACTAAATGGCCTACACACATCGCTATGTATGAGTTGTTGAATGCGATTCTTGTTTATATGGGCTAATCGACAATACCATAGGAAAGCACCAACTGAGCCACCCAGTTTGGTCCTCTTACTATTTATGTTACAAATAGAGCTATCCATGTCCAAGACATATAAACCATTGCATAAGGTACCCTTCCCATAAAACATATTTGCAAATGAAAAAGAACAAGTGTTCTCTTTTATTTCAAACTTAAATCCTTCCTTTGCTAAGCAAGGAGTGGATACAATGTTTTTAGTAAGGGAATGTACATAATAGCAATGATCTAGCTCTAACTGAAGTCCAGAAGGCAGGGAGAGAGTCAAAACTCCTACAGCAATAGCAGCAACCTGTGCCCCGTTTCCAACCTGTAGGTCAATCTCTCTAGGCCGTACCGATCAACTTTTCTTGAGTCCCTGTATATTTGTACAAATATGAGCTCCATATGCGGTATCCAATACCCATGACATAAAAGTAGAAAGGTTGACTTCTGTAACATAAATACATGAGCATGAAGATGAAGCCTTGTCTCTCTTCTTCTCATTCTGAAGTCGCACCATGTCCTTCAACATGTGAGGTGGCCCTCCACATGAATAGCACTTCTTATTCCTAATCCTTTCCATCTTCAATTTCAGTTCATTGGTTAAACCATTCGTCTCAACACACTGAATGTCAACTTTAGGAGGATTAAACCTAACCAACTCATCAAAGAGCTGCTTTAGATTAGAAATAATCTCAGAGGCACTCTTTGTTGGTGTATATGCCCTAGGACCTAATTTGGTCAACTTATGTACTACTTGACATTGATATTTATATATCATTTTGGCATTGTCGCTATCATTGCTTGACTACACCTGCGACTGTGTACTTACATGATAATGTCCTTGGAGACAGATTGGATCTGTGCTCAAATAATTGTCCCCAGTCGATGTACCTGAGTGGATATGGGACAGCTCTAATACTTAAGAGATTGGTATGTGGGCTGGTTAGGCACGTGGTGCTAACGCAGACACATGGGTATATCATTGGAGGATATACTGGATAGACCCGCTATGAGGCTATGACTTGGTGTCATGAGTTATCCTCATAAGTGACAGGAGATGAATTGATCCCTTGACTTGAGGTCATTGATCATTCTATATGATTAGGGACTTGCTTTGATACAACCTAACACCTTGCCGTAGCTGGGAGGTCATAACGGTTGTTATTGAGCATGTCATGACCCATATGAGAAGATCAATGGACAGACATAGGATTTGCCCCTTCCCTAAGGAAGTATGATATCCATGGAGCTCCTATATGGTTCTATGACTGAGAGTGTATGGCCATACCCAGGTGAGAACCTGTTTTAGTCATAGCCATGTGATTGGATGAAAACAAGTGGTGACACACTTGTCCAATCGGATATCAGTACGGCAAAGAGACTGTAATGCATCTGTACCTAGTTGCGATGATGGGGATGTCGATGTCGATATCCATTCCAACGACCTGGGTAGCAGCGATGCACTGCTAGGTGCCACTCACTGCTTGTGATGACCTCTGGTCAGCACTGCCAGCGTCAGAGGAACCTACAAGGTCGCACACCTTGATACTTGAGTTCTCGTATTGATCGGGAAGCCTTATGATCGAGTTATTGGATAACTAGGATCTAATTGGGAGATTTCATCAGCGCCAATGGGCCTGATGAGATGGAAGAATGTTATTGGAGCCAAACTTCATTTTTGGCAGGTTGACCCGTAATTGACCATGGTTGGTCACATTTGGATTAGGGTTGCATTGGATTGGATCCAAGTGCTTAATCAACCCATGTAATGAAGTTTGGGCTAGCTCATTATCCAATGAGGCCCAATGACAAGTTCTCATGAAGAGATGAGAGGCTAAAAGGGTATAATGGGGAGAAACATGAACCATTAGACGCCTAGGGGCATAATGGGGTCATGTTGGCGCCTTTGTTTCATTATGGAAGTAAAGGGCGCCTCCCCTCTCTTCCTAGGATGGAATGCATGCCTCTATGGCATTGATTGGGGTGCAAGGCAAGGCCTTGGCGCACAAGGAAAGGCGTGGGGAACAAAAGGAAAGGTTGAATGAGAATTATGGAAATGTCTTGGAGACTTTCCTTGTCTCAAACCACCTCATCCTAGCCCTACAGTTGTCATGATCCTAGCCATTACCCTAACCGCCTCTTGCCCTATAAATATGACCCTAGTCGCCCCCTCTTGTGGATGATCAATCCTTGAAGGCGTGAACACAAGAAGAGGGGCGAGTGCTTGGAGCAAGGGCGCATCTTCCTTCTTCCATAACCGCAAGCCACCTACTCCTTTCCTCTTGGCGCAAGGAACATTAGTGCTTGGCGTTTTTTGGATAGTCTTCCTTCTTTTCTTGGCGCATCATCTCTCTTGGTGGCGCAAGTGAAGTAGAGTATCTCCCTAAGGCTTGGATCTTCTTCCTGAGGCTAGCACCAGGCGTGGAAGAAGAGAACTCAAGAGATCCGTGTGTGCGAGACTGTAGAGGGCGCACACTTGGACGCCTACATCGGCATCGCTCCACATTGCTCCTAAGGTATTTACTAACTCATCGTGTCGACTCCCTTGCTGTAGGAACCCCTAATAAGGGGGGGGGGAAACCCTATACATGCGCAATCTAGCATGCAATGCGGAAAAAGGGCTTCTAAAGATCGCATATGAACTATATAATCAACTTAAACCAACTTAAGATCATGATATGATCTTACCATTGCCATGGATGGAAGGCGGCTTGGAAGAAGAAAACAAGGTTGATCTCCTCCAAAAGGTGCGCACACAAGAAGACAAAGACTACTCCCTTCTCAATTTTGTGCTAGCAAAAGCTTCAAGGGGTCTTATCGCATGAAGGAGATGATGAACTCTTGGCCGATCTTTTTTCTCGTCACTTTCACCACACAAGAAAGTGTGTGTCGTCGAGAGCAAGATGATGGAGAGGAACGTTAGCCAAACTTGTGATCGAATGTGGAGACATTCATCACAATTGTCAAACCGAAATGCCTTAAATGGCAAGTCATCAAAGCTTGCGTTATGCGTTCACATGAAGTGAACCAAACGCATAGCTCTCCTCTCAAATGAACCAAGCGCTCACATGTGAGCCGGTTCAATTCAATTGGTCCAATGACCAAACCAAATCAGCCCAATAACCGGTTCAGACCAAATTAAACCCTAAGGTTCAAAATCTGACCGTTCATCCTTTTAATGCTCTTGATCTCTTCGATCTAGCATCCACACTCTCGATCTAAGCTTACCGATCTCAAGCCCTAATCAATCAAACATGATCAGACTGGATCTCACTTACAATCAGAGTTTAATCTCCTTTAAACTGAACTCGAACAATTCAGTCCACACGATCTGACTTAAGTAGCCATATCATCAAATTGTGCGACCCTAAGGGTTTCCTTTAAATGTCGGTAACGATAACTTACGTTATCACGATCAGCGAGGGGTATCTAGCAACACATCACTGTCTCCCGATATAAAGGAAAGAGTCTTCCAAGACTCCACCCAACCACAGCATAAGTGTGAATCAACTCACTAGGCATGCATGATTCCTTTGCCACTGGATGTTCTTATTGGACAAGCATGTCAAGCCTGTAACTCCAATACGATGAGCATGATTAGATCAGATGCACATAGTCATCTGGGTATGGCCATACACTTCCTCAATCATCTCATATAGGGGGGCCCTTTAGAACATCACACTCCTTAAACAAGGAGACGGCAATCCTTTATCTATCACAAGTGCCCTAACCTGACTCAAGCTCACCATCCAAGATAGTCTATAATCATTATGTTTCAAATGATATTGAACTACCTCAAAACAATGACAATCATCATT
Organism: Costus lasius; assembly: GCA_027563935.2. Classification (NCBI taxonomy): domain Eukaryota; kingdom Viridiplantae; phylum Streptophyta; class Magnoliopsida; order Zingiberales; family Costaceae; genus Costus; species Costus lasius. Next base: position 43,209,019 of record CM050453.2, on the reverse strand, counting down.
TAGAAACATAAGTGATCTCAAGTCAAAGGACATGTGCCACTTAGTGCTTACAAGGATCATTCACATTGTGACAAGCAATGGAATATCCGAGTAGGGTCTGTCCAGTACATCCAATGTACCCATGAGTCTACATCTTATTCCATGCTCGAAGCATCCTATAAGATTAGCACTCATATCAGTCTCAATCATATCAAGGCTGTCTCATGTTCACCAAGATATCTCGACTAAGGACATATAGCCTGTCAGCCTAGCTGAACAGCTTTGAGACATTATTCAGAAGTACACTTATTACAGCAGACAAGGTAACAACCTGAATAATAACCATGCCTTTATAAACTTAAGAGTTTATTACATGATACTTATACAATCCCAAGGCCTCAAACATTAGCCTTAAGGGCATACCCCAACAATCTCCCACTTGCACTTAATCTAATGGTTGAGAAATCTCAAACCCATATTATTACAGTGCTTCTCATGCTTCTGCTGCGCCAGAGGCTTGGTAAGTGGGTCTGCCAGATTGTCATCTGTATGAACCTTGCATATTTTGATCTCGCCACGATCAATGATCTCCCGGATCAAGTGAAACCGTCTCTGTATGTGCTTGGACTTCTGGTGCGACCGCGGTTCCTTTGCTTGTGCAATTGCTCCAGTGTTATCACAGAAGATAACCAAAGGATCAGCACTCGAAGGAACGACACCAAGTTCTCTCACGAACTTACGAATCCACACTGCCTCCTTAGATGCTTCCGAGGCTGCAACATACTCGGCTTCTGTTGTGGAATCAGCAACAGTTGACTGTTTGAAACTCTTCCACACCACTGCTCCACCATTCAAGCTAAAAATATAGCCTGACTGCGATCGGAAATCATCCTGGTCCGACTGGAACGAAGCGTCAGTATATCCCTCTATACTGAGTTCTTCCTGACCACCATATATCAAGAACATATCTTTGGTCCTCCGCAGATATTTTAAAATGTTCTTGACCGCAATCCAGTGCGCCAATCCTGGATTACTTTGGAATCGACTGGTCACGCTTAACCCGTAAGCGACGTCTGGGCGAGTACACAACATCGCATACATAATGGACCCAATAGCCGAAGCATAAGGCGTATTGTCCATTTCATCTTTCTCAGTCTGTGTTTGTGGACACTGACTCTTCGAAAGATTCAGACCATGTCTGACTGGAAGATATCCACGTTTAGAATTCTCTAAATGGAATCTCTCCAGGACCTTATCGATGTAAGTACTCTGGCACAGCCCGAGAAGCCTCTTAGATCTATCTCTGCAGATCTTCACACCTAGTACATAGGCTGCTTCTCCTAAATCTTTCATCTGAAAACATTTTCCTAACCATGCCTTAACAGCATGCAGTTCAGGAATATCGTTTCCAATGATTAAGATATCATCGACGTAGAGGATTAGGAATGTAATTACGCTCCCACTAAACCTCTTATATACACACGGGTCATCCTCGTTCTTGATGAAACCAAACTCAGAGATTGATTCATCAAAACGAATGTTCCAGCTTCTTGATGCTTGTTTCAGCCCATAAATGGACTTCTTTAACTTGCATATTTTATGACGATCTGATGGATTAGTGAAACCTTCCGGTTGTGTCATATACACATCCTCGTCCAGATTTCCATTGAGGAAAGCTGTTTTCACATCCATCTGCCAGATCTCATAATCGTAATATGCTGCTATCGCGAAAAGAATCCGAATAGACTTAAACATGGCTACAGGTGAGAAAGTTTCATCATAATCTAACCCGTAGATTTGTTTGAAACCTTTCGCAACTAGCCTGCCCTTATAGGTAACCACGTTACCATCCATGTCAATCTTCTTCTTGAAGATCCATTTACAGCCTATAGGGATTACTCCCGGAGGCGGATCAACCAAATCCCAGACTTGGTTATCTGACATGGAGTCCATCTCGGCTCGCATAGCATCAAGCCATCTAGCTGACTCCGGTCCACTGACCGCATCCGCATAAGTTAGGGGTTCATCATTTTCAATGATATAGACTCCGTCATAGCGCTCAGGCTATCGACGGATCCTTCCCGATCTTCGCGGTTCCCGTGTTATTTGAGCCTCAGGTTGTTCAGTAACCTGTTCTACCGGCTCAGGCTCATCCAACTGTGCTTGACTACTTTGTCCTTCCTCTGGATTCTCATCCAGCTTTATTTCTCTCCCACTGGCCTCTTGCAGAAGAAATTCCTTCTCAAGAAATATGGCCGTCCGAGCAACAAACACCTTGTTCTCTTTGGGATCGTAGAAATAATAACCCTTCGTTTCCTTAGGGTAACCGACAAAGATGCATTTGTCAGATCTGCTCTCTAGTTTCCCAGAGGCGAGCTTTTTGACATAAGCCTCGCAACCCCAGATCCTGATAAATGTCAGGCTAGGCTGTTTCCCATACCATAACTCATATGGCGTCTTTGAAACTGCCTTGGATGGCACTCGGTTTAGTACCTTTGCAGCTGTTTCCAGTGCAAAACCCCAAAAGGAATATGGAAGAGTAGCCTGACTCATCATAGAACGAACCATATCAAGTAACGTTCTATTTCTCCTCTCGGACACACCATTCCACTGCGGTGTTCCTGGCGGAGTGAGCTGTGAGATAATCCCACACTCCTTCAGATAGTCAGTAAACGTATGACTCAGGTATTCTCCACCTCGATCAGAACGAAGTGCCTTGATATTTCGGCCTAACTGATTTTGTACTTCATTTTTGAACTCTTTGAACTTGTCAAAAGATTCACTTTTATGTCTCATTAAATAGACATATCCATACCTACTGAAATCATCAGTAAAGGTAATGAAGTACTGATAGCCACCTCTGGCATGTTTACTAAATGGCCCACACACATCACTGTGTATAAGGTCCAGTAAACCTGAAGTCCTTTGACCTTTGTGAGGAAAAGGTGACTTCGTCATTTTACCCATCAAACAAGCTTTGCATGTATCAATCTCCTCATATGAGAAAGATCCCAGCAGTCCATGATCATGCAACCGCTTAATGCGCTTCTCGTTTATATGGCCTAAACGACTATGCCATAACAAGGTGCTGTCATCAGCATACTTGGCTTTCTTATTATCAATGTTTTGTATAGAATATTCCATGTCCAACATGTATAACCCATTGTTAATTGAACCAGTTGCATACACAATATTATCATAAGATAAAACACACTTTGAAATATTGCATTCAAAGGCAAATCCTTTCCTGACAAGAGCAGGAATAGAGATAATATTCTTGGTAATACTGGATACAAAATAACAATTGTTTAATTCTAATACAATGCCAGATGGTAAAGTAATGAAATAGTCTCCTACAGCAACAGCAGCAACCCGTGCCCCGTTTCCAACTCGTAGGTCTACCTCATGCTGTCCCACCTGCCTTCTTCTCTTGAGTTCCTGCACATTTGAACAAATGTGAACTCCACATGCAGTGTCCAACACCCATGATATAGTAGAAGAAGATAACATGACCTCAGTCACATATATACCTGAGCCAGAAGCAATGCTTCCCCTCTTATCTCCTTGGAGCGCTTTACAGTCCTTTTTCCAGTGACCCAGCTGGCCACAGTGGAAACACCTGTTATCCTTCGACCACTTCACCTTCTGTTTCAGGGCCTTACTGTAGTTCTTGACAGGGGCCTTGCCCTTCTTCCCCTTCTTCTTGTTCCTAGAAGGAACCATCAAGACAGAGGTTGAAGGCTTACCCTTCAGAGTTTCCTCAGTAGTCAAGAGCATATTCAGCAGCTCTGCCGGCGTACAATCGATTTTGTTCATATTAAAGTTAATGATGAACGCATCGAAAGAAGGCGGGAGAGACTGCAGAATAATATCCACAGCAAGCTCCTGGTTGATGGTATGCCCCAGTTTCTCCAGAGCCTCCTTGTGCCCAATCATCTTGAGCACGTGAGCTCCCACTGGGCTCCCCTCAGCCAGTTTGCTCTGAAAGAAGAGCTTCGTCAGATTATAGCGCTCAGTCCTCGCCTGTGCAGCATACAGCATCTTGAGGTTCGCTATAATCTCTATAGCCGACATATCCTCATGCTGACGCTGCAGCGGTGGCGTCATAGACGCTAGCATCAGGCAAGCGACATCAATGCTATCATTGACGTGCTTTTCGTAGGCATCCCGAACCGCCCTTGCGGCGTTCGGAGCGGGCTGCGGCGGTATCGCCGTCTCGAGGACATACAGTTTCCTCTCTGCCTTAAGAACGATCTTAAGGTGTCCAAACCAGTCAGAGAAGTTCGGCCCAGCAAACTTCTCCCTTTCCAGTAGGGATCGCACATTGAAGCTCATGGTGTTCGTTGCTGCAGGAATCTACAACAAGCAAGAACAGCAAGGTCAGTATCAATGTTCAGAATCAATCCAGGACTTAAGAAAGATTCTTTTCTCACTATTTTGTCTGACTGAAAAATCCAGTAAACAGTCCGAAAGAGTAATACTCTTTTAGTGAGATGGGATCCAGATTTCATACTTGGTCTCCGCGTCCCGCTCAGGCGAGATAAGTTGCACAGAGATGACAAGCACTAATTTCTGGTAGGCTGTCCCAGCCAATCGCCAACCCGTGCGATTCCCCTTCATCTTGGCAATCCAGCAGACTGTGCCAACTGAGTTGGTACAACACAGTCTCTGATCCCAGAGATGGCTGCCTCCATGTGCTACCATATGCGCCACATATGTAGCCTACATGGTCAAGCTGACCTGACCTACTCCCTGGACCACCACGTGCTATGCTGAGCAACGAGAGGGGATAAATCCCAACTCTGTAACACGCAGGTGAAATCCAGCACCGTCTGAAGATAGATGGACGTGCCCACTGAGTGGGTTCAACACGGCTCCAACGATAATCAGAAAGGTGAGGTTTCGCGTCAGAAGGCTTATCGAGCTTGATATGTTAGCGTTGGATTTTAACGGTCTTTTATCTTCTTACTATCAGGCATATCCTATGGCTATAGTAGAAGATAAACTTAAACATGCAATTCTAATTATTAGCAATAAGTAGAAAGCATGATCTTATGTGGTAAAAGCCCATGAACCCTAGTAAGACCTTAATTTTACTTAAGTCTTCACTCGAGCTCCTTGGCATCTCATCTGGTCCAACCTAGGGCCCTAGCGCCAAGAGCACCTCAGGTGCACCACCAGGTGAATGCCCCTCTTGGATGTGTGCTTTTGTGCTCTTGTCTAATCAAAGTACATTTGATCTATCTAGACAAGGTTGACTCGCAGGTCAACAACATATTATAAATTAAGTACAATGTGATTCGCAGATCACAAATTAATTTACAATTTTTAAATCCAGGCACGCAGGCCCCAGCACAGCACACAAATGGGCAACCCACATAAGACTAAATAAACAAGCATATGGTTCAATCAACATGTGATCCAATCAAGAAATTAAAATTTTGAAAAAACCCCATGGCATCAATTTTAATTTCCTTATGAGCCCTACAACCTTACAATGGTCCATTGATGGGGATCCACTCATCCATCTAGTTAGATCTTTTGCCCTTGCATGCACCGAGTCCTAACTGACCCGTGTTGACCTGATGGTCAACCATGCATGCGTCAAGGGCTGAACCACCCTCATGAGTTTTGGCAAGCGGGTGTGACCCCGGGCCTAACTCAAGTATGTTCAGTAATTGTCTCAACCAGACCTCGCTACACGCCTTTGATGCAGTCAACCTATAGCCACCTCGTGCTTGCGCACAGGTGCTATCTGGTCGACCCATCTAGGCTGTCAGATGGTCTGATCAGACTAGCTTGATCTATACTAGATGATGCCTTCAACCCCATCAACCCATTTAAGGATTTAATGTAGTGGCACCTTAGATCTAATCAACCGCGCAAGATGTAAGTTTTGTAAAACACTTAGAGCATGCGCAAACATACAAACAAAGTTGATAACCCTTAGATCTAAGGGGGTCCCATTCAAGGGGGAGCGCAAACTTTAGGGGGTCCCCTTCAAGGGGGAGCGCATACATAGCCCATGATACAAGCGCAATCTACATGTTAGCATGATACAAGCGCAATCTACATGTTAACATGATACAAGCGCAATCTACATGTACATGTAACCATGCATCATGAAAACAAAGCATCAAGTAAGCGCAAGAAGCATGGATCACAAACACTTCTAGCAATCATATAGATCATATGGAGAGCCTAGCTCTGATACCAGTTGTAGGAACCCCTAAGAAGGGGGGGGGGGAAACCCTATACATGCGCAATCTAGCATGCAATGCGGAAAAAGGGCTTCTAAAGATCGCATATGAACTATATAATCAACTTAAACCAACTTAAGATCATGATATGATCTTACCATTGCCATGGATGGAAGGCGGCTTGGAAGAAGAAAACAAGGTTGATCTCCTCCAAAAGGTGCGCACACAAGAAGACAAAGACTACTCCCTTCTCAATTTTGTGCTAGCAAAAGCTTCAAGGGGTCTTATCGCATGAAGGAGATGATGAACTCTTGGCCGATCTTTTTTCTCGTCACTTTCACCACACAAGAAAGTGTGTGTCGTCGAGAGCAAGATGATGGAGAGGAACGTTAGCCAAACTTGTGATCGAATGTGGAGACATTCATCACAATTGTCAAACCGAAATGCCATAAATGGCAAGTCATCAAAGCTTGCGTTATGCGTTCACATGAAGTGAACCAAACGCATAGCTCTCCTCTCAAATGAACCAAGCGCTCACATGTGAGCCGGTTCAATTCAATTGGTCCAATGACCAAACCAAATCAGCCCAATAATCGGTTCAGACCAAATTAAACCCTAAGGTTCAAAATCTGACCGTTCATCCTTTTAATGCTCTTGATCTCTTCGATCTAGCATCCACACTCTCGATCTAAGCTTACCGATCTCAAGCCCTAATCAATCAAACATGATCAGACTGGATCTCACTTACAATCAGAGTTTAATCTCCTTTAAACTGAACTCGAACAATTCAGTCCACACGATCTGACTTAAGTAGCCATATCATCAAATTGTGCGACCCTAAGGGTTTCCTTTAAATGTCGGTAACGATAACTTACGTTATCACGATCAGCGAGGGGTATCTAGCAACACATCACTGTCTCCCGATATAAAGGAAAGAGTCTTCCAAGACTCCACCCAACCACAGCATAAGTGTGAATCAACTCACTAGGCATGCATGATTCCTTTGCCACTGGATGTTCTTATTGGACAAGCATGTCAAGCCTGTAACTCCAATACGATGAGCATGATTAGATCAGATGCACATAGTCATCTGGGTATGGCCATACACTTCCTCAATCATCTCATATAGGGGGGCCCTTTAGAACATCACACTCCTTAAACAAGGAGACGGCAATCCTTTATCTATCACAAGTGCCCTAACCTGACTCAAGCTCACCATCCAAGATAGTCTATAATCATTATGTTTCAAATGATATTGAACTACCTCAAAACAATGACAATCATCATTTAGAAACATAAGTGATCTCAAGTCAAAGGACATGTGCCACTTAGTGCTTACAAGGATCATTCACATTGTGACAAGCAATGGAATATCCGAGTAGGGTCTGTCCAGTACATCCAATGTACCCATGAGTCTACATCTTATTCCATGCTCGAAGCATCCTATAAGATTAGCACTCATATCAGTCTCAATCATATCAAGGCTGTCTCATGTTCACCAAGATATCTCGACTAAGGACATATAGCCTGTCAGCCTAGCTGAACAGCTTTGAGACATTATTCAGAAGTACACTTATTACAGCAGACAAGGTAACAACCTGAATAATAACCATGCCTTTATAAACTTAAGAGTTTATTACATGATACTTATACAATCCCAAGGCCTCAAACATTAGCCTTAAGGGCATACCCCAACACTTGCTTGCAATCTTCACTGGGTTTTTGGGACCGGCCTGTTTCGGGGACATTCTTCCGCTGCGTAAAATGTATGTCCATGACTCTGAAAATTGTAAAATGTCCCCGGGGTTTCCCAACAGTGGTATCAGAGGGACTTGCAAGACTCGAACGATGTTTTATGCTTTTCTTCCATGCTCACATGCCATATCTCATTTTCGTAAATAACATGATGCATGGCAATCGATTTTTCTAAAAGTAGAAAAATTAGGGTTTCTTGTTTCTATCATCCTCTCAATCTCTTTTGGAATTTTTGGACTATTTTTCTTGTTTGATTTAAAGATCAAAAGCGCACGTAATTTTGTCAAGTAGGACGGGCATTGTGTCTTCGAACTGGCCAAGTCTCTTCATCTGACAAAATTGCCAGCCGAAAGGATCTCTGAAATCATCATGAAAATAAATCACAATAAACCAAAAGACTTGTGAGAAGAAGATGAGAAAAAGAAACTGGTTTTGTGAAAAAGTAAAATTTTAGATTTTATGTTTTTCATGAGCATGTAGAATTGCATGAGTAAATACCTTGATTGTGCATAATGTTGTGATCATGAGTCAAGCCCCTCTTGCATGCCTGTGATGTATCCTTGTGCGGGCCTGCGTGCCATCTTTTTCATTATTTTTGTAAAAATTAAGAGGAAGATTAAGGGCTAGGCGCATCCTTCTTGGACCTTGATGCTCGCATCTTGCTTGATGGCGCAAGCATGCAAGGTGGCACATGCAAGCTGGTGCTTGGTTGCTTGGTGGTGCAAGAAGTCTTGGCCCCTTGTATGGTGGTGCACCTTCCTTGGAGGAAGACCATGGCATTGGCTGAACCTATGGGGAACTTTTAAAGTGTACCTCTAGGGTTTGAGAGCTAAACCATGAGAGAAGGACCTTGGAGCCAACCTTGAAGTTAAAGCTAGAGGTCGGCTAGGCTAGGTCAAGTTTTTGGGGCTTGAGTTCTAGGACAAGAGTTGAACCTATTTCATGGCATGGATTGGTTCAATGTCTTGTATAGAATATGATCACATCATCCTTTACTGCTTTTATTATTATCTGCAGAAGCATGCCTGAAATGTTTTACCGTTATGTTATCACTATAGGATTGCATGCCTGTAATGATAGACATAAGATAAAACTGAGATGATGAGACCTTAAACAAAAACCCTCAATTAAAATATCAAGTCTGGTAGCCTTCTAACGCGTAGCCCTCACTAAGCTATCGATTAGTGGAGTTGTGAATTGTTTCCCACCCTCGTGGGACACACCCACTTATCTTTAGAAAGTGCGTTGTGGCAATGGTTTCCCCAGTCCAGTTTTAACCTGGGCGTGCCTTCGCAAGGAAACTCGTTGGCCCTGGGCATAACGGTTAGGAATGGACTTGACTAGAAGTTCACATGTGCTGGGCGCATGGTGAAAGTCTAGAGGCATCGTTGAGAGGTAAAGGTTTCATGTTGTATCCTACCCTCGCTGGACATGAAATGCCCAGACTGTCTCAACAAGGGGAGTTGCTTGGAGCAATCGGCCGGCGCGCCCACCTTAGGAAGCATGGGTTACTTTGTGCATCTCATCCCACCCTCGTGGGACGCGAAGCCTCATGTGAAATAAGGATCCCATCTCACTAGGAAGTCTTAAACTTCCCGATTGACTTTGTGGGTTGTCAATGCGAATTTAAAATAGTGAGAGCAGAAATCATTTAAAACAAGTCCAGTTTAAATGATTCGAAGTAGTACTAATCTGTTCTTCTTGGGTGTTGTAGAACAATGGCTACGAACACTAGCGGATTATCACTGCGATCCCTCCTTGATAAGGATAAGTTAGTTGGAACTAACTTTATGGACTGGCATCGAAATTTGTGGATAGTCCTCAAGCTCGAGAAGAAGCTGTATGTCCTTGAACGGCCTTTTCCTGCGGCTCCTCCGCCTAATGCCCGAACGGCAGACAGAGATGCTTATAGAAAGCATTAGGAGCAGAACGCTTTTCAGATGATTACTCATCTGAAACAGATGTTCGAGGCTCAGGCTAGAACTGAGAGATTTGACACCGCCAAAGCAGTCTTTTGGTGCAAGTTGTCTGAAGGTGCACCAGTGAGACCCTATGTTCTCAAACTCATTGGGAATGTGGATCATCTCAGGAGACTGGGACACACCATAGACAACGAGCTGGTTGTGGATCTTATTCTTCATTCCCTGCCCCCTAGCTTCAGTCCGTTTATCATTAACTTCAACATGAACCGGATTGAGTGCACACGGGAGGAATTGATGAATATGCTCCAAACAGCCGAGCGAGAGATGGGTAAGACCAAACCCAATTCTGTTCTTTTGGTCCCTGCGACCAAGAAGATAAAGAAGAAGGGTAAGGCACGTGCTAAGAGCAGTGCCAGAGGTCCTACCAAAGCATTGAAGAAAAAGGCAAAGAGGTCAAAGGAACAGAGGTGTTTTCACTGTGGCGAGCAGGGCCACTAGAGAAGGGACTGCAAGAAGCTTCCGAATGAGGAGAAGAAAGGCTTGACCTTAACTTCTAGCTCAGGTATCTATGTTGCAGAAGTCAATCTTTCTACTTCTATGTCATGGGTATTGGATACCGCATGTGGAGCTCATATTTGTACAAATATGCAGGGGCTCAAGAAAAGTAGATTGGTGTGGCTTGGAGAGATTGACCTACGCGTTGGAAACGGGGCACAGGTTGCTGCTGTTGCTGTAGGTGTTTTGACTCTCTCCTTGCCTTCTGGACTTCAATTAGAACTAGACAATTGCTTTTGTGTACCTTCGCTAATAAAGAACATTGTATCCATTCCTTGCTTGGCAAGGAAAGGATTTAAATTTGAAATAAATAAGAACTCCTATTCTTTTTCATTTTTAAATATGTTCTATGGGAAGGGTACTTTATGCAATGGTCTGTATATCTTGGATATTGAAAGTTCTGTTTGTAACATAAGCAATAAAAGGACCAAACTGAGTGGTTCAGTTGGTGCGTTCCTATGGCACTGTCGATTAGCCCATATAAACAAGAATCGCATCCAACAACTCCTTGCAAATGGATTGTTAGATTCAAGTTCCTTGGAGGAATTTGATACTTGTGAACCTTGTTTATTAGGGAAGATGACAAAGGCACCCTTCACCAAGATTGGTGAGAGGACAGAAGGTTTATTGGATCTCATACATACTGATGTATGTGGGCCCTTCAATAAACAAGCCAGAGGAGGGTACAACTACTTCATTACCTTCACTGATGACTTCAGTAGGTATGGTTATGTCTACTTAATGAGACATAAATCTGAATCCTTTGAGAAATTCAAGGAGTTCAAGAATGAAGTAGAGAACTAGCTTGGAAGATCCATTAAAGCTCTTCGATCAGATCGAGGTGGAGAATACCTGAGTGGTGAGTTCTTTGACTATCTGAGAGAGTGTGGGATCATATCCCAACTCACTCCTCCTGGAACACCTCAATGGAATGGTGCATCTGAAAGGAGAAATCGAACTTTATTGGATATGGTTCGATCCATGATGAGTCATGCAACTCTACCTTCATCATTCTGGGGGCATGCACTAGAAATAGCTTCTCTGATACTGAATAATGTTCCATCTAAGAGTGTCTCCAAAATACCATACGAGGTGTGGAGTGGGAGACGCCCTAATCTCACGTTTATCATGATCTGGGGATGTGAGACTTATGTCAAACGTCAGGATTCTAGCAAGCTAGAACCTAGATCTGATAAGTGTATGTTTGTGGGGTATCCTAAGGTAACTAAAGGATACTACTTCTATGTCCCAACCGAGAACAAAGTTTTTGTTGCTCGGGGTGCTGTCTTTCTAGAGAAAGAATTTCTTATGAAAGAAGTTAATGGGAGGAAGTTTGACTTGGATGAGGTCCAAGTGCAAGCACAAGACAAAGAGATGGAATCTGAGCCACCTGCACCGGTTGCTAGGCAACCTGAGGCTCAGACACAGGTCCCGCGTAGGTCTGGGAGAATTCGTCGTGCACCTGAAAGGTATGGGTCGCTACTGACCCAACACGATGGGATCTTCATCATTGAGGATGAACCTAGAACCTATGATGAGGCGGTCAGTGGACCGGACTCCGAGAAATGGCTTGACGCCATGCGATCCGAGATGGATTCCATGTCGGCTAACCAAGTGTGGGATTTGGTTGGGCTGCCTGATGGGGTAAAACCCAAAGGGTGTAAATGGGTCTTCAAAAAGAAGACAGACATGGATGGCAAAATAGTTACCTATAAGGGTAGACTAGTGGCTAAAGGATTTAAACAAGTCCACGGGGTGGACTATGATGAAACCTTCTCGCCGGTTGCCATGATTAAATCCATTCAGATTCTGCTTGCTATAGCTGCATATCATGACTATGAGATATGGCAGATGGATGTGAAGATAGCGTTCCTTAACGGGAAGCTGACTGAGGATGTGTATATGTCACAACCTGATGGCTTCATCCATCCTGCAGAGGCTAATAAGGTCTACGGGATAAAGAGGTCCATTTATGGATTAAAACAAGCATCTCGAAGTTGGAATCTTCAATTTAATGAGGCCATGAGAGATTATGGCTTTATCAAAAGCGAAGATGACGCTTGTGTATACAGAAAATTCAGTGGGAGCTTGGTGATTTTTCTGGTCTTGTATGTTGATGACATACTGCTCATCGGAAACGACATCCCTAGTCTTCAAGCTGTGAAGACATGGTTGGGGAAGTGTTTCGAGATGAAAGACTTAGGGGAGGCTGCCTATATTCTAGGCGTGAGGATCTACCGGGATAGATCCAAGAGGCATCTGGCCCTTAGTCAAACTACTTACATTGATAAGGTACTGGAGAGGTTCTACATGGAGCAATCCAAGAAAGGATACCTTCCAGTGAGACATGGCCTTACTCTCTCAAAGAGTCAGTGTCCTACAACACAGACTGAGAGGGATGATATGAGTCGAATTCCTTATGCTTCAGCAGTAGGATCGATCATGTATGCAATGTTATGTACTAGACCAGATGTGGCATATGCTGTGAGCATAACCAGCCGATACCAATCCAATCCTGGTCTACAGCACTGGGTGGCTATAAAGAACATCCTAAAGTATCTGAGAAGAACTAAGGATCTGTTCTTGGTCTATGGGGGACAAGAAGAGCTCAGTATGCAGGGCTATACTGACGCATCGTTCCAGTCTGACCCTGACGACTTCAGATCGCAGGCCGGCTATGTGTTCAAGATAAATGGAGGCGCTGTATGTTGGAAGAGCTTCAAGCAATCCACCATAGCAGATTCTACAACCGAAGCTGAGTATGTGGCTGCTTCTGAGGCAGCCAAGGAAGCTGTTTGGATAAGGAAGTTCTTATGTGATCTTCAAGTGGTACCTAGTGCAATGGATCCCATTGAACTCTACTGTGACAACAATGGAGCAATTGCACAAGCCAATGAACCACGGTCTCATCAAAGATCCAAACACATACTCAGAATATTTCACCTGATCAGAGAGATCATTGACAGAGGTGATGTCAAGATTAGCAGAGTAGACACAGAGAACAATCTGGCAGACCCATTGACCAAGGCTTTCGCGCAGCAGAAGCATGATGGTCACGCTAGAGATATGGGGTTGAGATTCCTCAACTTCTAGGTCTTAGTGAAAGTGGGAGATTGTTGGTGTATATGCCCTAGGACCTAATTTGGTCAACTTATGTACTACTTGACATTGATATTTATATATCATTCTGGCATTATCGTTATCATTGTTTGACTACACCTGCGACTGTGTACTTACATGATAATGTCCCTGGAGACAGATTGGATCTGTGCTCAAATAATTGTCCCCAGTCGATGTACCTGAGTGGATATGGGACAGCTCTAGTACTTAAGAGACTGGTATGTGGGCTGGTTAGGCACGTGGTGCTAACGCAGACACATGGGTATATCATTGGAGGATATACTGGATAGACCCGCTATGAGGCTATGACTTGGTGTCATGAGTTATCCTCATAAGTGACAGGAGATGCATTGATCCCTTGACTTGAGGTCGTTGATCATTCTATATGGTTAGGGACTTGCTTTGATACAACCTAACACCTTGCCGTAGCTGGGAGGTCATAACGGTTGTTATTGAGCATGTCACGACCCATATGAGAAGATCAATGGACAGACATAGGATTTGCCCCTTCCCTAAGGAAGTATGATATCCATGGAGCTCCTATATGGTTCTATGACTGAGAGTGTATGGCCATACCTAGGTGAGAATCTGTTTTAGTCATAGCCATGTGATTGGATGAAAACAAGTGGTGACATACTTGTCCAATCGGATATCAGTACGGCAAAGAGACTGTAATGCATCTGTACCTAGTTGCGATGATCGGGATGTCAATGTCGATATCCATTCCAACGACCTGGGTAGCAGCGATGCACTGCTAGGTGCCACTCACTGCTTGTGATGACCTCTGGTCAGCACTGCCAGCGTCAGAGGAATCTACAGGGTCGCACACCTTGATACTTGAGTTCTCGTATTGATCGGGAAGCCTTATGATCGAGTTATTGGATAACTCGGATCTAATTGGGAGATTTCATCAGCGCCAATGGGCCTGATGAGATGGAAGAATGTTATTGGAGCCAAACTTCATTTTTGGCAGGTTGACCCGTAATTGACCATGGTTGGTCACATTTGGATTAGGGTTGCATTGGATTGGATCCAAGTGCTTAATCAACCCATGTAATGAAGTTTGGGCTAGCTCATTATCCAAGGAGGCCCAATGACAAGTTCTCATGAAGAGATGAGAGGCTAAAAGGGTATAATGGGGAGAAACATGAACCATTAGGCGCCTAGGGGCATAATGGGGTCATGTTGGCGCCTTTGCTTCATTATGGAAGTAAAGGGCGCCTCCCCTCTCTTCCTAGGATAGAATGCATGCCTCTATGGCATTGCTTGGGGCGCAAGGCAAGGCCTTGGCGCACAAGGAAAGGCGTGGGGAACAAAAGGAAAGGTTGAATGATAATTATGGAAATGTCATGGAGACTTTCCTTGTCTCAAACCACCTCATCCTAGCCCTACAGTTGTCATGATCCTAGCCATTACCCTAACCGCCTCTTGCCCTATAAATATGACCCTAGTCACCCCCTCTTGTGGATGATCAATCCTTGAAGGCGTGAACACAAGAAGAGGGGGGAGTGCTTGGAGCAAGGGCGCATCTTCCTTCTTCCATAACCGCAAGCCACTTCCTCCTTTCCTCTTGGCGCAACGAACATTAGTGCTTGGCATTTTTTGGATAGTCTTCCTTCTTCTCTTGGCGCATCATCTCTCTTGGTGGCGCAAGTGAAGTAGAGTATCTCCCTAAGGCTTGGATCTTCTTCCCGAGGCTAGCACCAGGCGTGGAAGAAGAGAACTCAAGAGATCCGTGTGTGCGAGACTGTAGAGGGCGCACACTTGGACGCCTACATCGGCATCGCTCCACATTGCTCCTAAGGTATTTACTAACTCATCGTGTCGACTCCCTTGCTTGCGATCTTCACTGGGTTTTTGGGACCGGCCTGTTTCGGGGACATTCTTCCGCTGCATAAAATGTATGTCCATGACTCTGAAAATTGTAAAATGTCCCCGGGGTTTCCCAACCCTCTTCAATTCATATTGCCCATGAAACTCGAGCGACATGTTGGTCAGCATCAAATCAGCAACCTCTAAAGTATCAGTCTGATGCTTATCATAAGCATCCTTCTCAGCCGCTTAGGCCGAGCATGGAAGTGGGTCAGGAGTAGGTTGCTCAAGGACATAAAGCTTCCTCTTGAGCTTAAGCACGATTCTCAAGTTCATATACCAATCCATCAAGTTGAATCCAACCAACTTGTCTTTCTCAAGGATAGATCACAGTGACCATCTGCTATTGTTCGTTGCCATTGTTCTACAACAACCAAGAAACAGCATCTTAGTACTACTTTAAATCATTTAAACTGGACTTGTTTTAATTGATTATGGCTTCCACTATTTTAATCGAATTGACAACCCACAAAGTCAGTCAAGAAATCTGAGATTTCCTAGTGAGATAGGATCCTTATTCCACATGAGGCTTCACGTCCCACGAGGGTAGGATGAGATGCACAAAGTAACCTATGCTTCTTAAGGTGGGCTCGCAGGCCGGTTGCACTTGGGAACTCCCCTTATTGAGACAGTCTAGGCATTTCATGTCTAGTGAGGGCTGTATACAGAATGAAACCCTAACCTCTCAATGCTGCCTCTCGAGTTTCATCATATGCCCAACACATATGACAATCTTGTCAAGTCCATTCCTAACCGTTATGCCTAGGAACAATGAGTTTCCTTGCGAAGGCACATCCAGGTTAAAACTGGACTGGGGAAACCATTGTCACCACACACCTTCTAAAGATAAGTGGGTGTGTCCCACGAGTGTGGGAAACAGTACACAACACTACTGATCGATAGCTTGATGAGGGCTATGAGTTAGAAGGCTACTAGACTTGACATTTTTGATAAAAGATTTTTGAGGTCTCATCCTCTTAGTTTTATCTTATGTCTAACATTCCAGGCATTCAAACCTATAGTGATAACATCAAGATAAAACATTACAGGCATGCTTTAGTAGATAAAGAAAAATAGTAAAGGGATGCTGTGATCATAGCCCATTCAAGACATTGAAACAACCTGTGCCAAAAGAGGTTCAACTCTTGACCTAGGACATAGGCCCCTAAAACTAGACCTAGGATAGCCGACCTCTAGTTTGATCTTCAAGGTTGGCTCAAAGTGTTGGTGTATATGCCCTAGGACCTAGTTTTGGTCCATCTTTATACTACTTAACTATGATATTTATATATCATTATGGCATTATCATTATCTATGTTTGTTTACATATGCGATTATGTACTTACAGGATGATGTCCCTGGAGACAGATTGGATCTGTGCTCAAATGGTTGTCCCTAGTGAATGTACCTGAGTGGATATGGGACAGCTCTGGTACTTGTGAGACTGGTGTATGGGCTGGTTAGGCACGAGGTGCTAACACAGATATATGGATATGTCAGAAGTGGATATACTGGACTAACCCGGTGCGAGGCTATGACTTGGTGTCATGAGTTATCCTCACAAGTGATAGGAGATGTATTGATCCCTTGACATGAGGTCATTGATCATTCTATATGGTAAGGGACATACTTTGATGCAACCTAACACCTCACCATAGTTGGGAGGTCATAACAGTTGTCATTGAGCATGTTACAACCCATATGAGAAGGTCAATGGACAGACAGAGGATTTGCCCCTTCCTAAGGGAAGCTGGATATCCATTGAGCTCCTCTATGGTTCTATGACTGAAAGTTTATGACCATACCCAGGTGAGAACCTGATTTAGTCATAACCATGTGATTGGGTGAAAACAAGTGTTGACACACTTGTCCAATCGGATATCAGTTCAGCAAAGAGACTATAATGCATATGTACCTAGTGCGATGATGAGGTTGTCGATGTCGATATCTATTCCAATGACTTGGGTAGCAGTGATGCACTGCTAGGAGCCACTCATTGCTTGTGATGACTTTAGGTCACCACTGCCAACGTTAGAGGAACCTACAGGGCCGCGCACCTTGATACTCGAGTTCTCGTTTGATCGGGAAGTCTTATGATCGAGTTATTGAATGACTCGGATCTATTTGGGAGATTTCATGACTGCCACTAGGCCTGATGAGATGGAAGAGAGTTATTGGAGCTTCATTTTTGGCAAGTTGACCCAAATTCGACCATGGTTGGTCACATTTGACTTTGGGTCGCATTGGACTGGATTCAATTCCTTAATCTGTTGGTGTATATGCCCTAAGACCTAGTTTTGGTCCATTATGTACTACTTGACTTTGATATTTATATATCATTCTGGCATTGTCGTTATCTATGTTTGTTTACATCTGCGCATATGTACTAACATGATAATGTCCCTGGAGACAGATTGGATTTGTGCTCGAACTATAGTCCCCAGTCGATGTACCTTAGTGGATATGGGATAGCTATGATACTTGTGAGACTGGTATGTGGGCTGGTTAGGCACGTGGTGCTAACGCAGACACATGAGTATATCATTGGAGGATATACTGGATATGTAAGATCCAAGGATCTTAAGTTCTGGTAAGCATTATTTTCTATGATAAATTATGATAAATTATTGATGTAAATAAAATTATTGACTGAGTTATTATTCCTGAGTATTGATTGTTAATTTATGATAAATTAACTAGAGATTTTGTTGTTAATTAACTGATTTATTGATTGATAATTTGTAATTAATGGATTTGAGTTTATTTGGTTGTTAATTTATTGTAAATTAATTAGAGATTATTGATTTGATTATTGGCTGTTAATTTATGATAAATTATTATTGGTTGTCCATGATAAATTAATTAGGATTTATGGGTTGTAAATTGTAAGTTAATTAATTAGACCTTATTGGTTAATTAAATCCTTATTGGATATTAATTAAGTCCTTATTGGATTTCGGTTAAGTGAATGGTTAATGGTTAAGTTAATTAAATTAATTGGTTAACTATGGGTTATTGGGTTTGAAAAATTCGAAATTATGAGTTAAATGGGTTAAACCCTATTGGAATTAATTGGTTAATGGGTTTAAAATTTAAAAACCCAAAGTTTAAGTGGTAATATCGACTAGGGTGAGATTGTGGGCGTTTTTTTTGGCTTGAGGAAATCTTGGGGCGGCTAGGGCAAAGAAGAAGGCGATTCTTGGAGTTGTTGAGGTGATTTTCTTCATCTTCTTCCCCTTGGCGATTTTTCCTTGAAGTGAAGAAATTTCCTTGGTGTTTGGTGGTGACATCAAAGGCTTTGAACGATTTCTTTTGTGGAAAATTTTCGGTTTAAGAGGTGAGTGGATTTTCTCTTCCACTTAATCCATGTATGCTTGAGATTATTGCTTAGAAACATGGCATGAACCCTTAATTTCAATTTTTGTACATGTTTCTATGTTTTCCCTAAAATTTCGAAAACCCTAGATTGTATGAGAATTAGGGCTTTTCATTTTTAAGGCTTCTAATCATCAATTAGACCTTGTTTAAGCATGTATGTAGCTTTAGTTTTTCAATTGCATGAAGTTTAGGGCTTGAATGAGAATTTCGACCCTTCTTCATGAAGTTACGCCCAAATGCATGGGTAAAATTTGGGGAAAACTTGATATTCATGAAATTAGGTATATGAGGACTCTACTGTAATTTTTTGAGAATTTTTAGAAATAAAAGTTTCTGTTGACTGACATTGACCTAGGGGTAATTCGGTAAATTTTCTAGTTAAAATTGGGGAAAACTTGAAATTTCGAATCTAGGGATCATGAGGGATGTAATGAATATTTTTACGAAATTTTTGGATAACTTTTCCTGCATGACTTAAACTTTGAACTAGGGGTATTTCTGTCTTTTGTTATCAGAACTAGTAGAAAACTATGAAGTTGTGATATTCTACATTTATGTTAATTGTGAACGAAATTTGGTGAATTTTCTGTATTATTATGTATTTTTAATTGAGTGGTGTATGTAGAAAGTAATGACATGAAATATTGATAGAGAACATTGGTTGATAACTTAGCAAAATTACACTGAACTGACCAGCCTGAAATTTAAGGACTACACTATGTTATGTGATTTTTTTAAATATTGTGATTTGTGATTTTTGGCATGTTAAGTGATCTTTGAATATGTGAATATTATGTGGTTATGTGAAATTCGAAAATTATGTGGTTATGAGGTTCGAATATTATGTGTTGTGATTATGTGATGGTTAGGACTAAGGCTAGGTGTAACTATGAACTCAAGGGGATAGCCCTGTTGTGTGATATGTTAAGGGTTTGAATTTCAGCCCTGTATTGTGATATGTGTGGGGGTTGATGTTCAGCCTGCCTATTATGATTATTGTGATGGGGGTTGAAGTTCAGCCTGCCCGATGTGATTTTTGTGATGGCTATCCTAGAGTCAAGTTGACACTTAGGAGTCCACCTTTGTGAAATATGTCCACCTATGTGAAATTATGAAATAAGATATGTGTGTTGTCCAGTAGTAACCTTTTGGGAGAACGGGTTTTGACCCAAAGTGCCATGTCTTGGTCAGACAGGGGCCACCTCTTGATGTCATTACTCTTTTATGTGTTGGGAATGATATAAGACCCAAAGTGCCATGTCTTGGTCAGACAGGGGCCACCTCTTGATGTCATCATTCTCGTTTTATGTTATGGCGGGATAGACCAGCGTGCCACGTCGTGACCTGACGGGGGCCACCTCCTGATTCTATTCTCGTTTTATGTTATGGCGGGATAGACCAGCGTGCCACGTCGTGACCTGACGGGGGCCACCTCCTGATTCTATTCTCGTTTTATGTTATGGCGTGATAGACCAGCGTGCCACGTCGTGACCTGACGGGGGCCACCTCCTGATTCTATTCACTGTCCATGTTTATGTGTTGCACGAGATTTTGCAGCTCCCAGTGCTTTGGCCAAGCCGGGTTAGACCATATTGGTCACTTATGATATGCTGGACAACTAGGTTAAATATGTGTTGGTGTGTTTAGTTGGTTTAGAAGATGTGTTCGGTTGGTTTAGAGTATAACTCTAGAACCTGAGTTTGTTTAGAACCTGAGTTGATTATGTTAGTGTGTACATCTGACTGTTTATGTGACTTCTGTATATTTAATCTGGTGATATGTTGACATTATGTTCCTGTTAAAGATTTTTAAAACAATCTGCCTATATTTTTGAGTGTATGTTATGGATGGTCAATTAGACTATCCACTCACTGGGCTGTGTAGCTCACCCCTCACTATTTTCAGGTATAGAGCAGGAGCGCAGTTAGCATGATATTGATGTTGTGATTTATGCTTATGATGCCGGTTGTGGCCCCATGTTTATGCTTAATTAATTTGAGGCTGGCTGTGGCCGAATATGAATTTTATGATTTATGTGAACCATGTGATGTGAACCATGTGAACTATGAAAAATTGTGTTGCCAGACTGTGGCAGTTAAATGATGTTGATTCTTGCGTCACCGCGGGCTTCAGCCTGGTTTCGGTGTTTGGTATTAGTTTATAAAATCGATTTTGTGGATTTGTTTTGAAATTGGAGTTGATGTGTATTTTTGCAATCGGTTTTGATACAACTGTAACGTGCATATGTCTAGTGCACGTATTGCGTGGTGGCAGGTACCTTTATGAGATTTATGATTTGTGATTCGAAGATTTTATGTGTTTGGAGTTTTGAAAATTTTCAGATCGTGTTTTCTTGAACTCGGTTTTACCTAGCATTTGATCGATCTTATATGAA
Organism: Costus lasius; assembly: GCA_027563935.2. NCBI lineage: Eukaryota > Viridiplantae > Streptophyta > Magnoliopsida > Zingiberales > Costaceae > Costus > Costus lasius. The sequence continues at coordinate 43,187,843 of CM050453.2, read as the reverse complement.
ACATCCTATTCCCTTTGTGATTGTGTTCTTTGTTTGGGGTTAAGAATGTGGGATGTTACAGAATGGTATCAGAGGAGTTGGCTAGCTAAAACTTAGTTCGGGGGGAAAACATGTTTGTGTATTGCTAGACACCTGATAGGTTTATGTTTGTTTTCCTGACTATGGTATGTGTGTGGAGGGCGCTCACAGGCGCTATGCTTCACTTGTGAGTGAATTCCAGAAACTGGGTCCTAGTTCTTTTTATGGGGGCTCAGAATCCAGTACTGCTGAGAACTGGCAGTTGTGCTTGGAAAAGATTTTCCAAGTCATGCGCTGCTCAGATGAGGATAAGTTATGTCTGACCACCTATATGATGCGTGCGGACGCAGATGAGTGGTGGAAGGGCGTGGTGAGACTTGCCGAAGAAAGACATGAGACTGTTGGGCGAGCACGCACCATTGAGAGATACATAGCTGAGAGGAGTTCTCATGTTGCCGTGACAGTGGTTCCTGCAGCTGAGGCGGCGGCTCCTCAGTATGGCAGTGGCGGCAAGGGTAAGAAGTACCCTAAACATAAGGACACCAAGAAGAGCAGGTATAAGCCTTACTCTTATAAGGCACCGCAGCAGTCCAGGGATGCACCGCAGCAGTTCAGGGATGCCAGGGATGTGAGAAACAGTATCACAGAGGACCGGACTTGTAGTTATTGTGGGCTCAAGGGACATCTAGTGAAAGATTGTCATAAGAAGAATGGTGTATGCTTCAGGTGTAAGAAACCAGGACACATGGTCAAGGATTGCAAAGAGCCTGAGATGCAGCCTAGAGGCGCAGAGAAGCCTACAGTCCAGACACGAGTTTATGCTGTGGCTGAGAAGGATACACGAGCTTCCCGATCCGTCGTGGAAGGTACCTTATTTGTATTTGATCAGTTAGCTCGCATTCTATTTGACCCTGGTGCAAACTTGTCTTTTGTCTCTGTTAAGTTTGCTGCATGTTTACCTGTTGTACCTAAGATGCTAGATTATGCTGTGTCTGTTAGTACTCCTTTGGGAAAGTCATTGTCTACAGACACTGTGTGTGCTGATTGTGTGATGCATGTAGAGGGTTATGAGTTTCTAGTGGATTTAATCCTCCTAGACATGCAAGACTATGATGTCATTCTAGGTATGGATTGGTTGTCCTCACATCATGCCTCTGTGGATTGCTTTGAGAAAGTAATCACTTTAAATCTGTTAGATGGAAACCGGATTTTTGTGAGAGGTCTAGTGTCAGACCAAAGACCGCATGTGATATCTTTCCTGCAGGCCAGGAAGTTACTTGCTAGTGGGTGCAAGGGTTATCTTGCACATGTCAAGGTGCAGGATGATTCTAATTCTGATCTGACTCAGATGGCAGTGGTGAAAGAGTTTCCTGATGTATTCTCTGAGGAATTTTTAGGTTTACCACCAGTTAGAGAAGTGGAGTTTGGCATTGAGTTGGCGCCGGGTACGGCACCCATCTCCAGAGCTCCTTATTGTATGGCTACTTCAGAGTTGGCCGAGCTTAAGAAGCAACTGGAAGAGTTGCTGGAAAAAGGGTACATCCGGCCTAGTGTTTCTCCCTGGGGAGCGCCAGTGTTATTTGTGAAGAAGAAAGATGGAACCCTGAGGATGTGTATAGACTACAGGCAGTTGAATCAAGTGACCATTAAGAATAAGTATCCTCTTCCCAGAATTGATGATCTGTTTGATCAGTTACAGGGAGCTACAGTGTTCTCTAAGATTGATCTGAGATCAGGGTATTATCAGCTTAGAGTCAAGGATGAGGATATATTTAAGACTGCTTTCAGGACCAGGTATGGGCATTTCGAATTTTTAGTTATGCCTTTTGGACTGACGAATGCACCTGCTGTCTTCATGGATTTGATGAACAGGGTATTCCATGAGTTGCTTGACTCTTGTGTAGTAGTCTTTATAGACGATATATTGGTGTACTCTCAGACTACCTCAGATCATGTCAGTGATTTGCGCAGAGTACTGGAGGTTCTGAGGAAGAATCAATTATTTGCCAAGGCTAGTAAGTGTGAGTTCTGGCTAGAGAAGATCAGCTTCTTGGGACATGTGATTTCTGGTCAGGGGGTGTCTGTGGATCCAGTTAAGGTGCAAGCCATCCTTAATTGGGGAAGACCGACTAGTGCTACTGAGATCAAGAGTTTCCTGGGTTTAGCAGGTTACTACCGGAGATTTGTTGAGGGGTTCTCCAAGCTGGCGGGTCCTTTAACTAAATTAACCAGAAAGGAGGCTAAGTTTATTTGGGATGACAAGTGTGAAGAGAGCTTCCAAGAGCTGAAAAGGAGATTGACTAGTACACCGATCCTCATTATTTCTAGTGATGGGGAAAGGTTTACTGTTTATACTGATGCTTCAGGCAAAGGGTTGGGTTGTGTCTTGATGCAGAAGGGTTCTGTGGTAGCCTATGCTTCCAGACAACTGAAGGAGTATGAATTGAACTACCCTACTCATGATTTAGAGTTGGCAGCCGTAGTCTTTGCTTTGAAGATATGGCGTCATTATTTGTTGGGTCAGGAATTTGATCTATTCACTGATCACCAGAGTCTCAAGTATATCTTCACTCAGAAGGAGTTGAACATGAGACAGAGGAGATGGATGGAGTTGATCAAAGATTATGATTTCTCTATTCAGTATCAGGCTGGAAAGGCCAATGTAGTAGCGGATGCACTGAGCAGACATCCAGTTACTTCAGTAGCTGCACTACGGGTCAGTGAGTGGCAGTTACTGCAGGAGTTCAGAGATCTCAGGATCAGCGTTTCTCCTAGAGTTCAGACTGGTTATGTGGCTTTTCTCAGAGTACAGTCTGCTTTGTTGCAGAAGATCAGAGATCAGCAGTCTGTGGATCCGAAATTATTCCAGATCAGGGGTAGTCTGATTGATGGCGCAGTTCAGGACTTTAGTGTGTCTGATGATGGTATTCTTCGGTTTCGTGGAAGGGTATGTGTCCCTGAGGAACCGAACTTGAGGAAAGAAATATTGGAGGACAGCCATAACTCCAAATATTCTCTACATCCTGGTGTGACTAAGATGTATCAGGACCTCAAGAAAAACTTTTGGTGGCCGGGTATGAAGAAAGAGGTATATGATTTTGTCTCTAGATGTTTGACCTGTCAGACTATAAAGGCTGAACACCAGAAGCCTGGTGGTTTGTTGCAGTCTCTTCCTATTCCTGAGTGGAAGTGGGAATGCATCAGTATGGATTTTGTGTGTGGTTTGCCTAGAACCAGATTGGGTCATGATGCTATTTGGGTGATTGTTGATAGACTCACCAAATCAGCCCATTTTCTTCCGATCAAGATGACTTATTCTTTGGAGAGACTGGCTAGATTGTACATTGATGAGATAGTCAGACTACATGGAGTGCCTGTCGATATTGTGTCTGATAGGGACTCTCGATTTTTGTCCAGATTTTGGAGGAGTTTACAGGAGGGTTTGGGTACTAAGTTGAGTTTTAGTACCGCATACCATCCTCAGTCTGATGGCCAGACGGAGCGTACTATACAGACTCTAGAGGATTTGTTGAGAGCCTATGTGGTTGATTGGAGTTCTGAGTGGGACCGGGATCTATCTTTGATAGAGTTCACTTATAATAATAGTTTCCACTCCAGTATTCAGATGGCTCCTTATGAGGCTTTGTATGGGAGAAGGTGTAGGACTCCCTTGTGTTGGGAGGAAACTGGTGACAGAATGATTTTGAGATCTGATGCAGTACAGGAGACTACTGATAAGGTCAGAGAGATTCAGGATAAACTGAAAATTGCTCGGGACAGACAGAAGAGTTATGCTGATGACCGTCGTCGTCCCTTGGAGTTTATGGTAGGGGACCATGTGTTCTTGAAGGTGTCGCCTACTAAGGGTGTTATGAGATTTGGCAAAAAGGGCAAGTTGAACCCTAGGTTTGTAGGCCCTTTTGATATTATTGAGAGAGTTGGTCCAGTGGCTTACCGATTGGCTTTACCTCCTGCTATGGATCATGTGCATAATGTATTCCATGTCTCTGCTTTGAGGAAATATCATCCTGATCCATCTCATGTGTTGGAGTTGGAACCTCTTCAGATTCAGAGTGACTTGACTTTTGAGGAAAGACCTCTCCGGATTGTGGATAGAAAAGATAAAGTTCTGAGGAACAAGACTATACCTTTGGTGAAGGTTATCTGGGGAAATCAATCAGTTGAAGAAGCGACTTGGGAGACTGAAGCTGATATGAGGAAAAATTATGCTTACCTCTTTGATGATATGGATGCTGAGCTTTAGAGGACTAAAGCTTTATAAGGAGGGAGGAATGTAAGATCCAAGGATCTTAAGTTCTGGTAAGCATTATTTTCTATGATAAATTATGATAAATTATTGATGTAAATAAAATTATTGACTGAGTTATTATTCCTGAGTATTGATTGTTAATTTATGATAAATTAACTAGAGATTTTGTTGTTAATTAACTGATTTATTGATTGATAATTTGTAATTAATGGATTTGAGTTTATTTGGTTGTTAATTTATTGTAAATTAATTAGAGATTATTGATTTGATTATTGGCTGTTAATTTATGATAAATTATTATTGGTTGTCCATGATAAATTAATTAGGATTTATGGGTTGTAAATTGTAAGTTAATTAATTAGACCTTATTGGTTAATTAAATCCTTATTGGATATTAATTAAGTCCTTATTGGATTTCGGTTAAGTGAATGGTTAATGGTTAAGTTAATTAAATTAATTGGTTAACTATGGGTTATTGGGTTTGAAAAATTCGAAATTATGAGTTAAATGGGTTAAACCCTATTGGAATTAATTGGTTAATGGGTTTAAAATTTAAAAACCCAAAGTTTAAGTGGTAATATCGACTAGGGTGAGATTGTGGGCGTTTTTTTTGGCTTGAGGAAATCTTGGGGCGGCTAGGGCAAAGAAGAAGGCGATTCTTGGAGTTGTTGAGGTGATTTTCTTCATCTTCTTCCCCTTGGCGATTTTTCCTTGAAGTGAAGAAATTTCCTTGGTGTTTGGTGGTGACATCAAAGGCTTTGAACGATTTCTTTTGTGGAAAATTTTCGGTTTAAGAGGTGAGTGGATTTTCTCTTCCACTTAATCCATGTATGCTTGAGATTATTGCTTAGAAACATGGCATGAACCCTTAATTTCAATTTTTGTACATGTTTCTATGTTTTCCCTAAAATTTCGAAAACCCTAGATTGTATGAGAATTAGGGCTTTTCATTTTTAAGGCTTCTAATCATCAATTAGACCTTGTTTAAGCATGTATGTAGCTTTAGTTTTTCAATTGCATGAAGTTTAGGGCTTGAATGAGAATTTCGACCCTTCTTCATGAAGTTACGCCCAAATGCATGGGTAAAATTTGGGGAAAACTTGATATTCATGAAATTAGGTATATGAGGACTCTACTGTAATTTTTTGAGAATTTTTAGAAATAAAAGTTTCTGTTGACTGACATTGACCTAGGGGTAATTCGGTAAATTTTCTAGTTAAAATTGGGGAAAACTTGAAATTTCGAATCTAGGGATCATGAGGGATGTAATGAATATTTTTACGAAATTTTTGGATAACTTTTCCTGCATGACTTAAACTTTGAACTAGGGGTATTTCTGTCTTTTGTTATCAGAACTAGTAGAAAACTATGAAGTTGTGATATTCTACATTTATGTTAATTGTGAACGAAATTTGGTGAATTTTCTGTATTATTATGTATTTTTAATTGAGTGGTGTATGTAGAAAGTAATGACATGAAATATTGATAGAGAACATTGGTTGATAACTTAGCAAAATTACACTGAACTGACCAGCCTGAAATTTAAGGACTACACTATGTTATGTGATTTTTTTAAATATTGTGATTTGTGATTTTTGGCATGTTAAGTGATCTTTGAATATGTGAATATTATGTGGTTATGTGAAATTCGAAAATTATGTGGTTATGAGGTTCGAATATTATGTGTTGTGATTATGTGATGGTTAGGACTAAGGCTAGGTGTAACTATGAACTCAAGGGGATAGCCCTGTTGTGTGATATGTTAAGGGTTTGAATTTCAGCCCTGTATTGTGATATGTGTGGGGGTTGATGTTCAGCCTGCCTATTATGATTATTGTGATGGGGGTTGAAGTTCAGCCTGCCCGATGTGATTTTTGTGATGGCTATCCTAGAGTCAAGTTGACACTTAGGAGTCCACCTTTGTGAAATATGTCCACCTATGTGAAATTATGAAATAAGATATGTGTGTTGTCCAGTAGTAACCTTTTGGGAGAACGGGTTTTGACCCAAAGTGCCATGTCTTGGTCAGACAGGGGCCACCTCTTGATGTCATTACTCTTTTATGTGTTGGGAATGATATAAGACCCAAAGTGCCATGTCTTGGTCAGACAGGGGCCACCTCTTGATGTCATCATTCTCGTTTTATGTTATGGCGGGATAGACCAGCGTGCCACGTCGTGACCTGACGGGGGCCACCTCCTGATTCTATTCTCGTTTTATGTTATGGCGGGATAGACCAGCGTGCCACGTCGTGACCTGACGGGGGCCACCTCCTGATTCTATTCTCGTTTTATGTTATGGCGTGATAGACCAGCGTGCCACGTCGTGACCTGACGGGGGCCACCTCCTGATTCTATTCACTGTCCATGTTTATGTGTTGCACGAGATTTTGCAGCTCCCAGTGCTTTGGCCAAGCCGGGTTAGACCATATTGGTCACTTATGATATGCTGGACAACTAGGTTAAATATGTGTTGGTGTGTTTAGTTGGTTTAGAAGATGTGTTCGGTTGGTTTAGAGTATAACTCTAGAACCTGAGTTTGTTTAGAACCTGAGTTGATTATGTTAGTGTGTACATCTGACTGTTTATGTGACTTCTGTATATTTAATCTGGTGATATGTTGACATTATGTTCCTGTTAAAGATTTTTAAAACAATCTGCCTATATTTTTGAGTGTATGTTATGGATGGTCAATTAGACTATCCACTCACTGGGCTGTGTAGCTCACCCCTCACTATTTTCAGGTATAGAGCAGGAGCGCAGTTAGCATGATATTGATGTTGTGATTTATGCTTATGATGCCGGTTGTGGCCCCATGTTTATGCTTAATTAATTTGAGGCTGGCTGTGGCCGAATATGAATTTTATGATTTATGTGAACCATGTGATGTGAACCATGTGAACTATGAAAAATTGTGTTGCCAGACTGTGGCAGTTAAATGATGTTGATTCTTGCGTCACCGCGGGCTTCAGCCTGGTTTCGGTGTTTGGTATTAGTTTATAAAATCGATTTTGTGGATTTGTTTTGAAATTGGAGTTGATGTGTATTTTTGCAATCGGTTTTGATACAACTGTAACGTGCATATGTCTAGTGCACGTATTGCGTGGTGGCAGGTACCTTTATGAGATTTATGATTTGTGATTCGAAGATTTTATGTGTTTGGAGTTTTGAAAATTTTCAGATCGTGTTTTCTTGAACTCGGTTTTACCTAGCATTTGATCGATCTTATATGAAACATCCTATTCCCTTTGTGATTGTGTTCTTTGTTTGGGGTTAAGAATGTGGGATGTTACAGGATAGACCCGCTGTGAGGCTATGACTTGGTGTCATGAGTTATCCTCACAAGTGACAGGAGATGCATTGATCCCTCGACTTGAGGTCATTGATCATTCTATATGGTTAGGGACTTGCTTTGATACAACCTAACACCTCGCCGTAGTTGGGAGGTCATAACGATTGTCATTGAGCATGTCACGATCCATATAAGAAGGTCAATGGACAGACAAAGGATTTGCCCCTTCCTTAAGGAAGTATGATATCCATGGAGCTCCTCTATGGTTATATGACTGAGAGTGTATGGCCATACCCAGGTGAGAACCTGATTTAGTCATAGCCATGTGATTGGGTGAAAACAAGTGGTGACACACTTGTCCAATCGGACATCAGTTCGGCAAAGAGACTGTAATGCATCTGTACCTAGTTGCGATGATGGGGATGTCGATGTCGATATCCATTCCAATGACCTGGGTAGCAGCGATGCACTGCTAGGTGCCACTCACTGCTTGGGGTGACCTTTGGTTAGCACTGCCAGCGTCAGAGGAACCTACAGGGTCGCACACCTTGATACTTGAGTTCTCGTATTGATCGGGAAGCCTTATGATCGAGTTATTGGATAACTCGGATCTAATTGAGAGATTTAATCAGCGCCAATGGGCCTGATGATATGGAAGAATGTTATTGGAGCCAAACTTCATTTTTGGCAGGTTGACCCGTATTTGACCATGATTTGTCACATGAGGATTACGGTTGCATTGGATTGGATCCAAGTGCTTAATCAACTCATGTAATGGAGTTTGGGCTAGTTCATTATCCAATGAGGCCCAATAACAAGTTCTCATGAAGAGATAAGAGGCTAAAAGGGTATAATGGGGAGAAGCCCAACCTCATTGGCGCCTAAGGGGTATAATGGGGTTTGGGTGGCAAAATTGCTTCATTAAGGAAGCAATTGGCGCCTAGCCCTTCTCCCTCGATGGTATGAATGCCTCTAAGGCATGTCTTGGGCTGATATGGTACTTGGGCAATTATGGATAGGTTGAATGGAGTTTATGGTAACATCTTGGAGACTTTCCTTGTCTCAAACCTCCTCATCCTAGCCCTACACTTGTCATGATCTTGGCCCTTCCCTTAACCGCCTCTTGCCCTATAAATGTGACTCTAACCGCCCCCTCTTATGATGATCAATCCTTGGAGGCGTGAACACAAGAAGAGGGGAGAGAGCTAGGAGCAAGGGCGCAACTTCCTCTTCCTTCTACCATAGCCGCAAGCTTCTCCCTCCTTTCTTCTTGGCGCATGGAGCTTTGGTGCTTGGCGGCTTGAACTTGGTTGCTTCTTCTCTTGGCGCATCCTTTCCTCTTGGTGGCGCAAGTGAAGTGGAGCATCTCCTTAAGGCTTGGATCTTCTTCCTGAGGCTAGCATCGGGCGTGGAAGAAGAGAACTCAAGAGATCCGTGTGTGTGAGACTGCAGAGGGCGCACACTTGGGCGCCTACATCGGCATCACTCCAAACCACTCTTAAGGTATTTCCTCACTCATCGTGTCGACTCTCTTGCTTGCGATCCTCACTGAGTTTTTGGGACTGGCCTGTTTCGGGGATATTCTTCCGCTGTGCCATGTATGTATGTGTGTCTATGACTCTGAAAATTGTAAAATGTCCCCGTGGTTTCCCAACAGTGGTATCAGAGCGACTTGCAAGACTTGAACGATGTTTTATGCTTTTCTTTCATGCTCACATGCCATATCTGTATTTTCGTAAATAGCATGATGCATGGCGAATGATTTTTCTAAGTAGGAAAAATTAGGGTTTTTTTTTTCTATCATCCTCTCAATCTCTTCTGGATTTTTGGACTATTTTTATTGTTTGATTTAAAGATTGAAGGCGCACGTAATTTTGTCAAGTAGGACGGGCATTGTGTCTTCGGACTGGCCAAGTCTCTTGATCTGACAAAATTGCCAGCCGAAAGGATCTCTGAAATCATCATGAAAAATAAATCGCAATTAACCAAAAGATTTGTGAGAAGAAGATGAGAAAAAGAGACTAGTTTTATGAAAAAGTAAAATTTCAGATTTTATGTTTTTCATGAGCATGTAGAATTGCATGAGTAAATACCTTGATTGTGCAGGATGTTGTGATCATTAGTCAAGCCCCCCTTTGCATGCCTATGATGTACCCTCGTGAGGCCTGCGTGCCACTTTTCTTTTTGCTTTTAACTAAAAAGAAGATTAGGGTGGCGCATCTACTTGGAACTTGGCGCATGCATACCTTGGATGGTGGCGCAAAAAGCATCAAAGAAAGAGGCGCAAGCCTGCTTAGTGGCGCAAGTTAGGCATGGCCAAACCCTTGCGTTTGAGAGCTAGCTAACTTGGCTTCTTGCATTGTGGCGCATTCTCATTGGAGGAAGACCATGGCATTGGCCGAACCCTTTGGGTCTACCCTTAAGGTTTGAGAGCTAAACCATGTGAGAAGGACCTTAGAGCCAACCTTGAAGACCAAGATAGAGGGCGGCTAGGATAGGTCTATTTTAGGGGCTTGAGTCCTATGTCAAGAATTGAACCTCCTTTTGGCATGGGTTGGTTCAATGTATTGAAAGGGCTTTGATCACATCATCCTTTACTGCTTTCCTTATCTGCTAAAAGCATGCCTATGATGTTTTATCGTTATGTTATCACTATAGGATTGCATGCCTGTATTGTTAGACATAAGATAAAACTGATGAGACCTTAAAAACCCTCATAATAAAATATCAAGTCTAGTAGCCTTCTAACGCGTGGCCCTCACTAAGCTATCGATCAGTGGAGTTGTGAACTGGTTCCCACCCTCGTGGGACACACCCACTTATCTTTAGAAAGTGTGTGGTGACAATGGTTTCCCCAGTCCAGTTTTTAAACCTAGCGTGCCTTCGCAAGGAAACTCATTGACCCTGGGCATAATGGTTAGGAATGGACTTGACTAGAAGTTCACATGTACTGGCACATGGTGAAAGTCTAGAGGCATCGTTGAGAGGTTAGGGTTTCATGTTGTATCCAGCCCTCGCTGGACATGAAATGCCCAGACTGTCTCGACAAGGGGAGTTGCTTGGAGCAACCGGCCGGCGTGCCCACCTTAGGAAACATGGGTTACTTTGTGCATCTCACCCTCGTGGGACGCAAAGCCTCATGTGAAATAAGGGTCCCATCTCACTAGGAAGTCTTAAACTTCCCGATTGACTTTGTGGGTTGTCAATTCGAATTTAAAATAGTGGGACCAGTAGTCATTTAAAACAAGTCCAGTTTAAATGATTCGAAGTAGTACTAATCTACTGTTTTTCTTGGGTGTTGTAGAACAATGGCTACGAACACTGGCGGATTATCACTACGATCACTCCTTGATAAGGATAAGTTAGTTGGTGTTGGGGTATGCCCTTAAGGCTAATGTTTGAGGCCTATGGGAATGTATTTGTATCATGTAATAAACTGTTATGTTTATAAAGGCATGGTTGTTATTCAGTTAGCTACATTGTCTGCTGCAATATATGTTCTTCTGAATAATGTCTCAAAGCTGTTCAGCTCGGCTGACATGCTATTATGTCCTTAGTCGATATATCTTGGTGAACATGAGACAGCCTTGATATTGTTAAGACTAATATGTGTTCTAATCTTATAGGATGCTTCGAGCATGGAATAAGATGTAGACTCATGGGTACATTGGATGTACTGGACAGACCCTACTAGGATGTTCAATTGTTTGTCACAATGTGAATGTTCCTTGATTAAGACAAGTGGCACATTTCCTCTGACTTGAGATCACTTGTGTTTTCTAAATGATGATTGTCATTGTTTTGAGATGGTTCAATATCATTTGAAACATAATGATTATAGACTATCTTGGATGGTGAGCTTGAGTCAGGTTAGAGCACTAGTGATAGACATAGGATTGCCGTCTCCTTGTTGAAGGAGTCTGATGTTCTAAAGGGGCCCCCTGGATGAGATGATTGAGAAAAGTGTATGGCCATACCCAGGTGACTATGTTCATCTGTTCTGATCATGCTCATCATATTGGAGTTACGAGCTTGACAGGCTTGTCCAATAAGAACATCCAGTGGCAAAGGAAATATGTATGCTTTGTGAAATGATTCACACTTGTGCTGTGGTTTGGGTGTAGTCTTGGAAGACTCTTTCCTTTATATCGGGAGACAGTGATGTGTTGCTAGATACCCCTCACTGATCGTGATAATGTGAATTATCGTTACCGACATTTAAAGGAAACCCTCAGGGTCGCACAATTTGATGATATGGCTTACTTAAGTCAGATCGTGTGGACTGAATTGTTCAGGTTCAGTTTAAAGGGATTTAATCTCTGATTGTGAGTGAGATCTGGTCTGATCATGTTTGATTGATTAGGGCTTGAGATCGGTAAGCTTCGATCGGGAGAATAGATGCCAGATCGGTCAGATCAAGAGCATCGAAGAGATTGACGGTTAGATCTGAAGCCTTAGGGTTTAAGTAAGATCTAGACCATATTGCTTGGGTTAATTGGTCTTGGACCAAACCGATGTGAACTGGCTCATTGGTTGAGCGCATGGTTCAAGTGATGTGGCATTTGCGATTGGGTAAACCCAAGAGCGCACGTTGAGAAGTGGATGCTATTTTTGGATAGCACTTCTACTAATCGTGGCCATGACTCACGATTGCCACACTTCACGCCCCCCCTTCTCTTTGTTCGTCGCCAACGCTTGGCTTAGACGAGACAACATCTCGGCTAGAGAAGAGAGGACGACAAGAGAGAAAAACTCACTCAAGCAAGGCGATCTCTTCTCCCTTCCATTCGACAAAGGCTTCTTGGAACCTTGCTAGCACAAGGAGCACCAAGGAAAGTAGGCGACACCAATTGTGTGCGTCACCTTAGGAGAAGGCTCGCTTGCGCCTTTCCTTCCAAGTTTTCATCCAACGCATATGGCTATGGTATGAATTCAAGTTTACTTAAGTTGATCATATATCATGCAATAGATTCTTTCAAACCCTTAATTCCGCTGCAAAAGTTTTATGCGCCATATGTCTAGGGTTTTTGCTCCCCCTAGAAGGGGACCCCCCTTAGGTTAAGGGGTACTTTCAATTGGTATCAGAGCCAAGTTGATGCATGCATTTTATGATTGCTTCATGTTGTGTGATCCATGTTTTAGATCTAGAATTATCAACATGCGAATATACATGTTTCATACCGAAACTTGTCTATGTTATTTTGCTTGTTGGCGCTTTCAGGTTTTATCTAAAATCCTTATTACATGCGCGCTCCAAATAGATCTAAGCCCATACTTTAAACCCTTAGACGGGTTACTAGGGTTGAAGTCACCCCCTAGGTTAGATCCAGAATGTCTGATCAGATCATCTGACAACCTGAATGGGTCGATCAGATAGCACCTTGGCGCAAGCCTATGGTGGCTATAGGTCGACTGCAGACAGGTGTGTAGCAATGTCTGATTGAGACAACTAATGAACGCACCTGAGTTAGGCCCGGGGTCACGCCCGTTTGCCAGACCTCAGTGTGGTCGTTCAGCCCTGGCGCATGCATAGTTGACCTTATGGTCGACGCAAGTCAGTTAGGACTTGGTGCGTGCAAGGGCAGTGGATCTGACTAGGTTGGATGAGTGGATCCCTAGTAATGGACCGTTGTAAGGTAGTAAGGGCGAATAAGGAAATTAAAATTGATACCTATGGGTTTTCGAAATTTAATTTTCTTGGTTGGATCACATGTTTGAATGTTGCATATGCTTGTTTATTTCTTCTTATGTGGGCTGCCCATATTAATTGTGTGCTGTGCTGGGGCCTGCGTGCCTGTATTAAAAATTGTAAATTAATTATTGTGATCTGCGCATCACATTGTTTTAATTTATAAAATGTTAGTGACCTGCGTGTCACTCTTGTCTAGATAGTTAAATTTGTAATTTAATTTGACAAGAGCACAGTGCACACTTGGCATAGGCGCATGCAGCAAGTGGCTGGACCAGGTGGGAGGTCTAGGGTTCGACCCTAGGACCTGGCGCATATTCCTGGTGGGCGCACCTGTGCTGCAGATGGCGCTTGGGCCCAGGTTTGGGCCAGATGAGCAGCAAAAGACCCATGAAGAGCAAATGAAGACTTAAGTTAGGTTAAGGTCTTCTAGGGCTATGGGCTTTTACCACATAAGATTCATGCTTTCTTTTATTGCTTAATATTAGAATTGCATGATTAAATTATCTTCTGCTATCACCATAGAAATTGCATGATAGGCAAGAAGATAAAAGACCGTTAAAATCCAACGCTAAAATATCAAGCTCGTAAGCCTTCTGACGCGAAACCTCACTGTTCTGATTATCGTTGGAGCCGTGTTGTACCCACTCAGTGGGCACGTCCATCTATCTTCAGACGGTGCGGGATTACACCTGCGTGTTACAGAGTAGGGATTTATCCCTTCTCGTTGCTCAGCATAGCACGTGGTGGTCCAGGGAGTAGGTCGGGTCAGCTTGACCGTGTAGGCTACATATGTGGCGCATATGGTAGCACATGGAGGCAGCCATCTGTGGGGTCAGAGATTGTGTTGTACCAACTCAGTTGGCACAGTCTGCTGGACTGCCCAGATGAAGGGGAATCGCACGGGTTGGCGATCGGCAGGGACTGCCTACCAGAAACTAGTGCTTGTACTCTCTGTGCATCTTATCTCGCCTGAGCGGGACGCGGAGACCAAGTATGAAATCTGGATCCCATCTCACTAAAAGAGTTCTACTCTTTCGGGCTGTTTTGCTGGATTTTTCACGCCTGATAAAATAGTGAGAAAAAGAATCTTTCTTAAGTCCTGATTGATTCTTATACATTGATACTGACCTTGCTGTTCTTGCATTGTTGTAGATACCTGCAGCAACGAACACCATGAACTTCAATGTGCGATCCCTACTGGAAAGAGAGAAGTTTGCTGGGCCGAACTTCTCTGACTGGTTTGGACACCTTAAGATCGTTCTTAAGGCAGAGAGGAAACTGTATGTCCTCGAGACGGCGATACCGCCGCAGCCCGCTCCGAACGCCGCAAGGGCGGTTCGGGAAGCCTATGAAAAGCACGTCAATGATAGCATTGATGTCGCTTGCCTGATGCTAGCGTCTATGACGCCACCGCTGCAGCGTCAGCATGAGGATATGTCAGCTATACAGATTATAGCAAACCTCAAGATGCTGTATGCTGCACAGGCGAGGACTGAACGCTATAATTTGACTAAGCTCTTCTTTCAGAGCAAACTGGCTGAAGGGAGCCCAGTGGGAGCTCACGTGCTCAAGATGATTGGGCACAAGGAGGCTCTAGAGAAACTGGGGCACACCATCAACCAGGAGCTTGCTGTGGACATTATTCTGCAGTCTCTCCCGCCATCATTCGACGCGTTCATTATTAATTTTAATATGAACAAAATCGATTGTACTCCGGCAGAGCTGCTGAATATGCTCTTGACCACTGAGGAGACTCTGAAGGGTAAGCCTTCGACCTCTGTCTTGATGGTTCCTTCAAGGAACAAGAAGAAGGGGAAGAAGGGCAAGGCCCCGGTCAAGAATTACAGCAAGGCTCTGAAGCAGAAGGTGAAGCGGTCCAAGGAATACAGGTGTTTCCACTGTGGCCAGCTGGGTCACTGGAAAAAGGACTGTAAAGCGCTCCAAGGAGATAAGAGGGGAAGCTTCGCTTCTGGCTCAGGTATATTTGTGACTGAGGTCATGTTATCTTCTTCTATATCATGGGTGTTGGACACTGCATGTGGAGTTCACATTTGTTCAAATGTACAGGAACTCAAGAGAAGAAGACAGGTGGGACAGCATGAGGTGGACCTACGAGTTGGAAACGGGGCACGGGTTGCTGCTGTTGCTGTAGGAGACTACTTTATTTCTTTACCATCTGGACTTGTATTGGAACTAAACAGTTGTTACTTTGTTCCCAGTATAACTAAAAATATTATCTCCATTCCTGCTCTTGTCAGGAAGGGATTTTCCTTTGAATGCAATATTTCAAAGTGTATTTTGTCTTTTGATAATATTGTTTATGCAACTGGTTCAATTAACAATGGGTTATACATGTTGGACATGGAATGTTCGATACAGCAAATTGATATTAAGAAAGCCAAGTATGCTGATGACAGCACCTTGCTATGGCATAGTCGTTTAGGCCATATTAACGAGAAACGCATTAAGCGGTTGCATGATCATGGACTGCTGGGATCATTCTCCTATAAGGAGATTGATACATGCAAAGCTTGTTTAATGGGTAAAATGACGAAGTCACCTTTTCCTCACAAAGGTCAAAGGGCTTCAGGTTTACTTGACCTTATACACAGTGATGTGTGTGGGCCATTTAGTAAACATGCCAGAGGTGGCTATCAGTACTTCATTACCTTTACTGATGATTTCAGTAGATATGGGTATGTCTATCTGATGAGACATAAGAGTGAATCTTTTGACAAGTTCAAAGAGTTCAAGAATGAAGTACAGAATCAGCTAGGCCGAAATATCAAGGCACTTCGCTCAGATCGAGGTGGAGAATACCTAAGTCATGCATTTACTGACTATCTAAAGGAGTGTGGGATTATCTCACAGCTCACTCCGCCAGGAACACCGCAATGGAATGGTGTGTCCGAGAGGAGAAATAGAACGTTACTTGATATGGTTCGTTCTATGATGAGTCAGGCTACTCTTCCATACTCCTTTTGGGGTTTTGCGCTGGAAACAGCTGCAAAGGTACTAAACCGAGTGCCATCCAAGGCAGTTTCTAAGACACCATATGAGTTATGGTATGGGAAACAGCCGAGCTTGACATTTATCAGGATCTGGGGCTGCGAGGCTTATGTCAAAAAGCTCGCCTCTGGGAAACTAGACAGCAGATCTGACAAATGTATCTTTGTCGGTTACCCTAAGGAAACTAAGGGTTATTATTTCTACGATCCCAAGGAGAACAAGGTTTTTGTTGCTCGGACGGCCATATTTCTTGAGAAGGAGTTTCTTCTGCAAGAGGCCAGTGGGAGAGAAATAAAACTGGATGAGAATCCAGAAGAAGGACAAAGTGACCAAGCACAGTTGGATGAGCCTGAGCCGGTAGAACAGGTTATTGAACAACCTGAGGCTCAGATATCACGGGAACCGCGAAGATCGGGTAGGATCCGTCGACAGCCTGAGCGCTATGACGGAGTCTACATCATTGAAAATGATGAACCCCTCACTTATGCGGATGCGGTCAGTGGACCGGAGTCAGCAAGATGGCTTGAGGCTATGCGCGCCGAGATGGACTCCATGTCAGATAACCAAGTTTGGGATTTGGTTGATCCGCCTTCGGGAGTTATCCCTATAGGCTGTAAATGGATCTTCAAGAAGAAGATTGACATGGATGGTAACGTGGTTACCTATAAAGGCAGGCTAGTTGCGAAAGGTTTCAAACAAATCTACGGGATAGATTATGATGAAACTTTCTCACCTGTAGCCATGTTTAAGTCTATTCGGATTCTTTTCGCGATAGCTGCATATTATGATTATGAGATTTGGCAGATGGATGTGAAAACAGCTTTCCTTAATGGAAATCTGGATGAGGATGTGTATATGACACAACCTGAGGGTTTCACTAATCCAGCAGATCGTCATAAGATATGCAAGTTAAAGAAGTCCATTTATGGACTTAAGCAAGCATCGAGAAGCTGGAATATTCGTTTTGATGAATCAGTCACTGAATTTGGTTTCATCAAGAACGAGGATGACCCGTGTGTATATAAGAGGTTTAGTGGGAGCGTGATTACTTTCCTAGTCCTCTACGTCGATGACATCTTGATCATTGGAAATGACATTCCTGAAATGCATGCTGTTAAGGCATGGCTGAGGAAATGTTTCCAGATGAAAGATTTAGGAGAAGCAGCCTATGTGTTAGGTGTGAAGATCTACAGGGATAGATCTAAGAGGCTTCTCGGGCTGTGCCAGAGTACTTACATCGATAAGGTCCTGGAGAGATTTCACTTAGAGAATTCTAAGAAAGGATATCTTCCAGTCAGACATGGTCTGAATCTTTCAAAGAGTCAGTGTCCACAAACACAGACTAAGAAAGATGAAATGAACAATACGCCTTATGCTTCGGCTATTGGTTCCATTATGTATGCGATGTTGTGTACTCGCCCAGACGTCGCTTACGGGTTAAGCGTGACCAGTCGTTACCAAAGTAATCCAGGTATAGCGCACTGGATTGCAGTCAAGAACATCTTAAAATATATGCGGAGGACCAAAGATATGTTCTTGATATATGGTGGTCAGGAAGAACTCAGTATTGAAGGATATACTGACGCTTCGTTCCAGTCGGACCAGGATGATTTCCGATCGCAATCAGGCTATGTTTTTAGCTTGAATGGAGGTGCAGTGGTGTGGAAAAGTTTCAAACAGTCAACTGTTGCTGATTCCACAACAGAAGCCGAGTATGTTGCAGCCTCGGAAGCATCCAAGGAGGCAGTGTGGATTCGTAAGTTCGTGAGAGAACTTGGTGTTGTTCCTTCGAGTGCAGATCCTTTGGTTATCTTTTGTGATAACACTGGAGCAATCGCACAAGCAAAGGAACCACGGTCGCACCAGAAGTCCAAGCACATACAGAGACGGTTTCATTTGATCAGGGAGATCATAGATCGTGGCGAGATCAAAGTATGCAAGGTTCATACAGATGACAATCTGGCAGACCCGCTTACCAAGCCTCTGGCGCAGCAGAAGCATGAGAAGCACTGTAATAATATGGGTTTGAGATTCCTCAACCATTAGATTAAGTGCAAGTGGGAGATTGTTGGGGTATGCCCTTAAGGCTAATGTTTGAGGCCTATGGGAATGTATTTGTATCATGTAATAAACTGTTATGTTTATAAAGGCATGGTTGTTATTCAGTTAGCTACATTGTCTGCTGCAATATATGTTCTTCTGAATAATGTCTCAAAGCTGTTCAGCTCGGCTGATATGCTATTATGTCCTTAGTCGATATATCTTGGTGAACATGAGACAGCCTTGATATTGTTAAGACTAATATGTGTTCTAATCTTATAGGATGCTTCGAGCATGGAATAAGATGTAGACTCATGGGTACATTGGATGTACTGGACAGACCCTACTAGGATGTTCAATTGTTTGTCACAATGTGAATGTTCCTTGATTAAGACAAGTGGCACATTTCCTCTGACTTGAGATCACTTGTGTTTTCTAAATGATGATTGTCATTGTTTTGAGATGGTTCAATATCATTTGAAACATAATGATTATAGACTATCTTGGATGGTGAGCTTGAGTCAGGTTAGAGCACTAGTGATAGACATAGGATTGCCGTCTCCTTGTTGAAGGAGTCTGATGTTCTAAAGGGGCCCCCTGGATGAGATGATTGAGAAAAGTGTATGGCCATACCCAGGTGACTATGTTCATCTGTTCTGATCATGCTCATCATATTGGAGTTACGAGCTTGACAGGCTTGTCCAATAAGAACATCCAGTGGCAAAGGAAATATGTATGCTTTGTGAAATGATTCACACTTGTGCTGTGGTTTGGGTGTAGTCTTGGAAGAATCTTTCCTTTATATCGGGAGACAGTGATGTGTTGCTAGATACCCCTCACTGATCGTGATAATGTGAATTATCGTTACCGACATTTAAAGGAAACCCTCAGGGTCGCACAATTTGATGATATGGCTTACTTAAGTCAGATCGTGTGGACTGAATTGTTCAGGTTCAGTTTAAAGGGATTTAATCTCTGATTGTGAGTGAGATCTGGTCTGATCATGTTTGATTGATTAGGGCTTGAGATCGGTAAGCTTCGATCGGGAGAATAGATGCCAGATCGGTCAGATCAAGAGCATCGAAGAGATTGACGGTTAGATCTGAAGCCTTAGGGTTTAAGTAAGATCTAGACCATATTGCTTGGGTTAATTGGTCTTGGACCAAACCGATGTGAACTGGCTCATTGGTTGAGCGCATGGTTCAAGTGATGTGGCATTTGCGATTGGGTAAACCCAAGAGCGCACGTTGAGAAGTGGATGCTATTTTTGGATAGCACTTCTACTAATCGTGGCCATGACTCACGATTGCCACACTTCACGCCCCCCCTTCTCTTTGTTCGTCGCCAACGCTTGGCTTAGACGAGACAACATCTCGGCTAGAGAAGAGAGGACGACAAGAGAGAAAAACTCACTCAAGCAAGGCGATCTCTTCTCCCTTCCATTCGACAAAGGCTTCTTGGAACCTTGCTAGCACAAGGAGCACCAAGGAAAGTAGGCGACACCAATTGTGTGCGTCACCTTAGGAGAAGGCTCGCTTGCGCCTTTCCTTCCAAGTTTTCATCCAACGCATATGGCTATGGTATGAATTCAAGTTTACTTAAGTTGATCATATATCATGCAATAGATTCTTTCAAACCCTTAATTCCGCTGCAAAAGTTTTATGCGCCATATGTCTAGGGTTTTTGCTCCCCCTAGAAGGGGACCCCCCTTAGGTTAAGGGGTACTTTCAGTTGGAATTAACTTTATGGACTGGCATCGGAACTTGAGGATAGTCCTCAAGCTCGAGAAGAAGCTGTATGTCCTTGAACAGACTCTTCCTGCGGCTCCTCCGCCTAATGCCCGAACGGCAGACAGAGATGCTTATAGAAAGCATCAGGATGACTCTTTGGAGGTGGCATGTCTTATGCTAGCCAGTATGGCACCTGAACTGCAGGTGCAATATGAGGAGCAGAATGTTGGGGTATGCCCTTAAGGCTAATGTTTGAGGCCTTGGGATTGCATCAGTATCATGTATAAACTCTTTGTTTATAAAGGAAATTGTTGTTATTCAGGTTGTTGCATTATCTGCTGTCATATGTATACTTCTGAATAATGTCTCAATGCTGTTCAGCTCGGCTGACATGCACTTTTGTCCTTAGTCGAGATATCTTGGTGAACATGAGACAGCCTTGATATGATTGAGACTAATGTGTGTTCTAATCTTATAGGATGCTTCGAGCATGGAATAAGATGTAGAATCATGGGTACATTGGATGTACTGGACAGACCCTACTAGGATATTCAATTGCTTGTCACAATGTGAATAATCCTTGTATGCGAACAAGTGGCATACTTCCTCTGACTTGAGATCACTTGTGTTTCTAAATGATGATTGGCATTGTTTTGAGGTAGTTCAATATCATTTGAAACATAATGGTTATAGACTATATTGGATGATGAGCATGAGTCATGTTAGGGTGCTAGTGATAGACATAGGATTGCCGTCTCCTTGTTTGGAGTGTGATGTTCTAAAGGGGCCCCCTGGATGAGATGATTGAGAAAGTGTATGGCTATACCCAGATGACTATGTTCATCTGATCTAATCATTCTCATCATATTTGAGTTACAGGCTTGACACGCTTGTCCAATAAAGAACATCCAGTGGCAAAGGAAACATGTATGCCTAGTGAGTTGATTCACACTTGTGCTGTGGTTTGGGTGTAGTCTTGGAAGACTCTTTCCTTTATATCGGGTGATAGTGATGTGTTGCTAGATACCCCTCACTGATCGTGATAACGTAAGTTATCGTTACCGACATTTAAAGGAAACCCTTAGGGTCGCACAATTTGATGATATGGCTTACTTAAGTCAGATCGTGTGGACTGAATTGTTTTGGTTCAGTTTAAAGGGATTTAATCTCTGATTGTAAGTGAGATCTGGTCTGATCATGTTTGATTGATTAGGGCTTGAGATCGGTAAGCTTTGATCGAGAGAATGGATGCTAGATCGGTGAGATCAGAAGCATCAAGAGATGAACGGTTAGATCTTGAACCTTAGGGTTAATATGATCTAGACCAAATCGCTTGGGTTAATTGGTCTTTGAACCAACCCAAAAATGAACCAACTCATTATGTGAGCGCATGGTTCAATGAGGAGAGAAAAATGCGATTGGTTCGTGGGTACATGAACGCATGATCGCATGAGAGAGTAAGGCTAGCTATTTTTAGTAGCCACGCCTCCACGTTTTGAGTGGAACGCATCTCTTGTCGCCCCTCTCCTATTCTCGTCGCTTGCTCTCGTGTGGAAATTTTTTGTTCACGCCTTGGAGAGAGTTTGCTCAAGCGAGACATCATCTCAACTTCCCTTCCATTCGACAAGGACACTTGGAGATCCTTGCTAGCACAAGGTTCGACAAGGAGAAGCCAACATCCATCTTGTGTGCGCACCATTTGGAGGAGAAGCGCTTGACTCTCTGCTTCCTAGACGCCATCCAAGCAATGGCACTGGTAAGAATCGATTCTCTTGTATGCAAGTTAAAGTTGATCATACTGCATGCATCGATCCAGAAACCCTTTTCGCTGCAAAAGGTTTTATCATATGCGCCATTAGGGTTTCGACACCTCCCCCTTGCTTAAGGGACTTTCAATTGGTATTAGAGCCACGTTTATTGCATGTTAATAAGATTGCTATCTTTGCATTGTGATCCATGTTTGAGCAAAAGACTAGATCTATAGGACATGCGAAACTTGTTGTATAGTTTTAGGTTGGCGAAAATACATGATGTTATTTTCTCCTTGGCGCATGTTTCTTGTTGGCGCATGTTGCATGTTGGTTTTATTAAAACAAAATAACTTGCGCGCTTACCATTAGATCTAAGAGGTGCCTACTTTAAATCCTTAGACGGGTTGATAGGGTTGAAGTCATCGTCTAGTCTAGATCCAACCAGTCTGATCAGACCATCTGACAGCCTAGATGGGTTGACCAGATAGCACCTGTGTGCAAGCACGAGGTGGCTATAGGTCGACTGCGGACAGGCGTGTAGCGATGTCTGATTGAGACAACCATTGAACGCGCATGAGTTAGGCCCGGGGTCATGCCCGCTTGCCAGAACTCATGCAGGTCGTTCAGCCTATGGCATGCATTGTTGACCACTGGGTCGACTCAAGTCAGTTAGGACTTGGTGCATGCAAGTGCAGTGGATCTGACTAGGTCTGATGAGTGGATCCCTATTAATGGACCGTTGTAAGGTAGTAGGGCACATAAGGAAAATAAAATCATGCCAATGGGTTTTTCAAAAAAAAAATTTTATTTTCTTATTGTTGGATCACATGTTGATTGGATGCCATGATGCTTGTTTATTTCATCTTATGTGGGCTGCCTATTTTAATGTATGCTGTCCTGGGGCCTGCGTGCCTGGATGTTAATTTGTAAACTATTATTGTGATCTGCGAATCACATTTTTAATTAATTTATAAAGTGTAATTGACCTGCGAGTCAATCATGTCTAGATAGATTAAATTGTATTTTAATCAGACATGAGCACAGAGCACACTTGGCAGAGGCGCATGCAGCAAGTGGCTTCACCAGTGGGAGGTCTAGGGTTTCGACCCTAGGACAGGCGCATTTTACCTAGTGGGCGCATCTGAGCTGCAGTGGGCGCTTGGGCCCGGGTTGGGCCAGATGAAAAGCAAAAGACCCATGAAGAGCTCATGTGAAGACTTAAGTTAAATTAAGGTCTTACCTAGGCTTAATGGGCTTTTACCACATAAGATCATCATGCTTTCATTATTGTTTAAATAAGTAGAATTGCATGATTTAATCTTCTGCTATCACCATAGGAATTGTATGATAGTTAAGAAGATAAAAGACCGTTAAAATCCAAACGTTAAATATCAAGCACGATAGCCTTCTGACGCGAAACCTCACTGTTCTGACTATCGTTGGGGCCGTGTTGTACCCACTCAGTGGGCACGCCCATCTATCTTTAGACGGTGCGGGATTACACCTGCGTGTTACAGGGAAGGGATTTATCGCTTCTCGTTGCTCAGCATAGCACGTGGTGGTCCAGGGAGTAGGTCGGGTCAGCTTGACCATGTAGGCTACATATGTGGCACATATGGTAGCTATATGGAGGCAGCCATCTGTGGGATCAGAGACTGTGTTGTACCAACTCAGTTGGCACAGTCTACTGGATTGCCCAGATGAAGGGGAATCGCACGGGTTGGCGATTGGCAGGGATTGCCTACCAGAAATTAGTGCTTGTACTCTCTGTGTATCTTATCTCGCCTGAGCGGGACGCGGAGACCAAGTATGAAATCTGGATCCCATCTCACTAAAAGAGTTTTACTCTTTCGGGTAGTTTTGCTGGATTTTTCAGCCAGATAAAATAGTGAGAAAAGAATCATTCTTAAGTCCTGAATTGATTCTCACATTGATACTGACCTTGCTGTTCTTGCATTGTTGTAGATTACTGCAGCAACGAACACCACGAATTTCAATGTGCGATCCCTACTAGAAAGGGAGAAGTTTGCTGGACCAAACTTCTCAGACTGGTACGGACACCTTAAGATTGTTCTTAAGGCAGAGAGGAAGCTGTATGTCCTCGAGACGGCTATACCGCCTCAACCCGCTACGAACGCCGCAAGGGCGGTTCGCGATGCTTATGAAAAGCATGTCAATGATAGCATTGATGTCGCTTGCCTGATGCTTGCGTCTATGACGCCAGAGCTGCAGCGTCAGCATGAGGATCTATCTGCTATACAAATTATAGCAAACCTCAAGCTGCTGTATGCTGCACAGGCTAGGACTGAACGCTACAATTTGACTAAACTTTTCTTTCAGAGCAAACTGGCTGAAGGGAGTCCAGTGGGAGCTCACGTACTCAAGATGATTGGGTACAAGGAGGCTCTAGAGAAACTGGGACATACCATCAATCAGGAGCTTGCTGTAGACATCATATTGCAGTCTCTCCCGACCTCTTTCGATCCGTTCATTATTAACTTTAATATGAACAAGATCGACTCTACGCCGGCAGAGTTACTGAATATGCTCTTGACTACAGAGCTGACTCTTAAGGGAAAGCCTTCATCCTCTGTCTTGATGGTTCCTTCAAGGAACAAGAAGAAAGGGAAGAAGGGCAAAGCCCCTGTCAAGAGCTACAGCAAGGCTCTGAAACAAAAGGTTAAGCGGTCGAAGGAATATAGATGTTTCCATTGTGGCCAGCTGGGTCACTGGAAAAAGGACTGTAAAGCGCTCCAGGGAGACAAGAAGGGAAGCAATCCTTTCGCTTCTGGCTCAGGTATTTTCGTGACTGAAGTCATGGTTTCTTCTTCTATATCATGGGTGTTGGACACTGCATGTGGAGTTCACATTTGTTCAAATGTACAGGAACTCAAGAGAAGAAGACAGGTGGGACAGCATGAGGTGGACCTACGAGTTGGAAACGGGGCACGGGTTGCTGCTGTTGCTGTAGGAGTTTATAACATCTCATTACCATCTGGACTTGTATTGGAACTAGACAATTGTTACTTTGTACCAAGCATTACGAAAAATATTATCTCTATTCCTGCTCTTGTCAGGAAAGGGTTTTCCTTTGAATGCAATATTTCAAAGTGTGTTATTTCTTATGATAATATTGTTTATGCTACTGGGTCAATTAACAATGGGTTATTCATGTTGGACATGGAATGTTCTATACAGCAAATTGATATTAAGAAAGCCAAATATGCTGATGACAGCACCTTGCTATGGCATAGTCGTTTAGGCCATATTAACAAGAAGCGCATTAAGCGGTTGCATGATCATGGACTGCTGGGATCATTCTCCTATGAGGAGCTTGATACATGCAAAGCTTGTTTAATGGGTAAAATGACGAAGGCCCCTTTTTCTAAGAAAGGTCAAAGGGCTTCAGGTTTACTTGACCTTATACACAGTGATGTGTGTGGGCCTTTTAGTAAACATGCCAGAGGTGGCTATTCATACTTCATTACCTTTACTGATGATTTCAGTAGATACGGGTATGTCTATTTAATGAGACATAAGAGTGAATCTTTTGACAAGTTCAAAGAGTTCAAGAATGAAGTACAGAATCAATTAGGCCAAAATATCAAGGCACTTCGCTCAGATCGAGGTGGTGAATACTTGAGTCATGAGTTTACTGACTATCTGAAGGAGTGTGGGATTATCTCAAAGCTCACTCCGCCAGGAACACCGCAATGGAATGGTGTGTCCGAAAGGAGGAACAGAACCTTATTGGATATGGTTCGTTCTATGATGAGTCAGGCTACTCTACCTTACTCCTTTTGGGGATTTGCACTGGAAACAGCTGCAAAGGTACTAAACCGAGTGCCATCCAAGGCAGTTTCAAAGACGCCATATGAGTTATGGTATGGGAAACAGCCAAGCTTGACATTTATTAAGATCTGGGGTTGCGAGGTGTTGGGGTATGCCCTTAAGGCTAATGTTTGAGGCCTTTGGGATTGTAAAAGTATCATGTAATAAACTCTTATGTTTATAAAAGGCATGGTTATTATTCAGGTTGTTACCTTGTCTGCTGTAATAAGTGTACTTCTGAATAATGTCTCAAAGCTGTTCAGCTAGGCTGACAGGCTATAAGTCCTTAGTCGAGATATCTTGGTGAACATGAGACAGCCTTGATATGATTGAGACTGATATGAGTGCTAATCTTATAGGATGCTTCGAGCATAGAATAAGATGTAGACTCATGGGTACATTGGATGTACTGGACAGACCCTACTGGGATATTCCATTGCTTGTCACAATGTGAATGATCCTTGTATGCAGCAAGTGGCACATGTCCTCTGACTTGAGATCACTTGTGTTTCTGAATGATGATTGCCATTGTCTTGAGGTAGTTCAATATCATTTGAAACATAATGATTATAGACTATCTTGGATGGTGAGCTTGAATCAGGTTAGGGCACTAGTGATAGATAAAGGATTGCCGTCTCCTTGTTCAAGGAGTGTGATGTTCTAAAGGGCCCCCCTTATATGAGATGATTGAGGAAGTGTATGGCCATACCCAGATGACTATGTGCATCTGATCTAATCATGCTCATCGTATTGGAGTTACAAGCTTGACCCGCTTGTCCAATAAGAACATCCAGTGGCAAAGGACACATGTATGCCTTGTGAATTGAGTCACACTTGTGCCATGGTTTGGGTGTAGTCTTGGAAGACTTTTTCCTTTATATCGGGAGACAGTGATGTGTTGCTAGATACCCCTCACTGGTCGTGATAACGAAAGTTATCGTTACCGACATTTAAAGGAAACCCTTAGGGTCGCACAATTTGGTGATATGGCTTGCTTAAGTCAGATCGTGTGGACTGAATTGTTTCGGTTCAGTTTAAAGGGATTTAATCTCTGATTGCAAGTGAGATCTGGTCTGATCATGTTTAATTGATTAGGGCTTGGGATCGGTAAGCTTCGATCCAGAGAATTGATGCTAGATCGGTGAGATCAAGAGCATTGTGAGATGAACGGTTAGATTGGAAACCTTAGGGTTTGGTTGATCTAGACCGATTTGGCTTGGGCCGGTTTGGTTTGGCTTTTGGTCCAAACACATTTGCTTTGAACCGGTTCAAGGGCTTGAACGCATGGTTCATTGTTTAAGGCATTTTGTGGAGTTTAAGATCGGTTTAGAGATCTTGAACGCATGGCTTAATGTTTTTTCCTAATTTGGAAAGTCATAAGCGCATGTCTCCTTGAACGCAAATGACAAGTGAACGCTCCATTGACTCTCGGCCTTCGCTTGCTCTCGTGACGAGACATTGGTGAAGGAGACGACATCTTGGAGAAAGGATCGGCCAAGCAAAGAAGTCTTCATCTCTTTCCTATACTCGATCAAAGACATCTTGGCATTCTTGCTAGCACAAGAGGTGCGCAAGTGAGGAGTCTTCATCACCTTTGTGTGTGAACTTTCGGAGGAGATCAAGTTTGCTCTCTTCTTCCAAGCCGACCTCCAACCTTATGGCTATGGTATAGATCTCAACTCATAGCTTCATGTTGATTATATAGTTCATATGCGATCTACTTGAAGCCCTTTTTCCGCTATGCATGCTAGATGCGCATGTTTAGGGTTTCAACCCCTAATGTTTAGGGTTTCCTTCAATTGGTATCAGAGCAGGCTCTCCATATGATCTATATGATTGCTAGAAGTGTTATGTGATCCATGCTTGTTGCGCTTACTTGATGCTTTGCTTTCATGATGCATGGTTACATGTACTTGTAGATTGCGCTTGTATCATGCTAACATGCAGCTTGCGCTTGTATCATGGGCTATGTATGCGCTCCCCCTTGAAGGGGACCCCCTCAAGTTTGCGCTCCCCCTAGAAGGGGACCCCCTTAGATCTAAGGGTTATCAACTTTGTTTGATGTTAGCGCATGTTCTAAGGTTTTTCTAAAACTTACATCTTGCGCGCTTGATTAGATCTAAGGTGCCACTACATTAAACCCTTAGATGGGTTGATGGGGTTGAAGTCACCACTAGGTTAGATCCAAGTCTGATCAGACCATCTGACAGCTCAGATGGGTTAACCTGATAGCACCTATGCGCAAGCACAAGGTGGCTATAGGTTGACTGCATCTAGGGCGTGTAGCGAGGTCTGGTTGAGACACTACTGAACACACTTGAGTTAGGCCCGGGGTCACACCCGCTTGCCAAAACTCATGGGGGTAGTTCAGCCCTTGGCGCATGCATGGTTGACCATTAGGTCAACTCGGGTCAGTTAGGACTCGGTGCATGCAAGGGCAAAGGATCTAACTAGATGGATGAGTGGATCCCCATCAATGGACCATTGTAAGGTTGTAGGGCTCATAAGGAAATTAAAATTGATGCCATGGGGTTTTCAAAACTTTTAATTTCAAGATGATTGGATCACATGTTGATTGAACCATATGCTTGTTTATTTAGTCTTGTGTGGGTTGCCCAATTGTGTGCTGTGCTGGGGCCTGCGTGCCTGGACTTAAAAATTGTAAATTAATTTGTGATCTGCGAATCACATTGTACTTAATTTATAATATGTTGTTGACCTGCGAGTCAACCTTGTCTAGATAGATCAAATGTACTTTGATTAGACAAGAACAAAGGCACACATCCAAGAGGGGCATTCACCTGGTGGTGCACCTGAGGTGCTCTTGGCGCTAGGGCACTGGGTTGGACCAGATGAGATGCAATGAAGCTCAAGTGAAGACTTAAGTAATCTTAAGGTCTTACTAGGGTTCATGGGCTTTTACCACATAAGATCATGCTTTCTACTTATTGCTAATAATTAGAATTGCATATTTATGTTTATCTTCTGCTATAGCCATAGGACATGCCTGATAGTAAGAAGATAAAAGACCGTTAAAATCCAACGCTAACATATCAAGCTCGTAAGCCTTCTGACGCGAAACCTCACCTTTCTGACTATCGTTGGAGCCGTGTTGAACCCACTCAGTGGGCACGTCCATCTATCTTCAGACGGTGCTGGATTTCACCTGCGTGTTACAGAGTTGGGATTTATCCCCTCTCGTTGCTCAGCATAGCACGTGGTGGTCCAGGGAGTAGGTCGGGTAAGCTTGACCATGTAGGCTACATATGTGGCGCATATGGTAGCACATGGAGGCAGCCATCTCTGGGATCAGAGACTGTGTTGTACCAACTCAGTTGGCACAGTCTGCTGGATTGCCAAGATGAAGGGGAATCGCACGGGTTGGCGATTGGCTGGGGACAGCCTACCAGAAACTAGTGCTTGTCATCTCTGTGCATCTTATCTCGCCTGAGCGGGACGCGGAGACCAAGTATGAAATCTGGATCCCATCTCACTAAAAGAGTGTTTACTCTTTCGGACTGTTTACTGGATTTTTCAGTCAGACAAAATAGTGAGAAAAGAATCTTTCTTAAGTCCTGGATTGATTCTGAAACATTGATACTGACCTTGCTGTTCTTGCTTGTTGTAGATTCCTGCAGCAACGAACACCATGAGCTTCAATGTGCGATCCCTACTGGAAAGGGAGAAGTTTGCTGGGCCGAACTTCTCTGACTGGTTTGGACACCTTAAGATCGTTCTTAAGGCAGAGAGGAAACTGTATGTCCTCGAGACGGCGATACCGCCGCAGCCCGCTCCGAACGCCGCAAGGGCGGTTCGGGATGCCTACGAAAAGCACGTCAATGATAGCATTGATGTCGCTTGCCTGATGCTAGCGTCTATGACGCCA
This sequence comes from Costus lasius, assembly GCA_027563935.2. Lineage (NCBI taxonomy): Eukaryota > Viridiplantae > Streptophyta > Magnoliopsida > Zingiberales > Costaceae > Costus > Costus lasius. Next base: position 43,158,325 of record CM050453.2, on the reverse strand, counting down.
CCGCTGCAGCGTCAGCATGAGGATATGTCGGCTATAGAAATTATAGCGAACCTCAAGATGCTGTATGCTGCACAGGCGAGGACAGAACGCTATAATCTGACGAAGCTCTTCTTACAGAGCAAACTGGCTGAAGGGAGCCCAGTGGGAGCTCACGTGCTCAAGATGATTGGGCACAAGGAGGCTCTGGAGAAACTGGGGCATACCGTCAACCAGGAGCTTGCTGTAGATATTATTCTGCAGTCTCTTCCGCCTTCTTTCGATGCGTTCATCATTAACTTTAATATGAACAAAATCGATTGTACGCCGGCAGAGTTGCTGAATATGCTCTTGACAACTGAGGAAACTCTGAAGGGTAAGCCTTCAACCTCTGTCTTAATGGTTCCTTTTAGGAACAAGAAGAAGGGGAAGAAGGGCAAGGCCCCTGTCAAGAATTACAGCAAGGCCCTGAAACAGAAGGTCAAGCGGTCGAAGGACAACAGGTGTTTCCACTGTGGCCAGCTGGGTCACTGGAAAAAGGACTGTAAAGCGCTCCAAGGAGATAAGAGGGGAAGCATCGCTTCTGGCTCAGGTATATATGTGACTGAGGTCATGTTATCTTCTTCTACTATTTCATGGGTGTTAGACACTGCATGTGGAGTTCACATTTGTTCAAATGTACAGGAACTCAAGAGAAGAAGGCAGGTGGGACAGCATGAGGTAGACCTACGAGTTGGAAACGGGGCACGGGTTGCTGCTGTTGCTGTAGGAGACTATTTCATTTCTTTACCATCTGGCATTGTATTAGAATTGAACAATTGTTATTTTGTACCGAGTATCACAAAGAATATTATCTCTATTCCTGCTCTTGTCAGGAAAGGATTTGCCTTTGAATGCAAGATTTCAAAGTGTGTTTTATCTCATGATAATATTGTGTATGCAACTGGTTCAATTAACAATGGGTTATACATGTTGGACATGGAAAATTCTATACAAAACATTGATAATAAGAAAGCCAAGTATGCTGATGACAGCACCTTGCTATGGCATAGTCGTTTAGGCCATATAAACGAGAAGCGCATTAAGCGGTTGCATGAACATGGACTGCTGGGATCATTCTCCTATGAGGAGATTGATACATGCAAAGCTTGTTTGATGGGTAAAATGACGAAGTCTCCTTTTCTTAACAAAGGTCAAAGGACTTCAGGTTTACTTGACCTTATACACAGTGATGTGTGTGGGCCTTTTAGTAAACATGCCAGAGGTGGCTATCAGTACTTCATTACCTTTACTGATGATTTCAGTAGGTATGGATATGTCTATTTAATGAGACATAAAAGTGAATCTTTTGACAAGTTCAAAGAGTTCAAAAATGAAGTACAAAATCAGTTAGGCCGAAATATCAAGGCACTTCGTTCTGATCGAGGTGGTGAATACCTGAGTCATGCGTTTACTGACTATCTGAAGGAGTGTGGGATTATCTCACAGCTCACTCCGCCAGGAACACCGCAGTGGAATGGTGTGTCCGAGAGGAGAAATAGAACGTTACTTGATATGGTTCGTTCTATGATGAGTCAGGCTACTCTTCCATACTCCTTTTGGGGTTTTGCACTGGAAACAGCTGCAAAGGTACTAAACCGAGTGCCATCCAAGGCAGTTTTAAAGATGCCATATGAGTTATGGTATGGGAAACAGCCTAGCTTGACATTTATCAGGATCTGGGGTTGCGAGGCTTATGTCAAAAAGCTCGCCTCTGGGAAACTAGAAAGCAGATCTGAGAAATGTATCTTTGTCGGTTACCCTAAGGAAACTAAGGGTTATTATTTCTACGATCCCAAAGAGAACAAGGTTTTTGTTGCTCGGACGGCCATATTTCTTGAGAAGGAGTTTCTTCTGCAAGAGGCCAGTGGGAGAGAAATAAAGCTGGATGAGAATCCAGAGGAAGGACAAAGTAGTCAAGCACAGTTGGATGAGCCTGAGCCGGTAGATCAGGTTATTGAGCAACCTGAGGCTCAAATATCACGGGAACCGCGAAGATCGGGTAGGATCCGTCGTCAGCCTGAGCGCTATGACGGAGTCTACATCATTGATAATGATGAACCCCTCACTTATGCGGATGCGGTCAGTGGACCGGAGTCAGCTAGATGGCTTGAAGCTATGCGAGCCGAAATGGACTCCATGTCAGATAACCAGGTCTGGGATTTGGTTGATCCGCCTCCGGGAGTAATCCCTATAGGCTGTAAATGGATCTTCAAGAAGAAGATTGACATGGATGGTAACGTAGTTACCTATAAAGGCAGGCTAGTAGCGAAAGGTTTCAAACAAATCTACGGGTTAGATTATGATGAAACTTTCTCTCCTGTAGCCATGTTTAAGTCTATTCGGATTCTTTTCGCGATAGCAGCATATTACGACTATGAGATCTGGCAGATGGATGTGAAAACAGCTTTCCTTAATGGAAATCTGGATGAGGATGTGTATATGACACAACCTGAGGGTTTCACTAATCCATCAGATCGTCATAAAATATGCAAGTTAAAGAAGTCCATTTATGGACTGAAACAAGCATCAAGAAGCTGGAATATTCGTTTTGATGAATCAATCTCTGAGTTTGGTTTCATCAAGAACGAGGATGACCCGTGTGTATATAAGAGGTTTAGTGGGAGCGTGATTACATTCCTAATCCTCTACGTCGATGATATCTTAATCATTGGAAATGATATTCCTGAACTGCATGCTGTTAAGGCATGGTTAGGAAAATGTTTCCAGATGAAAGATTTAGGAGAAGCAGCCTATGTACTAGGTGTGAAGATCTACCGGGATAGATCTAAGAGGCTTCTCGGGCTGTGCCAGAGTACTTACATCGATAAAGTCCTGGAGAGATTCCATTTAGAGAATTCTAAACGTGGATATCTTCCAGTCAGACATGGTCTGAATCTTTCGAAGAGTCAGTGTCCACAAACACAGACTGAGAAAGATGAAATGGACAATACGCCTTATGCTTCGGCTATTGGATCCATTATGTATGCGATGTTGTGTACTCGCCCAGACGTCGCTTACGGGTTAAGCGTGACCAGTCGATTCCAAAGTAATCCAGGTTTGGCGCACTGGATTGCGGTCAAGAACATTTTAAAATATCTGCGGAGGACCAAAGATATGTTCTTGATATATGGTGGTCAGGAAGAACTCAGTATAGAGGGATATACTGACGCTTCATTCCAGTCGGACCAGGATGATTTCCGATCGCAATCAGGCTATGTTTTTAGCTTGAATGGTGGAGCAGTGGTGTGGAAAAGTTTCAAACAGTCAACTGTTGCTGATTCCACAACAGAAGCCGAGTATGTTGCAGCCTCGGAAGCATCCAAGGAGGCAGTGTGGATTCGTAAGTTCGTGAGAGAACTTGGTGTCGTTCCTTCAAGTGCAGATCCTTTGGTTATCTTCTGTGATAACACTGGAGCCATTGCACAAGCAAAGGAACCACGGTCGCACCAGAAGTCCAAGCACATACAGAGACGGTTTCACTTGATCCGGGAGATCATTGATCGAGGCGAGATCAAAATATGCAAGGTTCATACAGATGACAATCTGGCAGACCCACTTACCAAGCCTCTGGCGCAGCAGAAGCATGAGAAGCACTGTAATAATATGGGTTTGAGATTTCTCAACCATTAGATTAAGTGCAAGTGGGAGATTGTTGGGGTATGCCCTTAAGGCTAATGTTTGAGGCCTTTGGGATTGTAAAAGTATCATGTAATAAACTCTTATGTTTATAAAAGGCATGGTTATTATTCAGGTTGTTACCTTGTCTGCTGTAATAAGTGTACTTCTGAATAATGTCTCAAAGCTGTTCAGCTAGGCTGACAGGCTATAAGTCCTTAGTCGAGATATCTTGGTGAACATGAGACAGCCTTGATATGATTGAGACTGATATGAGTGCTAATCTTATAGGATGCTTCGAGCATGGAATAAGATGTAGACTCATGGGTACATTGGATGTACTGGACAGACCCTACTGGGATATTCCATTGCTTGTCACAATGTGAATGATCCTTGTATGCAGCAAGTGGCACATGTCCTCTGACTTGAGATCACTTGTGTTTCTGAATGATGATTGCCATTGTCTTGAGGTAGTTCAATATCATTTGAAACATAATGATTATAGACTATCTTGGATGGTGAGCTTGAATCAGGTTAGGGCACTAGTGATAGATAAAGGATTGCCGTCTCCTTGTTCAAGGAGTGTGATGTTCTAAAGGGCCCCCCTTATATGAGATGATTGAGGAAGTGTATGGCCATACCCAGATGACTATGTGCATCTGATCTAATCATGCTCATCGTATTGGAGTTACAAGCTTGACCCGCTTGTCCAATAAGAACATCCAGTGGCAAAGGACACATGTATGCCTTGTGAATTGAGTCACACTTGTGCCATGGTTTGGGTGTAGTCTTGGAAGACTTTTTCCTTTATATCGGGAGACAGTGATGTGTTGCTAGATACCCCTCACTGGTCGTGATAACGAAAGTTATCGTTACCGACATTTAAAGGAAACCCTTAGGGTCGCACAATTTGGTGATATGGCTTGCTTAAGTCAGATCGTGTGGACTGAATTGTTTCGGTTCAGTTTAAAGGGATTTAATCTCTGATTGCAAGTGAGATCTGGTCTGATCATGTTTAATTGATTAGGGCTTGGGATCGGTAAGCTTCGATCCAGAGAATTGATGCTAGATCGGTGAGATCAAGAGCATTGTGAGATGAACGGTTAGATTGGAAACCTTAGGGTTTGGTTGATCTAGACCGATTTGACTTGGGCCGGTTTGGTTTGGCTTTTGGTCCAAACACATTTGCTTTGAACCGGTTCAAGGGCTTGAACGCATGGTTCATTGTTTAAGGCGTTTTGTGGAGTTTAAGATCGGTTTAGAGATCTTGAACGCATGGCTTAATGTTTTTTCCTAATTTGGAAAGTCATAAGCGCATGTCTCCTTGAACGCAAATGACAAGTGAACGCTCCATTGACTCTCGGCCTTCGCTTGCTCTCGTGACGAGACATTGGTGAAGGAGACGACATCTTGGAGAAAGGATCGGCCAAGCAAAGAAGTCTTCATCTCTTTCCTATACTCGATCAAAGACATCTTGGCATTCTTGCTAGCACAAGAGGTGCGCAAGTGAGGAGTCTTCATCACCTTTGTGTGTGAACTTTCGGAGGAGATCAAGTTTGCTCTCTTCTTCCAAGCCGACCTCCAACCTTATGGCTATGGTATAGATCTCAACTCATAGCTTCATGTTGATTATATAGTTCATATGCGATCTACTTGAAGCCCTTTTTCCGCTATGCATGCTAGATGCGCATGTTTAGGGTTTCAACCCCTAATGTTTAGGGTTTCCTTCACGAGGCTTATGTCAAAAAGCTCGCCTCTGGGAAACTAGAGAGCAGATCTGAGAAATGTATCTTTGTCGGTTACCCTAAGGAAACTAAGGGTTATTATTTCTACGATCCCAAAGAGAACAAAGTATTTGTTGCTCGAACGGCCATTTTCTTGAGAAGGAGTTTCTTCTGCAAGAGGGCAGTGGGAGAGAAATAAAGCTGGATGAGAATCCAGAGGAAGGACAAAGTAGTCAAGCACAGTTGGATGTGCCTGAGCCAGTAGAACAGGTTATTGAACAACCTGAGGCTTAGATATCACGGGAACCGCGTAGATTGGGAAGGATCCGTCGATAGCCTGAGCGCTATGACGGAGTCTACATCATTGATCATGATGAACCCCTCACTTATGCGGATGCCGTCAGTGGACCGGAATCAGCGAGATGGCTTGAAGCTATGCGAGCCGAAATGGACTCCATGTCTGATAACCAAGTTTGGGATTTGGTAGATCCGCCTCCGGGAGTAATCCCTATAGGCTGTAAGTGGATCTTCAAGAAGAAGATTGACATGGATGGTAACGTGGTTACCTATAAAGGCAGGCTAGTTGCGAAAGGTTTCAAACAAATCTACGGGATAGATTATGATGAAACTTTCTCTCCTGTAGCTATGTTCAAGTCTATTCGGATTCTTTTCGCGATAGCAGCATATTACGATTATGAGATCTGGCAAATGGATGTGAAGACCGCTTTCCTTAATGGAAAACTGGATGAGGATGTCTATATGACACAACCTAAAGGTTTCACTAATCCATCAGATCGTCATAAAATATGCAAGTTAAAGAAGTCCATTTATGGACTTAAGCAAGCATCAAGAAGCTGGAATATTCGTTTTGATGAATCAATCAGTGGATTTGGTTTCATCAAGAATGAAGATGACCCGTGTGTATATAAGAGGTTTAGTGGGAGCGTGATTACTTTTCTAGTCCTCTACGTCGATGATATCTTGATCATTGGAAATGATATTCCTGAAATGCAAGCAGTTAAGGCATGGCTAAGGAAATGTTTCCAGATGAAAGATTTAGGAGAAGCAGCCTATGTATTAGGTGTGAAGATCTATAGGGATAGATCTAAGAGGCTTCTCGGGCTGTGCCAGAGTACTTACATCGATAAAGTCCTGGAGAGATTCCATTTAGAGAATTCTAAAAGAGGATATCTTCCAGTCAGACATGGTCTGAATCTTTCAAAGAGTCAGTGTCCACAAACACAGACTGAGAAAGATGAAATGGACAATACGCCTTATGCTTTGGCTATTGGATCCATTATGTATGCGATGTTGTGTACTCGTCCAGACGTCGCTTACGGATTAAGCGTGACCAGTCGGTTCCAAAGTAATCCAGGTCAGGCGCACTGGGTTGTAGTCAAGAACATTTTAAAATATCTTCGGAGGACCAAAGATATGTTCTTGGTGTATGGTGGTCAGGAAGAACTCAGTATTGAAGGATATACTGACGCTTCGTTCCAATCTGACGAGGATGATTTCCGATCGCAATCAGGCTATGTTTTTAGCTTGAATGGAGGAGCAGTGGTGTGGAAGAGTTTCAAACAGTCTATAGTTGCTGATTCTACCACGGAAGCCGAGTATGTTGCAGCCTCAGAAGCATCCAAGGAGGCAGTGTGGATTCGTAAGTTCGTTCAAGAACTTGGTGTTGTTCCTTCGAGTGCAGATCCTTTGGTTATCTTCTGTGATAACACTGGAGCAATCGCACAAGCAAAGGAACCACAGTCGCACCAGAAGTCCAAGCACATACAGAGACGGTTTCACTTGATCCGGGAGATCATTGATCGTGGCGAGATCAAAGTTTGCAAGGTTCATACAGATGACAATCTGGCTGACCCGCTTACAAAGCCTCTAGCGCAGCAGAAGCATGAGAAGCACTGTAATAATATGGGTTTGAGATTTCTCAACCATTAGATTAAGTGCAAGTGGGAGATTGTTGGGGTATGCCCTTAAGGCTAATGTTTGAGGCCTTGGGATTGCATCAGTATCATGTATAAACTCTTTGTTTATAAAGGCAATTGTTGTTATTCAGGTTGTTGCATTATCTGCTGTCATATGTATACTACTGAATAATGTCTCAATGCTGTTCAGCTCGGCTGACATGCACTTTTGTCCTTAGTCGAGACATCTTGGTGAACATGAGACAGCCTTGATATGATTGAGACTAATGTGTGTTCTAATCTTATAGGATGCTTCGAGCATGGAATAAGATGTAGAATCATGGGTACATTGGATGTACTGGACAGACCCTACTAGGATATTCAATTGCTTGTCACAATGTGAATAATCCTTGTATGCGAACAAGTGGCATACTTCCTCTGACTTGAGATCACTTGTGTTTCTAAATGATGATTGGCATTGTTTTGAGGTAGTTCAATATCATTTGAAACATAATGGTTATAGACTATCTTGGATGATGAGCATGAGTCATGTTAGGGTGCTAGTGATAGACATAGGATTGCCGTCTCCTTGTTTGGAGTGTGATGTTCTAAAGGGGCCCCCTGGATGAGATGATTGAGAAAGTGTATGGCCATACCCAGATGACTATGTTCATCTGATCTAATCATTCTCATCATATTGGAGTTACAGGCTTGACACGCTTGTCCAATAAAGAACATCCAGTGGCAAAGGAAACATGTATGCCTAGTGAGTTGATTCACACTTGTGCTGTGGTTTGGGTGTAGTCTTGGAAGACTCTTTCCTTTATATTGGGAGATAGTGATGTGTTGCTAGATACCCCTCACTGATCGTGATAACATAAGTTATCGTTACCGACATTTAAAGGAAACCCTTAGGGTCGCACAATTTGATGATATGGCTTACTTAAGTCAGATCGTGTGGACTGAATTGTTTTGGTTCAGTTTAAAGGGATTTAATCTCTGATTGTAAGTGAGATCTGGTCTGATCATGTTTGATTGATTAGGGCTTGAGATCGGTAAGCTTCGATCGAGAGAATGGATGCTAGATCGGTGAGATCAGAAGCATCAAGAGATGAACGGTTAGATCTTGAACCTTAGGGTTAATATGATCTAGACCAAATCGCTTGGGTTAATTGGTCTTTGAACCAACCCAAAAATGAACCAACTCATTATGTGAGCGCATGGTTCAATGAGGAGAGAAAAATGCGATTGGTTCGTGGGTACTTGAACGCATGATCGCATGAGAGAGTAAGGCTAGCTATTTTTAGTAGCCACGCCTCCACGTTTTGAGTGGAACGCATCTCTTGTCGCCCCTCTCCTATTCTCGTCGCTTGCTCTCGTGTGAAAATTTTTTGTTCACACCTTGGAGAGAGTTTGCTCAAGCGAGACATCATCTCAACTTCCCTTCCATTCGACAAGGACACTTGGAGATCCTTGCTAGCACAAGGTTCGACAAGGAGAAGCCAACATCCATCTTGTGTGCGCACCATTTGGAGGAGAAGCGCTTGACTCTCTGCTTCCTAGACGCCATCCAAGCAATGGCACTGGTAAGAATCGATTCTCTTGTATGCAAGTTAAAGTTGATCATACTGCATGCATCGATCCAGAAACCCTTTCCGCTGCAAAAGGTTTTATCATATGCGCCATTAGGGTTTCGACACCTCCCCCTTGCTTAAGGGACTTTCAATTGGTATCAGAGCCACGTTTATTGCATGTTAATATGATTGCTATCTTTGCATTGTGATCCATGTTTGAGCAAAAGACTAGATCTATAGGACATGCGAAACTTGTTGTATAGTTTTAGGTTGGCGAAAATACATGATGTTATTTTCTCCTTGGCGCATGTTTCTTGTTGGCGCATGTTGCATGTTGGTTTTATTAAAACAAAATAACTTGCGCGCTTACCATTAGATCTAAGAGGTGCCTACTTTAAATCCTTAGACGGGTTGATAGGGTTGAAGTCATCGTCTAGTCTAGATCCAACCAGTCTGATCAGACCATCTGACAGCCTAGATGGGTTGACCAGATAGCACCTGTGTGCAAGCACGAGGTGGCTATAGGTCGACTGCGGACAGGCGTGTAGCGTTGTCTGATTGAGACAACCATTGAACACGCATGAGTTAGGCCCGGGGTCACGCCCGCTTGCCAGAACTCATGCAGGTCGTTCAGCCTATGGCATGCATTGTTGACCACTGGGTCGACTCAAGTCAGTTAGGACTTGGTGCATGCAAGGGCAGTGGATCTGACTAGGTCTGATGAGTGGATCCCTATTAATGGACCGTTGTAAGGTAGTAGGGCACATAAGGAAAATAAAATCATGCCAATGGGTTTTTCAAAAAAAAAATTTTATTTTCTTATTGTTGGATCACATGTTGATTGGATGCCATGATGCTTGTTTATTTCATCTTATGTGGGCTGCCTATTTTAATGTGTGCTGTGCTGGGGTTGAGATTCCTCAACTTCTAGGTCTTAGTGCAAGTGGGAGATTGTTTGTGTATATGCCCTAAGACCAAGTTTTGGTCCATTATGTACTACTTGACTTTGATATTTATATATCATTCTGGCATTGTCGTTATCTATGTTTGTTTACATCTGCGCATATGTACTAACATGATAATGTCCCTGGAGACAGATTGGATCTGTGCTCGAACTATAGTCCCCAGTCGATGTACCTTAGTGGATATGGGGCAGCTATGGTACTTGTGAGACTGGTATGTGTTAGGGTATGCCCTTAAGGCTAATGTTTGAGGCCTTGGGATTGTAACAGTATCATGTATAAACTCTTATGTTTATAAAGGCAATGGTTGTTATTCAGGTTGTTACATTGTCTGCTGCAATGAGCGTACTTCTGAATAATGTCTCTATGATGTTCAGCTAGGCTGACATGCAGTAAAGTCCTTAGTCGACATATCTTGGTGAACATGAGACAGCCCTGATATGATTGAGACTAATATGTATTCTAATCTTATAGGATGCTTCGAGCATGGAATAAGATGTAGACTCATGGGTACATTGGATGTACTGGACAGACCCTACTAGGTTATTCAATTGCTTGTCACAATGTGAATAATCCTTGATTGCAACAAGTGGCACATGTCCTCTGACTTGAGATCACTTGTGTTTCTAAATGATGATTGTCATTGTTTTGAGGTAGTTCAATATCATTTGAAACATAATGGTTATAGACTATCTTGGATGGTGAGCTTGAGTCATGTTAGGTCACTAGTGATAGATATAGGATTGCCGTCTCCTTCATTGGAGTGTGATGTTCTAAAGGGGCCCCTGGATGAGATGATTGAGAAAGTGTATGGCCATACCCAGATGACTATGTTCATCTGATCTAATCATGCTCATCATATTGGAGTTACAAGCTTGGCAGGCTTGTCCAATAAAGAACATCCAGTGGCAAAGGAATCATGTATGCCTAGTGAGTTGATTCACACTTGTGCTGTTGTTTGGGTGTAGTCTTGGAAGACTCTTTCCTTTATATCGGGAGACAGTGATGTGTTGCTAGATACCCCTCTCTGATCGTGATAACGTAAGTTATCGTTACCGACATTTAAAGGAAACCCTCAGGGTCGCACAATTTGATGATATGGCTTACTTAAGTCAGATCGTGTGGACTGAATTGTTTTGGGTTCAGTTTAAAGGGAATTAATCTCTGATTGTGAGTGAGATCTGGTCTGATCATGTTTGATTGATTAGAGCTTGAGATCGGTAAGCTTCGATCGAGAGATTGGATGCTAGATTAGTGAGATCAGAAGCATCAAGAGATCAACGGTTAGATCTAGAGCCTTAGGGTTTAATTGAGATCTAGACTGGATTGCTTGGGTTAATTGGTCTTGGACCAAACCGAAATGAACCAGCTCATCAAGTGAGCGTGTGGTTCAAATGGAGAGGAGTTTGCGACTGGGGTAAACCCATGATCGCATGTGAGGGAGTGGATTTCTATTTTAGAAAGCATGATCACTTACGTGACCACGCCTCATGTTGCTCGCCTCTTCACGCCTTTGTCGCCTCTTGTGATTTCGAGAGTTTTTTCATTCTCGTCTAAAAAGAGTGGACGACAAGAGGAGAAAGTTTTTTTGCCAAGCAAGGAGATCATCTTCCTTTTTCATATGACAAGAACCTCTTGGAACCTTGCTAGCACAAGGAGCACCAAGGGAGTAGGCGGCTTCTTCATCTTGTGTGCGCATCCTCTGGAGGAGACCCCTGTCGATCTCTTCTTCCTCGACATCATACAAACAATGGCCATGGTATGATCATTGTTGTTCTAAGTTGATCATATAATACATGCTATGCGATCCTAGGAAACCCTAGATCCCGCCCATGCAAATTCATATCTGCGCATGTCTTAGGGTTTCGCCCCCCCCCCCCCCCCTTGTGGGGACTTTCAATCGGTATCAGAGCGCTGGTTGATGCATGATTTTATGATTGCTTTAGCCTTTTTTTTTGTGATCCTTGTATGCTTAGATCTATACATGCAAACTTTCATCTTTAGTTGTTGCATATGCGAAACTTGAATATGTTTTGATGGCGCATGTTTGTCTGGCGCATAGTTTGTTTTTCTCAAAACTATATCACTTGCGCGACCTTCACTAGATCTAAGAGGCACCTGCTATAAACCCTTAGACGGGTTGATGGGGCTGAAGTCATCCTCTAGGTTAGATCCAATAGTCTGATCAGACCATCTGACAGCCTAGATGGGTCGACCAGATGGCACCCATGCGCGAGCACGTGGTGGCTATAGGTCGACTGCATCACAGGCGTGTAGCGATGTCTGATTGTGAGACAACTAATGAACGCACATGAGTTAGGCCCGAGGTCATGCCCGCTTGCCAGACCTCATTGTGGCTGTTCAGCCCTTGGCGCATGCATGGTTGACCTTTTGGTCGACTCAAGTCAGTTAGGACTTGGTGCATGCAAGGGCAGTGGATCTGACTAGACATGATGAGTGGATCCCTATCAATGGACTGTTGTAAGGTAGTAGGGCACATAAGGAAAATTAAAATTGATGCCAATGGGGTTTTCGAAATTTTCATTTCTTATGTTGGATCACATGATTTTTGGATGATGCCATGTGCTTGTTTATTTTATCTTATGTGGGTTGCCCTTAATGTGTGCTGTGCTGGGGCCTGCGAGCCTGGTGAATTGTTGTAAATTAATATTTATCGTGATCTGCGCATCACATTTTATTTAATTTATAAAGTGTAATTGACCTGCGTGTCAATTTTGTCTAGATAGATTAATTTGTAAATTTATCAGACAAGAGCACAGAGCATACATGGTAGAGGCGCATGCAGCTTGAGGCTTAACCAGGTGGGAGGTCCAGGGTTCGACTCTGGGACAGGCGCATTTTCCCTGGTGGGCGCACCTCAGCTGCAATTGGCGCTTGGGCCCTAGGGTGGGCCAGATGAGAAGCAAAAGCCCCATGAGGAAAAGCAAGTGAAGACTTAAGTTAGGTTAAGGTCTTACTTAGGCTTAATGGGCTTTTACCACATAAGATCAGCATGCTTTTCTATTTATTGCTCAAGCACGTAAAGCCTTCTGACGCGAAATCTCACTGTTCTGACTATCGTTGGAGCCGTGTTGTACCCACTCAGTGGGCACGTCCATCTATCTTCAGACGGTGCGGGATTACACCTGCGTGTTACAGAGAAGGGATTTATCGCTTCTCGTTGCTCAGCATAGCACGTGGTGGTCCAGGGAGTAGGTCAGGTCAGCTTGACCATGTAGGCTACATACTGAGCATATGTGAGCTATATGGAGGCCAGCCATCTGAGGGATCAGAGACTGTGTTGTACCAACTCAGTTGGCACAGTCTGCTGGATTGCCTAGATGAAGGGGGAATCGCACGGGTTGGCGATTGGCAGGAATTGCCTACCAGAAATTAGTGCTTGTACTCTCTGTGCATCTTATCTCGCCTGAGCGGGACGCGGAGACCAAGTATGAAATCTGGATCCCATCTCACTAAAAGAGTGTTTACTCTTTCGGACTGTTTTAATGGATTTTTTCAGTCAGATAAAATAGTGAGAAAAAGAATCATTCTTAAGTCCTGATTGATTCTTAACATTGATACTGACCTTGCTGTTCTTGCATTGTTGTAGATTCCTGCAGCAACGAACACCATGAACTTCAATGTACGATCCTATGAAGGTTCCCCCCTTAGGGGGCGAAACCCTAAAGTGGGCGCAAACAAAAATGGGCAGTGGATTCAAGGGTTTCATAGAATCGATGAGCATGCATTATATGATCAACTTTTGAAGCATGAATAGAGAAGATTCGATTCATACCATGGCCATTTCTAGATGGCGCCTTGGAAGCAAGAGAACAACGAAGGTCTCCTCCAAATCGTCACACACAAGATGAGCGACGGCTTGCTTCTTGTCGTCCCTTGTGCTAGCAAGGATCGTCCAAGATGTCCTTGATCGAAATGAAGGAAAAAGATGGTGTCTTGCTTGGCCGAACTTCTCGTCGTCAACACCTTCAACCCCTTGCGTCTCGTCGAGAGAGAGGGAGCCGAATGTTGAATGAGGCGTTCAACACCACACATTGAACGTGGAGACGTTTTTCATTTTTTGGACTTTCCAAAAATAGCAAACCGAAAACCGTTGAAGCGTTTTGCGTTCACATCAAGTGAACCAAACGATCATCCCACTCCATGTGGACCATGCGCTCACACTTGAGCCGGTTCACATGTCAATGGTTTCATTGGTCAAACCAAATCAGCCAAGCAATAGTTTAGACATTATCAAACCCAATGGTTCAATGATCTAACCGTCCATCCCTCGATGCTCTTGATCTCACCGATCTAGCATCAATACTCTCGATCGAAGCTTACCGATCTCAAGCCCTAATCAATCAAACATGATCAGACTAGATCTCACTTACAATCAGAGTTTAAACTCCTTTAAACTGAACCAAAACAAATCAGTCCACACGATCTGACTTAAGTAAGTCATATCATCAAATTGTGCGACCCTGAGGGTTTCCTTTAAATGTCGGTAACGATGACTTGCGTCATCATGATCAGTGAGGGGTATCTAGCAACACATCACTGTCTCCCGATATAAAGAAAAGAGTCTTCCAAGACCTACACCCAAACCACAGCACAAGCGTGAATCAAACTCACAAGGCATACATGTTTCCTTTGCCACTGGATGTCCTTATTGGACAAGCGTGTCAAGCCTGTATCTCCAATATGATGAGCATGATTAGGTCAGATGAACATAGTCACCTGGGTATGGCCATACACTTTCTCAATCATCTCATAGGGGGGGCCCCATTAGAACATCACACTCCTTAAACAAGGAGACGACAATCCTTTATCTATCACTAGTGCCCTAACCTGACTCAAGCTCACCATCCAAGATAGTCTATAATCATTTTATTTCAAATGATATTGAACTACCTCAAAACAATGACAATCATCATTTAGAAACACAAGTGATCTCAAGTCAAAGGACATGTGCCACTTGCAGCATTCAAGGATTATTCACATTGTGACAAACAATTGAATATCCTAGTAGGGTCTGTCCAGTACATCCAATGTACCCATGAGTCTACATCTTATTCCATTGCTCGAAGCATCCAATAAGAATAGAACACATATTAGTCTCAACCATATCAAGGCTATCTCATGTTCACCAAGATATCTCGACTAAGGACATATAGCATGTCAGCCTAGCTGAACAGCTTTGAGACATTATTCAGAAGTACACTTATTACAGCAGACAAGGTAACAAACTGAATAACAACCATTGCCTTTATAAACATAAAAGTTGTATTACACAATACCGATACAATCCCAAGGCCTCAAACATTAGCCTTAAGGGCATACCCCAACAATCTCCCACTTGCACTTAATCTAATGGTTGAGAAATCTCAAACCCATATTATTACAGTGCTTTTCATGCTTCTGCTGCGGTCAGAGGCTTGGGTAAGCGGGTCTGCCAGATTGTCATCTGTATGAACCTTGCAGATTTTGATCTCGCCACGATCTATGATCTCCTGATCAAATGAAACCGTCTCTGTATGTGCTTGGACTTCTGGTGCGACCGTGGTTCCTTTGCTTGTGCGATTGCTCCAGTGTTATCACAGAAGATAACCAAAGGATCTGCACTCGAAGGAACAACACCAAGTTATCTCACGAACTTACGAATCCACACTGCCTCCTTGGATGCTTCCGAGGCTGCAACATACTCGGCTTCTGTTGTGGAATCAGCAACAGTTGACTGTTTGAAACTCTTCCACACCACTGCTCCACCATTCAAGCTAAAAACATAGCCTGATTGCGATCGGAAATCATCCTGGTCAGACTGGAACGAAGCGTCAGTATATCCTTCAATACTGAGTTCTTCCTGACCACCATACATCAAGAACATATCTTTGGTCCTCCGCAGATATTTTAAAAATGTTCTTGACTGTAATCCAGTGTGCCTGACCTGGATTACTTTGGAACCGACTAGTCACGCTTTAACCCGTAAGCGACATCTGGGCGAGTACACAACATCGCATACATAATGGATCCAATAGCCGAAGCATAAGGCGTATTGTCCATTTCATCTTTCTCAGTCTGTATTTGTGGACACTGACTCTTTGAAAGATTCAGACCATGTCTGACTGGAAGATATCCTCTTTTAGAATTCTCTAAATGGAATCTCTCCAGGACTTTATCGATGTAAGTACTCTGGCACAGCCCGAGAAGCCTCTTAGATCTATCCCTGTAGATCTTCACACCTAATACATAGGCTGCTTCTCCCAAATCTTTCATCTGGAAAACATTTCCTTAGCCATGCTTTAACAGCATGCATCTCAGGAATATCGTTTCCAATGATTAAGATATCATCGGACGTAGAGGACTAGGAAAGTAATTACGCTCCCACTAAACCTCTTATATACACACGGGTCATCTTCGTTCTTGATGAAACCCAAACTCAGTGATTGATTCATCAAAACGAATATTCCAGCTTCTCGATGCATGTTTGAGTCCATAAATGGACTTCTTTAACTTGCATATCTTATGACGATCTGATGGATTAGTGAAACCTTCAGGTTGTGTCATATACACATCCTCATCCAGATTTCCGTTAAGGAAAGCTGTCTTCACATCCATCTGCCAGATCTCATAATCATAATATGCAGCTATCGCGAGAAGAATCCGAATAGACTTGAACATGGCTACAGGAGAGAAAGTTTCATCATAATCTATCCCGTAGATTTGTTTGAAACCTTTCGCAACTAGCCTGCCTTTATAGGTAACTATGTTACCATCCATGTCAATCTTCTTCTTGAAGATCCATTTACAGCCTATAGGGATTACTCCCGAAGGCGGATCAACCAAATCCCAGACTTGGTTATCTGACATGGAGTCCATCTCGGCTCGCATAGCTTCAAGCCATCTAGCTGACTCCGGTCCACTGACCGCATCCGCATAAGTGAGGGGTTCATCATTATCAATGATGTAGACTCCGTCATAGCGCTCAGGCTGTCGACGGATCCTTCCCGATCTTCGCGGTTCCCGTGATGTCTGAGCCTCAGGTTGTTCAATAACCTGCTGTACCGGCTCAGGCTCATCCAACTGTGCTTGACTACTTTGTCCTTCCTCTGGATTCTCATCCAGCTTTATTTCTCTCCCACTGGCCTCTTGCAGAAGAAACTCCTTCTCAAGAAATATGGCCGTCCGAGCAACAAATACCTTGTTCTCTTTGGGATCGTAGAAATAATAACCCTTAGTTTCCTTAGGGTAACCGACAAAAATACATTTCTCAGATCTGCTCTCCAGTTTCCCAGAGGCGAGCTTTTTGACATAAGCCTCGCAACCCCAGATCCTGATAAACGTCAAGCTCGGCTGTTTCTCATACCATAACTCATATGGAGTCTTTGAAACTGCCTTGGATGGCACTCGGTTTAGTACCTTTGCAGCTGTTTCCAGTGCAAATCCCCAAAAGGAGTATGGAAGAGTAGCCTGACTCATCATCGAACGAACCATATCAAGTAACGTTCTATTTCTCCTCTCAGACACACCATTCCATTGCGGTGTTCCTAGCGGAGTGAGCTGTGAGATAATCCCACACTCCTTTAGATAGTCAGTAAACGCATGACTCAAGTATTCTCCACCTCGATCAGAACGAAGTGCCTTGATATTTCGGCCTAGCTGATTCTGTACTTCATTCTTGAACTCTTTGAACTTGTCAAAAGATTCACTCTTATGTCTCATCAGATAGACATAACCATACCTACTGAAATCATCAGTAAAGGTAATGAAGTACTGATAGCCACCTCTGGCATGTTTACTAAATGGCCCACACACATCACTGTGTATAAGGTCAAGTAAACCTGAAGCCTTTTGACCTTTGTGAGGAAAAGGTGACTTCGTCATTTTACCCATTAAACAAGCCTTGCATGTATCAATCTCCTCATAGGAGAATGATCCCAGCAGTCCATGATCATGCAACCGCTTAATGCGTTTCTTGTTAATATGGCCTAAACGACTATGCCATAGCAAGGTGCTGTCATCAGCATACTTGGCTTTCTTAATATCAATGTTTTGTATAGAATATTCCATGTCCAACATGAATAACCCATTGTTAATTGAACCAGTAGCATAAACAATATTATCATAAGATAAAATACACTTTGAAATATTGCATTCAAAGGAAAATCCTTTCCTGACAAGAGCAGGAAAAGAGATAATATTTTTAGTAATACTGGGAACAAAATAACAACTGTTTAATTTTAATACAACGCCAGATGGTAATGAGATGTAATAATCCCCTACAGCAACAGCAGCAACCTGTGCCCCGTTTCCAACTCGTAGGTCCACCTCATGCTGTCCCACCTGCCTTCTTCTCTTGAGTTCCTATACATTTGAACAAATGTGAACTCCACATGTAGTGTCCAACACCCATGATATAGAAGAAGAAGATATCATGACTTCAGTCACAAATATACCTGAGCCAGAAGCGATGCTTCCCCTCTTATCTCCTTGGAGCGCTTTACAGTCCTTTTTCCAGTGACCCAGCTGGCCACAGTGGAAACACCTGTATTCCTTTGACCGCTTAACCTTTTGTTTCAGAGCCTTGTTGTAGTTCTTGACTGGGGCTTTGCCCTTCTTCCCCTTCTTCTTGTTCCTGGAAGGAACCATTAAGACAGAGGTTGAAGGCTTTCCCTTCAGAGTCTCCTCCGTAGTCAAGAGCATATTCAGCAGCTCTGCCGGAGTACAATCGATTTTGTTCATATTAAAGTTAATTATGAACGCATCGAAAGAGGGCGGGAGAGACTGGAGAATAATGTCTACAGCAAGCTCCTGATTGATGGTATGCCCCAGTTTCTCTAGAGCCTCCTTGTGCCCAATCATCTTGAGCACGTGAGATCCCACTGGGCTCCCCTCAGCCAGTTTGCTCTGAAAGAAAAGCTTTGTCAGATTATAGCGTTCTGTCCTCGCCTGTGCAGCATACAGCATCTTGAGGTTTGCTATAATTTCTATAGCAGACATATCCTCATGCTGGCGCTGCAGCGGTGGCGTCATAGACGCTAGCATCAGGCAAGCGACGTCAATGCTATCATTGACATGCTTTTCATAGGCATCACGAACCGCCCTTGCGGCGTTCGCAGCGGGTTGAGGCGGCACTGCCGTCTCGAGGACATACAGTTTCCTCTCTGCCTTAAGAACAATCTTATGGTGTCCGTACCAGTCTGAGAAGTTTGGCCCAGCAAACTTCTCCCTTTCCAGTAGGGATCGCACATTGAAGCTCATGGTGTTCGTTGCTGCAGGAATCTACAACAATGCAAGAACAGCAAGGTCAGTATCAATGTCTAGAATCAATCCAGGACTTAAGAAAGATTCTTTTCTCACTATTTTATCTGACTGAAAAATCCATTAAAACAGTCCGAAAGAGTAGCACTCTTTTAGTGAGATGGGATCCAGATTTCATACTTGGTCTCCGCGTCCCGCTCAGGCGAGATAAGATGCACAGAGAGTACAAGCACTAATTTCTGGTAGGCAGTCCCTGCCAATCACCAACCCGTGTGATTCCCCTTCATCTGGGCAATCCAGCAGACTGTGCCAACTGAGTTGGTACAACACAGTCTCTGATCCCACAGATGGCTGCCTCCATATAGCTAACATATGCCCCCATATGTAGCCTACATGGTCAAGCTGACCCGACCTACTCCCTGGACCACCACGTGCTATGCTGAGCAACGAGAAGCGATAAATCCCTTCTCTGTAACACGCAGGTGTAATCCCGCACCGTCTGAAGATAGATGGACGTGCCCACTGAGTGGGTACAACACGGCTCCAACGATAGTCAGAACAGTGAGGTTTCGCGTCAGAAGGCTTTACGAGCTTGATATTTTAGCGTTGGATTTTAACGGTCTTTTATCTTCTTAACTATCATGCAATTCCTATGGTGATAGCAGAAGATAAACTCATGCAGTTCTAATTATATAAGCAATAAAAAGAAAGCATGGATCTTATGTGGTAAAAGCCCATAGCCTAAGTAAGACCTTAACCTAACTTAAGTCTTCACTTGCTTTTCTTGGGTCTTTTGCCTCTCATCTGGTCCAACCCAGGGCCCTAGCGCCAAGAGCAGCTCAGGTGCGCCACCAGCTGAATGCGCTTGATTGCCATGTGTGCATTGAATACTTGTCTGATTAAATTACAATTCAATCTATCTAGACAAGATTGACTCGCAGGTCAATTACATTTTATAAATTAAATACAATGTGATTCGCAGATCACAAATAAATATTAATTTATAACTAACCAGGCTCGCAGGCCCCAGCACAGCACACATTAAAGGGCAACCCACATAAGATGAAATAAACAGGCATATGGCATCAATCAACATGTGATCCATTACAAAGAAAATAAACTTTTGAAAACCCATTAGCATCAATTTTACTTTTCTTATCTGCCCTACAACCTTACAACGGTCCATTGATGGGGATCCACTCATCTTATCTAGTTAGATCCATGCCCTTGCATGCACCAAGTCCTAACTGACTCGAGTTGACCTAATGGTCAACCATGCATGCGCCAAGGGCTAAACAACCTTCAAGAGTTCTGGCAAGCGGGTGTGACCCCGGGCCTAACTCAAGAGTGTTCACTGGTTGTCTCAACCAGACCTCGCTACACGCCTTTGATGCAGTCGACCTATAGCCACCTCGTGCTTGCGCACAGGTGCCATCTGGTCGACCCATCTAGGCTGTCAGATGCTCTGATCAGACTAGTTTGATCTATACTAGTTGATGCTTTCAACCCCATCAACCCGTCTAAGGGTTTACAATAGGTGCATCTTAGATCTAATGGGGCGCGCAAGTGATATTTGTTTTGACAAACACAAACACAATAACAACCGCCAACTTACATGCGCCAACATAACAAAATATTCTCATGTGAAGTTTCGGCATGCAACTTAGATCTAAGCATACATTTACATGGGCAAACATGGATCACAAAAATATATCAAGCAATCATATTAACATGCTGTAACCGCATGCTCTGATACCAATTGTTGGGTCCCTTTCAAGAGGGAGCGAAACCCTAATAGGTCCCCTTCAAGGGGGAGCGAAAACCCTAAATGGTGGCGCATAAATCTTTGCAAGCGGAAGCAAGGGTTTTCATAGATCTTTCGCAAGAACATATGATCAACTTGATGAAGTTTAGATCCATACCATAGCCATGAAGAAGATGGCGCCTTGGAAGCAAGAGAACAACGAAGGTCTCCTCCAAATCGTCACACACAAGATGAGCGACGGCTTGCTTCTTGTCATCCCTTGTGCTAGCAAGGATCGTCCAAGATGTCCTTGATCGAATGAAGGAAAAAGATGGTGTCTTGCTTGGCCGAACTTCTCGTCGTCAACACCTTCAACCCCTTGCGTCTCGTCGAGAGAGAGGAGCCGAATGTTGAATGAGGCGTTCAACCACACATTGAACGTGGAGACGTTTTTCATTTTTGGACTTTCCAAAAATAGCAACCGAAACCGTTGAAGCGTTTTGCGTTCACATCAAGTGAACTAAACGATCACCCTACTGGAAAGGGAGAAGTTTGCTGGGCCAAACTTCTCAGACTGGTACGGACACCTTAAGATTGTTCTTAAGGCAGAGAGGAAACTGTATGTCCTCGAGACGGCGATACCGCCTCAACCCGCTCCGAACGCCGCAAGGGCGGTTCGGGAAGCCTATGAAAAGCATGCCAATGATAGCATTGATGTCGCTTGCCTGATGTTAGCGTCTATGACGCCACCGCTGCAGCGTCAGCATGAGGATATGTCTGCTATAGAAATTATAGCAAACCTCAAGATGCTGTATGCTGCACAGGCGAGGACTGAGCGCTATAACTTGACCAAGCTGTTCTTTCAGAGCAAACTGGCTGAAGGGAGTCCAGTGGGAGCTCATGTGCTCAAGATGATTGGGCACAAGGAGGCTCTAGAGAAACTGGGACACACCATCAATCAGGAGCTTGCTGTAGACATTATTATGCAGTCTCTACCGCCTTCTTTCGATGCGTTCATTATTAACTTTAATATGAACAAAATCGACTGTACCCCGGCAGAGTTGCTGAATATGCTCTTGACTACAGAGGAAACTCTGAAGGGAAAGCCTTCATCCTCTGTCTTAATGGTTCCTTCTAGGAACAAGAAGAAGGGGAAGAAGGGAAAAACCCCAGTCAAGAACTACAACAAGGTGCTGAAACAAAAGGTTAAGCGGTCGAAGGAATACAGATGTTTCCACTGTGGCCAGCTGGGTCACTGGAAAAAGGACTGTAAAGCGCTCCAAGGAGACAAGAAGGGAAGCATCGCTTCTGGCTCAGGTATTTATGTGACTGAGGTCATGTTCTCTTCTTCTATATCATGGGTGTTGGACACTACATGTGGAGTTCACATTTGTTCAAATGTACAGGAACTCAAGAGAAGAAGACAGGTGGGACAGCATGAGGTGGACCTACGAGTTGGAAACGGGGCACGGGTTGCTGCTGTTGCTGTAGGCACTTATTTCATTTCTCTACCATCTGGGCTTGTATTGGAACTAGACAATTGTTACTTTGTTCCTAGCATTACTAAAAATATTATCTCTATTCCTGCTCTTGTCAGGAAAGGGTTTTCCTTTGAATGCAATATTTCAAAGTGTGTTTTATCTTTTGATAATATTGTTTATGCCACTGGATCAATTAGCAATGGGTTATTCATGTTGGACATGGAATGTTCTATACAGCAGATTGATATTAAGAAAGCCAAGTATGCTGATGACAGCACCTTGCTATGGCATAGTCGTTTAGGCCATATTAACAAGAAACGCATTAAGCGGTTGCATGATCATGGACTGCTGGGATCATTCTCCTATGAGGAGATTGATACATGTAAAGCTTGTTTAATGGGCAAAATGACTAAGTCACCTTTTCCTAATAAAGGTCAAAGGGCTTCAGGTTTACTTGACCTTATACACAGTGATGTGTGTGGGCCATTTAGTAAACATGCCAGAGGTGGCTATCAGTACTTCATTACCTTTACTGATGATTTCAGTAGGTATGGGTATGTCTATTTAATGAGACATAAAAGTGAATCTTTTGACAAGTTCAAAGAGTTCAAGAATGAAGTACAAAATCAGCTAGGCCGAAATATCAAGACACTTCGTTCTGATCGAGGTGGAGAATACCTAAGTCATGCGTTTACTGACTATCTGAAGGAGTGTGGGATTATCTCACAGCTCACTCCGCCAGGAACACCGCAATGGAATGGTGTGTCCGAGAGGAGAAATAGAACGTTACTTGATATGGTTCGTTCGATGATGAGTCAGGCTACTCTACCTTACTCCTTTTGGGGATTTGCACTGGAGACAGCTGCAAAGATACTAAACCGAGTGCCATCCAAGGCAGTTTCAAAGACCCCATATGAATTATGGTATGGGAAACAGCCTAGCTTGACATTTATCAAGATCTGGGGTTGCGAGGCTTATGTCAAAAAGCTCGCCTCTGGGAAACTAGAGAGCAGATCTGACAAATGCATCTTTGTCGGTTACCCTAAGGAAACTAAGGGTTATTATTTCTATGATCCCAAAGAGAACAAGGTATTTGTTGCTCGGACGGGCATTTTTCTTGAGAAGGAGTATCTTCTGCAAGAAGCCAGTGGGAGAGAAATAAAGCTGGATGAGAATCCAGAGGAAGGACAAAGTAGTCAAGCACTGTTGGATGAGCCTGAGCCGGTAGAACAGGTTATTGAACAACCTGAGGCTCAGATATCACGGGAACCACGAAGATCGGGAAGGATTCGTCGACAGCCTGAGCGCTATGACGGAGTCTACATCATTGATCATGATGAACCCCTCACTTATGCGGATGCGGTCAGTGGACCGGACTCAGCTAGATGGCTTGAAGCTATGCGAGCCGAGATGGACTCCATGTCAGATAACCAAGTTTGGGATTTGGTTGATCCGCCTCCGGGAGTTATCCCTATAGGCTGTAAGTGGATCTTCAAGAAGAAGATTGACATGGATGGTAACGTGGTTACCTATAAAGGCAGGCTAGTTGCGAAAGGTTTCAAGCAAATCTACGGGATAGATTATGATGAAACTTTCTCTCCTGTAGCCATGTTTAAGTCTATTCGGATTCTTTTCGCGATAGCAGCATATTATGATTATGAGATCTGGCAAATGGATGTGAAGACCGCTTTCCTTAATGGAAAATTGGATGAGGATGTGTATACGACACAACCGGAAGGTTTCACTAATCCATCAGATCGTCATAAGATATGCAAGTTAAAGAAGTCCATTTATGGACTTAAACAAGCTTCAAGAAGCTGGAATATTCGTTTTGATGAATTAGTCAGTGAATTTGGTTTCATCAAGAACGAGGATGACCCGTGTGTATATAAGAGGTTTAGTGGGAGCGTGATTACTTTCCTAGTCCTCTACGTCGATGATATCTTAATCATTGGAAACGATATTCCCGAAATGCATGCGGTGAAAGCATGGTTAAGAAAATGTTTCCAGATGAAAGATTTAGGAGAAGCAGCCTATGTGTTAGGTGTGAAGATCTACAGGGATAGATCTAAGAGGCTTCTCGGGCTGTGCCAGAGTACTTACATCGATAAAGTCCTGGAGAGATTTCATTTAGAGAATTCTAAAAGAGGATATCTTCCAGTCAGACATGGTCTGAATCTTTCAAAGAGTCAGTGTCCACAAACACAGACTGAGAAAGATGAAATGGACAATACGCCTTATGCTTCGGCTATTGGGTCCATTATGTATGCGATGTTGTGTACTCGCCCAGACGTCGCTTACGGGTTAAGCGTGACCAGTCGGTTCCAAAGTAATCCAGGTCAGGCGCACTGGATTGCAGTCAAGAACATTTTAAAATATCTTCGGAGGACCAAAGATATATTCTTGATATATGGTGGTCAGGAAGAACTCAGTATTGAAGGATATACTGACGCTTCGTTCCAGTCTGACCAGGATGATTTCTGATCGCAATCAGGCTATGTTTTTAGCTTGAATGGAGGAGCAGTGGTGTGGAAGAGTTTCAAACAGTCTATAGTTGCTGATTCCACAACAGAAGCCGAGTATGTTGCAGCCTCGGAAGCATCTAAGGAGGCAGTGTGGATTTGTAAGTTCGTTCAAGAACTTGGTGTCGTTCCTTCGAGTGCAGATCCTTTGGTTATCTTCTGTGATAACACTGGAGCAATCGCACAAGCAAAGGAACCACGGTCGCACCAGAAGTCCAAGCACATACAGAGACGGTTTCATTTGATCCGGGAGATCATTGATCGTGGCGAGATCAAAATCTGCAAGGTTCATACAGATGACAATCTGGCAGACCCGCTTACCAAGCCTCTGGCGCAGCAGAAGCATGAGAAGCACTGTAATAATATGGGTTTGAGATTTCTCAACCATTAGATTAAGTGCAAGTGGGAGATTGTTAGGGTATGCCCTTAAGGCTAATGTTTGAGGCCTTGGGATTGTAACAGTATCATGTATAAACTCTTATGTTTATAAAGGCAATGGTTGTTATTCAGGTTGTTACATTGTCTGCTGCAATGAGCGTACTTCTGAATAATGTCTCTATGATGTTCAGCTAGGCTGACATGCAGTAAAGTCCTTAGTCGAGATATCTTGGTGAACATGAGACAGCCCTGATATGATTGAGACTAATATGTATTCTAATCTTATAGGATGCTTCGAGCATGGAATAAGATGTAGACTCATGGGTACATTGGATGTACTGGACAGACCCTACTAGGTTATTCAATTGCTTGTCACAATGTGAATAATCTTTGATTGCAACAAGTGGCACATGTCCTCTGACTTGAGATCACTTGTGTTTCTAAATGATGATTGTCATTGTTTTGAGGTAGTTCAATATCATTTGAAACATAATGGTTATAGACTATCTTGGATGGTGAGCTTGAGTCATGTTAGGTCACTAGTGATAGATATAGGATTGCCGTCTCCTTCATTGGAGTGTGATGTTCTAAAGGGGCCCCCTGGATGAGATGATTGAGAAAGTGTATGGCCATACCCAGATGACTATGTTCATCTGATCTAATCATGCTCATCATATTGGAGTTACAAGCTTGGCAGGCTTGTCCAATAAAGAACATCCAGTGGCAAAGGAATCATGTATGCCTAGTGAGTTGATTCACACTTGTGCTGTTGTTTGGGTGTAGTCTTGGAAGACTCTTTCCTTTATATCGGGAGACAGTGATGTGTTGCTAGATACCCCTCTCTGATCGTGATAACGTAAGTTATCGTTACCGACATTTAAAGGAAACCCTCAGGGTCGCACAATTTGATGATATGGCTTACTTAAGTCAGATCGTGTGGACTGAATTGTTTTGGGTTCAGTTTAAAGGGAATTAATCTCTGATTGTGAGTGAGATCTGGTCTGATCATGTTTGATTGATTAGAGCTTGAGATCGGTAAGCTTCGATCGAGAGATTGGATGCTAGATCAGTGAGATCAGAAGCATCAAGAGATCAACGGTTAGATCTGGAGCCTTAGGGTTTAATTGAGATCTAGACTGGATTGCTTGGGTTAATTGGTCTTGGACCAAACCGAAATGAACCAGCTCATCAAGTGAGCGTGTGGTTCAAATGGAGAGGAGTTTGCGATTGGGGTAAACCCATGATCGCATGTGAGGGAGTGGATTGAAGGTTCCCCCTTAGGGGGCGAAACCCTAAAGTGGCGCAAACAAAAATGGGCAGCGGATTCAAGGGTTTCATAGAATCGATGAGCATGCATTATATGATCAACTTTTGAAGCATGAATAGAGAAGATGCGATTCATACCATGGCCATTTCTAGATGGCGCCTTGGAAGCAAGAGAACAACGAAGGTCTCCTCCAAATCGTCACACACAAGATGAGCGACGGCTTGCTTCTTGTCGTCCCTTGTGCTAGCAAGGATCGTCCAAGGTGTCTTTGATCGAAAGGAAAGGGAGAGAGCAACTCC
Source organism: Costus lasius (assembly GCA_027563935.2). Lineage (NCBI taxonomy): Eukaryota > Viridiplantae > Streptophyta > Magnoliopsida > Zingiberales > Costaceae > Costus > Costus lasius. The sequence goes on along the minus strand of CM050453.2, from coordinate 43,131,564 downwards.
TTGCTTGGCAAAAACTTTCCTCTTGTCGTCTCAACTTCTCTACACGAGATGTCTCTACTCGTCCAAGCCAAGAGAGGGCGACAAAGGCGTGAAGAGGCTTGTTGATGCTTGTTTAAGTCCATAAATAGACTTCTTTAACTTGCATATCTTATGACGATCTGATGGATTAGTGAAACCTTCTGGTTTTGTCATATACACATCCTCATCCAGATTTCCATTCAGGAAAGCTGTTTTCACATCCATTTGCCAGATCTCATAATCATAATATGCGGCTATCGCGAAAAGAATCCGAATAGACTTAAACATAGCTACAGGTGAGAAAGTTTCATCATAATCTATCCCGTAGATTTGTTTGAAACCTTTCGCAACTAGCCTGCCTTTATAGGTAACCACGTTACCATCCATGTCAATCTTCTTCTTGAAGATCCATTTACAGCCTATAGGGATAACTCCCGGAGGCGGATCAACCAAATCCCAGACTTGGTTATCTGACATGGAGTCCATCTCGGCTCGCATAGCTTCAAGCCATCTCGCTGACTCCGGTCCACTGACCGCATCCGCATAAGTGAGGGGTTCATCATGATCAATGATGTAGACTCCGTCATAGCGCTCAGGCTGTCGACGGATCCTTCCCGATCTTCGCGGTTCCCGTGATATCTGAGCCTCAGGTTGTTCAATAACCTGTTCTACCGGCTCAGGCTCATCCAACTGAGCTTGAGCACTTTGTCCTTCTTCTGGATTCTCATCCAACTTTATTTCTCTCCCACTGGCCTCTTGTAGAAGAAACTCCTTCTCAAGAAATATGGCCGTCCGAGCAACAAACACCTTGTTCTCTTTGGGATCGAAGAAATAATAACCCTTAGTTTCCTTAGGGTAACCGACAAAGATACATTTGTCAGATCTGCTCTCTAGTTTCCCAGAGGCGAGCTTTTTGACATAAGCCGCGCAGCCCCAGATCCTGATAAATGTCAAGCTTGGCTGTTTCCCATACCATAACTCATATGGTGTCTTTGAAACGGCCTTGGATGGCACTCGGTTTAGTACCTTTGCAGCTGTTTCCAGTGCAAATCCCCAAAAGGAGTATGGAAGAGTAGCCTGACTCATCATAGAACGAACCATATCAAGTAACGTTCTATTTCTCCTCTCGGACACACCATTCCATTGGGGTGTTCCTGGCGGAGTGAGCTGTGAGATAATCCCACACTCCTTCAGATAGTCAGTAAACGCATGACTTAGGTATTCTCCACCTCAATCAGAACGAAGTGCCTTGATATTTCGGCCTAGCTGATTCTGTACTTCATTCTTGAACTCTTTGAACTTGTCAAAAGATTCACTTTTATGTCTCATTAAATAGACATACCCGTATCTACTGAAATCATCAGTAAAGGTAATGAAGTACTGATAGCCACCTCTGGCATGTTTACTAAATGGCCCACACACATCACTGTGTATAAGGTCAAGTAAACCTGAAGCCCTTTGACCTTTGTGAGGAAAAGGTGACTTCGTCATTTTACCCATTAAACAAGCCTTGCATGTATCAATCTCCTCATAGGAGAATGATCCCAGCAGTCCATGATCATGCAACCGCTTAATGCGTTTCTTGTTAATATGGCCTAAACGACTATGCCATAGCAAGGTGCTGTCATCAGCATACTTGGCTTTCTTAATATCAATATTTTGTATAGAACATTCCATGTCCAACATGAATAACCCATTGTTAATTGAACCAGTTGCATAAACAATATTATCTAAAGATAAAACACACTTTGAAATATTGCATTCAAAGGAAAATCCCTTCCTGACGAGAGCAGGAATAGAGATAATATTTTTAGTAATACTGGGAACAAAGTAACAATTGTCTAGTTCCAATACAAGTCCAGATGGTAAAGAAATGAAATAGTCTCCTACAGCAACAGCAGCAACCCGTGCCCCGTTTCCAATGCGTAGGTCCACCTCATGCTGTCCCACCTGCCTTCTTCTCTTGAGTTCCTGTACATTTGAACAAATGTGAACTCCACATGCAGTGTCCAACACCCATGTTATAGAAGAAGAAAACATGACCTCAGTCACAAAAATACCTGAGCCAGAAGCGAAGCTTCCCCTCTTATCTCCTTGGAGCGCTTTACAGTCCTTTTTCCAGTGACCCAGCTGGCCACAGTGGAAACATCTGTATTCCTTGGACCGCTTCACCTTTTGCTTCAGAGCCTTGCTGTAATTCTTGACAGGGGTCTTGCCCTTCTTTCCCTTCTTCTTGTTCCTAGAAGGAACCATTAAGACAGAGGTCGAAGGCTTTCCCTTCAGAGTTTCCTCAGTAGTCAAGAGCATATTTAGCAGCTCTGCCGGAGTACAATCGATTTTGTTCATATTAAAGTTAATGATGAACGCGTCGAATGAAGGCGGGAGAGACTGCAGAATAATGTCTACAGCAAGCTCCTGATTGATGGTATGCCCCAGTTTCTCTAGAGCTTCCTTGTGCCCAATCATCTTGAGCACATGAGCTCCCACTGGGCTCCCTTCAGCCAGTTTGCTCTGAAAGAAAAGCTTTGTCAGATTATAGCGTTCTGTCCTCGCCTGTGTAGCATACAGCATCTTGAGGTTTGCTATCATGTCTATAGCAGACATATCCTCATGCTGACGCTGCAGCGATGGCGTCATAGACGCTAGCATCAGGCAAGCGACATCAATGCTATCATTGACGTGCTTCGTTCTGATCGAGGTGGTGAATACCAAAGTCATGCGTTTATTGACTATCTAAAAGAGTGTGGGATTATCTCACAGCTCACTCCGCCAGGAACACCGCAATGGAATGGTGTGTCCGAGAGGAGAAATAGAACGTTGCTTGATATGGTTCGTTCTATGATGAGTCAGGCTACTCTTCCATACTCCTTTTGGGGTTTTGCACTGGAAACAGCTGCAAATGTACTAAACCGAGTGCCATCCAAGGCAGTTTCAAAGACGCCATATGAGTTATGGTATGGGAAACAGCCGAGCTTGACATTTATCAGGATCTGGGGTTGCGAGGCTTATGTCAAAAAGCTCGCCTCTGGGAAACTGGAGAGCAGATCTGAGAAATGTATCTTTGTCGGTTACCCTAAGGAAACTAAGGGTTATTATTTCTACGATCCCAAAGAGAACAAAGTTTTTGTTGCTCGGACGGCAATATTTCTTGAGAAGGAATTTCTTCTGCAAGAGGCCAGTGGGAGAGAAATAAAGCTGGATGAGATTCCAGAGGAAGGACAAAGTAGTCAAGCACAGTTGGATGTGCCTGAGCCGGTAGATCGGGTTACTACACAACCTGAGGCTCAAATATCACGGGAACCGCGTAGATCGGGAAGGATCCGTCGACAGCCTGAGCGCTATGACGGAGTCTACATCATTGATAATGATGAACCCCTCACTTATGCGGATACGGTCAGTGGACCGGAGTCAGCTAGATGGCTTAATGCTATGTGAGCCGAGATGGACTCCATGTCAGATAACCAAGTCTGGGATTTGGTTGATCCGCCTCCGGGAGTAATCCCTATAGGCTGTAAATGGATCTTCAAGAAGAAGATTGACATGGATGGTAACGTAGTTACCTATAAAGGCAGGCTAGTTGCGAAAGGTTTCAAACAAATCTACGGGATAGATTATGATGAAACTTTCTCACCTGTAGCCATGTTTAAGTCTATTCGGATTCTTTTCGCGATAGCTGCATATTACGATTATGAGATCTGGCAGATGGATGTGAAGACAGCTTTCCTTAATGGAAATCTGGATGAGGATGTGTATATGACACAACCGGAAGGTTTCACGAATCCATCATATCGTCATAAAATATGCAAGTTAAAGAAGTCCATTTATGGACTTAAACAAGCATCTAGAAGCTGGAACATTCGTTTTGATGAATCAATCTCTGAGTTTAGTTTCATCAAGAACGAGGATGACCCGTGTGTATATAAGAGGTTTAGTGGGAGCGTGATTACTTTCCTAGTCCTCTACGTCGATGATATCTTGATCATTGGAAATGATATTCCTGAACTGCATGCTGTTAAAGCATGGTTAGGAAAATGTTTCCAGATGAAAGATCTAGGAGAAGCAGCCTATGTGTTAGGTGTGAAGATCTACCGGGATAGATCTAAGAGGCTTCTCGGGCTGTGCCAGAGTACTTACATCGATAAAGTCCTGGAGAGATTCCATTTAGAGAATTCTAAACGTGGATATCTTCCAGTCAGACATGGTCTGAATCTTTCGAAGAGTCAGTGTCCACAAACACAGACTGAGAAAGATGAAATGGACAATACGCCTTATGCTTCGGCTATTGGGTCCATTATGTATGCGAAGTTGTGTACTCGCCCAGACGTCGCTTACGGGTTAAGCGTGACCAGTCGATTCCAAAGTAATCCAGGTGTGGCGCACTGGATTGCAGTCAAGAACATTTTAAAATATCTGCGGAGGACCAAAGATATGTTCTTGATATATGGTGGTCAGGAAGAAATCAGTATAGAGGGATATACTGATGCTTCGTTCCAGTCGGACCAGGATGATTTCCGATCGCAATCAGGCTATGTTTTTAGCTTGAATGGAGGTGCTGTGGTGTGGAAGAGTTTCAAACAGTCTACTGTTGCTGATTCCACAACAGAAGCCGAGTATGTTGCAGCCTCGGAAGCATCCAAGGAGGCAGTGTGGATTCGTAAGTTCGTGAGAGAACTTGGTGTCGTTCCTTCGAGTGCAGATCCTTTGGTTATCTTCTGTGATAACACTGGAGCAATCGCACAAGCAAAGGAACCACGGTCGCACCAGAAGTCCAAGCACATACAGAGACGGTTTCACTTGATCCGGGAGATCATTGATCGAGGCGAGATCAAAATTTGCAAGGTACATACAGATGACAATCTGGCAGACCCGCTTACCAAGCCTCTGGCGCAGCAGAAGCATGAGAAGCACTGTAACAATATGGGTTTGAGATTTCTCAACCATTAGATTAAGTGCAAGTGGGAGATTGTTGGGGTATGCCCTTAAGGCTAATGTTTGAGTGAAAGAACCCCTTAAATAAGGGGGGTCCCCTTCATGGGGGAGCATAACCCTTAGAGCATATGGCGCATAAAATTATTCTCTTGCGGAATTAGGGTTATAAGATCGATACGCATGCAAAAGATCAACTTGATAACAATAAGAAAACATTCATACCATCGCCATGGAAAGATGTTTCCTTGGAAGCAAAGATCAAAGTAGATCTTCTCCTTGTCGTCACACACAAGATGATGTTGCTATCTCTCTTGGTGCTCCTTGTGCTAGCAAGGTTCCAAGAGGTCCTTGTCGAGTGAAAGGAAAAGAGATGTCTTTCTCCTTGGCCGAATCCTCCTCAACCTCCAAGCGTCGCCGCACACCAAGTCGAGAGGAAAACTTGCGAGAGGAATAATTGAATTGGCGAAAATAGAGAATACTCTATTTCGGATGAGTGCCCACTCGACATGGAGATCATGGTTACTAAAAATAGTAACCTCTCCTCATCCCAACGTTCACGCTATGTGAACTCGTCGCCCACTCCTCTCCCTATGAACCAAGCGCTCTTTTAGTGAGCTGGTTCAATTGGTTCGGTTTAAGAACCAACCAAGCCAAGCGACAAGGCCTAGATCAAATAAACCCTAAGGCTTTAGATCTAACCGTCGATCTCTTTAATGCCCCTGATCTGACCGATCTGGCATCCATTCTCTCAATCGAAGCTTACCGATCTCAAGCCCTAATCAATCAAACATGATCAGACCAGATCTCACTTACAATCAGAGATTAAATCCCTTAAAACTGAACCCAAACAATTCAGTCCACACGATCTGACTTAAGTAAGCCATATCATCAAATTGTGCGACCCTAAGGGTTTCCTTTAAATGTCGGTAACGATAATTCACATTATCACGATCAGTGAGGGGTATCTAGCAACACATCACTGTCTCCCGATATAAAGGAAAGAGTCTTCCAAGACTACACCCAAACCATAGTACAAGTGTGAATCATTTCACAAAGCATACATATTTCCTTTGCCACTGGATGTTCTTATTGGACAAGTCTGTCAAACTTGTAACTCCAATATGATGAGCATGATTAGATCAGATGAACACTGTCACCTGGGTATGGCCATACACTCTCTCAATCATCTCATCCAGGGGGCCCCTTTAGAACATCACACTCCTTAAACAAGGAGACGGCAATCCTATGTCTATCACTAGTGCCCTAACCTGACTCAAGCTCACCATCCAAGATAGTCTATAATCATTATGTTTCAAATGATATTGAACTAACTCAAAATAATGACAATCATCATTTAGAAAACACAAGTGATCTCAAGTCAGAGGAAATGTGCCACTTGTCTTATACAAGGAATATTCACGTTGTGACAAACAACTGAACATCCTAGTAGGGTCTGTCCAGTACATCCCATGTACCCATGAGTCTACATCTTATTCCATGCTCGAAGCATCCTATAAGATCAGAACACATATTAGTCTTAACCATATCAAGGCTGTCTCATGTTCACCAAGATACATCGACTAAGGACATAACAGCATGTCAGCCCAGCTGAACAGCTTTGAGACATTATTCAGAAGAACATATATTGCAGCAGACAATGTAACTAACTGAATAACAACCATGCCTTTATAAACATAATAGTTTATTACATGATACTTGTTACATTCCCACAGGCCTCAAACATTAGCCTTAAGGGCATACCCCAACAATCTCCCACTTGCACTTAATCTAATGGTTGAGAAATCTCAAACCCATATTATTACAGTGCTTCTCATGCTTCTGCTGCGCCAGAGGCTTGGTAAGCGGGTCTGCCAGATTGTCGTCTGTATGAACCTTGCATACTTTGATCTCGCCACGATCAATGATCTCCCTGATCAAATGAAACCGTCTCTGTATGTGCTTGGACTTCTGGTGCGACCGTGGTTCCTTTGCTTGTGCGATTGCTCCAGTGTTATCACAAAAGATAACCAAAGGATCTGCACACGAAGGAACAACACCAAGTTCTCTCACGAACTTACGAATCCACACTGCCTCCTTGGATGCTTCCGAGGCTGCGACATACTCGGCTTCTGTTGTGGAATCAGCAACAGTTGACTGTTTGAAACTCTTCCACACCACTGCACCTCCATTCAAGCTAAAAACATAGCCTGATTGCGATCGGAAATCATCCTGGTCAGACTGGAACGAAGCGTCAGTATATCCTTCAATACTGAGTTCTTCCTGACCACCATATATCAAGAACATATCTTTGGTCCTCCGCAGATATTTTAGGATGTTCTTGACTGCAATCCAGTGCGCCAGACCTGGATTACTCTGGTAACGACTGGTCACGCTTAACCCGTAAGCGACGTCTGGGCGAGTACACAACATCGCATACATTATAGAACCAATAGCCGAAGCATAAGGCGTATTGTTCATTTCATCTTTCTCAGTCTGTGTTTGTGGACACTGACTCTTCGAAAGATTCAGACCATGTCTGACTGGAAGATATCCTTTCTTAGAATTCTCTAAGCGAAATCTCTCCAGGACCTTATCGATGTAAGTACTCTGGCACAGCCCGAGAAGCCTCTTAGATCTATCCCTGTAGATCTTCACACCTAACACATAGGCTGCTTCTCCTAGATCTTTCATCTGGAAACATTTCCTCAGCCATGCCTTTACAGCATGCATTTCAGGAATATCGTTTCCAATGATCAAGATGTCATCAACGTAGAGGACTAGGAAAATAATCACGCTCCCACTAAACCTCTTATATACACACGGGTCATCCTCGTTCTTGATGAAACCAAATTCAGTGACTGATTCATCAAAACGAATGTTCCAGCTTCTCGATGCTTGTTTAAGTCCATAAATAGACTTCTTTAACTTGCATATTTTATGACGATCTGCTGGATTAGTGAAACCTTCAGGCTGTGTCATATACACATCCTCATCCAGATTTCCATTAAGGAAAGCTGTTTTCACATCCATCTGCCAAATCTCATAATCATAATATGCAGCTATCGCGAAAAGAATCCGAATAGACTTAAACATGGCTACAGGTGAGAAAGTTTCATCATAATCTATCCCGTAGATTTGTTTGAAACCTTTCGCAACTAGCCTGCCTTTATAGGTAACCACGTTACCATCCATGTCAATCTTCTTCTTGAAGATCCATTTACAGCCTATAGGGATAACTCCCGGAGGCGGATCAACCAAATCCCAAACTTGGTTATCTGACATGGAGTCCATCTCGGCGCGCATAGCTTCAAGCCATCTCGCTGACTCCGGTCCACTGACCGCATCCGCATAAGTGAGGGGTTCATCATTGTCAATGATGTAGACTCCGTCATAGCGCTCAGGCTGTCGACGGATCCTACCCGATCTTCGCGGTTCCCGTGATATCTGAGCCTCAGGTTGTTCAATAACCTGTTCTACCGGCTCAGGCTCATCCAACTGTGCTTGACTACTTTGTCCTTCGTCTGGATTCTCATCCAGCTTTATTTCTCTCCCACTGGCCTCTTGCAGAAGAAATTCCTTCTCAAGAAATATGGCCGTTCGAGCAACAAAAACCTTGTTCTCCTTGGGATCGAAGAAATAATAACCCTTAGTTTCCTTAGGGTAACCGACAAAGATACATTTGTCAGATCTACTCTCTAGTTTCCCAGAGGCGAGCTTCTTTACATAAGCTTCGCAACCCCAGATCCTGATAAATATCAAGCTTGGCTGTTTCCCATACCATAACTCATATGGCGTCTTTGAAACTGCCTTGGATGGCACTCGGTTTAGTACCTTTGCAGCTGTTTCCAGTGCAAAACCCCAAAAGGAGTATGGAAGAGTAGCCTGACTCATCATAGAACGAACCATATCTAGTAATGTTCTATTTCTCCTTTCGGACACACCATTCCATTGCGGTGTTCCTGGCGGAGTGAGCTGTGAGATAATCCCACACTCTTTTAGATAGTCAGTAAATGCATGACTTAGGTATTCACCACCTCGATCTGAGCGAAGTGCCTTGATATTACGGCCTAGCTGATTTTGTACTTCATTCTTAAACTCTTTGAACTTGTCAAAAGATTCACTTTTATGTCTCATCAGATAGACATACCCATATCTACTGAAATCATCAGTAAAGGTAATGAAGTACTGATAGCCACCTCTGGCATGTTTACTAAAAGGCCCACACACATCGCTGTGTATAAGGTCAAGTAAACCTGAAGCCCTTTGACCTTTGTGAGGAAAAGGAGACTTCGTCATTTTACCCATCAAACAAGCTTTGCATGTATCAATCTCCTTATAGGAGAATGATCCCAGCAGTCCATGATCATGCAACCGCTTAATGCGTTTCTCGTTTATATGGCCTAAACGACTATGCCATAGCAAGGTGCTGTCATCAGCATACTTGGCTTTCTTAATATCAACATTATGTATGGAACTTTCCATGTCCAACATGAATAACCCATTATTAATTGAACCAGTTGCATAAACAATATTATCAAATGATAAAACACACTTTGAAATATTGCATTCAAAGGAAAATCCCTTCCTGACAAGAGCAGGAATGGAGATAATATTTTTAGTTATACTGGGAACAAAGTAACAACTGTTCAGTTCCAATACAAGTCCAGATGGTAAAGAAATAAAGTAGTCTCCTACAGCAACAGCAGCAACCCGTGCCCCGTTTCCAACGCGTAGGTCCACCTCATGCTGTCCCACCTGCCTTCTTCTCTTGAGTTCCTGTACATTTGAACAAATGTGAACACCACATGCAGTGTCCAACACCCATGATACAGAAGAAGAAAACATGACCTCAGTCACGAATATACCTGAGCCAGAAGCAAAGCTTCCCCTCTTATCTCCTTGGAGCGCTTTACAGTCCTTTTTCCAGTGACCTAGCTGGCCACAGTGGAAACACCTGTATTCCTTGGACCGCTTCACCTTTTGCTTCAGAGCCTTGCTGTAGTTCTTGACCGGGGCCTTGCCCTTCTTCCCCTTCTTCTTGTTCCTTGAAGGAACCATCAAGACAGAGGTTGAAGGCTTACCCTTCAGAGTCTCCTCAGTGGTCAAGAGCATATTCAGCAGCTCTGCCGGAGTACAATCGATTTTGTTCATATTAAAATTAATAATGAACGCGTCGAATGAAGGCGGGAGAGACTGCAGAATAATGTCCACAGCAAGCTCCTGGTTGATGGTATGCCCCAGTTTCTCTAGAGCCTCCTTGTGCCCAATCATCTTGAGCACGTGAGCTCCCACTGGGCTCCCTTCAGCCAGTTTGCTCTGAAAGAAGAGCTTTGTCAAATTATAGCGCTCAGTCCTCGCCTGTGCAGCATACAGCATCTTGAGGTTCGCTATCATGTCTATAGCAGACATATCCTCATGCTGACGCTGCAGCGGTGGCGTCATAGACGCTAGCATCAGGCAAGCGACATCAATGCTATCATTGACGTGCTTTTCATAGGCTTCCCGAACCGCCCTTGCGGCGTTCGGAGCGGGCTGCGGCGGTATCGCCGTCTCGAGGACATACAGTTTCCTCTCTGCCTTAAGAACGATCTTAAGGTGTCCAAACCAGTCAGAGAAGTTTGGCCCAGCAAACTTCTCCCTTTCCAGTAGGGATCGCACATTGAAGTTCATGGTGTTCGTTGCTGCAGGTATCTACAACAATGCAAGAACAGCAAGGTCAGTATCAATGTATAAGAATCAATCAGGACTTAAGAAAGATTCTTTTTCTCACTATTTTATCAGGCGTGAAAAATCCAGCAAAACAGCCCGAAAGAGTAGAACTCTTTTAGTGAGATGGGATCCAGATTTCATACTTGGTCTCCGCGTCCCGCTCAGGCGAGATAAGATGCACAGAGAGTACAAGCACTAGTTTCTGGTAGGCAGTCCCTGCCGATCGCCAACCCGTGCGATTCCCCTTCATCTGGGCAGTCCAGCAGACTGTGCCAACTGAGTTGGTACAACACAATCTCTGACCCCAACAGACGGCTGCCTCCATGTGCTACCATATGCGCCACATATGTAGACTACACGGTCAAGCTGACCCGACCTACTCCCTGGACCACCATGTGCTATGCTGAGCAACGAGAAGGGATAAATCCCTGCTCTGTAACACACAGGTGTAATCCCGCACCGTCTGAAGATAGATGGACGTGCCCACTGAGTGGGTACAACACGGCTCCAACGATAATCAGAACAGTGAGGTTTCGCGTCAGAAGGCTTACGAGCTTGATATTTTAGCGTTGGATTTTAACGGTCTTTTATCTTTATTACTATCAGTCAATCCCTATGGTGATAGCAAAAGATAAATCTATCATGCATTTCTAATATTTATGCAATAAAAGAAAGCATGTGTCATATGTGGTAAAAGCCCATAGCCCTAGTGAGACCTTAAGAACTTAAGTCTTCACTTGCTTTTCTTCATGGGGCTTTTGCTGCTCATCTGGCCCAAACCTGGACCCAAGCGCCATCTGCAGCTCTGGTGCGCCCACCAGGAAATGCGCCAGGTCCTAGGGTCGAACCCTAGACCTCCCACCTGGTCCACCCATTGCTGCATGCGCCATCGCCAAGTGTGCTCAGTGCTCTTGTCTAATTAAATTACAAATTTAACTATCTAGACAAGAGTGACACGCAGGTCACTTACATTTATAAATTAAAACCCAGTGATTCGCAGATCACAATAATTAATTTACAATTTTAATACAGGCACGCAGGCCCCAGCACAGCACACAATTAATATGGGCAGCCCACATATGACTTAAATAGACAAACATATGTATCAAATCAGCAAACATGTGATCCATGATAAAAATTAAAATTTTCGAAAACCCCATGGGATCAATTTTAATTTTTCCTTATTTGCCCTACAACCTTACAACGGTCCATTACTAGGGATCCACTCATCCAACCTAGTCAGATCCACTGCCCTTGCATGCACCAAGTCCTAACTGACTCGAGTCGACCAAAAGGTCAACTATGCATGCGCTAGGGCTGAACGACCACACTGAGGTCTGGCAAACGGGAGTGACCCCGGGCCTAACTCAGGTGCGTTCATTAATCGTCACAATCAGACATCGCTACACACCTGTCTGCAGTCGACCTATAGCCACCATAGGCTTGCGCCAAGGTGCTATCTGGTCGACCCTTTCAGGCTGTCAGATGATCTGATCAGACATGATTGGATCTAACCTAGGGGGTGACATCAACCCCAGTAACCCGTCTAAGGGTTTACAGTAAGGTCTTTAGATCTAGCATTAGTCGCGCAAGTGTATAAGTTTTGAAAAGAAAACTACAACTTTGAAGCGCCAACTAACATGCGCAAGATAAACATATAGACAAGATTTTCATCATGTAATTTTCGCATGTTGAAGATCTAAGCATACATTCGCATATATGGATCACGCAAATCATCAAGCAATCAAGATAACATGCATTCAACCTGCTCTGATACCAGTTGAAAGAACCCCTTAAATAAGGGGGGTCCCCTTCATGGGGGAGCATAACCCTTAGAGCATATGGCGCATAAAATTATTCTCTTGCGGAATTAGGGTTATAAGATCGATACGCATGCAAAAGATCAACTTGATAACAATAAGAAAACATTCATACCATCGCCATGGAAAGATGTTTCCTTGGAAGCAAAGATCAAAGTAGATCTTCTCCTTGTCGTCACACACAAGATGATGTTGCTATCTCTCTTGGTGCTCCTTGTGCTAGCAAGGTTCCAAGAGGTCCTTGTCGAGTGAAAGGAAAAGAGATGTCTTTCTCCTTGGCCGAATCCTCCTCAACCTCCAAGCGTCGCCGCACACCAAGTCGAGAGGAAAACTTGCGAGAGGAATAATTGAATTGGCGAAAATAGAGAATACTCTATTTCGGATGAGTGCCCACTCGACATGGAGATCATGGTTACTAAAAATAGTAACCTCTCCTCATCCCAACGTTCACGCTATGTGAACTCGTCGCCCACTCCTCTCCCTATGAACCAAGCGCTCTTTTAGTGAGCTGGTTCAATTGGTTCGGTTTAAGAACCAACCAAGCCAAGCGACAAGGCCTAGATCAAATAAACCCTAAGGCTTTAGATCTAACCGTCGATCTCTTTAATGCCCCTGATCTGACCGATCTGGCATCCATTCTCTCAATCGAAGCTTACCGATCTCAAGCCCTAATCAATCAAACATGATCAGACCAGATCTCACTTACAATCAGAGATTAAATCCCTTAAAACTGAACCCAAACAATTCAGTCCACACGATCTGACTTAAGTAAGCCATATCATCAAATTGTGCGACCCTAAGGGTTTCCTTTAAATGTCGGTAACGATAATTCACATTATCACGATCAGTGAGGGGTATCTAGCAACACATCACTGTCTCCCGATATAAAGGAAAGAGTCTTCCAAGACTACACCCAAACCATAGTACAAGTGTGAATCATTTCACAAAGCATACATATTTCCTTTGCCACTGGATGTTCTTATTGGACAAGTCTGTCAAACTTGTAACTCCAATATGATGAGCATGATTAGATCAGATGAACACTGTCACCTGGGTATGGCCATACACTCTCTCAATCATCTCATCCAGGGGGCCCCTTTAGAACATCACACTCCTTAAACAAGGAGACGGCAATCCTATGTCTATCACTAGTGCCCTAACCTGACTCAAGCTCACCATCCAAGATAGTCTATAATCATTATGTTTCAAATGATATTGAACTAACTCAAAATAATGACAATCATCATTTAGAAAACACAAGTGATCTCAAGTCAGAGGAAATGTGCCACTTGTCTTATACAAGGAATATTCACGTTGTGACAAACAACTGAACATCCTAGTAGGGTCTGTCCAGTACATCCCATGTACCCATGAGTCTACATCTTATTCCATGCTCGAAGCATCCTATAAGATCAGAACACATATTAGTCTTAACCATATCAAGGCTGTCTCATGTTCACCAAGATACATCGACTAAGGACATAACAGCATGTCAGCCCAGCTGAACAGCTTTGAGACATTATTCAGAAGAACATATATTGCAGCAGACAATGTAACTAACTGAATAACAACCATGCCTTTATAAACATAATAGTTTATTACATGATACTTGTTACATTCCCACAGGCCTCAAACATTAGCCTTAAGGGCATACCCCAACATTGAGGCCTTGGGATTGTATAAGTATCATGTAATAAACTCTTGTGTTTATAAAGGCATGGTTATTATTCAGGTTGTTACCTTGTCTGCTGTAATAAGTGTACTTCTGAATAATGTCTCAAAGCTGTTCAGCTAGGCTGACATGCATATGTCCTTAGTCGAAATATCTTGGTGAACATGAGACAGCCTTGATATGATTGAGACTAATATGTGTGCTAATCTTATAGGATGCTTCAAGCATGGAATAAGATGTAGACTCATGGGTACATTGGATGTACTGGACAGACCCTACTAGGATATTCAATTGCTTGTCACAATGTGAATAATCCTTGTAAGCACCAAGTGGCACATGTCCTTTGACTTGAGATCACTTGTGTTTCTAAATGATGAATGTCATTATTTTGAGGTAGTTCAATATCATTTGAAATATAGTGATTATAGACTATCTTGGATAATGAGCATGAGTCAGGTTAGGACACTAGTGATAGATAAAGGATTGCCGTCTCCTTGTTCAAGGAGTGTGATGTTCTAAAGGGCCCCCCTGTATGAGATGATTGAGATAGTGTATGGCCATACCCAGATGACTATGTTCATCTGATCTAATCATGCTCATCGTATTGGAGTTACAGGCTTGACATGCTTGTCCAATAAGAACATCCAGTGGCAAAGGAAACATGTATGCCTTGTGAAGTGGATTCACACTTGTGCTGTGGTTTGGGTGTAGTCTTGGAAGACTCTTTCCTTTATATCGGGAGACAGTGATGTGTTGCTAGATACCCCTCACTGATCGTGATAACGTGAGTTGTCGTTACCGACATTTAAAGGAAACCCTTAGGGTCGCACAATTTGGTGATATGACTTACTTGAGTCAGATCGGGTGGACTGGATTGTTTTGATTCAGTTTAAAGGAGATTAAACTCTGATTGTAAGTGAGATCCAGTCTGATCATGTTTGATTGATTAGGGCTTGAGATCGGTAAGCTTCGATCGGGAGTGTGGATGCTGGATCGAAGAGATCAAGAGCATCAAAAGATGAACGGTCAGATTTTGAACCTTAGGGTTTAATTTGGTCTGAACCGATTCTTGGGCTGATTTGGTTTGGTCATTGGACCAATTAAATTGAACCGGCTCATATGTGAGCGCTTGGTTCATTTGAGAGGAGAGCTAAGCGTTTGGTTCACTTCATGTGAACGCATAACGCATGCTTTGAAGACTTGCCAATTTTGGCATGTCGGTTTGGCAAATGTGATGAATGTTGACACATTTCGATCACAAGGTTTTGCTAACGCTCATCTCCCTCTTTGCTCTTGACGAGACACACATCCTTGGGTGGTGTATGTTGACGAGGAGAAGCATTGGCCAAGAGAGACTTCATCATCTCCTTCCATTCGACAAGGAAGCTTGGGTGCCTTGCTAGCACAAGTGACGCCAAGCAAGTAAGAGATCTTCACCTTGTGTGTGAACTTTTGGAGGAGACCAAAGTTGCTCTCTTCTTCCAAGCCGACATCCAACTTCATGGCATTGGTATGATCCCTTTAAAGATCCTTTCGCTTATACATAAGTTAACCATATGATCTACATGCGGTCTTAAGGGTGACACCCCTTAAACTAGCACATGCGCCGCCCCCTTTAGGGTTTCACCCTTTGCGCCTCCCTCTTGAAAGGGGTTTTATCCGCTTGCGCTCCCCCTTGAAGGGGACCCAACAATTGGTATCAGAGCATAGGGTTCTTGTAGATTCATATGATTGCTTCATGTTGCTTGTTTGTGATCCTAATATGCCAACGCATGTGATAGATCTATCTTGAAGTTTCATCATGTTTGCGCTTGTTGCCATGTATCTAGTTGCGCATGTTAATGTAGATGAAAGCTTCTTACATTGTTGTTGCGCATGTTGTAGTTGTTTTTACCTAAAACTTGTTACATCTTGCGCGCTCCATTTAGATCTAATGGCGCCTACTATAAACCCTTAGATGGGTTGATGGGGTTGAAGTCACTCTTGGTTAGATCCAACAGTCTGATCAGACCATCTGACAGCCTAGATGGATCGACCAGATGGCACCTGTGCGCAAGCATGAGGTGGCCATAGGTCGATTGCATCTTAGGCGTGTAGCGAGGTCTGGTTGAGACAACCAGCGAACACACATGAGTTAGGCCCGGGGTCACACCCGCTTGCCAGAACTCATGAGGGTTGTTCAGCCCTTGGCGCATGCATGGTTGACCATTAGGTCAACTCGGGTCAGTTAGGACTCGGTGCATGCAAGGGCAGAGGATCTGACTAGATGGATGAGTGGATCCCTATCAATGGACCATTGTAAGGTTGTAGGGCTCATAAGAAAATTAAAATTGATGCCAATGGGGTTTTCAAAATTTTATTTTCTTGTAAAAGGATCACATGTTGATTGATGCCATGATGCTTGTCTATTTATTCTTATGTGGGCTGCCCATGTTAAATGTGTGCTGTGCTGGGGCCTGCGAGCCTGGAATTAAACTTGTAAATTAATTTGTGATCTGCGAATCACATTTTTAATTAATTTATTGTATAATTGACCTGCGAGTCAAACTTGTCTAGATAGATCAAATTGTATTTGATTAGACAAGAGCACAAAGGCACACATCCCAGAGGGGCATTCACCTGGTGGCGCACCTGAGGTGCTCTTGGCGCTAGGGCCCTGGGTTGGACCAGATGAGATGCAAAAGTCCCAAGAAGAGCAAGTGAAGACTTAAGTATCTTAAGGTCTTACTTAGGCTTTGGGCTTTTACCACATAAGATCCATGCTTTCTTTTTATTGGTTATAAATTAGAACTGCATGAGTTTATCTTCTGCTATCACCATAGGAATTGCATGATAGTGAAGAAGATAAAAGACCGTTAAAATCCAACGCTAAAATATCAAGCTCGTAAGCCTTCTGACGCGAAACCTCACTGTTCTGATTATCGTTGGAGCCGTGTTGTACCCACTCAGTGGGCACGTCCATCTATCTTCAGACGGTGCTGGATTACACCTGTGTGTTACAGAGAAGGGATTTATCGCTTCTCGTTGCTCAGCATAGCACGTGGTGGTCCAGGGAGTAGGTCGGGTCAGCTTGACCATGTAAGCTACATATGTGGCGCATATGGTAGCACATGGAGGCAGCCATCTGCGGGGTCAGAGATTGTGTTGTACCAACTCAGTTGGCACAGTCTGCTGGATTGCCCAGATGAAGGGGAATCGCACGGGTTGGCGATTGGCTAGGACAGCCTACCAGAAATTAGTGCTTGTCATCTCTGTGCATCTTATCTCGCCTGAGCGGGACGCGGAGACCAAGTATGAAATCTGGATCCCATCTCACTAAAAGAGTGTTACTCTTTCGGACTGTTTACTGGATTTTTCAGTCAGACAAAATAGTGAGAAAAGAATCTTTCTTAAGTCCTGGATTGATTCTTAACATTGATACTGACCTTGCTGTTCTTGCTTGTTGTAGATTCCTGCAGCAACGAACACCATGAGCTTCAATGTGCGATCCCTACTGGAAAGGGAGAAGTTTGCTGGGCCGAACTTCTCTGACTGGTTCGGACACCTTAAGATCGTTCTTAAGGCAGAGAGGAAACTGTATGTCCTCGAGACGGCGATACCGCCGCAGCCCGCTCCGAACGCCGCCAGGGCGGTTCGGGAAGCCTATGAAAAGCACGTCAATGATAGCATTGATGTCGCTTGCCTGATGCTAGCGTCTATGACGCCACCGCTGCAGCGTCAGCATGAGGATTTGTCGGCTATAGAGATTATAGCGAACCTCAAGATGCTGTATGCTGCACAGGCGAGGACAGAACGCTATAATCTGACGAAGCTGTTCTTTCAGAGCAAACTGGCTGAAGGGAGCCCAGTGGGAGCTCACGTGCTCAAGATGATTGGGCACAAGGAGGCTCTGGAGAAACTGGGGCATACCATCAACCAGGAGCTTGCTGTGGATATTATTCTGCAGTCTCTCCCGCCCTCTTTCGATGCGTTCATTATTAACTTTAATATGAACAAAATCGATTGTACGCCGGCAGAGCTGCTGAATATGCTCTTGACAACTGAGGAAACTCTGAAGGGAAAGCCTTCAACCTCTGTCTTGATGGTTCCTTCAAGGAACAAGAAGAAGGGGAAGAAGGGCAAGGCCCCTGTCAAGAATTACAGCAAGGCTCTGAAATAGAAGGTCAAGCGGTCGAAGGACAACAGGTGTTTCCACTGTGGCCAGCTGGGTCACTGGAAAAAGGACTGTAAAGCGCTCCAAGGAGATAAGAGGGGAAGCATCGCTTCTGGCTCAGGTATATATGTGACTGAGGTCATGTTATCTTCTTCTACCATTTCATGGGTGTTGGACACTGCATGTGGAGTTCACATTTGTTCAAATGTACAGGAACTCAAGAGAAGAAGGCAGGTGGGACAGCATGAGGTAGACCTACGCGTTGGAAACGGGGCACGGGTTGCTGCTGTTGCTGTAGGAGACTATTTCATTTCTTTACCATCTGGCATTGTATTGGAATTAAACAATTGTTATTTTGTACCCAGTATTACTAAGAATATTATCTCTATTCCTGCTCTTGTCAGGAAAGGATTTGCCTTTGAATGCAATATTTCAAAGTGTGTTGTGATAATATTGTGTATGCAACTGGTTCAATTAACAATGGGTTGTTCATGTTGGACATGGAAAATTCTATACAAAACATTGATAATAAGAAAGCCAAGTATGCTGATGACAGCACCTTGCTATGGCATAGTCGTTTAGGCCATATTAACGAGAAGCGCATTAAGCGGTTGCATGATCATGGACTGCTGGGATCATTCTCCTATGAGGAGATTGATACATGCAAAGCTTGTTTGATGGGTAAAATGACGAAGTCACCTTTTTCTAATAAAGGTCAAAGGGCTTCAGGTTTACTTAACCTTATACACAGTGATGTGTGTGGGCCATTTAGTAAACATGCCAGAGGTGGCTATCAGTACTTTATTACCTTTACTGATGATTTCAGTAGGTATGGTTATGTCTATCTTATGAGACATAAGAGTGAATCTTTTGACAAGTTCAAAGAGTTCAAAAATGAAGTACAGAATCAGCTAGGCCGAAATATCAAGGCACTTCGTTCTGATCGAGGTGGTGAATACCAAAGTCATGCGTTTACTAACTATCTAAAAGAGTGTGGGATTATCTCACAGCTCACTCCGCCAGGAACACCGCAATGGAATGGTGTGTCCGAGAGGAGAAATAGAACGTTGCTTGATATGGTTCGTTCTATGATGAGTTAGGCTACTCTTCCATACTCCTTTTGGGGTTTTGCACTGGAAACAGCTGCAAATGTACTAAACCGAGTGCCATCCAAGGCAGTTTCAAAGACGCCATATGAGTTATGGTATGGGAAACAGCCGAGCTTGACATTTATCAGGATCTGGGGTTGCGAGGCTTATGTCAAAAAGCTCGCCTCTGGGAAACTGGAGAGCAGATCTGAGAAATGTATCTTTGTCGGTTACCCTAAGGAAACTAAGGGTTATTATTTCTACGATCCCAAAGAGAACAAAGTTTTTGTTGCTCGGACGGCAATATTTCTTGAGAAGGAATTTCTTCTGCAAGAGGCCAGTGGGAGAGAAATAAAGCTGGATGAGATTCCAGAGGAAGGACAAAGTAGTCAAGCACAGTTGGATGTGCCTGAGCCGGTAGATCGGGTTACTACACAACCTGAGGCTCAAATATCACGGGAACCGCGTAATTCGGGAAGGATCCGTCGACTGCCTGAGCGCTATGACGGAGTCTACATCATTGATAATGATGAACCCCTCACTTATGCGGATGCGGTCAGTGGACCGGAGTCAGCTAGATGGCTTAATGCTATGCGAGCCGAGATGGACTCCATGTCAGATAACCAAGTCTGGGATTTGGTTGATCCGCCTCCGGGAGTAATCCCTATAGGCTGTAAATGGATCTTCAAGAAGAAGATTGACATGGATGGTAACGTAGTTACCTATAAAGGCAGGCTAGTTGCGAAAGGTTTCAAACAAATCTACGGGATAGATTATGATGAAACTTTCTCACCTGTAGCCATGTTTAAGTCTATTCGGATTCTTTTCGCGATAGCTGCATATTACGATTATGAGATCTGGCAGATGGATGTGAAGACAGCTTTCCTTAATGGAAATCTGGATGAGGATGTGTATATGACACAACCGGAAGGTTTCACGAATCCATCAGATCGTCATAAAATATGCAAGTTAAAGAAGTCCATTTATGGACTTAAACAAGCATCTAGAAGCTGGAACATTCGTTTTGATGAATCAATCTCTGAGTTTGGTTTCATCAAGAACGAGGATGACCCGTGTGTATATAAGAGGTTTAGTGGGAGCGTGATTACTTTCCTAGTCCTCTACGTCGATGATATCTTGATCATTGGAAATGATATTCCTGAACTGCATGCTGTTAAAGCATGGTTAGGAAAATGTTTCCAGATGAAACATCTAGGAGAAGCAGCCTATGTGTTAGGTGTGAAGATCTACCGGGATAGATCTAAGAGGCTTCTCGGGCTGTGCCAGAGTACTTACATCGATAAAGTCCTGGAGAGATTCCATTTAGAGAATTCTAAACGTGGATATCTTCCAGTCAGACATGGTCTGAATCTTTCGAAGAGTCAGTGTCCACAAACACAGACTGAGAAAGATGAAATGGACAATACGCCTTATGCTTCGGCTATTGGGTCCATTATGTATGCGATGTTGTGTACTCGCCCAGACGTCGCTTACGGGTTAAGCGTGACCAGTCGATTCCAAAGTAATCCAGGTGTGGCGCACTAGATTGCAGTCAAGAACATTTTAAAATATCTGCGGAGGACCAAAGATATGTTCTTGATATATGGTGGTCAGGAAGAAATCAGTATAGAGGGATATACTGACGCTTCGTTCCAGTCGGACCAGGATGATTTCCGATCGCAATCAGGCTATGTTTTTAGCTTGAATGGAGGTGCTGTGGTGTGGAAGAGTTTCAAACAGTCTACTGTTGCTGATTCCACAACAGAAGCCGAGTATGTTGCAGCCTCGGAAGCATCCAAGGAGGCAGTGTGGATTCGTAAGTTCGTGAGAGAACTTGGTGTCGTTCCTTCGAGTGCAGATCCTTTGGTTATCTTCTGTGATAACACTGGAGCAATCGCACAAGCAAAGGAACCACGGTCGCACCAGAAGTCCAAGCACATACAGAGACGGTTTCACTTGATCCGGGAGATCATTGATCGAGGCGAGATCAAAATTTGCAAGGTACATACAGATGACAATCTGGCAGACCCGCTTACCAAGCCTCTGGCGCAGCAGAAGCATGAGAAGCACTGTAACAATATGGGTTTCAGATTTCTCAACCATTAGATTAAGTGCAAGTGGGAGATTGTTGGGGTATGCCCTTAAGGCTAATGTTTGAGGCCTTGGGATTGTATAAGTATCATGTAATAAACTCTTGTGTTTATAAAGGCATGGTTATTATTCAGGTTGTTACCTTGTCTGCTGTAATAAGTGTACTTCTGAATAATGTCTCAAAGCTGTTCAGCTAGGCTGACATGCATATGTCCTTAGTCGAGATATCTTGGTGAACATGAGACAGCCTTGATATGATTGAGACTAATATGTGTGCTAATCTTATAGGATGCTTCGAGCATGGAATAAGATGTAGACTCATGGGTACATTGGATGTACTGGACAGACCCTACTAGGATATTCAATTGCTTGTCACAATGTGAATAATCCTTGTAAGCACCAAGTGGCACATGTCCTTTGACTTGAGATTACTTGTGTTTCTAAATGATGAATGTCATTATTTTGAGGTAGTTCAATATCATTTGAAACATAGTGATTATAGACTATCTTGGATAATGAGCATGAGTCAGGTTAGGACACTAGTGATAGATAAAGGATTGCCGTCTCCTTGTTCAAGGAGTGTGATGTTCTAAAGGGCCCCCTGTATGAGATGATTGAGATAGTGTATGGCCATACCCAGATGACTATGTTCATCTGATCTAATCATGCTCATCGTATTGGAGTTACAGGCTTGACATGCTTGTCCAATAAGAACATCCAGTGGCAAAGGAAACATGTATGCCTTGTGAAGTGGATTCACACTTGTGCTGTGGTTTGGGTGTAGTCTTGGAAGACTCTTTCCTTTATATCGGGAGACAGTGATGTGTTGCTAGATACCCCTCACTGATCGTGATAACGTGAGTTGTCGTTACCGACATTTAAAGGAAACCCTTAGGGTCGCACAATTTGGTGATATGACTTACTTGAGTCAGATCGGGTGGACTGGATTGTTTTGATTCAGTTTAAAGGAGATTAAACTCTGATTGTAAGTGAGATCCAGTCTGATCATGTTTGATTGATTAGGGCTTGAGATCGGTAAGCTTCGATCGGGAGTGTGGATGCTGGATCGAAGAGATCAAGAGCATCAAAAGATGAACGGTCAGATTTTGAACCTTAGGGTTTAATTTGGTCTGAACCGATTCTTGGGCTGATTTGGTTTGGTCATTGGACCAATTAAATTGAACCGGCTCATATGTGAGCGCTTGGTTCATTTGAGAGGAGAGCTAAGCGTTTGGTTCACTTCATGTGAACGCATAACGCATGCTTTGAAGACTTGCCAATTTTGGCATGTCGGTTTGGCAAATGTGATGAATGTTGACACATTTCGATCACAAGGTTTTGCTAACGCTCATCTCCCTCTTTGCTCTTGACGAGACACACATCCTTGGGTGGTGTATGTTGACGAGGAGAAGCATCGGCCAAGAGAGACTTCATCATCTCCTTCCATTCGACAAGGAAGCTTGGGTGCCTTGCTAGCACAAGTGATGCCAAGCAAGTAAGAGATCTTCACCTTGTGTGTGAACTTTTGGAGGAGACCAAAGTTGCTCTCTTCTTCCAAGCCGACATCCAACTTCATGGCATTGGTATGATCCCTTTAAAGATCCTTTCGCTTATACATAAGTTAACCATATGATCTACATGCGGTCTTAAGGGTGACACCCCTTAAACTAGCACATGCGCCGCCCCCTTTAGGGTTTCACCCTTTGCGCCTCCCTCTTGAAAGGGGTTTTATCCGCTTGCGCTCCCCCTTGAAGGGGACCCAACAGGTACAACACAATCTCTGACCCCACAGATGGCTGCCTCCATGTGCTACCATATGCGCCACATATGTAGGCTACATGGTCAAGCTGACCCGACCTACTCCCTGGACCACCACGTGCTATGCTGAGCAACGAGAAGCGATAAATCCCTTCTCTGTAACACGCAGGTGTAATCCCGCACCGTCTGAAGATAGATGGACGTGCCCACTGAGTGGGTACAACACAGCTCCAACGATAATCAGAACAGTGAGGTTTCACGTCAGAAGGCTAACGAGCTTGATATTTTAGCGTTGGATTTTAACGGTCTTTTATCTTCTTCACTATCATGCAATTCCTATGGTGATAGCAGAAGATAAATAAATCATGCTGTTCTACTTATTTAAACAATAAAAGAAAGCATGGATCTTATGTGGTAAAAGCCCATAGCCTAAGTAAGACCTTAAGATACTTAAGTCTTCACTTGCTTTTCTTCATGGGACTTTAGCTGCTCATCTGGCCCAAACCAGGGCGCAAGCGCCATTTGCAGCTGAGGTGCGCCCACCAGGGAAAATGCGCCTGGTCCCAGAGTCGAACCCTGAACCTCCCACCTGGTCAAGCCACTACTGCATGCGCCTCTGCCAAGTGTGCTCTGTGCTCTTGTCTGATTAACTTACAAATTAATCTATCTAGACAAGATTGACTCGCAGGTCAATTACATTTTATAAATTAATTAAATTGTGATTCGCAGATCACAGAAATAAGAATTAATTTACAATAAAATTCCAGGCACGCAGGCCCCAGCACAGCACACATTAAACGGGCAGCCCACATAAGATTAAATAAACATACTTATGGCATCCAATCAGCATGTGATCCAATCATGAAAAATAAAATTTTGAAAAAACCCCATTGAGATTAATTTTATTTTTCCTTATTTGCCCTACAACCTTACAACGGTCCATTACTAGGGATCCACTCATCCAACCTAGTCAGATCCACTGCCCTTGCATGCACCAAGTCCTAACTGACTTGAGTCGACCAAAAGGTCAACCATGCATGCGCCAGGGCTGAACAACCCTCATGAGATCTGGCAAGCGGGTGTGACCCCGGGCCTAACTCATGTGTGTTCACTATTCGTCTCAATCAGACATCGCTACACGCCTGTCTGCAGTCGACCTGTAGCCACCAGATGCTCGCGCACAGGTGCTATCTGGTCAACCCATCAAGGCTGTCAGATGGTCTGATCGGACTATTGGATCTAGTAGAGGTGGCCAACGGGCCGGGCCGGCCCGCGGCCCGCACGGCCCGGCACGACACGGGCCGGCCCGGGCACGGCCCGTTGACCAAGTCAACGGGCCGCGGGCGGCCCGCGGCCCGGTTCGGGTCGTGCTGGGCCGGAGGTCCGCGGCCCGCGGGCCGGGCCGGGCACGGCCCGTGGTCGGGCCGGGCCAGGCACGGCACGGGCCCGTGCCAGGCACGGCACGCGGGCCGGGCCAGGCACGGCACGCGGGCCGGGCCAGGCACGGCACGGGACCGTGCTCGGCACGGCACGCGGGCCGTGCCAGGCACGGCACGCGGGCCGTGCCAGGCACGGCACGCGGGCCGGCACGAGCACGGCACGCGTGGTTTAGGCGCCAACGGTAGAAAATTTGATTTTGGCATGTGTTTTTACCCAAATACCCCTATAACGGTTTGAAAAAATTTAAAAGTTAGGGATATAATTGTCTTTATGTTATAAAATTACCATTTTAGCCCCTTTTAATAATTAAAAATAGGGGATAAATATGTAAATTTACACCCAATTCATCCCTATAAATTGACCCCCCAACCCTCTCATTTCTTCACCCAAATACCCCTAGAACTACGTAGACCTGATTCCTCCTTTGAGTGAGGTACGTAGGCAGCCTGTAATGGGTCCGGTCTAAAATATATAAAATTTTAACATTTGTTCAAAAATTTGTGCAATATACATTCTCAATTTCTCAATTTTTTTTATTTTTTCATATTTTATATATTTTAATTAAGTAATAATTTACTTATTAATTTTTTTTTTAAATTTGGCCCGCGGGCCAACTTTGGCCCATGGGCCACAATCGGCCCGCGGGCCAACTTTGGCCCATGGGCCACAATCGGGCCGGGCCAAACACGGCCCGAACCCCCTCATTTGGCCCGTTGGGCCGTATTCGGCCCGCGTGCCGAAATTAGCCCGCGGGCCGTGCCCGGCCCGCGTGCCGGATCCGGCCCGCGTGCCGGATCCGTGCTCACGGTTCAACCGAACCGTGCCTGGGCCGGCACGGTTAATCGGGCCGCGGGCCGTGCCGGGCCCAATAATTTTCCGGCCGTGCCGTGCCCGGCACGGCACGACTTGAACCGGGCCGTGCCTGGCACGGCCCGACCGGAAGCGGGCCGAGGCGGGCCCGGGCCCGGGCCGGCCCGGGCCCGGCCCATGGCCACCTCTAGGATCTAGCCTAGGGGATGACTTCAACCCTAATAACCCGTCTAAGGGTTTACAGTAAGGCCTTAGATCTATAGTGAGTCGCGCATGTCATATAGTTTTGATAAAACAAAGATGCGCCTACATGCCAACATACATGCGCAAATGAAACATAAAATAGGTTTCGGCATGATACAAGTTAACATGATAAATTTACGCATGATATAGATCTAAGCATTCATGGAACACAAAATCAAAGCAATCATATAAATATGCATGTAACCTGCTCTGATACCAATTGAAGGTTCCCCCTTAGGGGGCGAAACCCTAAAGTGGCGCAAACAAAAATGGGCAGCGGATTCAAGGGTTTCATAGAATCGATGAGCATGCATTATATGATCAACTTTTGAAGCATGAATAGAGAAGATGCGATTCATACCATGGCCATTTCTAGATGGCGCCTTGGAAGCAAGAGAACAACGAAGGTCTCCTCCAAATCGTCACACACAAGATGAGCGACGGCTTGCTTCTTGTCGTCCCTTGTGCTAGCAAGGATCGTCCAAGGTGTCTTTGATCGAAAGGAAAGGGAAAGAGCAACTCCTTGCTTGGAAAAAACTTTCCTCTTGTCGTCTCAACTTCTCTACACGAGATGTCTCTACTCGTCCAAGCCAAGAGAGGGCGACAAAGGCGTGAAGAGGCGACGTGAGAGAGAGGTGGTCACGTTGTGACATGCTTTCTAAAAATAGAAAGCCAACAATTCATGCGACCATGAATTTTTCCCTCAACGCAAATTCCTCTTCAATTGAACCATGCGCTCATATAATGAGCTGGTTCATTTCGGTTTGGCCCAAGACCAAATAAACCAAGCAATATGGTCTAGATCTCAATTAAACCCAAAAGCTCTTGATCTGACCGTCAATCTCTTGATGCTCCTGATCTGACCGATCCAGCATCCATTCTCTCAATCGAAGCTTACCGATCTTAAGCCCTAATCAATCAGACATGATCAGACCAGATCTCACTTACAATCAGAGATTAAATCCCTTTAAACTGAACCTAAACAATTCAGTCCACACGATCTGACTTAAGTAAGCCATTTCATCAAATTGTGCGACCCTGAGGGTTTCCTTTAAATGTCGGTAACGATAACTCACGTCATCACGATCAGTGAGGGGTATCTAGCAACACATCACTGTCTCCCGATATAAAGGAAAGAGTCTTCCAAGACTACACCCAAAAACAGCACAAGTGTGAATCAACTTCACTAAGCATACATATTTCCTTTGCCACTGGATGTTCTTATTGGACAAGCGTGTCAAGCTTGTAGCTCCAATATGATGAGCATGATTAGATCAGATGAACACAATCATCTGGGTATGGCCATACACTTTCTCATCATCTCATCCAGGGGGCCCCTTTAGAACATCACACTCCTTAAACAAGGAGACGGCAATCCTATGTCTATCACTAGTGCCCTAACCTGACTCAAGCTCACCATCCAAGATAGTCTATAATCATTATATTTCAAATGATATTGAACTATCTCAAAACAATGACAATCATCATTTAGAAACACAAGTGATCTCAAGTCAGAGGAAATGTGCCACTTGATACAATCAAGGAATATTCACATTGTGACAAGCAATTGAATATCCTAGTAGGGTCTGTCCAGTACATCCAATGTACCCATGAGGCTACATCTTATTCCATGCTCGAAGCATCCTATAAGATTAGAACACATACTAGTCTTAACCATATCAAGGCTGTGTCATGTTCACCAAGATACATCGACTAAGGACATATAGCATGTCAGCCTAGCTGAACAGCATTGAGACATTATTCAGAAGTATATCTATTGCAGCAGATAATATAACAAACTGAATAATAACCATGCCTTTATAAACATAAGAGTTTATTACATGATACTGATACAATCCTTAGGCCTCAAACATTAGCCTTAAGGGCATACCCCAACATGGATTTCTATTTTTAGAAAGCATGATCACTTACGTGACCACGCCTCATGTTGCTCGCCTCTTCACGCCTTTGTCGCCTCTTGTGATTTCGAGAGTTTTTTCATTCTCGTGTAAAAAGAGTGGACGACAAGAGGAGAAAGTTTTTTGCCAAGCAAGGAGATCATCTTCCTTTTTCATACGACAAGAACCTCTTGGAACCTTGCTAGCACAAGGAGCACCAAGGGAGTAGGCGGCTTCTTCATCTTGTGTGCGCATCCTCTGGAGGAGACCCCTGTCGATCTCTTCTTCCTCGACATCATACAAACAATGGCCATGGTATGATCATTGTTGTTCTAAGTTGATCATATAATACATGCTATGCGATCCTAGGAAACCCTAGATTCCGCCCATGCAAATTCATATCTGCGCATGAATTAGGGTTTCGCCCCCCCCCCCCCCTTTGTGGGGACTTTCAGTATGTGGGCTGGTTAGGCACGTGGTGCTAACGCAGCCACATGGGTATATCATTGGAGGATATACTGGATAGACCCGCTGTGAGGCTATGACTTGGTGTCATGAGTTATCCTCACAAGTGACAGGAGATGCATTGATCCCTCGACTTGAGGTCATTGATCATTCTATATGGTTAGGGACTTGCTTTGATACAACCTAACACCTCGCCGTAGTTGGGAGGTCATAACGGTTGTCATTGAGCATGTCACGATCCATATAAGAAGGTCAATGGACAGACAAAGGATTTGCCCCTTCCTTAAGGAAGTATGATATCCATGGAGCTCCTCTATGGTTCTATGACTGAGAGTGTATGGCCATACCCAGGTGAGAACCTGATTTAGTCATAGCCATGTGATTGAGTGAAAACAAGTGGTGACACACTTGTCCAATCGGATATCAGTTCGGCAAAGAGACTGTAATGCATCTGTACCTAGTTGCGATGATGGGAATGTCGATGTCGATATCCATTCCAATGACCTGGGTAGCAGTGATGCACTGCTAGGTGCCACTCACTGCTTGTGGTGACCTTTGGTCAGCACTGCCAGCGTCAGAGGAACCTACAGGGTCGGACACCTTGATACTTAAGTTCTCGTATTGATCGGGAAGCCTTATAATCGAGTTATTGGATAACTCGGACCTAATTGGGAGATTTAATCAGCGCCAATGGGCCTGATGATATGGAAGAATGTTATTGGAGCCAAACTTCATTTTTGGCAGGTTGACCCGTATTTGACCATGATTGGTCACATGAGGATTAGGGTTGCATTGGATTGGATCCAAGTGCTTAATCAACTCATGTAATGGAGTTTGGGCTAGCTCATTATCCAATGAGGCCCAATAACAAGTTCTCATGAAGAGATAAGAGGCTAAAAGGGTATAATGGGGAGAAGCCCAACCGCATTGGCGCCTAAGGGGTATAATGGGGTTTGGGTGGCAAAATTGCTTCATTAAGGAAGCAATTGGCGCCTAGCCCTTCTCCCTCGATGGTATGAATGCCTCTAAGGCATGTCTTGGGATGATATGGTACTTGGGCAATTATGGATAGGTTGAATGGAGTTTATGGTAAAGTCTTAGAGACTTTCCTTGTCTCAAACCTCCTCATCCTAGCCCTACACTTGTCAAGATCTTGGCCCTTCCCTTAACCGCCTCTTGCCCTATAAATGTGACTCTAGCCGCCCCTTCTTATGATGATCAATCCTTGGAGGCGTGAACACAAGAAGAGGGGCGAGAGCTAGGAGCAAGGGCGCAACTTCCTCTTCCTTCTTCCATAGCCACAAGCTTCTCCCTCCTTTCTTCTTGGCGCAAGGAGCTTTGGTGCTTGGCGGCTTGAACTTGGTTGCTTCTTCTCTTGGCGCATCCTTTCCTCTTGGTGGCGCAAGTGAAGTGGAGCATCTCCTTAAGGCTTGGATCTTCTTCCCGAGGCTAGCACCGGGTGCGGAAGAAGAGAACTCAAGAGATCCGTGTGTGTGAGTGTAACATCCCACATTCTTAACCCCAAACAAATGGCACAATTCACAATTGATACAGGATGTTTCATATAAGATCGATCATATGCTAGGTAAAACCGAGTTCAAGAAAACACGATCTGAAAAATCTCATAAATCCATACACACAAATTCACAAAACTCAAATCTCATAAATCTCGTAAGGGTACCTGCCACCACGCAATACTTGCACTAGACATATGCAAGTTACAGTTATATCAAAACCGATTACAATTCATAAAATCCATAAAGGTACCTGCCACCAGGCAATACTTGCACTAGACATATGCAAGTTACAGTTGTATCAGAACCGATTGCAAAAATATACATCAACTTCAATCTCAAAACAAATCCACAAAAATCGATTTTATAAACTGACTCCAAACACCGAAACCAGGCTGATGCCCGCGGTGCCACAAAAATCAAATTCATAAGACTGCCATAACTGGCAACATACTTCACATAGTTCACATGGTTCACAAAGTTCATATAACTCGTAGGGTTTAGCCACAACCGGCATCATAAGCATAAACACATTAAGGCCACAACCGGCATCATAAATTCAATAAGAATAATTCACAGCATCCATATAATGCTAACTGCGCCCCTGCTCTACACCTGAAAATAGTGAGGGGTGAGCTACACAGCCCAGTGAGTGGATAGTCTAATTGACCATCCATAACATACTCTCAAAAACATATGCAGATTATTTTAAAAATCTTTAACAGGATATCATGTCAACACATAATAACAAATTCAATGCAAAAGTCATATAAGCAGTCAAATATACACACCAACATATAATAACCTCAAGTTCTGGAATTATACTCTAAACCAACCGAACACACATATTCTAAACCAACTAAACATACCAACACATTTTTTTTAACCTAGTTGTCCAGCATATTCACAAAGTGACCAATATGGTCTAACCCGGCTTGGCCAAAGCACTGGGAGCTGCAAATCACATGCAACACAAACATGGACAGTGAATAGAATCAAGAGGTGGCCCCCGCCTGGTCAAGACGTGGCACGTTGGTCTATCACGCCATAACATAAAACGAGAATGAAGACATCAAGAGGTGGCCCCTGTCTGATCAGGACATGGCACTTTGGGTCTTATATCATTCCCAACACATAAAACGAGAATGATGACATCAAGAGGTGGCCCCTGTCTGATCAAGACATGGCACTTTGGGTCTTATATCATTCCCAACACATAAAAGAGTAATGACATCAAGAGGTGGCCCCTGTCTGACCAAGACATGGCACTTTGGGTCAAAACCCGTTCTCCCAAAAGGTTACTACTGGACAACAGACATATCTTATTTCATATTTCACAAAGGTGGACATATTTCACAAAGGTGGACTCCTAAGTGTAAACTAGACTCTAGGATAGTCATCACACAAATCATATCGGGCAGGCTGAACATCAACCCCCATCACAATAATCATAATAGGCAGGCTGATCATCAACCCCCTCACATATCACAATACAGGGTTGAAATTCAAACCCTTAACATATCACATAAGGACTATCCCCTTGAGTTCATAGTTACACCTAGCCTTAGTCCTAACCATCACATAACCGCCTAATTTTCCAAATTCACATAATCCATAATTTTCCAAATTCACAAAACCCATCACATAACATAGAAAATCACATAACATAGTGTAGTCCTTAAACTTCAGGCTGGTCAGTTCAGTGTAGTTTTGCTAAATTATCACCCAATGTTCTCAAACATGAATACATGGTCTTAATTAAATAAACATGAGTTTTATAACATAACATTGCATTCATAAAATTAAATCATCACCCAATGTCCTCAAGCATTCATAAAATTACATAAAACTAAACCATATGTCCATATAATTTTACACATTATTCCATGTAACTACAAACATCAAAATTCAGTTTTCACAAACAATTAACATAAATTTCATGCTAATAAAGCACTGATTTAATATTACCAAAATCATACCAAAATCACTGATTTAATATTACCAAAATCACATACAATAAGTACCCTAAATTCGGTTTTCATGGAAACATGCCTCACATTCGGTTTTCATGAAAAATCCCCTAAACTATGTTTTCATGGAGAATTATCAAGATTCAATTCACATGTAAACATGTTAACCACAATATCAAAATTAAAATCAAGTTTCGGTTTTTCAGAAATAAATAGCACAAATTCGCTTCTTAGCATGATAAAACTTTCCAACTTAAATTAAACCCCTAGTTAACAAAAATCTCATGAAGACATATCCTTAAATTCGATTTTCCATAACAAACATACCATTGTAACTTTCGGTTTATAACAAAAATAAGACTTGAATTTTCGGTTTTTACATTACAAATTTCTAATCCATCTAAAGCATCAAATAACACAACCCAATTGATAGGAATCAAATAGACACACCACTCACCTTGAAACTTAGGTTAAAATCCCCTCAACAAAATCGTTCAAAGCCTTTGAAATTCTTCTAGGAAGACGCCAAAGAAACTCCACCACCCACTCAAGAATTTCGGCCAAGGGAAGAAGATGAAGGAAGAACACCAAAAAAATCGTCTCCAAGCTTTCCAAGAGTCGCCAATATCTTCCAAGCCGCCACCTTAATTTTCTCAAGACTCCCAAAATCGCCAATAATCTCACCCTAGTCGAATTTACCACTTAAACTTTGGGTTTCTAAATTTTAAACCCTTCAACCCATTAATTCCAATAGGTTTAACCCACTTAACTAATAATTTCGAATTTTCAAACCCAATTAGCTAATTCGAATTTTTATTCCAATATCCCAT
Source organism: Costus lasius (assembly GCA_027563935.2). Taxonomy (NCBI): domain Eukaryota; kingdom Viridiplantae; phylum Streptophyta; class Magnoliopsida; order Zingiberales; family Costaceae; genus Costus; species Costus lasius. The sequence continues at coordinate 43,099,156 of CM050453.2, read as the reverse complement.
AGTTAACCAATTAATTTAATTAACTTATCCAATAACCAATTACTTAACCGAAAATCCAATAAGGATTTAAGTTAACATCCAATAAGGATTAAATTAATTAACCAATAAGGTCTAATTAATTAACCAATAAGTTCTAATTAATTAACTCACAATTTACAACCATAAATCCTAATTAATTTAACATGAACAACCAATAATAATTTATCATAAAATATCAGCCAACAAACAAATAAATACTCTCTAATTAATTTACAATAAATTAACAACCAAATAACCTCAAATCAATTAATTACAAATTAACAATCAATAAGCCAATTAATTAGCACCCAACAATTTTATTTAAATCATAATACAATATCACAGCTAATGATTTTATTTAAATCCAAATAATTTATCATAATTTATCATAGAAAATAATGCTTACCAGAACTTAAGATCCTTGGATCTTACATTCCTCCCTCCTTATAAAGCTTTAGTCCTCTAAAGCTCAGCATCCATATCATCAAAAAGGTAAGCATAATTTTTCCTCATATCAGCTTCAGTCTCCCAAGTCGCTTCTTCAACTGATTGATTTCCCCAGATAACCTTTACCAAAGGTATAGTCTTGTTCCTCAGAACTTTATCCTTTCTATCCACAATCCGGAGAGGTCTTTCCTCAAAAGTCAAGTCACTCTGAATCTGAAGAGGTTCCAACTCCAACACATGAGATGGATCAGGATGATATTTCCTCAAAGTAGAGACATGGAATACATTATGCACATGATCCATAGCAGGAGGTAAAGCCAATCGGTAAGCCACTGGACCAACTCTCTCAATAATATCAAAAGGGCCTACAAACCTAGGGCTCAATTTGCCCTTTTTGCCAAATCTCATAACACCCTTAGTAGGCGACACCTTCAAGAACACATGGTCTCCTACCATAAACTCCAAAGGACGACGACGGTCATCAGCATAGCTCTTCTGTCTGTCCCGAGCAATTTTCAGCTTATCCTGGATCTCTCTGACTTTATCAGTAGTCTCTTGAACTGCATCGGATCTCAAAATCATCCTGTCACCAGTTTCTTCCCAACACAAGGGAGTCCTACACCTTCTCCCATACAAAGCCTCATAAGGAGCCATCTGAATACTAGAGTGGAAGCTATTATTATAAGTAAACTCTATCAAAGATAGATCCCGGTTCCACTCAGAACTCCAATCAACCACATAGGCTCTCAACAAATCTTCCAGAGTCTGTATAGTACGCTCTGTCTGGCCATCAGACTGAGGATGGTATGCTGTACTAAAACTCAACTTAGTACCCAAACCCTCCTGTAAACTCCTCCAAAATCTGGACAGAAATCGAGAGTCCCTATCAGACACGATATCAACAGGCACTCCATGCAGTCTGACTATCTCATCAATATATAATCTAGCCAGTCTCTCTAAAGAATAAGTCATTTTAATCGGAAGAAAATGGGCTGATTTAGTAAGTCTATCAACAATCACCCAAATAGCATCATGACCCAATCTGGTTCTAGGCAAACCACACACAAAATCCATACTGATGCATTCCCACTTCCACTCAGGAATAGGAAGAGACTGCAACAAACCCCCAGGCTTCTGGTGTTCGGCCTTTATAGTCTGACAGGTCAAACACCTAGAGACAAAATCAAGCACTTCTTTCTTCATACCCGGCCACCAAAAACTTTTCTTGAGGTCCTGATACATCTTAGTCACGCCAGGATGTAGAGAATATTTGGAGTTATGGCTGTCCTCCAATATTTCGTTCCTCAAGCTCGGTTCCTCCGGGACACATACCCTTCCACGAAACCGAAGAATACCATCATCAGACAGGCTAAAATCCTGAACCGCGCCATCAACCAGACTATCCCTGATCTGAACTAATCTCGGATCCACAGACTGCTGATCTCTGATCTTTTGCAACAAAGCAGACTGTACTCTGAGAAAAGCCACATAACCAGACTGAACTTTAGGAGTAACACTGATCCTGAGATCGCTGAACTCCTGCAGTAACCGCCACTCACTGACTCGTAAAGCAGCTACTGAAGTAACTGGATGTCTGCTCAGAGCATCCGCCACCACATTGGCCTTTCCAGCCTGATACTGAATAAAGAAGTCATAGTCTTTGATCAACTCCATCCATCTTCTCTGTCTCATGTTCAAGTCCTTCTGAGTGAAGATATACTTAAGACTCTGGTGATCAGTAAACAGATCAAACTCTTGACCCAACAAATAATGACGCCATATCTTCAAAGCAAAGACTACGGCCGCCAACTCTAAATCATGAGTAGGGTAGTTCAGTTCATATACTTTCAATTGTCTCGAGGCATAGGCTACCACAGAACCCTTCTGCATCAAGACACAACCCAACCCTTTGCCTGAAGCATCTGTATAAACAGTAAACCTTTCCCCATCACTAGGAATAATGAGGATCGGTGTACTAGTCAACCTTCTCTTCAGCTCCTGAAAGCTCTCTTCACACTTATCATCCCAAATAAACTTGGCTTCCTTTCTGGTCAATTTAGTTAAAGGACCCGTCAGCTTGGAGAATCCCTCAACAAATCTCCGGTAATAACCTGCCAAACCCAGAAAACTCCTGATCTCAGTAGCACTAGTCGGTCTTCCCCAATCAAGAATGGCTTGCACTTTAACTGGATCCACAGACACCCCCTGACCAGAAATCACATGTCCAAGAAAACTGATCTTCTCTAGCCAGAACTCACACTTACTAGCCTTGGCATATAACCGATTCTTCCTCAGAATCTCCAGTACTCTGCGCAAATCACTGACATGATCTGAGGTAGTCTGAGAGTACACCAATATATCGTCTATAAAGACCACCACACAAGAGTCAAGCAACTCATGGAATACCCTGTTCATCAAATCCATGAAGACAGCAGGTGCATTTGTCAGTCCAAAAGGCATAACTAAAAATTCGAAATGCCCATACCTGGTCCTGAAAGCAGTCTTAAATATATCCTCATCCTTGACTCTAAGTTGATAATACCCTGATCTCAGATCAATCTTAGAGAACACTGTAGCTCCCTGTAATTGATCAAATAGATCATCAATTCTGGGAAGAGGATACTTATTCTTGATGGTCACTTGGTTAAGCTGCCTGTAGTCTATACACATCCTCAGGGTTCCATCTTTCTTCTTTACAAACAACACTGGCGCTCCCCAAGGTGAAGCACTAGGCCGAATATACCCTTTCTCTAACAATTCCTCCAGTTGTTTCTTAAGCTCGGCCAACTCTGAAGTAGCCATACGATAAGGAGCTCTGGAGATAGGTGCCGTACCTGGCGCCAACTCAATGCCAAATTCTACCTCTCGAATCGGTGGCAAGCCTGAAAATTCTTCGGAGAACACATCAGGAAATTCTTTCACCACCGCCATCTGAGTCAAATCAGAAGTAGAATCCTCTTGCACCTTAACATGTGCAAGATACCCCTTGCATCCACTAGCAAGTAACTTCCTGGCCTGCAGGAAAGATATCACATGTGGTCCTTGGTCTGACACTAGACCTCTCACAAAAATCCGATTCCCATCAAGCATATTCAAAGTGATCACTTTCTCAAAGCAATCCACAGAGGCATGATGTGAAGACAACCAATCCATTCCTAGGATGACATCATAATCTTGCATGTTTAAGAGGATTAGATCTACCAGAAACTCATAACCCTCTACAAGTACTACACAGTCAGTACAAATAGTATCTGTAGATAACGACTTTCCTAAGGGAGTACTCACAGACACAGCATAGTTCATCACCTTAGGTATCACAGGTAAACATGCAGCAAACTTAACAGATACAAAAGATAAATTTGCACCAGGGTCAAATAATATGCGAGCTAACTGATCAAATACAAATAATGTACCTTCCACAACGGATCGGGAAGCTCGTGTATCCTTCTCAGCCACAGCATACACTCGGGTCTGGACTGTAGGCTTATCTGCGCCTCTAGGCTGTATCTCAGGTTCTTTGCAGTCCTTAGCCATATGCCCTGGTTTCTTACACCTGAAGCATACACCATTCTTCCTATGACAGTCTTTCACCAGATGTCCCCTGAGCCCACAATAACTGCAAGTCCCGTTCTCAGTGTTACTGTTTCTTACATCCCTGGCACCCCTGAACTGTTGCGGTGCATCCCTGGACTGCTGTGGTGCCTTGTAAGAGTAAGGCCTATACCTGCTCTTCTTGTAATCCTTATGCCTAGGGTACTTCTTACCCTTGCCGCCACTGCCATACTGAGGAACCGCCGCCTCAGCTGCAGGAACCACTGCCTCGGCAACATGAGAATTCCTCTCAGCTATGTATCTCTCAATGGTGCGTGCTCGCCCAACAGTCTCAACATAGGTCTCCAGATGTTGAGCACCAACCTGCTCTCTAATGTCCCATCTGAGACCTCTGAGAAACTTAGTAGCTCTCCTCTTTTCAGTGTTTATCAGATGAGGAGCATACTTTCCCAATTTCGTGAACTGTAGCTCATACTGGTCCACTGTCATATCACCCTGCTCCAGGTGAATAAATGCCACCTCTCGGTCCTCTACCAAGCTATCTGGAAAATACTTCTCATTAAATTGAGATAGGAAGTAAGGCCAATCTACTGTCTCCTGTCTTTCTGCTGCTAGTCTCACAACTCCTTTCCACCACTCATCTGCGTCGCCACGCATCATATAGGTGGACAGACATAGCTTATCCTCATCTGAGCAGCGCATAACTTGGAAAATCTTTTCCAAGACCAACTGCCAGTTCTCAGCAGTGCTGGATTCTGAGCCTCCATAAAATGAGCTAGGACCCAGTTTCTGGAATTCACTCACAAGTGAAGCATAGCGCCTGTGAGCGCCCTCCTGAGAGTCATCCCCCACTGCCCGAGTAGTAGTCTGGGGTCTCTCTCGAGTCAGCTGCTGCAAAAGCTGCTGTTGTGCTTCTTGGTGCTGAGTCTGCTGCTGCTGCAGCATCTGAGCTTGTCTCTCTATCATAGCACCTTGTTGCTGAACCATGCCAGTCAGAGCCTCAATAGTTCTCGTGAGGTTCGGGGTCTGCTCGCCCTCATCACTAGCATTTCCTCTGGTTCGCACCATCTTAAATGCCTACACACGCATATCATAGTCACACACATATCATAGTCAGGCAAACAATCATAAACCTATTAGGTGTCTAGCAATACACAAACATGTTTTCCCCCAAACTAAGTTTTAGCTAGCCAACTGCTCTGATACCATTCTGTAACATCCCACATTCTTAACCCCAAACAAATGGCACAATTCACAATTGATACAGGATGTTTCATATAAGATCGATCATATGCTAGGTAAAACCGAGTTCAAGAAAACACGATCTGAAAAATCTCATAAATCCATACACACAAATTCACAAAACTCAAATCTCATAAATCTCGTAAGGGTACCTGCCACCACGCAATACTTGCACTAGACATATGCAAGTTACAGTTATATCAAAACCGATTACAATTCATAAAATCCATAAAGGTACCTGCCACCAGGCAATACTTGCACTAGACATATGCAAGTTACAGTTGTATCAGAACCGATTGCAAAAATATACATCAACTTCAATCTCAAAACAAATCCACAAAAATCGATTTTATAAACTGACTCCAAACACCGAAACCAGGCTGATGCCCGCGGTGCCACAAAAATCAAATTCATAAGACTGCCATAACTGGCAACATACTTCACATAGTTCACATGGTTCACAAAGTTCATATAACTCGTAGGGTTTAGCCACAACCGGCATCATAAGCATAAACACATTAAGGCCACAACCGGCATCATAAATTCAATAAGCATAATTCACAGCATCCATATAATGCTAACTGCGCCCCTGCTCTACACCTGAAAATAGTGAGGGGTGAGCTACACAGCCCAGTGAGTGGATAGTCTAATTGACCATCCATAACATACTCTCAAAAACATATGCAGATTATTTTAAAAATCTTTAACAGGATATCATGTCAACACATAATAACAAATTCAATGCAAAAGTCATATAAGCAGTCAAATATACACACCAACATATAATAACCTCAAGTTCTGGAATTATACTCTAAACCAACCGAACACACATATTCTAAACCAACTAAACATACCAACACATTTTTTTTAACCTAGTTGTCCAGCATATTCACAAAGTGACCAATATGGTCTAACCCGGCTTGGCCAAAGCACTGGGAGCTGCAAATCACATGCAACACAAACATGGACAGTGAATAGAATCAAGAGGTGGCCCCCGCCTGGTCAAGACGTGGCACGTTGGTCTATCACGCCATAACATAAAACGAGAATGAAGACATCAAGAGGTGGCCCCTGTCTGATCAGGACATGGCACTTTGGGTCTTATATCATTCCCAACACATAAAACGAGAATGATGACATCAAGAGGTGGCCCCTGTCTGATCAAGACATGGCACTTTGGGTCTTATATCATTCCCAACACATAAAAGAGTAATGACATCAAGAGGTGGCCCCTGTCTGACCAAGACATGGCACTTTGGGTCAAAACCCGTTCTCCCAAAAGGTTACTACTGGACAACAGACATATCTTATTTCATATTTCACAAAGGTGGACATATTTCACAAAGGTGGACTCCTAAGTGTAAACTAGACTCTAGGATAGTCATCACACAAATCATATCGGGCAGGCTGAACATCAACCCCCATCACAATAATCATAATAGGCAGGCTGATCATCAACCCCCTCACATATCACAATACAGGGTTGAAATTCAAACCCTTAACATATCACATAAGGACTATCCCCTTGAGTTCATAGTTACACCTAGCCTTAGTCCTAACCATCACATAACCGCCTAATTTTCCAAATTCACATAATCCATAATTTTCCAAATTCACAAAACCCATCACATAACATAGAAAATCACATAACATAGTGTAGTCCTTAAACTTCAGGCTGGTCAGTTCAGTGTAGTTTTGCTAAATTATCACCCAATGTTCTCAAACATGAATACATGGTCTTAATTAAATAAACATGAGTTTTATAACATAACATTGCATTCATAAAATTAAATCATCACCCAATGTCCTCAAGCATTCATAAAATTACATAAAACTAAACCATATGTCCATATAATTTTACACATTATTCCATGTAACTACAAACATCAAAATTCAGTTTTCACAAACAATTAACATAAATTTCATGCTAATAAAGCACTGATTTAATATTACCAAAATCATACCAAAATCACTGATTTAATATTACCAAAATCACATACAATAAGTACCCTAAATTCGGTTTTCATGGAAACATGCCTCACATTCGGTTTTCATGAAAAATCCCCTAAACTATGTTTTCATGGAGAATTATCAAGATTCAATTCACATGTAAACATGTTAACCACAATATCAAAATTAAAATCAAGTTTCGGTTTTTCAGAAATAAATAGCACAAATTCGCTTCTTAGCATGATAAAACTTTCCAACTTAAATTAAACCCCTAGTTAACAAAAATCTCATGAAGACATATCCTTAAATTCGATTTTCCATAACAAACATACCATTGTAACTTTCGGTTTATAACAAAAATAAGACTTGAATTTTCGGTTTTTACATTACAAATTTCTAATCCATCTAAAGCATCAAATAACACAACCCAATTGACAGGAATCAAAAAGACACACCACTCACCTTGAAACTTAGGTTAAAATCCCCTCAACAAAATCGTTCAAAGCCTTTGAAATTCTTCTAGGAAGACGCCAAAGAAACTCCACCACCCACTCAAGAATTTCGGCCAAGGGAAGAAGATGAAGGAAGAACACCAAAAAAATCGTCTCCAAGCTTTCCAAGAGTCGCCAATTTCTTCCAAGCCGCCACCTTAATTTTCTCAAGACTCCCAAAATCGCCAATAATCTCACCCTAGTCGAATTTACCACTTAAACTTTGGGTTTCTAAATTTTAAACCCTTCAACCCATTAATTCCAATAGGTTTAACCCACTTAACTAATAATTTCGAATTTTCAAACCCAATTAGCTAATTCGAATTTTTATTCCAATATCCCATAGTTAACCAATTAATTTAATTAACTTATCCAATAACCAATTACTTAACCGAAAATCCAATAAGGATTTAAGTTAACATCCAATAAGGATTAAATTAATTAACCAATAAGGTCTAATTAATTAACCAATAAGTTCTAATTAATTAACTCACAATTTACAACCATAAATCCTAATTAATTTAACATGAACAACCAATAATAATTTATCATAAAATATCAGCCAACAAACAAATAAATACTCTCTAATTAATTTACAATAAATTAACAACCAAATAACCTCAAATCAATTAATTACAAATTAACAATCAATAAGCCAATTAATTAGCACCCAACAATTTTATTTAAATCATAATACAATATCACAGCTAATGATTTTATTTAAATCCAAATAATTTATCATAATTTATCATAGAAAATAATGCTTACCAGAACTTAAGATCCTTGGATCTTACAGTGAGACTGCAGAGGGCGCACACTTGGGCGCCTACATCGGCATCACTCCAAACCGCTCTTAAGGTATTTCCTAATTCATCGTGTCGACTCTCTTGCTTGTGATCCTCACTGGGTTTTTGGGACTGGCCTGTTTCGGGGACATTCTTCCGCTGTGCAATATATGTGTGTGTGTCTATGACTCTGAAAATTGTAAAATGTCCCCGGGGTTTCCCAACATAATCAACCCATGTAATGAAGTTTGGGCTAGCCTTGCTTGGTTTAGGCGCCTTGCCCCTTGATCCTGGATGGTATGCTTGCCTTTATTGTAAGTCTTGGGGCTGATATGGTTGCATAGACTTCTTTGGAAGGTCCTTGGCACATATGGCTAATAGGAATAGCTTTATGGTAAACTCTTGGAGAGTTTCCTTAACCCTAACCCAAATTGCTCCCTCCCATTAACCCTAGCCGCCTGATGTGGGGTGGAGACACATGTTGTGCAAACCAGAAAATGATATAAAGATCAATGTTCATAACAGCCAAAAATCCAGTCAAGAAAATTAATCAGTTATGATAAGTTGATATGCCTTGGAAAACAAATCCATACATCAAAAATTCAAACCGATTAAACCAGCATATAGAACAAAACTAGTTCTTGTGAATCACATAAAAGTCAGATGGTGAAGGGCTGTCATGCATATATAATACTTGAAGCAATATAGCTAGTCAGATCAGTAAATTAAGACTGCACAGAAATGTTTCAGGTTGCAAAAGTTGCAATGCCTCATAGGTTGAACCGTTAAATCTGGGATTGCATCAACTAGGCCAAATGACAGAGCAAGATGTGTGCATCATTATCTTACCAATGTTTAGGACTTTTGTTGCACCGATTATTTAAGATACCTGCGAGGAGAAGCCTAGTCAGATTACTAGATTGCAACAACTATAGAAGTTATTCAGATGGCAAAAGATGCTATGACTTTCAGCTTGATCCATGGTCGCTTCAGTTGTATCAACTCATCCATCTAGTAGATCAAGACGAGTTCTTCCTATTGTCGCCCAAATTGAAGATTTTTTTGTTCCATGGAATGCTTAAAACAGCTACAGAAATAAGCATAATCAAATTAGTATTCGAGCAATAATAAACTGGAAGCAACGAGTCTGAGAAATAGAGGGAGGGAGCCGGCGCTGCTCAATGTCGCTGGGGCATGGATCATTCGTCGGTGGTGTTGGAGTCAAGATGAGATGGTGCTGAAGATGTCGGAGTACCGATAGGAGGTGGCGGAGGAGACGAAGATGGCGTCGGAACACTGGCGGAGGCTGAGCAATAACAGTTCAATTGGAACAGGGGAGGTCCGCGCATGAAGCAGGGGCGGTTGCCGCCCGGCCGGTGGTGTACGGACGTCAAAATTGCTACTACTGGAGGTTTCTGTGGTGATGATGATGACATGGCCGGAGTTTCGGGTCGAGCGGTGGCCGGTCGGAGGAGGGCGACGAAGAAAGGCGGAACTAGGGAGGAAGACTGGCGAGAACAGGGGATTCGAGCGGACGTTCGATTCCAGTGATCGGACGGGTGGATTGGCTGATGTCGGCGGTTGTGGCTTCATCTTGGAGAGGATGAGGGATGTTCAAAATCTTGTGAGGATCGGACCGGCGGATTGTCGGTGGGGTGCTCACAAATTTTTGAAAATCCTGGGAACACTCGTCACTGGCTGGTTCGATTGCGGGAGGAAGGAAAGATTAGGGAAGGAGGAAGAAGGGAAAGCTAGGTGACACAAGCACCTCAGAGGGGAAGAGAATGGGAAACATCTGATTCCATTGTAAGAAAATTATTTCAATCATTCAACAAATCTATTATTTCTTACAATCGTGCTTGCAAGCGATACATATAGGCTGAAGCTTTGAAGGTGAACATTGGAGCTTGGAGACGTTGATGTTTCCTTCTTTGAGCGGTTGCAGAGATGGCATTGAAGCTTCCTCCGACTGCTGTAGAGAGACGTTGCTCTTTCCTTGTTGCTGCGAAGGAGAGATGTTGAGGATTGAGCGAAGGTGGCTGCATGTTGAGCTTTCCTTGTTGGCTGCTATGTCACGTTGCATGTTTCCATTCGTGCGCTTGATAAAATCTTTGATGGTTTTATTTGAAGCTGGAACATCTCCATGTGGCTAGATTGCCTGGCTAATTATTGCCATCCATGCAGGTCACGCTTGGGAATTGATTGCGGCAATTTATTAAGCTTGAACCTCTTGAGTTTATTGAGTAGTTTAAGTGATGCTCTTCCAATTATTGAGCTAGCTTTAAGAGTGACCATGCTAGCTTATTTGAGAGACTCCAGGTCTTTAGTTAGGGTACTTGTAGACTCCATTTGTATCTTCGTGGCTTGTGGTTCCTACCCCCATCTCCGCCCCTCACTTGGATTTGCGCCCACATCCCTCTTGCCTTGCTGCTTCTTGCTTCTATAAAATAGAAGCATGCATGAGCCCCATGATATACAACAGATTGGCGTGAGCACATCAAGGGCGAGAGTAATAAAAGAGTGGCGCATCTTCTCTTCCTCTAGCCACAAGCCTTCCTTCTCTTCTTGTTCTTGGCGCGAGTTATAGGAGACCTTGGCGGCTTGCTCTTCTCCTCCAACCTCTTGGCGCATCCTTTGATGGAGCTACTATGGATGGGATGATCCTTAGTGATGTACTCTAATGTATTACACAATGCATGCGAAAATGGGAGAGGGTCTTTAGACAAGGGAAGTGAAAATCTCTTCGAAAATGCAGGGAAACACAATGAAATCAGCATCGAGTTCAATTGGGGCAACACAAATGCGTAAAAGAGTTCAACGGCACTCAACTACTGAATGTATCAAACTAACCACGTAGCAATTTAGCAAGCTCACGTAGTAGATTTTAAGCTCAGTCCATCGCGATGGGGATAGTGGTTTCGCAGGCCATAGCTCGCACGCCTATGCGCCTGAAATACACCGAAGAACAACAAGGATTGCCCACGTTTGCGGCGTATGGATACCCGTGGAGAAAGAGAAATCGCATTGGGAAAACAAGAACAAACGAAGTGAAAAGATAGGCGAACATGACCCACCAGTAGTGGTGGGATTTACTTCCTAGAACACAGGAAACTGAGACAACTTTGGAATCGAGGCACCGATCTCGACCCGTACAAACTTTGAAGATAATGCACCTTCGACTTCTACGCACTGGAGGCTCTCAACTCACTAGGAGTGCTCTACCACTAAGAGAACTAAGGAACACAATACCCCAGCCTCCTCTTTTATAGAACAAGAGGGGAGGGAACAAGACAAAACAGAAAAGACAAACAACTTTAACAACTAACTACCCCTGCAGGCCACAAAGGTGGTTAAGCTGCTACTACAAGACAAATCAAAGAAACTTCTACCTAATATTCAATGAAGCTGGTGCATGGTCTTTTGGGCTTCGTACGGAGGCGGTTGGGCTGTCAAACACGTTCGGAAAATACCGCTACAAAGCAGTAGAATTTGGACGTCGTGGACTAGGTTACGACGGATGTGGAGCACTCTTGGGCCGTGTTTCTAAGATGATTGCACGGCCCCTCAGGCATTGGGCCTTCAGGAGGATAGCTGCCCATGCCCTTAGGCGGAAGGGCTTTGGTGTGGATCGACAATGGGCTAATAACTCCTACAAAATGGTCCGTCGGTCAAGAAGTGCATTGAGATCGCCATACTTCCACCTTGCTGGGCTCCTTCGGGTCCTCCATGAATGGTTCAACATGGTATGGAGGGTTGTGGATGTCGAAACAGGGTCGACGGGGCAGATCTGCAGCTTTAGGGGAAGTCACAGTCTGCCCATGGCTTTTTACTCGGGGTGTAGCTTTCGTCGCTGGGTGCCCCGAGGAACTTTATGTGGAAAATCTACCTTGTGGATGTGAAGCCGCCGGGGGTTGTCCGCAGGACTCACGGGGTGAGGTTTTCCTCGCTGGGGGCCCCGAGGAACTTTATGTGGAAAATCTAACTTCCGGATGTGAAGCTGCCGAGGGTTGTCCGCAGGACTCACGGAGCGAGGTTTTCGTCGCTGGGTACCCCGAGGAACTTTCTGTGGAAAACTTGACTTGGGCACGTGAAGTATCCGGTAGTTGTCCGCATGACTCACGGGGTGTGACTTCCGTCGCTGGGTACCCCGAGGAACTTTCTGTGGAAAATCTGAATTGGGCATGCGAAGCCGCCCCCGAAGCGGGTAGTTGTCCTCATGAGTCACGGGGCGTGGCTTCCATCGCTGGGTACCCCGAGGAACTTTCTGTGAAAAATTTTTGGGGCACCATCTGTACTAGAGAAATAGGGGGAAGAGGCTCGTCGGTGTCGAGGGGCTCCTCCAAATGACCATAGAAGGGAATCAGATCCACCACGTTGAAGACGGGGTGGATTCCTATGTCCTCGGGTAGGTCCAGCACATTGGCGTTCGTGCCGATCCGCCACACCACCGCATAGGGCCCCATGTAACGTGACTGGAGCCTAAAATGAACCCAGTTGGACACTCTCTCAGGGTGGATACGCACCCTCACCAACTCACCTACAGAAAAATGATGTGGTCTACGGTGCTCGTTGGCCTTCCTCGCATTATGAGTATTGCCCAAAAAGATACGATGCCGAATTTCATCATGCAAGCTAGCTACATGTTGGGCAAAGGAGTATGCAAGCGCAGATAAATGAGACTCCATGGGTAGGTCATGTAGGTCGATAGGATTGCGGGGTTGCCGGCCTGTAACGATCTGGAAAGGACTAAGACCCGGAGACCTATTAGCCGCGTTGTTGTACCTGAATTCTGCCCTGGGAGAATGGTGTCCCAAGACCTCGGGTGATCACCGATAAGGCACCGGAGTAAGTTACCCAAACTATGATTAACCACCTCAGTTTGTCCATCAGTTTAGGGGTGGTAAGCAGTGGAAAATTTCAGGGTGGAGCCCATGAGGGCCCAAAGTGAGTACCAGAAGTGGCTCACAACCCGCGTGTCGCGGTCAGACACGATGGTCAAAGGGAGACCATGAAGACGGACAATCTCCTTGAAGAAAAGATGCTCTACATGGGTCGCGTCAGCGGTGCATGAACAAGGGAAGAAATGCGCCCTACTACCACGTAGATGGAGTCAAATCAGGACATGGTCCGAGGTAACCCGAGGACGAAGTCCATGCTGAGGTCACGCCATGGACCCTCAGCAACTGGCAATGGAGTGTAGTGGCCGGTGTTCGCAGGTCTGTGTTTCGCCATTTGGTAGGTGCCACAAAGGCCCACAATGCGCTCGATGTCCTTGCGGAGGGATGGCCAAAAGAAGCATTCCTTCGCTAACTCAAGGGTTTTGTCCCGGCCATGGTGGTTGGCAATTCCAACCGTGTGCAGCTCGAGCAAAAGATGATCTCGAAGCGAAGTGCGGGGAATGCACAGATGACTCCCCAAAAAGAGGTAGCCCTCACAGAGCTGATACGGGGACTTAGGGTCAGGGGACTAGGCCAAGGCGGCATACATGGTGCCAAAATCAGGACAAGTGGTGTACTCCTCCTTAACATGGTCAAAAGTGTTGATGCGCGTGCGCATCACGCAGAGGAGGGTGCGTACTCGACACAAGGCATCTGCGACAACATTTTCCTTGCCCACCTTGTGGTTGATCACAAAGGAATACTGCTATAAGTATTCAACCCACTTGGCATGGCAGGCGCCCAACTTCTTTTCGGCACTAAGGAATGACAAGGCCTGGTGGTAGCTATAGAGGACGAACTCACGGTGGAGGAGATAGTGCCTCCACTGGCGGAGCAACTGGACGATGGCATAGAACTCCTTGTCATACGTCAAATAACGCTGGCGGACAGCGTTCAACTTCTCACTAAAGAAGGCGACCAGGTGGCCTTCTTGGCTCAAGGTTCCTCCGATACCGGTACTGGAGGCATCACACGCAACTTCAAAGACTTTCGAAAAGTCTGGAAGTCGGTGAACGGGGGCTGTGGTTATGGCATCTTTAAGGGCATCAAAGGCGCGTTGTGTGGCTGGGGTCCACTCAAAGTCCTCTTTGGACAAGCATTGGGTCAGCGGGGTCGCAATCGAGCTGAAGCCCCGAATGAAGCGGCGATAAAAGCCCACGAGGCCTAGAATGCTGTGAACCTCAGACACAGTGCAGGGTTTGGGCCAATGCCGGATGGCTTCTACCTTGTCTGGGTCAACAGAGAGCCCCGTGTCGGACACGATGTAGCCTAGGAAGTGGACGCGGTTGGCCATGAAGGAGCACTTCTTCGTGTTAAGGAAGAGGCGCTCCTTACGCAGGAGGTCAAATGTGGAGCGAAGATGCTCCAGGTGTTCCTCTTGGGTCTGGCTAAAAAGCAAGATGTCGTCAAAATAGACGACTGTTGTATCCCAACAAGTAGGTGCACAAACTTATCTCTAGTGGATACTCAGGATACCAAAGACTTGTTGTGTCCAAATACTTGTTGTTACTTCCGCACGTGAACGGATACTCGAAGCAATAAAGAAAGTATTGAATCCACAGATACCTACGTTGTCAAGTACCGAATAATTGATTTCTTACTATCTAGGCAATCGAGTAGAAGTCAAACAATGATCGAAAAACACACGAGTGAGTATAATCAGAGAGAAACTGGGACTAGGGTTTCATCACTTTAATTTTCATGACTAGATAAAAATAGATGTTCATCAATCCAGTTTTACAATGATAAAGACATAATTTACTTCATAAGTGGATTATCTCACTTTCGTGCAGACAACTATGCAGGGACTAATCTTCGCTTTCGTGCAAGATTTATCCCAATGCTATAAATAAGTAAATCACCAAACGAAGAATTCAAGGATCACTTTCGTGCATCCGAATTCTAAGTTGATCGTCTCGAGTGGAACATCAAGGATCGCTTTCGTGCATCCGAGTTTCAACACACGTTCTACCTATGGTTCTCCAATGTTCTGATCCTCACTTTCGTGCAAGATCTCCACGTTTGACACAATAACTCAATCCTAGGTTTATAATTATCAAACATGGCAATAAAATTACTAAAATGAAGAACTAAGAACTTAACCTAATTTCTTACGGTGAGTTCCTATTATTCAATTTTAAGGTTTCAAGTTCTCAAGCAAATCACTTTTCAGTCCATATTGCGAAAACTCTACATCATGCATGCCAATAAATAAACTAAGGATAATTTTAGAGCAATAATCGCTTAGGTAGAATCATCAAAATAGAACTATCATGATGAAAGTAAAAAGTATCTAGTCATTGAGAAAATCAAAGGGAATTACTCCCCCATGTCCCATAAAGGTTTAAGCTAGCATAGTGAAGGAGTTATAATAATCCATGGTTTGAAAAGATCAAAAATCAAAGGGAAAAGAGGGTTTCAGAAAATACACCACGGCTGTAATATAAATTACAACCGTAATTTTGAGTTGAGCGTCGATGAATAGTAGCGGCGCCTCCCTTTTTGTTGATTTCTCCTCCAATTGATCTCCTTTCCCTCTATAACTTTTGGGGCGTGTTCTCCTACTCCAGGCGTAGCTTCCCTTCAAATTTCACGACCGGAGATGCACTGTGTGCATCGCAGCGGCGAAACCCTTGGTGGCAGCTAAAATCTCAATTTCTCTGTATATGGTGGACGAAAATTAGGGCTTTTGATGTCCTCCTCTTCTCCTCGTCCAAAGCTCTCGTTCTTCTTCTTACGATTTCAAATTTAAGGGTCTGGATCATCCACAATCTTTTCCGCAAAAATCGAGCTTCAAATTGGACTGTGGAAGTCACGTTCTTGAAGGAAATTACGGCAATGTAACATGTTACGGCACTGCCGTAAAATCAGTCAAGTGTTCTGGGCTGAGATCTTCACAAAATACGGCACCGTAAAATGCTTCATGGTGGTGCCATAAAATTGGCTGGATTCTCTGGTCGGAATTGTCCGAAAATTACAGCCCGTGTAAATTCTTACGGCAGTGCCGTAAAATCAGCAAATATCTCTGGTCTAAAGGCGCTCTGAATTATGGTACCGTGTAAATTCTTACGGCACTGCCATAATTTGCATAAAACTTTCTGGTACGAAATTTCCCAAAATATGGTAGTGTTCTGATATTACGGCAGCGTACGAAAATACGGAACCGTAATATATATTACGGCCCTGCGGTATTTTGGTTCATGGCTCCAATTCTCTTAAAATTTGTCATGTATCCTCTTCTTGATGATGTGAATTCATCCATGCATTTGGATTGCTTGAAATCGACTGAAAATCATGCCTTTTTGCCTCAAAATCATTAAAAACCAAGAAAGATTGTAGATTCCGCAAATATTGATAAAAATGGCATAAAAATATGGAAAGTCTATGATTATGACACAAAAACACTAATGAAATGGCATTAAATTTGCTATAAATTTCGGTGCCATCAAACACATAAGGCTCAAACTTTGCTTGTCCTCAAGCAAAAACCAAATTTTTTCAAAATTTGTTCATAGGCATAGACTTTTTCATGTTTAATAAATTTCTAAAATACAATAACCAATTAAAAATTCCAACAATTGTTGCACAAGACTTCAAATAAACATATCATTCTTATAACTCAATTTTCTGGATCCACAACTGAATCAAATAAAACTTTGCAACTTACATAATAAATAGAATTTTCATTCTCATGATTTCACCTAATTTTCAGTTCAAATCTATCATGCTTTTGTTTACAAGATTTAGGTTTCCAAGATCTTTTTTCACACATATTTTTTTATTCATTTTTTTTCATGTATTCTCATTGTTTTGCATAAATGGCATGTACCCTCTTGAATACATACTTTTTATTTTGACTTCAACTCTTATCTTCGGTTCCACTATCAATTTTACATAGTGCCAATTAGAGGAGTCTATTCTTTTTTCTCTCTCATTATCTTTTAGACATAGACTTCAACCCATGTCTTAGGCACCACTATCAATTTTACATAGTGCCAAGTAGGGGAGTCTCTCACTATTTTTATGGATTTTGGATTTTTCTTTTCCAACAAATAGCAAAATAGACTAAACATCTACTAGGTTGATCAATGGATATCAATTCAGTAATCATATTCATGTGCCCATTTTATTTAAAGGAGTAGTTTAACCTTTAGACCTTATTCTTCAAATAATATATCTACCCAAAATTTCGTGCAATCAACCAATGTAAACTTTCAAAAGATAGATATGCATTGAAGAAATAAATTCGGCATGTTAGGTCTAGACTTATTGACAAGGTTTGGATTCATTCACCATCATTAATAAGAGTCAAACAATTCATCAACATTATTCCCAAAATAGATTGAGGCTATTAACCTCATCAATCAAAAATATGCTCTTCATCTAAACATCACAATATCATATTATCAAGAATATAACAATATCATCATCATGTAGTACAACCATATCGATGATAAAACTCAATAAATAAAACTCAGAATTTATCCATACAACCATATTGAAAAGAAATATCAGCAAATATAATCCATCACACAATCCATATTACATGTCAAGAACCAATACCAATATTATACAACCACATCAAATTAAAAAATTTTCAATTTAGTAGTGTGGGCATGAGAATTTTGGAAGAGTCATCCTTCCCTATAAAACATGGAACATCAATAAGATATGGAAAAATAATATAGCAAAGAAGTAATGGAAGATGATACTTACAAAACAATCTACTCCTCATCATCAGGACGCGTAGCCTCAACATCATAATGTGGTTGCCCTCCTTGATCACCGTAGTAGCCTTATCTCCTCTGGTCTTCATATCCAAAGCGATCATAGAGGAAATTCCCCATGTCCTCCATATGGTCGCTCAATCTCTCTACATCTTGATGGAGGTGTCCAAGAGACTCTGTCACCTTCCCCAAGGAGTCAATCACCCTTTGCATGCGGCGCTCCTGATTATACATCTGTGCATGCAGAGCCTGGAATCCTGGATCATGAGCACTAGAAAATCCTTCTCTAGGTGTGTGTGAAGAATCACCAGTAGGGTGTGAAAAATCATGATGGGGTGACTCCATGCCAAAGGGGTCATCTCTTCCACCCCATGTGGGTGGCGGCGGAACAGTGTCAAGTGGTGGTGTAAAGGCTACCTCGGCGGCACTCAGAGATAACTTCCAATTTGCTCTATCTCTGATGGTGGTTTTCTCAATGTGGGGTAAAGGTAGAGTAGGGACATTTGGTCCAAGGACCAAAAAAAGGATATCCCCCTCCCTCACAATCATCTTCATAGCTATGCAAGACTCAAGATCAAGCCTTGCATTCCCCTTTGCAACTTCCACTCCATAGAGCTCCATTCCAAAATACTGGGCTATAGGAGTGATCAATCCTCCTATCACTACAGCTCCCCTTTTTGCCCTAGCAACTTTGTCCATATGTTTTACCATAAAGAAAGCCACATCCACAGCAAATCCATTCAGCATTCCCCAAAGAAAATACAACTCAGCTTGACGGACCATACTGTCACTATCTCCTCTTCCAAACAACGTGTGTTCAAGCACCCTATGTGCATACTTAATACATGTATTCATGATCTTTGAAGTTCTAGTAGAGACAACATAGTAATGACTCTCATTAGCAATCAGATTCCAAAAAATGCTCTCAATGAACCCAAGGGGTATCTCAGTGTAACCTCCTGGGCTCAGCTCAAAGATATCTCTAACCTCCTGCAGTGTGAGTTTCCTCTCTTCATTGGCAAGTCTAAAAGTGATTTCTCCTTCTGCAGGACCATTTGAGAACTCCTTCAAATCAATAATCAAACTACTCATAAACTCCAAAACCAATGGCAAATAAGTGTGTGGATTCATCTGGAAAAATCTCTTAGCCTGGATCCTATCAAACATCCATAGCACATCTTCATATAGCCCAAAAGCTTCCAAAGTCCTCCTATCTCCATACTTGGTATTGATAACCTTCCTTTCAAGAATCTGATTGTACCTGGCCTCCTCCATCTCATTTCTAAAGATAATCCCATGTGGGTTTTCAGGCAGGGAAGGCTCAGCTGGGGCTTTCCCTTTCCTTCTTGGAAATATGGACTTTGTTCTTGGTGCCATCTCAAATTAACAAGCTATAAACTACATGTTCAATGCACCATATAGCAATGTAATGATATAATCTTTCAATCTAAGCATGTTTACAGATAATATCAGTTAAATCATATCTATCATCTCTGGAAAATTCGTTTCAAAATCGAAACAGAGGAAAACAGAGTGGAAAACAGGCGTGTAAGCTCATTCATGCTAAATACTTTCCACAAATCATTCCAAAAATTCCAGAATTGAACTAGGTTTCGTAACCTATCCTCTAAGAAGCATTTGTAATCAAAAATCTCTCAAAATGACAAAGGATCGAGTGAGAATGAGTGAAAAGGGCAAAAATTTGTAAAAATTTGCCAAAGTAGAGAAATCGGCGAAAAGAGTACCCAATCGATGGTTGGAATTTCATAGGCTGGCATGCTCTAGTGGTCGGAGAAGGTCGAAGGTGTGAAGTCGGCGCAAAAACGTGTGAGAACGAGTGTGAAACCTTGAAATACGGCCCAGAAAACCCTAAAAATGGCACAGGAATCGCGTGCCAGAATTATAATTACGGCCGTGTAATATCTTACGGCAGGGCCGTAAAAATTAGGAATCTCTCGGATGAAAATTTGCTCGAAAATATGGTACCGTGAAACAGATTACGGTACCGCCGTAAAATCAACGGGGTGATTTTTTTTTCAAAAATCAAAAACTCAAAACTTACGCCTGTAAATATATTATGGTACTACCGTAATTTCGGGGTGAATATCAGAAACTCTCGTCAGAAAATTTCACGAAAATATGGCCCGTGAAATACCTTACGGTAGTTCCGTAAAATCCATGATGCTCTCGGGAAGATTTTGGATACAAAATACAGTACCGTGTTAAAATTTACGGTAGTACCATAATTTCATCACAACTCTCTAGTCGAAAACGGACAAAAATTACGGTGTCGTAATGTACGTTACGGTAGTGCCATAATTTGCACCAAACCTTGTTTTACCTACAAAAATAAATGAAAAATTAGTTCTAAGCAAAAATTAAAATAAAAGAAAATAAATAAAGGTTAGAAAGCTTGGGTTGCCTCCCAAGAAGCGCTAATTTAAAGGTCATCAGCTTGACCCTTTTGCACTCGGATTTGATCGTGAATTCCCCAATTGCTTCCCTAATCTTTCTTTAGGTTGGGCATCACTTCAAAACACATAAGGCTCAGCCTTGAAACAATCTCCAAATTTGCTCAAGATCTTCTTTCCTTTGAATATCAACTTAATTCTTCTGCTTCTTTTCTTCCTTCTCTCAGAAATTTTGTTTTTCTTCTCTTGTAATCATTTATTCAAGGAATCGGTAAGATCAAACTCAATTGTGTTTCCACAAATATCAAAAGAAAATTTTCCCTCTTTCACATCTATATTTGCTCCAGCAGTGGCTAACAGTGGTCTACCAAGAATTGTGGGATTTTTATGGTTTTCCTCCATGTCTAAAACTACAAAATCTGCAGGTAAGAAAAATTCACCTACCTTGATTGGAACATTCTCTAAAATACCTATAGGATGCTTTACTGATGAGTCAGCGAGCTGTAAAGTTATGGATGTTGGTTTAAGCTCTCCAATGTTTAGTTTCCTGCAAATAGATAGAGGCATTAGACTTACACTAGCACCCAAACACATAAGGCTCGATTAAAAGCCATAGTGTCAATTGAACAATGTATTGAAAAACTACTTGGATCCTTCAGTTTTGGTGGCAATTTGTTTTGTATAATGGCACTACAATCCTCAGTTAAAGTTATAGTGCAAGTACCATAGTCATCTAATTTTCTTTTGTTAGACAATATTTCTTTCAAAAATTTTGCATAGAGTGGCACTTGAGAAATAGCTTCAGTAAATGGAATATTAATATAAAGCTTTTACAAAACTTCAAGAAATTTGCCAAATTTTTTGTCTAGTTTGTTTTGAACTAACCTTTGTGGAAAAGGTATTGGTGGCCAATAGGGTGGAGGTAAACTAGATTTAGAATTATCTTCTTTTCATGGCACATCCCCTTCTAGTTCATCACGCTTTTGAGGTGGCAAACTAGATTGGGTTTGTTCATGTTCAGAGGCTTTTTCCAACTCTAATTCATCTTGATCATCAGTAGACTCTTTCTCATTGTTTTCAACTTTCTCTTTAGGTTCTCCTAATTGTTTCCCATTTCTAGTGATAATAGCATTACAGTGCTCCCTAGGGTTTATTTCAGGTTTTGCAGGAAATTTTCCAGGGGTTCTGTAAGAACTACTAGCTTGTTGTGCAATTTGATTTTCAATAATTTTGTTATGGGCTGTTAGAGATCCTACTTGTGAAGCCAATTGACTAACCATTTCCTTAAGATCATCAATTTCCTTATGATGTGTTTAGTAGGAAAGAAAGAAAGTTAAAATGAAAAGAAAGTAAGAAAGAAGGGAAAATAAAAAAGAAAGAAAATAATACGATTTTTCATCATTGTGTTTATTTAGAAGGAAATAAAGTAAGAAAGATTGATAAACATATTCCATTTTTTTATTTTTATTTTGCATGAATTGATTTTGATTAGCCATCATCTTTTCAAGCATGGATTCTATGTTTGAATTCTGATTTGGATTTTGATTTGAGTTTTGGTTTTGATTTTGCCTATTTTGGTATCCTTTATTCTCAGTTTGTCCCCCTATATTGTTATTACTCTTCCAAGACAAATTAGGGTGGTTCCTCCATCCAGGGTTATAAATACTAGAGTAGGGATCATTATTTCTATTCTGATTGTAGTTCCCTACAGCATTAGCATGTTCACTACCCTGATCTACAATAACTCTACAATTTTCAGCATCATGACCATTATTTCCACATATATCACAAACAATAGAAGAAATAGCAGCAGTTTGCATCTTAAAGAATCGAACCTGTTGCACAAGGAATCTACCTTCTCTGCTAAGGTACGCCATCCATCATTTTTGTTCTTACCTTGAGAAGATATGTAAAGTACTCCTCTCTCAGAAGTCCACTGAATATGATTTAGAGCCATCTCCTCCAGCAATTTGAAAGCAGCGTCAATTGTTTTGCTCATAAGAGCTCCTCCACCAGCAGCGTCAACAATTAGTCTGGTATTATAGGGAAAACCGTTATAAAAAGTATGAAGTAGAACCCAATCTTCAAGGCCATGGTGGGGACACTTCCGTTGTAATTCATTGAATCTCTCCCATGCCTCGCTGAATGATTTCTCAATTGTACTATCTTGCTTGGTGGAAAATATTTCATCAGAAAAGAATTTGATAGTTGATCCCATGTTGTAAAGGTACCGGTTGGTTGTGATTGCAGCCATGATCGTGCTCGGTCCCTAAGAGAAAAAGGAAATAATCTCAATCTTAGTGCATCATTAGAAACTCCATTCAACACACGTTCTACCTATGGTTCTCCAACGTTCCGATCCTCACTTTTATGCAAGATCTCAACGTTTGACACAATAACTCAATCCTAGGTTTATAATTATCAAACATGGCAATAAAATTACTAAAATCAAGAACTAAGAATTTAACCTAATTTCTTACGGTGAGTTCCTATTATTCAATTTTAGGGTTCCAAGTTCTCAAGCAAATCATTTTTCAGTCCATATTACGAAAACTCTATATCATGCATGCCAATAAATAAACTAAGGAGAATTTTAGAGCAATAATCGCATAGGTAGAATCATCAAAATAGAACTATCATGATGAAAGTAAAAAGTATATAGTCATTGAGAAAATCAAAGAGAATTACTCCCCCATGTCCCATAAAGGTTTAAGCTAGCATAGTAAAGGAGTTACAATAATCCATGGTTTCAAAAGATCAAAAATCAATGGGAAATGAGGGTTTCAGAAAATACACCACAACTGTAATATAAATTACAGCCGTAATTTTGAGTTGAGTGTCGATGAACAGTAGCGGCGCCTCCCTTTTTGTTGATTTCTCCTCCAATTGATCTCCTTTCCCTCTGAAACTTATGGGGTGTGTTCTCCTACTCCAGGCATAGCTTCCCTTCAAATTTCACGGCCGGAGATGCATTGTGTGCGTTGCAGCGGCGAAACCCTAGGCGGCGGCTGAAATCTCGATTTCTCTCTGTATGGTGGATGAAAATTGGTGCTTTTGATGTCCTCCTCTTCTCCTCGTCCAGAGCTCTCGTTCTTCTTCTTACGGCTTTGAATTTAAGGGTCTGGATCATCTGCAATATTCTCCACAAAAATTGGGCTTCGAATTGGACTGTAGAAGTCACGTTCTGCAATGAAATTACGGCAGTGTAATATGTTACGGCATTGCCATAAAATCGTTCAGGTGTTCTGGGCTGAGATCTTCACAAAATACGGCACCGTAAAATGCTTCACGGTGGTGCTATAAAATTGGCTGAATTCTCTTGTCGGAAATGTCTGGAAATTACGGCCCATGAAAATTCTTACGTTAGTGCCGTAAAATCAGCAAATATCTCTGGTTTGAAGGCGCTTTGAATTACGGTATAGTGTAAATTCTTACGGCACTACCGTAATTTGCATAAAACTTTCTAGTGTGAAATTTCCCAAATATTGATTAAAAATCATTAATTTTGCATTAATTTTGCAAATATTGATAAAAATCATTAAAAACTAAGAAAGAGTGTAGATTCCACAAATATTGATAAAAAAAGGCATAAAAATAAGCTAAGTCTATGATTATGATACAAAAACACAAATGAAATGGCATTAATTTTGCTATGAATTTCAGTGTCATCAACGACCAAGAATTTGCCCATGTAGGGCTTGAGAACTTGGCTCATGAGCCGCATGAAGGTGGACGCGTTGGATAGCCCGAATGGCATGACAAGCCACTCATTAGGACCGTCCTTGGTCTTGAATGCGGTTTTCCATTCATCACCTTCGCGGATGCGGACTTGGTGGTATCCGCTACGAAGGTCCAGCTTAGAGAACCAAGACGCCCCAGAAACTAAGGGCCTGTTTGGCCCCACTTTGAAGCTGATTTTAATAAGCTTTTAAGCAGAAAGCAGTTAGAAAAAATGTTTGGTAATGAAAAGTAGAAGCAAAAAAAAGCAGTAAAAAGCATAAGTTATAAAAGCTACAATTTGATGCTTTTACAGCTTCTGCTTCTCTAAAAAAGTAATTTACATAATTTTATTTAAAATTTTAAGTATTATTATTTTAAAAAATATAAAATTTTCACATTAAAGGAAAATAAAATATTATATTATTTTAAATAATTTAAAATAATATATTTATTTATTATTTTAAATTTTGACAGCAGTTAAAAAGTTATTAACCAAACATCTTATAAATTTTAACAGTGCAGCATAGTTAATAAAATTATTAACAGTGGGGCCAAACAGACCCTAAGTCTAACATGTCATCAAGCCTAGGGATATAGAACATATACTTGATGGTGATCCTATTGATGGCGCGGCTATCAATGCACATGTGCCATGACCCATCCTACTTGGGTGTGAGCAATGCCAGGACACAGGGACTTAGACTCTCACGGATATATCCCTTGGTGAGGAGGTCATCCACTTTAGGCTACAATTCAGCGTGCTCGGTGGGGTTCAAACGGTGGTGAGGCAAATTTGGGAGGGGTGCTCCTGGAACAAGGTCAATAGCTTGCTGGATCTCCCATTCCAGTGGGAGACCATGGGGTAGGTCCTCCTGGCTAATGTCAGCGAACTCAGTCTAAAGGGCAGAGATTGTCGGGGTGGTGTCATGTCTACTACCAGGGAGGACTCTAGGGACTCACGCAGCATCAAGGCGTAGACGACCTTCGATTATGTGGGCGCTCGCGCATAAGCGTAGACGTGCGCATGAGGGACACCATAGCGGGTGTCGGCGGGGGTAGCGGTGGGGGGAACAATCACGCCCTTGGATGTGGACACGCACAATTCCTTGGGTGGGGTCGGAATCAAATGGATCTTTTGGTCACTATGATCAAACACATATGTGTTTGACCGGCCATAGTGAACCACGTCTCGATCATAGAGCCAGGGGCGTCCTAAAAGGACATGGGCAACATCCATCGCCGCCACGTCACACCACACCTTCTCACCATAGTCCCCAAACACGATGGGAACTTGGCAACGACGGGCAACCGGGAGGCTCGACGCGTCAACCCACGCGATCGAGTAGGGCTTGGGGTGGGGCTCGAGTGATCATGGTCCAGGAGACCACGTTCAAACTACTTCCCCCATCAATGACAATCTTACATGAGGGCTCGTTGCACTTAATGTAAGTTGTGAATATGCTCGTGTGCCTCCAATCCTCGGAGGGCGGGGTTTGCACCAGAGTGCACCTCACAATCGCGAGTGTGGGGTGACCCGACTCCTCACCACTTAATGTAAGTTGAAAGCCATGAACAAAACACTGAGCAATCATTATAGCGACCGAAGACACGGTCACAATCAATTCCAAGTGTTCAATGGTCAAGCTAATGACCGTTAAATTAGCGCTTCTTGGGAGGCAACCCCAGCACTTTTACTCTAGCTTATTTTTTTACTTTATTTTTGTTTTTGTTTTTTTACTTAGCACTAATTTTTCTTTTCTTTTTGTAGGTGAAAATTAATTTTTGTCAAAAAAAAACACTCTAGTGGTGCGAACCCGAAGACACAGAGAATGATTGGGTCTGACACAGACTAATAGACCTTTGTGAGTATTTTCTTCCTACTTATTTGCATTCCATCCTTTATATTTTTCTGATAATCCATGTGTTCAAATGGAAGATGAATACTTCAAACTTCTTGTGCTCACATGCCACGAATCCTCGCCTTTTGATTTTATTGATAGATATTTCGATTTGGTTGTGTTGAAACAATATGATGATGATGTGTAGAAGGATTTTTCTGAAAATACTACAAACACCATGCCAAAATTTTTAACGAATTATCATGCATATCAATCTCTAGAAATTGGAAATAGATTTTATATGTTGAATTTATTTCTCTAATATAATCTATTTGTTGGAAATTTTTCATTAATTGATGCATGAAATTCTAGGTAAATGCTTTGTTTAGTGAATGCAATCTTGAAGTGAAATAATTCTTTTGAATAAAATGAGCATATTTGCACATATTATTGAGTTGATATCAAGTGATTAATCTAGTTAATCTTTATAATCTTTTATGTTATTTGTTGGGAAAAAGAAATCCAAATCCATGAGAAAGAATGACTCCCCTACTTGGCACTGTATAAAATTAACAGTGGGACCTAAAGACATGGGTTGATGTCCACAAAAAGAAAAAGAATAACTCCTCTTCTTGGCATTGTGTTCACAATGGTACCTAAGACAAGAGTTGAAGTTCATTGCAAAAGTGTGTATCTATGTAGATGCATGCCAAGAGGGAGCTCCTTTGACATTGACTCCTCTGCCTCAAGAAAATTCTTTCTACCTATGAAATATGAATCCTATTATGTGTGGTTATGTGACAACATACTATAAATTCGTCATTGGAAAAAGGGTGGTAATCGATTTAGAGAATGTCAAGGACAAATAAAAAAAAATAAGTGGAAAAAGATTTGGAGATCCTATTCCTGTAAACAAAAACATAATAGATGAAAATCTTTAAAACATGATTAATTCATGAGATTGAAATTCTATTGTTAATGCATATTGCGAATTTTTATTTAATTGAATTATTGATTTTTAAAGATTAATTTCAGAAGACGATGTATTTACTTGAAAATTTTGTGTGAGATTGATAAAATTTTCTATGAATGATTATATTCTAGAAATTTATTCGTCATATGAAAATTTATGTTCCAATACTCGTTATTGCTTTCTTTATTTGCTTGAGGACAAGCAAAGTTTGAGCCTTATGTGTTTGATGACTCCAAATTTCATAGTGTTTTCCATACTTAATTAGTAGTATTTTGAACCATAAATTTACTCTTTTGCTTTATTTTTGTACCTTCATTGCCAAATACTTCGGAATCTACACCACTCTTTGTTTTTGATCATTTTCAGGCAAAAATGTATCATTATCACTGGTTTTCGAGCAATATCAATGCGATGAACGAGTTCTAAACATCAAGAGGAATCTACACAACAAATTTCAAGTCAAAATGGTGCTTCTAGCTAAAATACGACACTACCATATTTTCCAGACGAATTATCATGGTACCGTTTTTCTCAGCGGACATTCTTGGGCGAAATACGATACTACCGTATTTTCCAGACGATCTTTCACGGTACCGTATTTGGCAACGTTTTTGACCAGAAGGTTTCAGCAGAAATACGGCACTGCCGTGGTCGTTTACATGGTGCCGTATATTCCAACATTTTTGACCAGTCACCACAAACAGTGAGTGGCACCTAGTAGTGCATCGCTGCTATCCAAGTCATCGGAATGAATATCGACATCGAAATCCCCATCATCGCAACTAGGTACCAATGCATTATAGTCTCTTTGCCAAGCTAATACCAGATTGGACAAGTGTGTCACCACTTGTTTTAACCCAATCTCATGGTTATGACTAAATTAGGTTCTCACCTGGGTATGGTCATACACTTTCAGTCATAGAACCATAACGGGGCCCCATGGATATCATGCTTCCCTCAGGAAGGGGTAAATCCTCTATCAGTTCATTGACCTTCTCATATGGGTCGTTGGTTGCTCAATGACAACTATTATGACCTCCCAACTACAGTGAGGTGTTAGGTTCTATCAAAGCACATTATTAACCATATAGAAGAGTCAATGACCTCAAGTCAAGGGATCAATGCATCTCCTATCACTTGTGATGATAACTCATGACACCAAGTCATTGCCTCACAGTGGGTCGGTCCAGTATATCTACCACTAATATACCCATATGTCTGCGTTAGCACCTCGTGCCTAACTAGACCATATACCGATCTCACAAGTACCATAGCTATCCCATATCCACTAAGGTACATCGACTGGGGACAAGAGTGTTGGGGTATGCCCTTAAGGCTAATGTTTGAGGCCTTTGGGATTGTAACAGTATCATGTAATAAACTCTTATGTTTATAAAGGCATGGTTATTATTCAGGTTGTTACCTTGTCTGCAGTAATAAGTGTACTACTGAATAATGTCTCAAAGCTGTTCAGCTAGGCTGACAGGCTATATGTCCTTAGTCGAGATATCTTGGTGAATATGAGACAGCCTTGATATGATTGAGACTAATATGTGTTCTAATCTTATAGGATGCTTCGAGCATGGAATAAGATGTAGACTCATGGGTACATTGGATGTACTGGACAGACCCTACTAGGATATTCATATTGCTTGTCACAATGTGAATAATCCTTGAATGCACTAAGTGGCACATGTCCTCTGACTTGAGATCACTTGAGTGACTAAATGATGATTGTCATTGTTTTGAGGTAGTTCAATATCATTTGAAACATAATGATCATAGACTATCTTGGATAATGATCATGAGTCAGGTTAGGGCACTAGTGATAGATATAGGATTGCCGTCTCCTTGTTCAAGGAGTGTGATGTTCTAAAGGGGACCCCCTATATGAGATGATTGAGAAAGTGTATGGCCATACCCAGATGACTATGCTCATCTGATCTAATCATACTCATAGTATTGGAGTTACAAGCTTGACCCGCTTGTCCAATAAGAACATCCAGTGGCAAAGGACACATGCATGCCTTGTGAAGTTGATTCACACTTGTGCTGTGGTTTGGGAGTAGTCTTGGAAGACTCTTTCCTTTATATCGGGAGACAGTGATGTGTTGCTAGATACCCCTCACTGATCGTGATAACGAAAGTTATTGTTACCGACATTTAAAGGAAACCCTCAGGGTCGCACAAATTGATGATATGACTTACTTAAGTCAGATCGTGTGGACTGAATTAGTTGGGTTCAGTTTAAAGGGATTTAAACTCTGATTGTAAGTGAGATCTAGTCTGATCATGTTTGATTGATTAGGGCTTGAGATCGGTAAGCTTCGATCGAGAGAGGAGATGCTAGATCGGTAAGATCAAGAGCATCAGGAGATGAACGGTTAGATCTTGAGCCATTAGGTTCATAGAAGGTCTAGACCATATATTGGCTTGGCTTGGTTTGATTTTGGTCTATGAGCCAAATCGAATTGAACCAAAGAATGAACCGGTTCACTATGTGAACGCATGGTTCATGAAGGAAGGCGTTTGGCGTTGGAACATGGCTTCATGACTTTCCATTTTGGGAAGTCATGTAACGCCATTTTTGATGTTATCGCCTAAACGCTTTTGCTCACTTGTCGTGATTGACGTTGCTTGCTTGCCATCTCGTGTGGAAGAAGGTGAACGACAAGGGAGAGCTCTCGGCCAAGGAAGCATCTCAACCTATCCCTTCCATTCGGCAAGGACTCTTGAAGATCTTTGCTAGCACAAAGATCAACAAGAAGAAGTCATCCCTCCTTCTTGTGTGCGTCGCTTGTGGAGAAGATCTATCTTGCTCTTTGCTTCCAAGCCGCCTCCTTCCCATGGCTATGGTAACGAATCTTTCATTTGTTGTTTAAGTTGATCATATGAAAGTATAGCATGCGATCAAGTTTAAACCCTAATTCCGCTGCTAAAACAAAGAAGACCACTTGCGCCATCTATAGGGTTTCGCTCCCCCTTGAAGGGGACCCCTCTAAAACCCTACAATTGGTATCAGAGGCACGGATCTATACTTGTTCATATGATTGCTTGCGCATCTAATGTGTAGATCATCATGTTTGATCCATGTATATGCTTATGAGTAGATCTAATGATGGTTGATCACATGCCGAAACCTACATGCTAGATTAGAACTTAGATGTATGTTTCTTCATGATTTGCGCATGTTATATGTCTCTTCATGATTTGCGCATGTTGTTGTGTTGGCGCATGTTAAGTATGTTGAATGGTATTTCATCAAAACTTATACCTACTTGCGCGCAAACAATTAGATCTATATGCATCTACTATAAACCCTTAGACGGGTTGATGGGGTTGAAAGCATACTCTAGGTTAGATCCAATAGTCTGATCAGACCATCTGACAGCCTAGATGGGTTGACCAGATAGCACCTGTGCGAAAGCACGAGGTGGCTATAGGTTGACTGCATCACAGGCGTGTAGCGAGGTCTGGTTGAGACAGCAATGAACACACATGAGTTAGGCCCGGGGTCACACCCGCTTGCCAGATCTCATGAAGGTTGTTCAGCCCTTGGCGCATGTATGGTTGACCATCAGGTCAACTCGAGTCAGTTAGGACTTGGTGCATGCAAGGGCAAGGATCTAACTAGATTGATGAGTGGATCCCTATCAATGGACCGTTGTAAGGTTGTAGGGCACATAAGAGAATTAAAATTGATGCCAATGGGGTTTTCAAAATTTTATTTTCTATGTAATGGATCACATGATGATTGGTTGATGCCATGATGCCTGTTTATTTAATCTTATGTGGGTTGCCCTATTGTGTGCTGTGCTGGGGCCTGCGTGCCTGGTTAATTATAAATTAATCTTATTTTGTGATCTGCGAATCACATTGTTTTTAATTTATTGTATAATTGACCTGCGAGTCAAGCTTGTCTAGATAGATCAAAATGTATTCTGATTAGACAAGAGCACAAAAGCACACATCGCAGAGGCGCATTCAGCTGGTGGCGCACCTGAGGTGCTCTTGGCGCTAGGGCCCTGGGATGGACCAGATGAGATGCAAAAGTCCCAAGAAGAGCAAGTGAAGACTTAAGTATCTTAAGGTCTTACTTAGGCTTTGGGCTTTTACCACATAAGATAAGCATGCTTTCTTTTTATTCGTTATATAATTAGAACTGCATGAGTTTATCTTCTGCTATAGCCATAGGATTTGCCTGATAGTAAGAAGATAAAAGGCCGTTAAAATCCAAACGCTAAAAATATCAAGCTCGTAAGCCTTCTGACGCGAAACCTCACTGTTCTGACTATCGTTGGAGCCGTGTTGTACCCACTCAGTGGGCACGTCCATCTATCTTCAGACGGTGCGGGATTTCACCTGCGTGTTACAGAGAAGGGATTTATCGCTTCTCGTTGCTCAGCATAGCACGTGGTGGTCCAGGGAGTAGGTCGGGTCAGCTTGACCATGTAGGCTACATATGTGGCGCATATGGTAGCGCATGGAGGCAGCCATCTGTGGGATCAGAGACTGTGTTGTACCAACTCAGTTGGCACAGTCTGCTGGATTGCCCAGATGAAGGGGAATCGCACGGGTTGGCGATTGGCTGGGACAGCCTACCAGAAATTAGTGCTTGTCATCTCTGTGCATCTTATCTTGCCTGAGCGGGACGCGGAGACCAAGTATGAAATCTGGATCCCATCTCACTAAAAGAGTGTTACTCTTTCGGACTATTTACTGGATTTTTCAGTCAGACAAAATAGTGAGAAAAGAATCTTTCTTAAGTCCTAGATTGATTTTGAACATTGATACTGACCTTGCTGTTCTTGCATTGTTGTAGATTCCTGCAGCAACGAACACCATGAGCTTCAATGTGCGATCCCTACTGGAAAGGGAGAAGTTTGCTGGACCGAACTTCTCTGACTGGTTCGGACACCTTAAGATCGTTCTTAAGGCAGAGAGGAAACTGTATGTCCTCGAGACGGCAGTGCCGCCTCAGCCCGCTGCGAACGCCGCAAGGGCGGTTCGTGAGGCCTATGAAAAGCACGTCAATGATAGCATTGATGTCGCTTGCCTGATGCTAGCGTCTATGACGCCACCGCTGCAGCGTCAGCATGAGGATATGTCGGCTATAGAGATTATAGCGAACCTCAAGATGCTGTATGCTGCACAGGCGAGGACAGAACGCTATAATCTGACGAAGCTCTTCTTTCAGAGCAAACTGGCTGAAGGGAGCCCAGTGGGAGCTCACGTGCTCAAGATGATTGGGCACAAGGAGGCTCTGGAGAAACTGGGGCATACCATTAACCAGGAGCTTGCTGTAGACATCATTCTGCAGTCTCTTCCGCCCTCTTTCGATGCGTTCATTATTAACTTTAATATGAACAAAATCGATTGTACATCGGCAGAGCTGTTGAATATGCTCTTGACTACTGAGGAAACTCTGAAGGGAAAGCCTTCAACTTCTGTCTTAATGGTTCCTTCCAGGAACAAGAAGAAGGGGAAGAAGGGCAAGGCCCCTGTCAAGAACTACAGCAAGGCTCTGAAGCAGAAGGTTAAGCGGTCTAAGGACAACAGGTGTTTCCACTGTGGCCAGCTGGGTCACTGGAAAAAGGACTGTAAAGCGCTCCAAGGAGATAAGAGGGGAAGCATCGCTTCTGGCTCAGGTATTTATGTGACTGAGGTCATGTTATCTTCTTCTTCTATTTCATGGGTGTTGGACACTGCATGTGGAGTTCACATTTGTTCAAATGTACAGGAACTCAAGAGAAGAAGGCAGGTGGGACAGCATGAGGTAGACCTACGCGTTGGAAACGGGGCACGGGTTGCTGCTGTTGCTGTAGGAGACTATTTCATCTCTTTACCATCTGGACTTGTATTGGAATTAAACAATTGTTATTTTGTACTGAGTATCACCAAAAATATTATCTCTATTCCTGCTCTTGTCAGGAAAGGATTTGCCTTTGAATGCAATATTTCAAAGTGTGTTTTATCTTATGATAATATTGTTTATGGAACTGGTTCAATTAACAATGGGTTATTCATGTTGGACATGGAATATTCTATACAAAACATTGATAATAAGAAAGCCAAGAATGCTGATGACAGCACCTTGCTATGGCATAGTCGTTTAGGCCATATAAACGAGAAACGCATTAAGCGGTTGCATGATCATGGACTGCTGGGATCATTCTCCTATGAGGAGATTGATACATGCAAAGCTTGTTTAATGGGTAAAATGACGAAGTCACCTTTTCTTAATAAAGGTCAAAGGGC
Source organism: Costus lasius (assembly GCA_027563935.2). Classification (NCBI taxonomy): domain Eukaryota; kingdom Viridiplantae; phylum Streptophyta; class Magnoliopsida; order Zingiberales; family Costaceae; genus Costus; species Costus lasius. Next base: position 43,065,807 of record CM050453.2, on the reverse strand, counting down.
TTCAGGTTTACTTGACCTCATACACAGTGATGTGTGTGGGCCATTTAGTAAACATGCTAGAGGTGGCTATCAGTACTTCATTACCTTTACTGATGATTTCAGTAGGTATGGGTATGTCTATCTGATGAGACATAAGAGTGAATCTTTTGACAAGTTCAAAGAGTTCAAGAATGAAGTACAAAATCAGCTAGGCCGAAATATCAAGGCACTTCGTTCTGATCGAGGTGGAGAATACTTGAGTCATACATTTACTGACTATCTGAAGGAGTGTAGGATTATCTCACAGCTCACTCCGCCAGGAACACCGCAATGGAATGGTGTGTCCGAGAGGAGAAATAGAACGTTACTTGATATGGTTCGTTCTATGATGAGTCAGGCTACTCTTCCATACTCCTTTTGGGGTTTTGCACTGGAAACAGCTGCAAAGGTACTAAACCGAGTGCCATCCAAGGCCGTTTCAAAGACGCCATATGAGTTATGGTATGGGAAACAGCCAAGCTTGACATTTATCAGAATCTGGGGTTGCGAGGCTTATGTCAAAAAGCTCGCCTCTGGGAAACTAGAGAGCAGATCTGAGAAATGTATTTTTGTCGGGTACCCTAAGGAAACTAAGGGTTATTATTTCTACGATCCCAAAGAGAACAAGGTATTTGTTGCTCGGACGGCCATATTTCTTGAGAAGGAATTTCTTCTGCAAGAGGCCAGTGGGAGAGAAATAAAGCTGGATGAGAATCCAGATGAAGGACAAAGTAGTCAAGCACAGTTGGATGAGCCTGAGCCGGTAGATCAGGTTACTGAACAACCTGAGGCTCAAATATCACGGGAACTGCGAAGATCGGGAAGGATCCGTCGACAGCCTGAGCGCTATGACGGAGTCTACATCATTGATAATGATGAACCCCTCACTTATGCGGATGCGGTCAGTGGACCGGAGTCAGTGTTGGGGTATGCCCTTAAGGCTAATGTTTGAGGCCTATGGGAATGTATTTGTATCATGTAATAAACTGTTATGTTTATAAAGGCATGGTTGTTATTCAGTTAGCTACATTGTCTGCTGCAATATATGTTCTTCTGAATAATGTCTCAAAGCTGTTCAGCTCGGCTGACATGCTATTATGTCCTTAGTCGATATATCTTGGTGAACATGAGACAGCCTTGATATTGTTAAGACTAATATGTGTTCTAATCTTATAGGATGCTTCGAGCATGGAATAAGATGTAGACTCATGGGTACATTGGATGTACTGGACAGACCCTACTAGGATGTTCAATTGTTTGTCACAATGTGAATATTCCTTGAATGTGACAAGTGGCACATTTCCTCTGACTTGAGATCACTTGTGTTATCTAAATGATGATTGCCATTGTTTTGAGGTAGTTCAATATCATTTGAAACATAATGATTATAGACTATCTTGGATGGTGAGCTTGAATCAGGTTAGGGCACTAGTGATAGACATAGGATTGCCGTCTCCTTGTTTAAGGAGTGTGATGTTCTAAAGGGGCCCCCTGGATGAGATGATTGAGAGAGTGTATGGCCATACCCAGGTGACTGTGTTCATCTGATCTAATCATGCTCATCATATTGGAGTTACGAGCTTGACAGGCTTGTCCAATAAGAACATCCAGTGGCAAAGGAAATATGTATGCTTTGTGAAATGATTCACACTTGTGCTGTGGTTTGGGTGTAGTCTTGGAAGACTCTTTCCTTTATATCGGGAGACAGTGATGTGTTGCTAGATACCCCTCACTGATCGTGATAATGTGAATTATCGTTACCGACATTTAAAGGAAACCCTCAGGGTCGCACAATTTGATGATATGGCTTACTTAAGTCAGATCGTGTGGACTGAATTGTTCGGGTTCAGTTTAAAGGGATTTAATCTCTGATTGTGAGTGAGATCTGGTCTGATCATGTTTGATTGATTAGGGCTTGAGATCGGTAAGCTTCGATCGGGAGAATAGATGCCAGATCGGTCAGATCAAGAGCATCGAAGAGATTGACGGTTAGATCTGAAGCCTTAGGGTTTAAGTAAGATCTAGACCATATTGCTTGGGTTAATTGGTCTTGGACCAAACCGATGTGAACTGGCTCATTGGTTGAGCGCATGGTTCAAGTGATGTGGCATTTGCGATTGGGTAAACCCAAGAGCGCACGTTGAGAAGTGGATGCTATTTTTGGATAGCACTTCTACTAATCGTGGCCATGACTCACGATTGCCACACTTCACGCCCCCCTTCTCTTTGTTCGTCGCCAACGCTTGGCTTAGACGTGACAACATCTCGGCTAGAGAAGAGAGGACGACAAGAGAGAAAAACTCACTCAAGCAAGGCGATCTCTTCTCCCTTCCATTCGACAAAGGCTTCTTGGAACCTTGCTAGCACAAGGAGCACCAAGGAAAGTAGGCGACACCAATTGTGTGCGTCACCTTAGGAGAAGGCTCGCTTGCGCCTTTCCTTCCAAGTTTTCATCCAACGCATATGGCTATGGTATGAATTCAAGTTTACTTAAGTTGATCATATATCATGCAATAGATTCTTTCAAACCCTTAATTCCGCTGCAAAAGTTTTATGCGCCATATGTCTAGGGTTTTTGCTCCCCCTAGAAGGGGACCCCCCTTAGGTTAAGGGGTACTTTCAATTGGTATCAGAGCCAAAGTTGATGCATGCATTTTATGATTGCTTCATGTTGTGTGATCCATGTTTTAGATCTAGAATTATCAACATGCGAATATACATGTTTCATACCGAAGCTTGTCTATGTTATTTTGCTTGTTGGCGCTTTCAGGTTTTATCTAAAATCCTTATTACATGCGCGCTCCAAATAGATCTAAGCCCATACTTTAAACCCTTAGACGGGTTACTAGGGTTGAAGTCACCCCCTAGGTTAGATCCAGAATGTCTGATCAGATCATCTGACAACCTGAATGGGTCGATCAGATAGCACCTTGGCGCAAGCCTATGGTGGCTATAGGTCGACTGCACACAGGTGTGTAGCGATGTCTGATTGAGACAACTAATGAACGCACCTGAGTTAGGCCCGGGGTCACGCCCGTTTGCCAGACCTCAGTGTGGTCGTTCAGCCCTGGCGCATGCATAGTTGACCTTATGGTCGACGCAAGTCAGTTAGGACTTGGTGCGTGCAAGGGCAGTGGATCTGACTAGGTTGGATGAGTGGATCCCTAGTAATGGACCGTTGTAAGGTAGTAAGGGCGAATAAGGAAATTAAAATTGATACCTATGGGTTTTCGAAATTTAATTTTCTTGGATGGATCACATGTTTGAATGTTGCATATGCTTGTTTATTTCTTCTTATGTGGGCTGCCCATATTAATTGTGTGCTGTGCTGGGGCCTGCGTGCCTGTATTAAAAATTGTAAATTAATTATTGTGATCTGCGCATCACATTGTTTTAATTTATAAAATGTTAGTGACCTGCGTGTCACTCTTGTCTAGATAGTTAAATTTGTAATTTAATTTGACAAGAGCACAGTGCACACTTGGCATAGGCGCATGCAGCAAGTGGCTGGACCAGGTGGGAGGTCTAGGGATCGACCCTAGGACCAGGCGCATATTCCTGGTGGGCGCACCTATGCTGCAGATGGCGCTTGGGCCCTGGTTTGGGCCAGATGAGCAGCTAAAGACCCATGAAGAGCAAGTGAAGACTTAATTTAAGTTAAGGTCTTCTAGGGCTATGGGCTTTTACCACATAAGATTCATGCTTTCTTTTATTGTTTAAATATTAGAATTGCATGATTAGTTTATCTTCTGCTATCACCATAGGAATTGCATGATAGTGAAGAAGATAAAAGACCGTTAAAATCCAACGATCAAATATCAAGCTCGTAAGCCTTCTGACGCGAAACCTCACTGTTCTGATTATCGTTGGAGCCGTGTTGTACCCACTCAGTGGGCACGTCCATCTATCTTCAGACGGTGCGGGACTACACCTGTGTGTTACAGAGTAGGGATTTATCCCTTCTCGTTGCTCAGCATAGCACATGGTGGTCCAGGGAGTAGGTCGGGTCAGCTTGACCGTGTAGGCTACATATGTGGCGCATATGGTAGCACATGGAGGCAGCCATCTGTGGGGTCAGAGACTGTGTTGTACCAACTCAGTTGGCACAGTCTGCTGGATTGCCCGGATGAAGGGGAATCGCACGGGTTGGCGATTGGCTGGGACAGCCTACCAGAGATTAGTGCTTGTACTCTCTGTGCATCTTATCTCGCCTGAGCGGGACGCGGAGACCAAGTATGAAATCTGGATCCCATCTCACTAAAAGAGTACTACTCTTTCGGGCTGTTTTGCTGGATTTTTCAGCCAGATAAAATAGTGAGAAAAAGAATCTTTCTTAAGTCCTGATTGATTCTTATACATTGATACTGACCTTGCTGTTCTTGCATTGTTGTAGATACCTGCAGCAACGAACACCATGAACTTCAATGTGCGATCCCTACTGGAAAGAGAGAAGTTTGCTGGGCCGAACTTCTCTGACTGGTTTGGACACCTTAAGATCGTTCTTAAGGCAGAGAGGAAACTGTATGTCCTCGAGACGGCGATACCGCCGCAGCCCGCTCCGAACGCCGCAAGGGCGGTTCGGGAAGCCTATGAAAAGCACGTCAATGATAGCATTGATGTCGCTTGCCTGATGCTAGCGTCTATGACGCCACCGCTGCAGCGTCAGCATGAGGATATGTCAGCTATACAGATTATAGCAAACCTCAAGATGCTGTATGCTGCACAGGCGAGGACTGAACTCTATAATTTGACTAAGCTCTTCTTTCAGAGCAAACTGGCTGAAGGGAGCCCAGTGGGAGCTCACGTGCTCAAGATGATTGGGCACAAGGAGGCTCTAGAGAAACTGGGGCATACCATCAACCAGGAGCTTGCTGTGGACATTATTCTGCAGTCTCTCCCGCCATCATTCGACGCGTTCATTATTAATTTTAATATGAACAAAATCGATTGTACTCCGGCAGAGCTGCTGAATATGCTCTTGACCACTGAGGAGACTCTGAAGGGTAAGCCTTCGACCTCTGTCTTGATGGTTCCTTCAAGGAACAAGAAGAAGGGGAAGAAGGGCAAGGCCCCGGTCAAGAATTACAGCAAGGCTCTGAAGCAGAAGGTGAAGCGGTCTAAGGAATACAGGTGTTTCCACTGTGGCCAGCTGGGTCACTGGAAAAAGGACTGTAAAGCGCTCCAAGGAGATAAGAGGGGAAGCATTGCTTCTGGCTCAGGTATATTCGTGACTGAGGTCATGTTTTCTTCTTCTATATCATGGGTGTTGGACACTGCATGTGGAGTTCACATTTGTTCAAATGTACAGGAACTCAAGAGAAGAAGGCAGGTGGGACAGCATGAGGTGGACCTACGCGTTGGAAACGGAGCACGGGTTGCTGCTGTTGCTGTAGGAGACTACTTCATTTCTTTACCATCTGGCATTGTATTGGAACTAGACAATTGTTACTTTGTTCCCAGTATTACTAAAAATATTATCTCCATTCCTGCTCTTGTCAGGAAGGGATTTTCCTTTGAATGCAATATTTCAAAGTGTATTTTGTCTTTTGATAATATTGTTTATGCAACTGGTTCAATTAACAATGGGTTATACATGTTGGACATGGAATGTTCGATACAGCAAATTGATATTAAGAAAGCCAAGTATGCTGATGACAGCACCTTGCTATGGCATAGTCGTTTAGGCCATATTAACGAGAAACGCATTAAGCGGTTGCATGATCATGGACTGCTGGGATCATTCTCCTATAAGGAGATTGATACATGCAAAGCTTGTTTAATGGGTAAAATGACGAAGTCACCTTTTCCTCACAAAGGTCAAAGGGCTTCAGGTTTACTTGACCTTATACACAGTGATGTGTGTGGGCCATTTAGTAAACATGCCAGAGGTGGCTATCAGTACTTCATTACCTTTACTGATGATTTCAGTAGGTATGGCTATGTCTATCTGATGAGACATAAGAGTGAATCTTTTGACAAGTTCAAAGAGTTCAAGAATGAAGTACAAAATCAGCTAGGCCGAAATATCAAGGCACTTCGCTCAGATCGAGGTGGTGAATACTTGAGTCATACGTTTACTGACTATCTGAAGGAGTGTGGGATTATCTCACAGCTCACTCCGCCAGGAACACCGCAATGGAATGGTGTGTCCGAGAGGAGAAATAGAACGTTACTTGATATGGTTCGTTCTATGATGAGTCAGGCTACTCTTCCATACTCCTTTTGGGGTTTTGCGCTGGAAACAGCTGCAAAGGTACTAAACCGAGTGCCATCCAAGGCAGCTTCTAAGACTCCATATGAGTTATGGTATGGGAAACAGCCGAGCTTGACATTTATCAGGATCTGGGGCTGCGAGGCTTATGTCAAAAAGCTCGCCTCTGGGAAACTAGAGAGCAGATCTGACAAATGTATCTTTGTCGGTTACCCTAAGGAAACTAAGGGTTATTATTTCTACGATCCCAAGGAGAACAAGGTTTTTGTTGCTCGGACGGCCATATTTCTTGAGAAGGAGTTTCTTCTGCAAGAGGCCAGTGGGAGAGAAATAAAACTGGATGAGAATCCAGAAGAAGGACAAAGTGATCAAGCACAGTTGGATGAGCCTGAGCCGGTAGAACAGGTTATTGAACAACCTGAGGCTCAGATATCACGGGAACCGCGAAGATCGGGTAGGATCCGTCGACAGCCTGAGCGCTATGACGGAGTCTACATCATTGATAATGATGAACCCCTCACTTATGCGGATGCGGTCAGTGGACCGGAGTCAGCGAGATGGCTTGAAGCTATGCGCGCCGAGATGGACTCCATGTCAGATAACCAAGTTTGGGATTTGGTTGATCCGCCTTCGGGAGTTATCCCTATAGGCTGTAAATGGATCTTCAAGAAGAAGATTGACATGGATGGTAACGTGGTTACCTATAAAGGCAGGCTAGTTGCGAAAGGTTTCAAACAAATCTACGGGATAGATTATGATGAAACTTTCTCACCTGTAGCCATGTTTAAGTCTATTCGGATTCTTTTCGCGATAGCTGCATACTATGATTATGAGATCTGGCAGATGGATGTGAAAACAGCTTTCCTTAATGGAAATCTGGATGAGGATGTGTACATGACACAACCAGAGGGTTTCACTAATCCAGCAGATCGTCATAAGATATGCAAGTTAAAGAAGTCTATTTATGGACTTAAGCAAGCATCTAGAAGCTGGAATATTCGTTTTGATGAATCAATCAGTGAATTTGGTTTCATCAAGAACGAGGATGACCCGTGTGTATATAAGAGGTTTAGTGGGAGCGTAATTACTTTTCTAGTCCTCTATGTCTATGACATCTTGATCATTGGAAATGACATTCCTGAAATGCATGCTGTGAAGGCATGGCTGAGGAAATGTTTCCAGATGAAAGATTTAGGAGAAGCAGCCTATGTGTTAGGTGTGAAGATCTACAGGGATAGATCTAAGAGGCTTCTCGGGCTGTGCCAGAGTACTTACATCGATAAGGTCCTGGAGAGATTTCACTTAGAGAATTCTAAGAAAGGATATCTTCCAGTCAGACATGGTCTGAATCTTTCAAAGAGTCAGTGTCCACAAACACAGACTGAGAAAGATGAAATGAACAATACGCCTTATGCTTCGGCTATTGGTTCTATTATGTATGCGATGTTGTGTACTCGCCCAGACGTCGCTTACGGGTTAAGCATGACCAGTCGTTACCAAAGTAATCCAGGTATGGCGCACTGGATTGCAGTCAAGAACATCTTAAAATATCTGCGGAGGACCAAAGATATGTTCTTGATATATGGTGGTCAGGAAGAACTCAGTATTGAAGGATATACTGACGCTTCGTTCCAGTCGGACCAGGATGATTTCCGATCGCAATCAGGCTATGTTTTTAGCTTGAATGGAGGTGCAGTGGTGTGGAAAAGTTTCAAACAGTCAACTGTTGCTGATTCCACAACAGAAGCCGAGTATGTTGCAGCCTCGGAAGCATCCAAGGAGGCAGTGTGGATTCGTAAGTTCGTGAGAGAACTTGGTGTTGTTCCTTCGAGTGCAGATCCTTTGGTTATCTTTTGTGATAACACTGGAGCAATCGCACAAGCAAAGGAACCACGGTCGCACCAGAAGTCCAAGCACATACAGAGACGGTTTCATTTGATCAGGGAGATCATAGATCGTGGCGAGATCAAAGTATGCAAGGTTCATACAGATGACAATCTGGCTGACCCGCTTACCAAGCCTCTGGCGCAGCAGAAGCATGAGAAGCACTGTAATAATATGGGTTTGAGATTTCTCAACCATTAGATTAAGTGCAAGTGGGAGATTGTTGGGGTATGCCCTTAAGGCTAATGTTTGAGGCCTATGGGAATGTATTTGTATCATGTAATAAACTGTTATGTTTATAAAGGCATGGTTGTTATTCAGTTAGCTACATTGTCTGCTGCAATATATGTTCTTCTGAATAATGTCTCAAAGCTGTTCAGCTCGGCTGACATGCTATTATGTCCTTAGTCGATATATCTTGGTGAACATGAGACAGCCTTGATATTGTTAAGACTAATATGTGTTCTAATCTTATAGGATGCTTCGAGCATGGAATAAGATGTAGACTCATGGGTACATTGGATGTACTGGACAGACCCTACTAGGATGTTCAATTGTTTGTCACAATGTGAATATTCCTTGAATGTGACAAGTGGCACATTTCCTCTGACTTGAGATCACTTGTGTTATCTAAATGATGATTGCCATTGTTTTGAGGTAGTTCAATATCATTTGAAACATAATGATTATAGACTATCTTGGATGGTGAGCTTGAATCAGGTTAGGGCACTAGTGATAGACATAGGATTGCCGTCTCCTTGTTTAAGGAGTGTGATGTTCTAAAGGGGCCCCCTGGATGAGATGATTGAGAGAGTGTATGGCCATACCCAGGTGACTGTGTTCATCTGATCTAATCATGCTCATCATATTGGAGTTACGAGCTTGACAGGCTTGTCCAATAAGAACATCCAGTGGCAAAGGAAATATGTATGCTTTGTGAAATGATTCACACTTGTGCTGTGGTTTGGGTGTAGTCTTGGAAGACTCTTTCCTTTATATCGGGAGACAGTGATGTGTTGCTAGATACCCCTCACTGATCGTGATAATGTGAATTATCGTTACCGACATTTAAAGGAAACCCTCAGGGTCGCACAATTTGATGATATGGCTTACTTAAGTCAGATCGTGTGGACTGAATTGTTCGGGTTCAGTTTAAAGGGATTTAATCTCTGATTGTGAGTGAGATCTGGTCTGATCATGTTTGATTGATTAGGGCTTGAGATCGGTAAGCTTCGATCGGGAGAATAGATGCCAGATCGGTCAGATCAAGAGCATCGAAGAGATTGACGGTTAGATCTGAAGCCTTAGGGTTTAAGTAAGATCTAGACCATATTGCTTGGGTTAATTGGTCTTGGACCAAACCGATGTGAACTGGCTCATTGGTTGAGCGCATGGTTCAAGTGATGTGGCATTTGCGATTGGGTAAACCCAAGAGCGCACGTTGAGAAGTGGATGCTATTTTTGGATAGCACTTCTACTAATCGTGGCCATGACTCACGATTGCCACACTTCACGCCCCCCTTCTCTTTGTTCGTCGCCAACGCTTGGCTTAGACGTGACAACATCTCGGCTAGAGAAGAGAGGACGACAAGAGAGAAAAACTCACTCAAGCAAGGCGATCTCTTCTCCCTTCCATTCGACAAAGGCTTCTTGGAACCTTGCTAGCACAAGGAGCACCAAGGAAAGTAGGCGACACCAATTGTGTGCGTCACCTTAGGAGAAGGCTCGCTTGCGCCTTTCCTTCCAAGTTTTCATCCAACGCATATGGCTATGGTATGAATTCAAGTTTACTTAAGTTGATCATATATCATGCAATAGATTCTTTCAAACCCTTAATTCCGCTGCAAAAGTTTTATGCGCCATATGTCTAGGGTTTTTGCTCCCCCTAGAAGGGGACCCCCCTTAGGTTAAGGGGTACTTTCAGTCAGCTAGATGGCTTGATGCTATGCGAGCCGAGATGGACTCCATGTCAGATAACCAAGTCTGGGATTTGGTTGATCCGCCTCCGGGAGTAATCCCTATAGGCTGTAAATGGATCTTCAAGAAGAAGATTGACATGGATGGTAACGTGGTTACCTATAAAGGCAGGCTAGTTGCGAAAGGATTCAAACAAATCTACGGGATAGATTATGATGAAACTTTCTCACCTGTAGCCATGTTTAAGTCTATTCGGATTCTTTTCGCGATAGCGGCATATTACGATTATGAGATTTGGCAGATGGATGTGAAGACAGCTTTCCTTAATGGAAATCTGGATGAGGATGTGTATATGACACAACCTGAGGGTTTCACTAATCCATCAGATCGTCATAAAATATGCAAGCTAAAGAAGTCCATTTATGGACTGAAACAAGCATCAAGGAGCTGGAATATTCGTTTTGATGAATCAATCTCTGAGTTTGGTTTCATCAAGAACGAGGACGACCCGTGTGTATATAAGAGGTTTAGTGGGAGCGTGATTACTTTCCTAGTCCTCTACGTCGATGATATCTTAATCATTGGAAATGATATTCCTGAACTGCATGCTGTTAAAGCATGGTTAGGAAAATGTTTCCAGATGAAAGATTTAGGAGAAGCAGCCTATGTATTAGGTGTGAAGATCTACCGGGATAGATCTAAGAGGCTTCTCGGGCTGTGCCAGAGTACTTACATCGTAAAGTCCTGGAGAGATTCCATTTAGAGAATTCTAAAAGAGGATATCTTCCAGTCAGACATGGTCTGAATCTTTCGAGGAGTCAGTGTCCGCAAACACAGACTGAGAAAGATGAAATGGACAATACGCCTTATGCTTCGGCTATTGGGTCCATTATGTATGCGATGTTGTGTACTCGCCCAGACGTCGCTTACGGGTTAAGCGTGAGTAGTCGGTTCCAAAGTAATCCAGGTATGGCGCACTGGATTGCGGTCAAGAACATTTTAAAATATCTGCGGAGGACCAAAGATATGTTCTTGATATATGGTGGTCAGGAAGAACTCAGTATAGAAGGATATACTGATGCTTCGTTCCAGTCGGACCAGGATGATTTCCGATCGCAATCAGGCTATGTTTTTAGCTTGAATGGTGGAGCAGTGGTGTGGAAAAGTTTCAAACAATCAACTGTTGCTGATTCCACAACAGAAGCCGAGTATGTTGCAGCCTCGGAAGCATCTAAGGAGGCAGTGTGGATTCGTAAGTTCGTGAGAGAACTTGGTGTCGTTCCTTCGAGTGCAGATCCTTTGGTTATCTTCTGTGATAACACTGGAGCAATCGCACAAGCAAAGGAACCACGGTCGCACCAGAAGTCCAAGCACATACAGAGACGGTTTCACTTGATCCGGGAGATCATAGATCGTGGCGAGATCAAAATATGCAAGGTTCATACAGACGACAATCTGGCAGACCCGCTTACCAAGCCTCTGGCGCAGCAGAAGCATGAGAAGCACTGTAATAATATGGGTTTGAGATTTCTCAACCATTAGATTAAGTGCAAGTGGGAGATTGTTGGGGTATACCCTTAAGGCTAATGTTTGAGGCCTTTGGGATTGTAACAGTATCATGTAATAAACTCTTATGTTTATAAAGGCATGGTTATTATTCAGGTTGTTACCTTGTCTGCAGTAATAAGTGTACTACTGAATAATGTCTCAAAGCTGTTCAGCTAGGCTGACAGGCTATATGTCCTTAGTCGAGATATCTTGGTGAATATGAGACAGCCTTGATATGATTGAGACTAATATGTGTTCTAATCTTATAGGATGCTTCGAGCATGGAATAAGATGTAGACTCATGGGTACATTGGATGTACTGGACAGACCCTACTAGGATATTCATATTGCTTGTCACAATGTGAATAATCCTTGAATGCACTAAGTGGCACATGTCCTCTGACTTGAGATCACTTGAGTGACTAAATGATGATTGTCATTGTTTTGAGGTAGTTCAATATCATTTGAAACATAATGATCATAGACTATCTTGGATAATGATCATGAGTCAGGTTAGGGCACTAGTGATAGATATAGGATTGCCGTCTCCTTGTTCAAGGAGTGTGATGTTCTAAAGGGGCCCCCCTATATGAGATGATTGAGAAAGTGTATGGCCATACCCAGATGACTATGCTCGTCTGATCTAATCATACTCATAGTATTGGAGTTACAAGCTTGACCCGCTTGTCCAATAAGAACATCCAGTGGCAAAGGACACATGCATGCCTTGTGAAGTTGATTCACACTTGTGCTGTGGTTTGGGAGTAGTCTTGGAAGACTCTTTCCTTTATATCGGGAGACAGTGATGTGTTGCTAGATACCCCTCACTGATCGTGATAACGAAAGTTATTGTTACCGACATTTAAAGGAAACCCTCAGGGTCGCACAAATTGATGATATGACTTACTTAAGTCAGATCGTGTGGACTGAATTAGTTGGGTTCAGTTTAAAGGGATTTAAACTCTGATTGTAAGTGAGATCTAGTCTGATCATGTTTGATTGATTAGGGCTTGAGATCGGTAAGCTTCGATCGAGAGAGGAGATGCTAGATCGGTAAGATCAAGAGCATCAGGAGATGAACGGTTAGATCTTGAGCCATTAGGTTCATAGAAGGTCTAGACCATATATTGGCTTGGCTTGGTTTGATTTTGGTCTATGAGCCAAATCGAATTGAACCAAAGAATGAACCGGTTCACTATGTGAACGCATGGTTCATGAAGGAAGGCGTTTTGGCATTGGAACATGGCTTCATGACTTTCCATTTTGGGAAGTCATGTAACGCCATTTTTGATGTTATCGCCTAAACGCTTTTGCTCACTTGTCGTGATTGACGTTGCTTGCTTGCCATCTCGTGTGGAAGAAGGTGAACGACAAGGGAGAGCTCTCGGCCAAGGAAGCATCTCAACCTATCCCTTCCATTCGGCAAGGACTCTTGAAGATCTTTGCTAGCACAAAGATCAACAAGAAGAAGTCATCCCTCCTTCTTGTGTGCGTCGCTTGTGGAGAAGATCTATCTTGCTCTTTGCTTCCAAGCCGCCTCCTTCCCATGGCTATGGTAACGAATCTTTCATTTGTTGTTTAAGTTGATCATATGAAAGTATAGCATGCGATCAAGTTTAAACCCTAATTCCGCTGCTAAAACAAAGAAGACCACTTGCGCCATCTATAGGGTTTCGCTCCCCCTTGAAGGGGACCCCTCTAAAACCCTACAAAGAGTTTGGGCACAGATCCAATATGTCTCTAGGGACATTATCATGTTGGAACATAATCGCAGATGTAAACTAAGCATGATAATAACAATGTCATAATGATATATAAGAAATATCAGTATCAAGTAGTATAAAGATAGACAAAAATTAGGTCTCAGGGCATAAACACCAATAGGAGAATCATTCTACGAGTCATGGGACCGATTTAAGTAGCTTCAGAGAATGTGTCCACACCATGGCCTTGATAAATGGGTAATCATCACACATTCTATAATGCATTAAATTATAATACTCGTATGACAGTTGATGTTGCTGCTAGAGGAGTGATCATGAACAAGAGTGTGGATGATGCATTTAATCTATTTGAGGAGATGGCCTTGAATCATTGTCAATGGGTAAGTGAAAGAGGGCCATCCGCCAAGGCATCAAGTAGGTATGATTTAGATGCTATTACTTCGCTTGTCGCTAAGGTTGACACTTTAATGAACAAAACTAATTCTTTGAATCTTAATTCTGCCACTGTTAAAGCTATTTCATGTGAAATTTGTGGCAATGCAGGACATTATGCACAGGATTGTCAGTTGGGAGTTTCTACACAGGGTGAGTGTGACTCTAAACAAGTGAATGCAATTGGGAATTACAATGGAAGACCCTAGAATTACCCATACTCAAGCACTTACAACCCTGGTTGGAGGAACCACCCCAATCTTTCTTGGAATGGTAATTATAACTAAGCACCTTAGAACAACAATTGATAGCCCCCTGGTTTTCAACAAAGATAGTACAACAAGCCTCAAGCACCCCAGAACTCTGACCTGGAAATTATCATGGAGACCTTTATTGCCACACAGACCAAGCAGAATGACTGTTTCATACATCAATTCGATTATTTCAGGCAAGTGTTTAGGCATGTTAATGAGTCTATCAAGAATCTGAGTTCTGAAATGGAATCTATGAAGACCCATCAGAGGATGTTAGAAACTCAGATAGCTTAGCAGGCTAGTACTTCAAGTAGGCCTACAGGTAGACTACTGAGAAGGCCAGGGGTGAACCTATGTGAGCACTGCAATGCCATTACAACATGCAGTGGGAAACAATTGGAAGAGCCACAGGCACCAGATGCAACAAAAGATAAAGAGGTGCAGAATTCTGAATCCACAGAGGCAGAGGGAAAAGATAGGGAAACAACTTTGCAAGATAGGAAGCCTGAGCCAGTTTATGTACCACCACCTCCCTACAAACCTCCAGTACCTTTCCCTCAAAGATTGGCAAAAGATAAACTTGATAAGCAATTTGGAAAATTTTTAGAGGTACTTAAAAAGCTTTATATTAATATACCTTTCACTAATATTTTGTCACAGATGCCTTCATATGCCAAGTTCTTGAAAGAGATTTTGTCCAAGAAGAGGAAGTTGGAGGAGCATGGAACGGTCGCACTCACTAAGGAGTGCAGTGCAATAATCTTAAACAAATTGCCACCAAAGCTTAAGGACCTAGGAAGTTTTTCTACTCCTTGTTTGATTGGTAATATGTCTATTGACCATGCTTTGTGTGATCTAGAAGCTAGTGTCAGCTTGATGCCACACACTGTCTGTAAGAAGCTGGACATTGGCGATCTTAAACCCACTTCTATTTCTCTGCAGTTGGCCGACCAACTGTGAGGCATCAGGTAGGTATTTTAGAGGATGTGCCTATCAAAGTCGGTAAGTTCTTTATACCTACTGATTTTATTGTCCTTGAAATGGAGGAGGATTCTAGACTTCCCATAATTTTAGATCGCCCTTTTTTGGCGACAGCTGGAGCCATGATTGATGTCAAAAAAGGGAAGGTAACTTTTAAGGTAGGCGAGGAATCTGTAGATTTTGATTTGATAGAGAATTTGAAGAAGCCCTCTTTTATAGGATCATGCTGTAGTGTTGAAGTCTTGGAAGAAATTCCACCAATGATCATTAATTCCAGGATGGAAAAAGATCCGCTAGAAGTGTGTCTTGTCAATGGTGATGACAGTGATGAAGAAGCGGAGGTAAGTTCATATTCTGCACTGTTAAATTCTGCATCACCACTTGAGCCCAAAATGTTGAAAGAAGAACACTTGAACATGGAAGAAGGTAAATATGATGAAGGAAAAAGGTATGAATTTAAAACTCTTCCAAGTAACCTCAAGTATGAATTTCTTGAAGAGAACTCAAGATTTCCTATAATTATTAATGCAAATCTTCACGTATCTCAGACTACTAGGCTTTTAACTGAACTTCGGCAGTACAAGAAAGTGATTGGCTACACTATAGACAATATAAAAGGGATTAATCCTTTTGTTTGTATGCACATAATATTTCTAGAAGAAGCGAGCAAGCCATCAATCGAGTATCAAATGAGGCTCAATCCAAACATGAATGAGGTAGTGAAGAAGTAGATTCTTAAACTCTTGGATGCTGGAGTTATCTACCCCATCTCTGACAGCCAATGGGTGAGCTCAGCACCTGTTGTGCCAAAGAAAGGGGGGATCACTGTGATGAAAAATGAGAACAACACCCTTATCCCTACAAGAACGGTAACAGGGTGGCGGATGTGCATTGACTATCGGAAGTTGAATGCCGCCACCCGAAAAGATCATTTTCCCCTTCTTTTTATTGATCAGATGTTAGAACGTTTAGCTCATAATTCTTATTTCTGCTATCTTGATGGATATTATGGTTTCTTTCATATTCTCATTCATCCTAAAGACCAGGAGAAGATGACGTTCACATGCCCATATGGGACTTTTGCTTATCGGCAGATGCTGATGACACCAAAATATATAATATATTTTGTATCATTATATATATATTTTCAAGCTAAATTGAAGCTCTTTTGCTTATTTTTGTGCCAAATTTATCAAGTATTGCAAAATCTACTTCTATTTTGGTTTTTGATGATTTTCAGGTAAAATGACACTATTTTTAGGCATTTTAAAGCAAAATTAAATACATGGAAGAGTTGTCATCATCAAGAAGAGGATACATGATAAATTTCAAGCAAAATGGAGCCACGAACCAAAATACGGCAGGGCCGTAATCTATATTATGATACCGTATTTTCGTACGCTACTGTAATATCAGAGCACTGCCGTAATTTGGGGGGTTTTTCACTAGAGAATTTTCCTGATTTTATGGCATTGCCATAAACAATTACAAGGTGCTGTATTTTGGAGTGCTTTCAAACCAAAGATATTCACTAAAATTACGGCACTATGGTAGGCCATTTCACAGGCCGTAATTTCCAGACAATTCCGAGCAGAGAGTTCAGTTAATTTTACGGCACTACTGTAATACATATTATGGGCCATAATTTTGACCCAGAACACACAGAACCAAAATACGGCACTGCCGTAAAATAAAACACGGCCGTAATTTTTTCATGGACACGCGAGTTTTTCGGGCCCAATTCTTGTGCGGACCATATCTTGAGATCCAGACATCCAAATTGAGATCCGAAAGAAGCTGCGGACTCGACTCGATGAGGAGAAGATAAAGGGACTAAAAGCCCTAATGTTTAGAAGGAATCGAGGGAGCAATTGACAGAGAGGTGCTTAGGGTTTGGCTTCGCGCCGAGAGGTGTGGAGGCCACCTCAGGCCGTGATTTTTACACATAACCTTCATCTAGAGGAGGGGACAATACATCAGAGGTTTTAGAACAAAAGGAGTCCAATCAGAGGAGGAATCAACAAAAGAACAGCGCTGGCACTATTCACCGCGGGTTCACAAGCAATTTACGGCCGTAATTTCTATTATAGCCATATTGTAACGTTAATTCTCCCACTTTCTCTTTGATTTCTGACACTTTGATACTATGGTTTATTGTATTTCTTTTTCCATGCAAGCTTAATTTTATTTTGGAACATGGGGTTTAATCGCCTTGATTTTTAATGATTAGGTAATTCTTATTTCGTCAGAATAATCTTTGTTATGATAATTCTGCTTGTGTGATGAATTGTCTTTAATTCTCCTTAGTTTTCTTAGTATCATGCATGATTAAAGAGTTTTCGCAATATGGACTGAAAAGTGATTTGCTTGAGAACTTGGAACCCTAAAATTGAACAATAGGAACTCACCGTAAGAAATTAGGTTAAGTTCTTATTTCTTGATTTTTGTAGTTTAATTGCCATGTTAGATAATTCGAATCTAGGATTGAGTTATTGTATCAAACATGGAGATCTTGCACGGAAGTGAGGATCGGAACGTTAGAGAACCATAAGTAGAACTTGTATTGAGACTCGAATGCACGAAAGTGATCCATGAGATTCCACTTTAGATAATCAACTTATAATTCAGATGCACGAAAGTGATCCTTGAGTTCTTTGATTGATGATTTACTTATTTTCAGCATTGAGATAGATCTTGCACAAAAGCGAGGATTGGTCCCTGCATGATCGTCTGCACGAAAGTGAGATGATCTTTTTATGAAGTAAATTATGTCTTTATCATGATAAAATTAGTCTGACGACCTTTTCTTCATATCTAGTCATTAAAATTAAAGTGGATGAAACCCTAGTCCCAATTTATCTCTCTATTTATCTTTACATTCTTTCTATTATTTACTTGCATCATATTCGATTTGCTTAGCTAGTACGAAAATAATTATTTGGTACTTAACAATAAGGTCTCTATGGGTTCGATATCTATTTTATTACTTCGAGTATCCATGCACTTGCGGAAATAACAACAAGCTTGGTGACACAACAAGTCTTTGGAGCCGTGTCGGGGGTGAGAAGTCCCCGTACACCAAACAACGAGTTTTTGGCCGCGACACATTAGATAAGTTTTAGTCTACCTACTTGTTGGGATACAACACATGATGTTTGGACTTTGCAATGTACTTGCTACTTTTCAGCGCTGCATGATGACTATTTTTTCTGATCATATTGAGGATTTTATGGATGTGTTTATGGATGATTTTCTCGTTTATGGTTCTAACTTTGATATTTGATTATCTAACTTATCATGAGTTTTACGACGATGTGAATAATTTAATTTGGTTTTAAATTGGGAAAAGTGTCATTTTATGGTTAATGAAGGTATTGTTTTAGGATACTTGATTTTTAGTCATGGTATTTAGGTAGATAGGGCAAAGGTGGATGTGAATGAGAAATTGCCACCACTATCTTCTATAAAAGGAATTAGGAGTTTTCTTAGTCACACTGGTTTTTACAGACGCTTTGTTAAGGATTTTTTGAAAAATGCTAGATCACTTACTTTGTTACTTGGAAAAGATGTTCCTTTTGTTTTTGATCAAGACTGTATGTCTGCTTTTCTGAAACTCAAAAAAGCTCTGACCACAGCCCCAATTATTCAACCGCCTGACTGGTCACTTCCTTTTGAATTGATGTGTGATGCTAGTAACCATGCCATAGGGGCTGTTCTTGGGCAACAAAAGGAGAAGAGGTTACACGCTATATATTATGCGAGCCGGACACTGGATGATGCGTAGATTAACTATGCAACAATAGAGAAGAAGTTTCTAGCAATTATTTTTGTATTTAATAAACTTATATCTTATTTAATTGACTCTAAAGTAATTGTTTACACAGATCATGTTGCCATCAGATATCTTATGAGTAAGAAGGATTCGAAGCCAAGGTTGATCAGATGGATCCTTTTGTTGAAGGAATTTGATTTAGAGATCAAGGATAAGAAGGGCGCGGAGAACTTCGTTGCTGATCATCTGTCGTGCCTTGCTCAAGAAGATGGAGTGCAGATGTCACATCCCGTTATCTTAACCCCAAACAAGCAACACAAGTCATAGAGAAACAGGATGTTATCATACAAGATCGATTCACATGCTAGGTAAAACCAAGTTCAAGAAAACACGATCTGAAAATTTTTGAGAAATCCATACAAAAATCTCCACGAATCATAATTTCACAAATGTACCTGCCACCACGCAATACTTGCACTAGACATATGCAAGTCAACAGTTATATCAAAACCACATAAAATCCGTAAAATCCATAAATCACATAAAGGTACCTGCCACCAGGCAATACTTGCACTAGACATATGCAAGTTCACATTTATATCAAATCCGATTGCAAAAATACCAATCGACTCAAAATGAGAACCAAAGTCACAATATCGATTTTATAAGTTCATAACTAACATCAATGATACCAAACACCGAAACCAGGCCAAAGCCCGTGGTGACACAAAAATCAAAATCTTAAACTGCCACAACCGGCAACACAAGTTCACATAGTTCACATAGTTCGCATAGTTCGGCCACAACCGGCCCCAGATAATTAAGCACAAAAGTCTTATCACAACATCCATATAAAATGCTAACTGGTACTGCGCCCCTGCTCTACACCTGAAAATATTGAGGGGTGAGCTACACAGCCCAGTGAGTGGATAGTCTCAATCGACCATCCATAGCATACAATCAAAGATACATGCAGATTATTTTAAAAACATTTAGCAGAACATCATGTTAACATATAACAAAAACAAAGAACAGAACTCAAAAAAAATAATTAGATGTACAGACATCACACACTTGTCACCACAGAGTAACCAAGGTTCTAGAGTCATACTCTAAACCAACTAAACACACCAACCACTTAATTGACCTAGTTGTCCAGCATAATCAATAGTGACCATTATGGTCCAACCCGGCTTTGGCCTAAGCACTGGGAGAAGCCTGCAAATCACATGCAACACAAACATGGACGGTGTGTAGACTCAAGAGGTAATCCCCACCCGGTCAAGATGTGATACCTTGATCTACACCACCCCATAACACAAAAATCTAAGCGTCTAAGAGTGATGATATCAAGAGGTGGCCCCTGTCCGACCAAGACATGGCACTTTGCATCACACTCGTTCTCCCAAAGGGTTCCTTAACTGGACAACCACTAGACACATCTTATATCTTATTTCACAAAAGTGAACTCCTAAGCGTAGACCAGACTCTAGGATAGTCATTTTCATCACAAGAATCACATCAGGCAGGCTGAACATCAACCCCCTCACATATCACAATATACAGGGCTGAAATCTCAAACCCTTAACATATCACATATAGACTATCCCCTTGAGTACACGGTTACACTTAGCCTTAGTCCTATCCATCCCATAACACATAACATTCGAAACACATATAACCACATAATATTTTATAGAGTCCTTAGGTTTCATGCTGATCAGTTCAGTATAATCATGCTAAGTTATCACCCAAGTTTCTCAACCAAAGATACATAGCCATAATTATAGAACATGCTACCAACATAGAGAAACAATCATGGATTCTATAACATTATTAGCATTTATCAAGCATCCATAAAATCGACATAAAAATCAAAATTCATATTCTTACAATCTACTTCACAAAACATCACATGTAGCCCACGGTATCTAGCATATTGTCTACTTAAAATTTAAAACCCTATTTAACAAGAATGTCATGCTCAAAATCACTGATTTAAAGCTTCCTAAATTCCCTATAAAAATATCTTAAATTCGGTTTTCATGAAGAATTATCTTAATTTCGGTTTCCATGAATAAACATCTTGAATTCGGTTATAAACATCTTAAATTCGGTTTTCATGATAAGTACACCTTGCAAAATTTCGGTTTTAAACATGGTAATTTTTCAAGCAATCAAATTTATTACTTAGCACAACCACATTGATAGAATTCGAATAAGACACCCCACTCACCTCAACCGTGAACACCAAGATGAAAAATCTCTCTTACAAACTCGTCTAAGGCCTTGAAAGACGCCACCAATCACCCAAGAACGCCGGCCAAGGGAGAAGAAAGAAAGGAAATTTCGCCCAAGCCTTCAAGAAAATCGCCAACTTCTTTGCCCTAGCCGTCCACCTCTTAGATTTTTGATTTTTAACTTTTAAACCCGCTAACCAATTAATCCAAATAGGGTTTAACCCACTAACTAATTAATTCGAATTTTAAACCCAAAACCCATAGTTAACTAATTAATTTAACCATTAACTAACAATTAACCATTCACTTAAACGAAAATCCAATAAGGATTTAATTAATATCCAATAAGGTCTAATTAATTAACCAATAAGCTCTAATTAATTAACTTAAAATTAACAACCAATAAGCTCTAATTAATTAACTTAAAATTAACAACCAATAAGCTCTAATTAATTAACTTAAAATTAACAACCAATAATTTTTATTTAAATCAGAATAAAATATCACAGCCAATGATTTTATTTAAATCAAAAATAGTACTTACCAGGACTTAAGATCCTTGGATCTTACAGCAGAAAGTGGCCGAGCATGAAATTGATGATGCCTTTCCTGACGAGCATCTCTTTGCTATTGCAAAGATTGATGCTCCATGGTATGCTGATTTTGTGAATTATTTGGTAACTAACATTGTACCCGCTGATTTGAATTATCAGGGATGGAATAGGTTTCTATCAGAAGTAAAGCATTATTTATGGGAGGAATGCTTTTCTGTTTAAAAGGTGTGCAGATGGAATAGACAAGAGATGTCTGCCAGAGGAAGAGATTAGAGATGTGCTCTTTAATTGTCATAGTTCTTCTTTTGGAGGACATGCCAGTTCATATAAGACTGCTTTCAAAGTGCTTCAATCAGGTTTTTTCTAGCCAGCCCTTTTTAAAGATGCTTGGAATTATGTTCTATCTTGTGAAGAATGCTAGCGGATAGAAAATATATCGAGACGAAATGAGATGCCATTGAGTAATATTTTGGAGATAGAGATTTTTGATGTGTGGGGAATTGATTATGTGGGTCCCTTCCCAACCTCATGTGGTAATAAGTATATCCTTGTGGCAGTTGATTATGTGTCAATGTGGGTTGAAGCTTTAGCGGCTCCGACCAATGATTCTCGCGTGGTCATTAGGCTATTCAAAAAGGTAATATTTCCGAGGTTTGGGGTTCCAAGAGTTGTAATAAATGATGGTGGATCCCACTTTATAGAACATAAATTCTTTGCACTGTTGTGCAATTATGGGGTGAAACATAAGGTATCTACTCCCTATCACTCTGTTGTGTCCGCAAGTGCACGAATACTTGAAGTAATAATTAAGAT
Source organism: Costus lasius (assembly GCA_027563935.2). NCBI lineage: Eukaryota > Viridiplantae > Streptophyta > Magnoliopsida > Zingiberales > Costaceae > Costus > Costus lasius. The sequence continues at coordinate 43,043,459 of CM050453.2, read as the reverse complement.
ATCGAACCACAGAGACCTACGTGTTAAGTACCAAATAGTTATTTTCTCACTAGCTAAGCAATCGAATACGACGTAAATGAACGATCGAAAAGTATACGAAGAGTCAGAGAGAAAAGTTGGGACTAGGGTTTCATCCACCTTAATTTCTACGACTAGAAGGAAATAAGTGCATCGTCAGTCCACTCTTATTAAGATAAAGGTATAATTTACTTTATAAATAAATCATCTCGCTTTTGCACAGACAATTTACAAAGAATCAATCCTCACTTTCGCACAAGATTAATTCAATGCTAAAGAAAAGTGAATCATTGACAAGGAGATTTAAGATCACTTTCATGCATCCAATCTCTATGTCAATCATCTCAAGTGAAAACTAAATACTTTCAAAGTAAAATATGCTCATATGAAATCTCAAAATAACAGAACAATTTCAAATCATATGATAGAAAACATCAGCGGGCTTCAACCATGACCCGAATAGGGTTTTACGCTACAAGATCCATGAAAACTCGCAAAAATCTCTCCAATAGATCACAAAAATTACAAGCAACATTTGGGAGGGAAAGGAGAAGAAGAAACGAACGTATTCTCTAGAAATCATGAAGATTCGTCGCCTCAATCTCCCGAAATCGTCTCCGAAAGCTCTATCGTCTGTTCTGTTCGCCCTAGCTGCTTTGTTCGTCGATTGCTTGCTGATTAGGCACCAAGAAAGAGGGCTTTTATATTCTTCTGATTTGCCTCCCTCTTAGCTTCCTAAAACGTATTTTCTTGCCTTTTTTGGATTTTTCTTGAGCTCAAAATCAAAAGAAAACTGGATGGAACTCAGAGTCATAATCGCGATCATGAGCGAACCCCAACGTGTTGACCCGCCTGTGAAGTATTATGTGAAGTTCTACGAAATAGAAGTCATAGGTGAACACCTCCGTGTTCACCAGGCCGTGAAGTTTTATGTTCGTTTCTGCAAAAATTGTCTTCAATGGAATCACATCCGAACACCAAGATCTTGGGTTCACCGTGAAGTGTTTTGTTCAGTTTCAAACTTGCATGCGAATCACGGGTGAACCCCAGTGTGTTCACCTGGCCATGATTTTCAAGTGAACTCCGATTGATCCCAAATTTGCTGTGCAGGCTCGTCTCCTCATAAGAAGTCACCTCATGACTTTAAAATCTCCAAAAGACTCCAAAAATAAGTGATTTTACCTGAAATTGTCCAAAGATGAAAAAAAGTGAATATTCTAAAGCAAACAAGTAAATAAGCCTAAATAGAGCATAAAAATATTAAAATTAGCCTAGTTTTGAGATAAAATATTACTAGAAGTCACTGTCAAAATGCAAAGCATCAAATACTCTCAAACTTAGATCTTTGTTTGTCCTCAAGTAATAAACTAAGATGAAATGCATGATAGGTGCGAAAGTAATTATTCAGGATGAAAACATGCAACCTAATTAGATAATGTCTATGATTAATCCATGATCTAGACAGAAGAAATCAAATAATTAGATGTATGAAATGCTCAGTTGTTAGGTCCCACAATTTGTAGAAGTCAAGGAATTCAGCTAACGGCATACAAAAACTCAATTAAGCATACATATTACTCATGCACATCCAAATCATCCAAAGTCTACTTGTTGGGTTAGACACAAATGTATTATTGGGGAAGTATGCGCTAGTGTGATCTCTTCTCATTGTATCCAAGTTTAGAATCAAAACTAATAGTGATATCAGACTTCAACTCATATTCTTAGGTACTACTGTCAATTTTTCGCAATGACAAGTAGAGGAGTCTCTCTTAGATTTCAACTCACATCTTAGGTACTACTGCTAATTTTTTGCAGTGCTAAGTGGAGGAATCTAAGAGTTTTTTTTTAAAATAGTGGATGAACATGAAAAGTAATGGTAGAGCTCTTCATTTCATATGTAGTCATCCCCCAACAAGAAACAATGACTCAAGGAATGGATAAGTAAATATGTACCTTAATATGAAATCATATGTATACTACTAGCATGTCATCATTGAACATTCACTGAAATGTGTGACCCACTAATGAATAGTCTAATCAAAAGATTCAAGAATTATAGAACAAACGGACATGATCATAGAGTATTTTCTAATTGGATGGTGCATTCAACAAGTCATAATTATTCCATACCCAGCATGAATCCAATCTCAAATATTAAACCTAGCTATCATAGGATCAAGATAATTCCACTAAAGCATAATAAACACATGACTATATCTAAAGCATGATAATAGACGTACCATCATTCTGTTGGTGTATGCCCTGCAGACCAATGTATGGACATGGTCAGGCATTGTTTGAATGTACTTTGATAGAATTATTATTCTTTATAGAGGCATGGTCGTTATTATGCAGACTTCTCTACCTGCATTGATGTATTGAGTTGCATATATAATGTCCCAGGAGTTTGGATTGGATCCATTCTCATAAGCTATCCCCAGACAAGGTACCATAGCAGATATGGGACAGCTTTGGTACATGTGAGACTGGTGTATGGGCTGGTTAGGTGCGGGGCACAGTAACGCAGACATACAGGTGTACTGGAGTGATCCACCGTGAGGATTGACTTGTCTAGTCAACAAGTCAATCTCACATGCAAGAGGTTTGCATTGATCCTTAGACTTGAGGTATTCAAGTCTAGATTTGATGATGGACATGCTTTGATACAGTCTTACGTCTCTCCGTAATTGGGAGACCAAAACGACTATCATTGGGCATGTCATAAGTCATGTAGAGACATGGATGACCAATAGTAGGATTTGCACCTTCTTTATTGGAAGCATGATATCCACTCGAGGGTGCCCCACCTTATTGGTGCATGACAGGAATGTGTGGCCACACTTGTTGAGTCATGACCAATGCATTGGATTGATAAACTTGAGACTAATCCAATGGCAGGATATCAGTTTAGGCAAATGGATCTATAATGCAATGGAAATCCTCGTTGCTTGTTAGGAGTTGTTGCCATATGACTTAAGTCCTATGACATGGGTAGTAGTGATGTCTTGCTAGATACCCCTCACTACTTATGATGTTTACATCATTGCCATCGTCATAAGGATCCTACGGGGTCACACGCAATAGACTCTTGACGTTGCTTTAATCAGAAGCCTTATGATCAAGTTATTGGATAACTTGGATCAATTTGGAAGATTTCATCTGTGCCAATGGGCCTGATGAGTTGGAAGAAAGTTATTGGAGCCAAACTTCATTTTTGGCAGGTTCACCCGAAATTGACCTAGATAGGTCACATTTGGATTAGGGTTGCATTGGATTGGATCCAATGGCTTAATCAACCCATACCATGAAGTTTGGGCTAGCTCATTAATCCAATGAGGCCCAATAACTAGTTGTCAAGAAGAGGTATAAGCAAATAAGGGTATAATGGGGAAGAGTTTCACCCCATTGGCGCCAAGGGCATAATGGGGTGAAGTGGGCGCATGTTGCTTCACAAGGAACCATTAGGCGCCTCCCCCTTTGTTCCTTGGATGGAAACCTTGCCTCTATGGCAAGGGTTGGGGCTGATATGGCTTGAAAGCTCTTTTGGAAAGAGCTTGGGCGCATATGACAAGTAGGGTGAGATTTATGGTAAAGTCTTGGAGACTTTCCTTACCTCCAAACCCTAATTCCCCTCAAACCCTTGCTTAGCCGAATGACTCTTGCATGTTGCGCCTAGCCCTTCTCCTTGGATGGATAGAATGCCTCTAAGGCATGTCTTGGGCTGATATGGCTATTGGGCAAATAAGGATAGGTTGAATGAGGTTTATGGCAAAGTCTTGGAGACTTTCCTTACCACAAACCCCTCTCATCCTAGCCGCCCACTTGGCATGATCTTGGCCCTCCCTAAACCGCCTCTTGGATTATAAAAGGGACCCTAGCTGCCCCCTCTCAATGGTTTGATTCCTTGGAGGCGTGAACATACATAGAGAGTCGTGAGCAGGGGTAAAGGGTGACAACATCAAGGTGGCGCAACCCTTCTTCCTAGTAGTGGCCGCATGTCTTCTCTTTCATCACCTCTTGGCGTGACTTGGGGAAGGACTTGGTGGTGCCACTTCCACTTACTCTTCCTAAGGGCTGAAACTCTTCTTCTCCCTCTTCTCTTGGAGTGAAGAGGATAAGGAGTTGGCGGCTACTTCCTTGCACTTGGCGCAACTTCCATGAAGGTGGCGCAAGAGAAGTGAAGGAACCCTAAGGCTTGATTCTCTTCCCGAGGCTAGCACCAAGTGTGGAAGGGAGCAACGATCAAGGAGTCGACGCATGGATACTTGTAGAGGGCGAGCACTTGATTGTCTTCAACATGGCTTCGGCAACTAGACAAGCAAAAGAGGTACATCTCTAACACATCCTTGTGTCTTCTCTCTCGCATGGATCCTTGGGACCGGAATATGTTTCGGGTGTAATGATTCTTCCGCTGCGTCCTGGGACTGCAAAATTTTAAAATTATACCCGATATTCCCTAACAGTAGTATCAGAGCTACTTGCGAGAAACACAAGGTGTATGTTTGCTTGTATGAAAAATTTTTTGGAAAATTTTTCTTCTATCCATGCGCGTTTCACGTAGAAAGCGTTTTTCATCTAAACCTCTCTTTTCAACTTATGACCGAAATTTGATTTTGTTTTATGTTTGATTTAAGACCGAAGGCGCACGTAGTTTTGTCAAGTAGGACGGGCATTGTGTCTTCGGACTGGCCGGATCTCTTGATCTAACAAAACTGCCAGCCGATAGGGTCTATGAAATCATCATGGAACTTGATCTAAATTTTGGCATAAATTTGGTGAAGAGAGTGCTTTGGATGATGTTGGCGCATAAGGTGCTAAAATTTGATTTTTCCGGATTTTCAAATTTTACATGCGCCACTTGATTGGGTTGATATGGTCATAGCGAGTGCCCTCCTGTGTTGTGATGTGGAAGCATGTTTCCACTTGTGATGAATGCTTGTAAAATATCTTTCCACCTGCGTGTGGTTCTCTCCTTATCTTGTTGTAAAGAATTTTTCATCTTGTTTAGAATAGATGTAGAATTATATGATAGGTTAAGGCTTCATCTTGACAACAAGGAGTCTTCTTCAATCGGAGTCAGAAGTGGCGCCAGCTTTGGAAGCGTGGTGATGGACTTGCGGCTGAAGGAAGGACACTTGCTTTCGGCTTCTGGCATGAGCTGATTTGCTTCAGGGACTCGCAACCCTTGGATGCACGATAACATGTCACATGGCTCGTGACAAGTTATGTATATGAAAAGGGCTATGACCATATCGACCAAACTAGCATGCCTGTGATGGTTTATTATTTTGTCCATAGCATGCCTGTGATGTTTTTCCTTTGCTGCCATAACCATAGGAAAACTGCATGCTAGAAAAGAATAAAACAAACATGCAAAAACTCTCAATACAATATCAAGTCAATAGCCTTCTAACACGTAGCCCTCATCAAACTATCGATCGGTGGTATTGTGAACTGTTTCCCACCCTCATATGTCACTGATATGATGAATCACTAGAGGCAGCTGTTGAGAGGATAGGGTTATGTGTTGTATCCAACCCTCGCTGGACACAGGGCGCCTAGTCTGTCTTAACTAAGAGGAGTTATGCACGGCACAATTGGCTGGTATGCCTACCTAAGGAAGCATGGGATTCTCTGTGCATCCCAACTCACCCTCGTGAGTCGCGGAGACCGCATGTGAAATTAGGATCCTACTCACTTATTTCTATGTTGAGTTTGAGAGTTCTCAACTTGTTTTTGGAAATAGTGGGAGCATAGCATTTAAGTTAAGGTCCTTGTTAAATGCTTTATCATAGTACTTATTTTACTTATTTGCTTATTATAGATGGCATCTCCGGATCTAAGATTGAAACTTTATAAAAACAAACTGGATGGGGCAAATTGGACAAAGTGGTTCAAGATTTTGTCCAAGATACTAGAACAAGAGAATAAGGTGCATCTTCTTGAAAGACCTCCATCCCAGCCCAGTGTGTATTTCACTACTGAGTGGGAGTGGAATGTCTATCTTGAACATTGTGAAGATAACGAACAGTACACTGCTCTTGTCTTAGAGTGCATGACCCCAGAGGTCAAGGTTGAGTGTGATGAGATGGGGATTTATGATCTTATCATACATCTCAAAGGTCGCTTCACACCATGCTCTATAGACAATGATCAGGAGAGTTATGTTGGATCTTCAGAGTGTATGCCTAAATCTGAGAATGACCATGGTTCTGTATCTTCGAAGCTAATACTTCGGAAGACTAGGAATGCATGGGTATTTTGAAGAGGATTAATGGCCAAGAAGAGCATGACAAAGAAGAACGGATGTAATCCATCGGCTTCAGGTATTGTGTTACCAAGGTCTTTATGTCTACTTCTTATTCATGGGTACTAGGTACCGCATGTGAGGCTCACATATGTTTTACATGTGCAGGAGCTCAAAAGAAGTAGGACGATTAGGCTTGATGGGATCGACTCTCGGGTCAGGGACGGAGCATTGGATGCTGCTGTTGATATAATCTCACTGCCTTGAAGACTTTATCTGGAACTTTGCTATTATGTATCAGCTTATGTATTAGAACATCATTCCTGTTTGGAAAGGATTTCAGTTTGAAATAATAAATGATATTTTCTTTAAATCTGAGATGTTCTATTGAAGTGATACAATTGATAATAGTTTGTGGTTCTATATGTAACACAAGATCAGATCCAATGATTCAATAAACACCATCTTATAGCATTGTCTCTTGAACCATAGAACAATGGTCACATCTAAAGGTCCATGGACTATTGGGATCATTATCCTTTCAGAATTATGATACATGTGAGCCTAGTTTAAAGGAACAATGTGACAGATGCTGCCTTCACCATAAAGGGTGGAAGGACTATTGGCTTATTGGATCTATTACACAGCAATGTATGTGGACCCATGTAAACAAGCACTAAGAGGTGTTATATGCTTCATCAGGTGTGGGTATGCCTTATCCAACCTAAGAACTTTGGAGAAATCCAAGAAGTTCACAAAAGAAGTATTGAGTCAAATTGGAGGATCTATTAAAGCACTTTGATTGGATCAAGGTGATTAGTGGAGAATTTGATGACTGTCCTAAGAAGTGTGGAGTTATCTCACACCTTACTTAGTACACCACTGTGTGGTGAATTTCAAAGAAAGAAAAAGGAACACATTGGATGTGGTTCCATCTTTGAATAGTCATGCAAATATACTACTATGATGCCAAGCAAACAGATGCACTGCCACTCTATAAGAAAGTGTCTAAGTAAGCTTTTGAGTTGCAAACTGCAAAAATCCCATTTCTTCAATGGAATTGGGAATGTAATGTTTGTGGTACACTGTAGAGTCTAATTCTATCCCAAAGAGAACAAAATATTTATTGCTCAAATTGTTGTCTCTCTTGAGAAAGTATTTCTTTTAGAAGAAGCTAGTGGGAGTAGATTTGATTGGGGCAAGGTCCAGAATCAACCACAATATAATTAGACACAGATGGAGAGCAAAATCTCACATACGGGTTCAAAGTCAACCTGAGGTTCAAGTAACACAGGAACCACATAAGTCTGGATCGATTCGATATGCTGGGCATGACGAATTTTTCATCAAGGATGAACCTACGACTTATGAGGAAATGGAAGCGGTCAGTGGACCAGATTCGAAGAAATGGCTAAGGGCCATGAGAACCATAATGGACTCCATGTCTGCTAATCAAGTCTGGGACTTGGATGAGCTACCAAAGGGGTAATTTCCACAGGCTATAAATAAATCTTATAAGAAGATAAACATGGAAGGTAACATTGTTACCTTGAAAGGCAAGCTAGTGAACAGAAATTTCAGGCAAATCCACTGGGTGGATAATGATGAAATTTTTCACCAATAGCTGAGTTTTAAGTCCATTAGGAATCTGCATATTATAATTGCATGATCAGTTATGGCGTATTGTTATGAAAACTGCCTTTCTTGCATGGACGTCTGAAAAGATATCTATAAGGAAATAGCCAGAAGGTTTTCATATCAAGGCCATAAAGATATGCATGGTGTTATGCAAGCATGTTTAAAAGAGCCTGTGTTTATAAGAAGATCAGTGGGAGCACCTTAATAGTATTTCTTGTTCTAGAAGATTGATGATATTCTCCTCACATGGAATGACATCTCAGCTCTTCACATGGTGAAGAAAAGGCTTGAGATGTATTTCGAGAAGAATGATCTAGGGAATGATGCCTACATCCTAGACATGAGGATCTATAGATAGAGATCCAAGAAAGTCATTGCCCTTTAGTTAATCTATGTTCATCCAAGAGTTTCTGGAAACATTTATATTGAATGATTCCAAATATTGATACCTTCTAGAGAGATATGGTCTGACTCTCATGAGGATGTTGTGTCCTATCACACAGCTGGAGAGTAATAACATGGGTCTAAAATCCTGATACATGGTGTATAGGATGGATCATGTTTTGAGTAATATACACAAGACCATTTGTGGCAAATGCTTGGAGCATAGCTAGTAAGTTTCAATCAGATCCTAGTGTTTGACACTTGATAGCTGTGAAAGAAATCCTTATATATACTTGAAAAGTATAAAGGATTGAAGTCTAGTCTATGATAGACAGGAAGAATTTTGTGTACAAGGGTACACTGATACTTCATTCCAATCTTATGACCACAGCCAGGATTTGTGCTTTGCCTTGTTGTGGTGTTGTGTGCTGAAAGAGCATTATGCGAACCATAGTGGCAAAATTCTACAAATAAGGCTGAGTACATTGCAGCTTCTTATGGCAGCCAAGGAAGCAGCTTCATTCATTTGAACTTGATTTAGTTCATGGTGCTTGATGGTCCAGTATAGTTCTTACTAGGGCCATAGCATAAGTGAAGGAACTTAGTGCTCAAGTATGTATTGCATGAATCCAATCTCAAATATTAAACCTAGCTATCATAGGATCAAGATAATTCCACTAAAGCATAATAAACACATGACTATATCTAAAGCATGATAATAGACGTACCATCATTCTATTGGTGTATATGCCCTGCAGACCAATGTATGGACATGGTCAGGCATTGTTTGAATGTAGTTTGATAGAATTATTATTCTTTATAGAGGCATGGTCGTTATTATGCAGATTTCTCTACCTGCGTTGATGCATTGAGTTGCATATATAATGTCCCAGGAGTTTGGATTGGGTCCATTCTCATAAGCTATCCCCAGACAAGGTACCATAGCAGATATGGGATAGCTTTGGTACATGTGAGACTGGTGTATGGGCTGGTTAGGTGCGGGGAACAGTAACGCAGACATATAGGTGCATTGGATGCACTGGAGTGATCCACCGTGAGGATTGACTTGTCTAGTCAACAAGTCAATCTCACATGCAAGAGGTTTGCATTGATCCTTAGACTTGAGGTATTCATGTCTAGATTTGATGATGGATATGCTTTGATACAGTCTTACGTCTCTCCGTAATTGGGAGACCAAAACGACTGTCATTGGGCATGTCATAAGTCACGTAGAGACATGGATGACCAATAGTAGGATTTGCACCTTCTTTATTGGAAGCATGATATCCACTCGGGGGCGCCCCACCTTATTGGTGCATGACAGGAATGTGTGGCCACACTTGTTGAGTCATGACCAATGCATTGGATTGATAAACTTGAGACTAATCCAATGGCAAGATATCAGTTTAGGCAAAGGGATCTATAATGCAATGGAAATCCTCGTTGCTTGTTAGGAGTTGTTGCCATATGACTTAAGTCCTACGACATGGGTAGTAGTGATGTCTTGCTAGATACCCCTCACTACTTATGATGTTTACATCATTGCCATCGACATAAGGATCCTACGGGGTCACATGCAATAGACTCTTGACGTTGCTTTAATCAGAAGTCTTATGATCAAGTTATTGGATAACTTGGTTCAATTTGGAAGATTTCATCAGCGCCAATGGGCCTGATGAGTTGGAAGAAAGTTATTGGAGCCAAATTTTATTTTTGGCAGGTTGACCCGAAATTGACCTAGATAGGTCACATTTGGATTAGGGTTGCATTGGATTGGATCCAATGGCTTAATCAACCTATACCATGAAGTTTGGGCTAGCTCATTAATCCAATGAGGCCCAATAACTAGTTGTCAAGAAGAGGTATAAGCAAATAAGGGTATAATGGGGTAGAGTTTTACCCCATTGGCGCCAAGGGCATAATGGGGTGAAGTGGGCGCATGTTGCTTCAAAAGGAAGCATTAGGCGCCTCCCCCTTTGTTCCTTGGATGGAAACCTTGCCTCTATGGCAAGGGTTGGGGCTGATATGGCTTGAAAGCTCTTTTGGAAAGAGCTTGGGCGCATATGACAAGTAGGGTGAGATTTATGGTAAAGTCTTGGAGATTTTCCTTACCTCCAAACCCTATTTCCCCTCAAACCCTTGCTTAGCCGAATGACTCTTGCATGTTGCGCCTAGCCCTTCTCCTTGGATGGATAGAATGCCTCTAAGGCATGTCTTGGGCTGATATGGCTATTGAGCAAATAAGGATAGGTTGAATGAGGTTTATGGCAAAGTCTTGGAGACTTTCCTTACCACAAACCCCTCTCATCCTAGCCGCCCACTTGGCATGATCTTGGCCCTCCCTAAACCGCCTCTTGGCTTATAAAAGGGACCCTAGCTGCCCCCTCTCAATGGTTCGATTCCTTGGAGGCGTGAACATACATAGAGAGTTGTGAGCAGGGGTAAAGGGTGACAACATCAAGGTGGCGCAACCCTTCTTCCTCGTAGTGGCCGCAAGTCTTCTCCTTCATCTCCTCTTGGCGTGACTTGGAGAAGGACTTGGTGGTGCCACTTCCACTTACTCTTCCTAAGGGCCGAAACTCTTCTTCTCCCTCTTCTCTTGGAGTGAAGAGGATAAGGAGTTGGAGGCTACTTCCTTGCACTTGGCGCAACTTCCATGAAGGTGGCGCAAGAGAAGTGAAGGAACCCTAATGCTTGATTCTCTTCCCGAGGCAAGCACCAAGCGTGGAAGGGAGCAAGGATCAAGGAGTCGACGCGTGGATACATGTAGAGGGCAAGCACTTCATCGTCTTCAACATGGCTTCGGCAACTAGACAAGCAAAAGAGGTACATCTCTAACACATCCTTGTGTCTTCTCTCTCGCATGGATCCTTGGGACCGGAATATGTTTCGGGTGTAATGATTCTTCCGCTGCGTCTTGGGACTGCAAAATTTTAAAATTACACCCAGTATTCCCTAACACATTCAATCTATAATCATGACAACATCAGCTCATCCATATAATAAAACAGTAAGATAGGGAACATCACATGGTACCAACACATAGAAACATATCCAAGTATCATACATCATAGTCTAGGCCTGGAGATGAGACCAGACCCACAAGTAGTGGCACATAAGAACAATGCCAAATGAATATCCATACAGGCGGAATAAAGTAGCAAACAAACTAACCATCATAAAAAGAAAGCAGCAAGTCATAGAGAAACATCACAACAATAGGAAATAACCAGAAAGCAGATAGCTCACCCACTCTAAATGTCGCAAAGTCCTTTATGTGAAAATTGGGTACATGAGAGGAGTAATAAAGAAAAGTATCGAATCCACAGGGACCTTATTGTTAAGTACCAAATAGTGGTATTCTTACTAGCTAACCAGACTAAATATGATGCAAAGCAATAATGGAAAACACACTAACTTAGATAATCAGAGAGAAATATTGGGACTAGCGTTTCATCCTTCTTGATTCTAACGATTAGACATAAATAAAGGGTCATCAATCAAATCTTGTCAAGATAAAGACCTAATTTACTTGATAAAGGTATTGTCTCACTTTCGTGCAGACAATCATGCAGATAACCGATCCTCACTTTCGTGCAAGATCTCTTTTCAATGCTGTAGGTAAGTAAATCATCAATGAAAGATCACAAGGATCACTTTCGTACATCCGGATTCTAAGTTGATAATCTCTAGTGGAGTCTCAACGATCACTTTTGTGCATCCGAGTCTCTATACTAGTTTTACTCATGGATCTCCAACGTTCCGATCCTTGCTTTCGCACAAGATCTTCACGTTTGACAAATAGACTCGATCTATAGATTCATATTATAATCATGGCAATTATTTTACTAGAAAAGATCAAGATGGATCTAACCTAAGGAAGGGATCCTAACATGCAATTCTAGGGTTCCAAGCTCTCAAGCAAATCACCTTTCAGTCTCATTGAAAAAACTCTAAGAACATAATTAATAACATGCAATTATAGAGAATCTAAGCACAATTTATCACAAGAGTAAAATTATCACAACAAAGATAATCATGACGAAAGAAAAGAGTTATTTAATCATTAAAAATCAAGGGGATTAAACCCCATGTCCCAAAACAGTATTAAGCTTGCATGGAGAAGAAAATACATTAATCCATAAATTCAGAAGATCAAAAATCAACTAGAAAATAGGTTTTAGAGAATACAGTACGGCTATGAAATATTTCACAGCCGTATTTTGCAAGCAGAACTCGATGAACAGTGCTGTCACCACCGATTTCGTCGATTCCTCCTCCGATTGAACTCCTTTTCCTCTGAAACTTCTGGGCTGTTGTCTTATCCTCTAGGCGAAGCTTCTGCGTGAAAATCAAGGCCTGAGGTGCCCTCTACGCCTCTCGGCGCGAGAACAAACCCTAGCCGCCTCTCTAGAAATTTCTCCCTCGATAATGGATAAACGTTCCCCCTTCCAATTCGTACGCCTTTTCCTCTTAAATATGAAGCTGCAGCAACTTTCGGATCTAAATTTGGAACTCTAGATCAAAAGTTATGGCCTTCGCAATTTTCGGGCCGAAAAACTCGTGTTTTGACTGGAAATTACGGCCGTGTAATATGTTACGGTGGTGCTGTAAAATCGGTTGAAGCTTTTGATCTGATGTCGTCTGGGAATTACGGCACCGTAATATGGTTTCCGGCCAGTGCCGTAAAATCGGCTGAACCCTCTGTTCGTAAACGAGTGGAAAATACGGCCCGTGAAATCCCTTGCGATAGTGCCATAAAATCTAGTGAACTCTCTGGTCTGACGCGCTAGAAAATACGGCCGTGTAAATTCTTATGGCAGTGCCGTAAAATCTAAAAATCTTTCTGTTCAGAAAATCACCAAAATACGGCCGTGTTCTTGATAATACGGTAGCCGGGAAAATACAGTACTGTAAAATTATTTACAGCACAGCCGTATTTTGGCTGATTTGCTCCGTTTTGCGTGAAATTTCTTGTGTGATCTATTCTTGATGTTGGGAATCCTTCTATGTATTTGATTTTGCTTGAAAACGCCTTCAAATAGTACCTTTTTACCTAAAAATCATGAAAAACCAAAATAGAAGTAGACTTTGCAATATTTGATAAATTCAGCATAAAAATAAGCAAAAGATCCTCAATTTAGGATGAAATGATATCTGAAATGATACAAAATATACTACATATTTTGGTGTCATCAAAATACATAAGGCTCAAACTTTGCTTGTCCTCAAGCAAAAATCAAAAATTGATTAAAAGATAAACCTTTTCATGCTCAATAAATTTCTAAAATACAATCATCAATGAAAAATTCCATCAATTGTTTCACAAAACTTCAAGTAAACATATGATCCTTAGAACTCAACCCTCTAGATCTACAATTCAATTAAATAAAACTTTGCAACATGTATAATAAATAGAATTTTCAATCTCATGAATTCACTCAACTTTCAATTCAAATATATCATGCATTTGTTTACAGGAATTAAGATTCCAAGATCTTTTTCCACAATGATTTTTTATTTTTTATATTTTTTTAATTTTTTTTTTTGAAGATGGCATATACCCACTTAGATACACACTTTTTATTTTTGACTTCAACTATTGTCTTTGGTACCACTATCAATTTTACACGGTGTCAAGTAGAGGAGTCTTATTATTTTTCACTCTCATTATTTTTCATGCATAGACTTCAACCCATGTCTTAGGTACCACTATCAATTTTACATAGTGTCAAGTAGGGGAGTCTCTCACTTTTTTTGTGGATCTTGGATTCCTTCTTCCCAACAACTAGTAAAAATAGACTAAACATCTACTAGGTTGATCAATTGATCTCAATTCAGTAATCATACTCATATGCTCATTTTATTCAAAAGAATAGTTTCACCTTTAGATTTTATTCCTCAAATAACACATCTACCCAAAATTTCATGCATCAACCAATGTCAAATTTCAAAGATAGATATGCATTGAAGAAATAAATCTAACATGATAGGGTTTTTCTCTAATCACAAGTATAAATAATCACATCATCAAGTAAGATATTTTATCAATAGAAATTTTATTAATAAATCATGCCATCATATAGTAGAAGGTGGATCACATGCTTTCATCAATTTTAACAATAAATTTGAATAATATCATCATCAAATCAATGAGTTCCATATATCCAAAAAAAATCATTTTTCAAGAGAAAACCAATGAGTAGTATAAAGTCAAAGATGCACTATAAAAAATAGTCATTAATAAGAGAGTGTAAGTGATACTCACAAAACCATATAGATCATGCTCAATCATTGTCAGGCCAATGTAGCTGGGTCCAAAGATAAGCCTTTTGAAAATTTTCTACAAAATTTAAGGTGCATAAGGCTCACATAAGGCTCAGATCAAAAATAGTCTCAAAAAAATAATAATGATAAAAAATAATCTCAAGAGAGGATCAGAGATGTCGCCGGAAGTTTGAAGAGGATGCCGGTGGAAAGAGTCGAGCAGGCAAGAAGTAGAGGGTGAACAGAGGCTAGCTGAAAAGCTACTGTCAATGATGATTCCGACAGTAGAGTGAGCAATCTCTAGTGGCATGCTAGAGATCACAGTCCTGGAGGTGAGATCGTCGGTCTATGTAAGAGATAATACTGCAAAAATAGAAAATCAGTCACTAATGAATATTTTACTGCATAAATAAAATAAATGGAATAAGAGGCAGTAGAAGAAGTAAGAGTCTGCATATGGTATAATCCAGTGTCGACGGCTGGAAACAGTGATGTCAGAGGCAGTTGTGGTGGTAGAGGTACTGCAAATCTGGAGAAGAAGCTATAACAGGTAGAAAGCAAATCAAGCAGTTTTTGAAATTTTTTATGAAAAGTAGCCATACCCAAGAATGGGATTTAATGATCCAAAAAGAAAACAAACAGAACCATGAAGTAGAATAAAACTTGATCTTTCCAAGCATGTGAAAAATAAAGGATCAAAATATGTCAGGAATTCAGGGTATCAGCAGAAAGAAGGCTACTCAGATTAAAAACTACACAAACTGCACAAAAGTTAATCAAATTTGAAAAGTTGGCATGTGCTTCAGAATGATCCATGAACTTTAAAATTCTACAAAAATATCCAAATAATAGACAAAGATGAGTACTTCCATGTCGTACCAAAGATAAAAAATTTTCGCAACCCAGATTCTTAAAATTGCAGCGAGAAAACACCTACTCAGATAAGGAGACTGCAGTTTAAAAAAAACGGTACCGTAAAATTCTTGACGGTAGTGCTGTAATTTGCAAAGAACTCTCGGGTAAGAAATAATCAGGAAATACGGTACCATGAAATTGGTTACGGTACTGCCGTAAAAATCGAAAAAATTTTGGATGAAAAGCAATCGAAATTATGGCACGTGAAGTAAAAAACGGTCAGAAAATACGGTACCATAAAAGAAATATAGTACCGCCGTAAAATACAGAAAACTCTTGGGAGAAATCAGAGGCAAATTACGGGCATAAAATAGATTACGGCAGTGCCGTATTTTGCGCAAAATTTTTGTTTTCCCTGGAAAAAAAAAGAAAAATTAATTCTAAAAATAAACTAAAATTAAAGAAACTAAACTAAAATAAAAGTGCTTGGGTTGCCTCCCAAGAAGCGCTAATTTTAGGTCCATAGCTTGACCAAAAATCAATATCATGGTGAAGCAGGTGAATCGATTCCAAAATATAAAGCATATAATTTTCTGCATTTTCTTCTTCCCAACAGTTTAGCCACAAATCCAGATATCCAGAATTTCACATAAATCATGATTACTGTGGCTTTCTCAAATTTGCAGAAATTAAAATTCTCAGATCCACTCAAAGTAATCTTTATGATCTTTCTATGTTTATCAAAAAGCAAAATCATAAGTCCTTTCTTCAAATTAATATTTTCTATGGCAATAACAAAAGGACTTTTATCAAAATAGTCAAGTATTCGATCATCATAATAATGTTTATGTCTTTCATTAGGCTCCTCAATAAAAATCAATTTTTCAAATTCATCAAAAGATTCAACAAAAGATAAGGGCAAAACATCAGAGTGAGATTCATCAGTGTTTGTAACATTCAAATCTTTTTCAACTTCCTCATGTTCATCATCAAACAATTTTTCAATATCAAAATTATCAACAAAATCAAGATCAGACTCTTCAAAATTAATTTCCTCATGCTTCCCTACAAATAATTCATCATCAGAAGAGTCAAAATCAGAATCATATGAAAAAGAATTAATAGAATCAGAGTTGACCACAAGAGATTTATCATTAATTTCAAAAATATCACCAAAATCACAGTGGGGCTCATCAATGTCTATAATTTTTGAACCTTCATCATGCTCATCAGATTTAACCATAAATAAGATATTATCAAAAACAGAATTATCATAAAAAGAAGGTTTTTCAATTTCAATTTTCTCAATCTTTTCCTCAAATAAATTAGCAGATGAATCAGTTCTACAATCATCAAAATCAGAGTGAGATTCAATAATTTTCACATAAGGCTCAATCTCAAAACAATCATGATCACAGGGGGATTTTTCTAGTTCAAGTTCCTCAGTATCAAATTCAAATTGTGGTTCAGAAACATGATCATAGCAATCATCATATAAAGAAGTTCAGTTTTCCCATCTAGAATACAATCGATCTTGTTCTTGTCATGATAAATTTGGTTTTAAAAATGGGCAATCAGAGGAACAATGATCAGGATATCCACAAATAACACAGTAATCAGAAGAACATGGTTGCATATAAGATTTAAATTGATCTACAAGAGATTTATCTTGTGGCATGTATACCTCATCTCTTTCAGTTGCCCAGGAGTTGTGATTAAAAGACATGTTTTCAAATCTATCAAGAACAGAAAGATAATCCAACACCAATCAATCAAAATTTCTTTTTATTATTTTTTATTTTTTTTAGAATATAGAAAAAAATAGAAAATCTAAAACACAAGCAAATTAACAAATCTTCAGATATCACAGTTCTGTCACAACTGTGAAAATCCAAAACCTGCAAAAAGAAAAAACAAAGTTAAATCTAAAACAAAATACCTAGTATAGCAATACTAACAGCTATTTTGATATTAACAAAACTAAGGTCCCCGGCAACGGCGCCAAAAACTTGATAGGCTGAAAGGGAACGCTACAAGTCTGGCACGCATGTACCTTGGACTAATCCTTGGTAACGGCACCAAAAACTTGTTGTTAGGTTTCCGCAAGTGCACGAAACTATCGAAGTAATAAAGAAAAGTATCGAATCCACATGGACCTTATTGTTAAGTACCAAATAGTGGTATTATTACTAGCTAAGCGAACTAAATATGATGCAAAGCAGTAATGGAAAACACACTAACTTAGATAATAAGAGAGAAATATTGGGACTAGGGTTTCATCCTCCTTGATTCTAACAATTAGACATAAATAAAGGGTCGTCAATCAAATCTTGTCAAGATAAAGACCTAATTTACTTGGTAAAGGTATTGTCTAACTTTTGTGTAAACAATCATGCAGATAACCGATCCTCACTTTCGTGCAAGATCTCTTTTCAATGCTGTAGGTAAGTAAATCATCAATGAAAGATCACAAGGATCACTTTCGTACATCCGGATTCTAAGTTGATAATCTCTAGTGGAGTCTCAAGGATCACTTTCGTGCATCCGAGTCTCTATACTAGTTTTACTCATGGATCTCCAAGTTCCGATCCTTGCTTTCGCACAAGATCTCCACGTTTGACAAATAGACTCGATCTATAGATCCATATAATAATCATGGCAATTATTTTACTAGAAAAGATCAAGATCGCACAAGATCTCCACGTTTGACAAATAGACTCGATCTATAGATCCATATTATAATCATGGCAATTATTTTACTAGAAAAGATCAAGATGGATCTAACCTAAGGAAGGGATCCTAACATGCAATTCTAGGGTTCCAAGCTTCTGCATGAAAATCAAGGCCTGAGGTGCCCTCTACACCTCTCGGCGTGAGAACAAACCCTAGCCGCCTTTCTAGTAATTTCTCCCACGATACTAGATAAACGTTGCCCCTTCCACTTCTTACGCCTTCTCCTCTTAAATACAAAGCCGCAGCAACTTTCAGATCTAAATTTGGAGCTCTAGATCAAAAGTTATGGCCTTCGCAACTTTCAGGCCGAAAAACTCACGTTTTGACTAGAAATTACGGCCGTGTAATATGTTACGGTGGTGCCATAAAATCGGTTGAAGCTTCTGATCTGATGTCGTCTGGGAATTATGGCACCGTAATATGGTTTACGGCCAGTGCCGTAAAATCGGCTGAACCCTCTGTTCGTAAACGAGTAGAAAATACGACCCATGAAATCCCTTACAGCAGTGCCGTAAAATCTAGTGAACTCTCTGGTCTGAAGCGCTGGAAAATACGGCCGTGTAAATTCTTACGGCAGTGCCGTAAAATCTGAAAATATTTCTATTTAGAAAATCACCAAAATACGGCCGTGTTCTTGATAATACGGTAGTCGGAAAAATACGGTACCGTAAAATTATTTACGGCCCTGCCGTATTTTTGCTGATTTGCTCCGTTTTGCATGAAATTTCTTGTGTGATCTCTTCTTGATGTTGGGAATCCTTCTATGTATTTGATTTTGCTTGAAAACGCCTTCAAATAGTGCCTTTTTACCTGAAAATCATGAAAAACCAAAATAGAATTAGACTTTGCAATATTTGATAAATTCAGCATAAAAATAAACAAAAGATCCTCAATTTAGGATGAAAAGATATCTGAAATGATACAAAATATACTACATATTTTGGTGTCATCATGTACTCCTTGTCGTCCGTGGAAGAGTCGGACATGGGATGTGGGGCGGACTACCGAGAGACCAAGACCTTGCGTTTAGGTGCCATTGAAAGATCTGTGTCGTATGTTGGGGCTGATGAAGAGTTGGCAGCGGATATAAAGAAGTTGCAAACGTCGGCGGCGAAAGGAGCGACAGGCGGTGGAACAAACCCGAAATCCAAAGATAAGCATGAATTACTCACAAATATCGGTGATGGAGAGCACAAACTTTGGGGGAAATCCAAGTTGGAGAGAAAGATCCCGCCTAGAAGCAATAGGAACTCAAAATATCACCAAATCAGGAGAGGATCAAGACAGATAGAGGCGGCGGCACAGGTTTGGGGCAAACCCTAGTCGTGAGTGAGGATATATATGGTTGGATTAGTTTTGGAAACACGGGTGAACATTAGCATGTTACCCAGCCGTGAAGCTCTCTGTAAGATTTCTACATCTTCGGAATCATGGGTGAACCCCAGTATGTTCACCCCCCCCCCCCCCCCCCCGCCCCACCGTGAAGTATTATGTGAAAAATGTGCTTCACTCAAGTATAATACACTTCATCGGTGAACGCCAAAATCTTCACCCGGCCGTGAAGTTCTCGGCTGCAAATCTGATATCCTAGTACAGTATACTCCATGCCTTAACACCAAATTCATCATCTAGCCGTGATCTCCTCTACGAAAAACCAATTATTCGACATCCACAGTAGACTTCACAGGTGAACCCAGTGTGTTCACCTAGCCGTGAAGTTCTCTGTTACACCAAAAACTGTAGCTTACACAGCCTACTCTCCAAATAAATCGTACAACACAAAATATGACAATATCAGCAAAGATCCTTAATCAAAACATATAAAAAATAAAGCAAAACTAATCAACCAAAGTGTTCATCTAAAAGCAACTAAAAATCAACTCAACATTAGACAAGCAAATTAAAACTTGAGTCCACGTGATCTAAAAGGGTAAGAACAACCCCTTTCTCAATCCACTCATCCTCGAAGGAGTGCTTGAGTCTATGCCCATTTACAGTAAAGCTTCCAGTGTGTGCTATCCAAATAGTGATGGTGCCATAAGGTCAGACATGTTGCACCACAAAAGGACCAGACCATCATGTCTGTAGCTTCCCTGGAAAAAGCCTCAATTTGGAATTGAATAGGAACACTTTGTCACCTTCGTGGAACTCCTACTTCAAGATGCGCTTATCATACCAATGTTTGGTTCGTGCTTTCTAAATCGTGGCATTCTCATATGCAAAGAGGTGCATCTCTTCTAGTTCATCCAGTTGGAGCTTCCTCTTCTCACTAGCACTCTTGAAGTCATAGTTGAGTTGCTTGACAGCCCAAAATGCCCTATGCTCAATTTCAACTGGTAAGTGACAAGACTTCCCATAAATAATTTGGAAAGGAGACATACCTAGGGGGGTCTTGTATGCGGTCCTATGCCTATAGAGCATCAGGTAGCTTTAGTGCCCAATCTTTCCTTGATCTGAATATGGTCTTTTATAAGATTTGCTTGATCTCTTTGTTTGAAACCTCAACCTAACCTCTAGTTTGAGGATGGTAGGGCATGGCAATTTTATGCCTTACTCCATACTTCTTTAAGAGTGCTCCAAATTGCTGCTCTATGAAGTTAGAGCCTCCATCACTTATGAAGATTCGTGGAACACCAAATCTAGGGAAAATAATTTTCTTCATAAGCTTCATAACAACCATCGAGTCATTAGTAGCCTCCACAAAAGCCTCAACCCACTTGGAGACATAGTGTTGTACTCCGCAAGTGCACGGATACTCGAAGTAATATTTAAGATATCGAACCACAGAGACTTCATTGTTAAGTACTGGTTAATTGAGTTCTCACTAGCTAAGCAGATTGAAAATTGTGAAAATAGCAATCAAACAGTATAGGAGAAAAATCAAAATAGGAGAAACGGGACTAGGGGTTCATTCGTCTTGATAATTATGACTAGATATGGTCAAAAATGAATCTATTCTCGTTTTGGTAAAGATATAGCTTACTTAATAGAGAAGTTAACTCGCTCTCGCGCAATCAACTTACAAAGAACGATCCTCACTCTCGTGCAAGATCAATTCAATGTTAGAAATAAGTAAACTTTGATCAAAGAGATTAAGAATCACTCTCGTGCATTCCATCTCAATATCAAGATCTCAAGCAAAACTAAGCACTCTCGCACCTTAGTTCCACAAGTTTTACTCAAGGTTTTCTAATATTCTAGCATCTATCTCTAGCATGCTTTCATATCTAAAATGGTAACAATTTCTAGACCATAACATTAACAAGGGTTAAACTTCTAAAATCTAATGGTAAGAACACAACCAATCTCTTGTGAAGGGTTCTTATCATAAATCCTAGGGTTCCAAGTTCTATGATATCATCTTCTCAGTCCATAGCATAAAACTCCAAAACATGTTAATGCATGATACTAAAAACAATCAAAGGGCATAAATCACTTTAGTAAACCATAGCCAAGAATATCTTGATGTAAGAAAAGTTATCTAGTCATTGAAGTATCAAGAGAACTACACCCCCATTCCCTAGAGAAAATTAAGCTAGCATGGAGGAAGATTTACAATGACACATGGTTTTTGTGTGATCAAAGAGAGCAAGGAGGGAGTAAGAGTTACAAAACAGGGTTGCAACTGAATCACACCCCGAAATTGCCTTAGTAGTCGCGATGAACAGTGCCACGACCACGCTTTTGATGATTTCTCCCTCGATTGATCTCCTCTTGCTTTGAAACTTCTATGGTGTCTTCTTCTTCCCCAGGCGAAGCTTTCTTCCAAAAATCGTGGCCGGAGATGTTCTGTGAAGTGAACGGTGGTGTAACCTTGCGCGGCAGCGATTCTCCCAAATTCTCTCCAAATCGTGAAAAAAAAATTGTTCTTTTTTCTTCGCGTGTTTTCTCCTCTTAAAGACCAGTCCACAGCTTCTTTCGGATCTAAATTTAGCCTCCTAAATCTTCGGAAATCGTGTTTCCAATGAATCCGCGGAAAACTCGGGACTCTGGGTTCAAAAATATGGTATCGTATGCTAAATACGGTAGTACCGTATTTTTTTCTGTGAAATCTAGGCAGAAAACACGGCACCGTGTATTTTCCCACGGCAGTGCCGTATTTGCGCCAAAACCTCTCTGGTCAAAATCGATGGAAAATACGGTACCGTGATAAAATCGGAGTGAAATACGGTAGTGCCGTATTTCTGCTAAAACTTTCTGTTCTGGATTGCCAAAAATTACGATACAGTGTACTTCTACACGGTAGTGTCGTATCCTTGCTTAGGTCTTTTGGATGAAATCAGCACAAAATACGGTACCGTAAAAGTTCTGGGGCAAAATACGACAGCACCGTATTTTCGTCTGGTTGGAAGCGAAGAAATACGGTATTTTGTAGATAGACACGGCAATGCCATATTTTTGCTAGAAGCATCCTTTTGACTTGAAATTTGATGGGGAGACTCCTCTTCATGGTTAGAACTCATTCATGCATTTGCATTGCTTGAAAACCGGTGAAAAATATGCCTTTTTGCCTGAAATTGATTAAAAACCAAAGATGGTATAAAAACAAAGCAAAAGAATAAGATTACGGCTCAAAAAGACTACTAAATCAGTATGAAAGACTCTATGAAATTTGGAGTCATCAAACACATAAGGCTCAAACCCTACTTGTCCTTAAGCAAAAATCAAAAAATCGATCAATGGAAAAAAAACTTTCTCATGACGAATAAATTTCTAAAATACAATCACCCATGAAAACTTTCATCAATTATTTCCTGGAATTTCGATCAAACACATCACCCCCTAATTTTAATTCTCGAGTTCCGCTACTCAGTCAAATAAAACTTCACAAATCGTATAATAAGCAGAATATCAATTTCAAGCTTTCATCCAGTTTTTAGTTCATAACTATCATCTTTTGTTTACAGGATTAGGGTTTCCATGATCTTTTTCCTCTCACAATCATCTCTTCTCTCTCTTGTCACTTTTTTTTTCATTCTCTAATTCGATTACCACCCCTTTTTTTTTTGGTGACGAAATTAGAGTGCATTGGTCACATAACCTATGCTATAGAACTCATATCCTTTAATTTTGAAAAAAAATTTACCAAGGATAGCGGAGTTTATGTGAATCAAGTCTCTCATGGCATGCACCCACATAGATACATACTTTTTCTGTTTATTACTTCAACCCATGTCCTTTGGTACCACTGTCAATTTTACATAGTGCCAAGTAGGGGAATCCTCACTTTATTTGGATCAAGGAACCTTTCTTTTCCCAACAAATAGTTGATAACATAAAACTTTAACCGAATTAATCTATCAATATCTATTCACAAATCATACTCATATGTTGATTTTATTCAAAGAAATAGCCTCCCTCTAAAATCAAACTCATCAAATAACATGTTCATCCAAAACACCATTTATCAATCGATGAAAAATTCTCAATAGGTAGATATGTACTAGAGAAATAAATCCATTACAATAGGTTTAATCCAAATCTCAATTCAAGAAAATTTTGGCATGATGACAACAGTATTTTCTCAAATAAACAAACCACACAGAAGTATCAATAACAATCATCAAATATCAAATAGATCATGGCATACCAAGCATCAATTCATAATATCAAACATCATATATCATGTACAACCATATCGAATAGAAAGTATAGCAAAGTCATCAAAATATGTTGGTACAACCACATCGAAACAACTACAACAATCAGAAAGCGAGAATCCGTAGCAGTAGGAGGCAAGAAGTTTTCAAAGTCATCCTTCCCTACACAAGTTCGAGATCACAATAAATCAGTAAATCAAATAAGCACAAGAATCAGTATGAAATACTCACAGGATCTCACTAGTCCGAATGCGTCTCCTCCTTGTCCTCGTCGGTCTGAGCTGCATCCATCAGATCATGAGAAGCTCCCTCTCCTACACAATAGTAGATACAGCCTCTCCTAGAGTCCTCGTAGCCAAATCGCTCATAGAGAAACTTCCCCATGTCCTCTATGTAATTTCCAAGCGCCTCCACATCCGAGTGAATGTGACTAATCTGCTCATGTATCCTCCCTAGGCCACCCATCACCCTCTCCATCCGCTGCTCCTGCCTACATAACTGTGCAAAGATAGCCTGATATCCTGGATCCCTATAGCTCTGCTCATCTCTTTGATCAGGGGCTGCATGATGTGAAGATGACCCGAGCGCTCCGTGTGGTGGTAGCTCGGTGGCTCCGTGCGGTGAAGATTCCATACCCATACCAAATGGGTCATCACCCCAAACAGGAGGTGGTGGTGGCACTGATGTCTCTAGTGTAGGAGTAGCATAAGATACACAACTCGGTGATAGTTTCCAATTCTCCAGATTATGTACCAAGGTTCGTTCGGGGTTTGTCAAAGGCAATGTAGGAAGCCCAGGCTAAAAGGTCAAGCAATAAGTGTCTCCATCACGCACAATCATCTTCATGGCAATGCATGACTCAATATCTATCCTCGAATTTCCTCTAGTAACCTCAATCCCATAGGGCGCAATCCCCAGATGTAGTGCTATAGGAGTAAGAAAACCTCCTATCACTATAGTTCCTCTCTTAGCTTTTGCTACCTTACTCAGATGCCTCATGAAGAAAAATGTTATGTCCACCATGTATCCATGCAACATACTCCAAAGCAGGAACAATTCAGCATGAGTGACTATACCATCGCTGTCCCCTCCCCCGAAAATGGTATGTGCGAGAATGCGATGCGCATATCTAATACAAGGGTTTGAGATCCTGGAGGCCCTTGCTGTTGCTGCTGAAAATCTAGTATCTGATGTAATCTGATTCCAAAAGATATGCTCAAGAAATCCAATGGGTGGTTCAGTCTTCCCTTTCCGTGGGAAGTGGAATATACGCCGAATGTCCTTGAACTTAAGCATTCTCTCTTCATTCATCATTCTCTCTTCATTCATCATTCTTTTGAATAGTTTTACCACTACCCTATAATCATTAGTAGGGGAAGCAATGGCTTCCACCCACTTAGAAACATAATCTATAGCCACAAGTATATACTTATTTCCTCCAGACGATGGGAACAGTCCCATGAAATCAACACCCCAAACATCAAAAATTTCAACTTCAAGTATAGTGGACAATGGCATTTCATTCCTTCTATTAATGTTCCCCATCCTTTGACAATTATCACAGGTCATTATAAAATTTCTTGCATCTTTAAATAAAGTGGGCCAATAAAATCCAAATTGTAATACCTTAAAAACTGTCTTCTCAGTACTAGCATGCCCTCCATATGATGACCCATGGCACTATAATAATATGTCTTTGATCTCTTCCTCGGGGATACACATCTCCTAAACACATAAGGCTCATCCCAAAAATAATGTTTAACATCTGCTAAAAACTTTTTCTTGCCTTGGTAGTTCAAATCAATAGGAAATATATGAGCAACAAGATTATCAACAATATCTGCGTACCAAGGAGCCTTAATTTGTTCTAACCTCATCAGCTGTTCCTCAGGAAAGGAATCATTAATATCACCTTTTTCATCTTCTAAAATCATCCTTGAAAGGTGATTTGCAACTAAATTCTCAGTTCCCTTCTTGTCTTTGATTTCCAGGTCAAATTCTTGCAAAAGAAAAATCCATCTTAACAACCGTGGCTTGCTGTCCTTCTTCTGCATCAAATACTAAACAGCAGCATGATCATTATAAACTACAACTTTTGAATTTATCAAATAAGATCTGAACTTATCAAATGCAAAAACTATAGCTAACAACTCTTTTTCAGTAGTAGTGTAGTTTCTCTGTGTCTCATCTAAAGCCTTGCTAGCATAGTAAATCACATAAGGTTTCTTTTCTTTCCTCTGCCCTAGAACTGCTCCCACAGCAAAGTCACTAGCATCACACATAATCTCAAAAGGTAACTTCCAGTCGGGTGGTTGCATGATAGGTGCTGATATCAAGGCCTTCTTCAATTCCTGAAAACCAACCAAACATTTCTTATCAAAGTAGAATTTAGCATCTTTACAAAGTAAATCAGTAAGTGGTTTAGCAAGTTTAGAGAAGTCCCTGATAAACCTCCTGTAAAACCCTGCGTGCCCCAAAAAACTTCTGATCTCCTTGACAGTGGTAGGTGGCTCTAGCTTCTCAATCACTTCTATTTTGGCTTTGTCCACTTCAATCCCTCTTTCTAAAATAAGGTGACCCAAAACTATTCCCTGTCTAACCATAAAGTGACACTTTTCCCAGTTCAGGACAAGGTTAGTTTCTTCACACCTCTGCAAAACTCGAGATAGATTAGCCAAACAGTCATCAAAAGAGAAGCCATAAGCAGAAAAATCATCCATAAAATCTTCAATAAATTCAGAGAATATAGCCATCATGCACCTCTGAAAAGTGGCAGGTACATTACACAAACCAAAAGGCATTCTTCTATAAGCAAAAGTACCATATGGACATCTAAAAGTGGACTTATCCTGGTCATATGGATGAATGGGAATTTGAAAAAATCCAGAATATCCATCAAGGAAACAAAAATATGAATGTTTAGCAAGTCTCTCAACCATATGATCAATAAAAGGCAAGGGAAAATGATCTTTCCTAGTGGCAGTATTTAATTTTCTATAATCAATGCACATACGCCAACTAGTAACTGTTCTAACAGGTATTAACTCTTTATCCTTATTTTCCATAACCGTAACACCTCCCTTTTTAGGAACACAATGCACAGGACTTACCCACTTACTATCAGAGATAGGGTAGATACTACCTGCATCTAGTAATTTTAGCACTTCCTTTTTTACCACTTCCTTCATAGATGGGTTGAGCCTTCTCTGAAAATCTACATGTGGCTTATGCTCATCCTCCATGTGAATCTTGTGCATACAAAATGAAGGATTAATTCCTTTCAAGTCATCAATGGTATAACCAATTACCTTTTTATGAATCCTCAATTCCTTTAAGAGTAGACCAGTTTCCCTGGCATTTAATTGAGCATCAATAATCACAGGGTAAGTAGAGTTAGGACCAAGAAATTCGTATCTAAGGTTATTAGGCAAAGTTTTCAACTCAACTTTAGGAATCCTTTCTTTTTCATCATTATATGTAGCACAATCTAAAACATCATCTTGATTCACTTCATCATCATCAAAATCAGAATTTGAATCGTACTCATCAATTTTTTCACATGTATTTTCTAAAGAATCAGAAATAGAGTCAGAAATAGAAACATTAATAGAAGAATCATCAAACAAACAACTAAGATCATAAACTATATCATCAATAGCATGAATGGTACAATAGGAACTAGCATATGCAGGTTTTTTCAATGAACTATTCAAATCAAACTCAATTTTTTCATTGCCAATTCTTAAAGTAAGTTTACCATTCCTTACATCAATAAGGGCTCCAGTAGTGGCTAGGAATGGTCTACCCAGAATAATAGTGATTTTGGCATCCTCTTGCATTTCAAGTACCACAAAATCAGCAGGTATAAAATACTTACCAACTTGGATAGGAACATCTTCTAAAATACCTACTGGATATTTCACTGATCGATCGGCGAGCTGCAGAGATATTGAAGTGGGTTTTGGAGCTCCCATATCCAGTTTCCTGCCCACAGATAAAGGCATTAGGCTCACACTAGCTCCTAGATCACATAAGGCTCGCTCAAAAAGCAACATTCCCAATTGAATAAGGAATAGAGAAACTACCTGGATCCTTTAGCTTTGGTGGCAACTTGTTTTGAATAAGAGCACTGCATTCTTCAGTTAGTGCCATAGTACCATAGTCCTCTATTTTTCTTTTATTGCTTAAAATTTCTTTCAAAAATTTTGCATAGGTAGGCATTTGGGACAGAGCATCAGTAACTGGAATATTAATATATAAATTTTTCAACACTTCCAAAAATTTCCCAAACTGCCTATCTAACTTGGCTTGCACAATCCTCTGAGGAAAAGGGATAGGTGTCCTATATGGTGGTGGTGAACTAGGTCTAAGCATCTCAACTTCACAAGGTAAGTCACCACCTTGTTGATGCACTTTCTCCTTAGAAGGAGAAGAGTTGGGGTGGGGTTCCACTTGTGTGGGTTGAGGTTCTAAAACCGGTTCCTCACTAGGTGTAATATCAGACTCTTCCTCATCATCATCTAATGATCTCCTTGGATCTTTCAACTGTTTCTCACTCCTGGTTGTGATGGCATTACAATGTTCCCTAGGGTTAGGTTCAGGCTTGGCAGGTAATTTCCCTGGGGGTCTATAAGGTCCACTAGCCTGTTGTGCAATCTGTGTTTCCAACATCTTATTATGAGCAACAACACCATCCAATTTAGATTTGATTTCCTTAAAGATTTCTTCAATCTCATCATTTTTGCTCATCTGCTTACCCATGAATTTCTCAAACATCTCTTCTAAACTAGATTGTTGGGGTTGACTCTGGTCTGACTGTCTCTGGTTAAACCCCCTATTCTCATTTTGTCCCCCTTGGTAATTGTTACTTTTCCAAGACAAATTTGGATGGTTCCTCCAACCAGGGTTGTAAGTATTAGAGTAGGGGTCATTAGGTTTACTTTGATTGTAACCCCCTACGGCATTGACTTGCTCACTCCCCTGATCAACTATAACTTTGCACTCCTCAGCATAGTGCCCATGGTTCTCACAAACTTCACAAACAACAGATGAAACAGAAGCAGTTTGCATTTGAAAGGAATCAAAACGATTGCATAATGAGTCTACCTTTTCTGCTAAGGAGCGCCAACCGTCACCATCATTCTTACCATGAGAAGGCCGATAAAGCACTCCTCTATCTGAAGCCTACTGGTTGTGGTTTAGCGCCATTTCTTCAATCAAAGCATATGCTGCATCAATAGTCTTGTTCATCAGTGCCCCCCCTGCAGCAACATCAATAGTTAAGAGTGTGTTGTAAAGCAATTGATAGGTCCCAAGTTGTTTGGCATGTACCTTGGACTAATCCCCGGCAACGGCACCAAAAACTTGATAGGATTCCGCAAGTGCACGGAATTATCGAAGTAATAAAAATATCGATCCATAGAGACCTTATTGTTAATTACCAAATAATTGTTTTCTCGCTAGCTAAGCAAGCCAAATATGATGAAAGTAAACTATGCAGAGAATATGCTAAGGAGATAATCAGAGAGATAAACATGGGACTAGGGTTTCGTCCACCTTAATTTCAATGATAAGATATAAATAAAGGTTCGTCAATCAAATATTGCTACGATAAAGACCTAATTTACTTCATAAAGGGATTATCTCACTTTCGTGCAGATAACCACGCAGAGATAAATCCTCACTTTCGCGCAAGATTTATCCCAGGCTAAAGATAAGTAAATCATCAATCAGAGAATTCAAAGATCACTTTTGTGCATCCGAATTCTAGGTTGATAATCTCTAGTGGAGTCTCAAGGATCACTTTCGTGCATCCGAGTCTCTAAACTAGTTTTACTCATGGATCTCCAACATTCCGATCCTTGCTTTCACACAAGATCTCCACGTTTGATAGATAGACTCGATCTATAGATTCATGTTATAATCATGGCAATTAATTTACTAGAACATATCAAATTAGATCTATTCCTAAGGAAGGGATCCTAACATGCAATTCTTGGTTTCGAAGTTCTCAAGCAAATCACCTTTTAGTCTCATTGTGAAAACTCTAAAAACATAATTAGTAACATGGACTTATAGAGAGTCTAAGCACAATCCATCACAAAAGTAAAATTATCATAGCAAAAATTATCATGATGAAAATAGAAGAGTTATCTAATCATTAAGAATCAAGGGGATTACACCCCATGTCCCAAAAGAGTGTTAAGCTTGCATGAAGGAGGAGATACAATAAATAATAGTTTTAGAGTGATCAAAAAACTAAAAGAAAGGAGAAACAACATTACAACACGGCTGTAAAATCCTTTACAGCCGTAATTTGCTTCGATGAACAGCACTGTCACCGCTGTTTCATTAATTCCTCCTCCGATCGGACTCCAAATGCTCTGAAACTTCTGTGGCGTCTTTCTCTCCTCCAGGCAAAGCGTCTGAGTGAAAATCACAATCTGAAGTCCCCTCTACGCCTCTCGGCGTGAGGCCAAACCCTAGCCACCTCTCTAGTGATTTCTCCCTCGATACAGGATAAACGTTTCTCCTTCCACTTCGAGCATATTCCCTTCCTAAAGACGAGTCCGCCACAATTTTAGGATTTCGATTTGGAGCTCTGGATCAAAAGTTATGGCCCGTGCAATATTCGGACTTGTAAAAATCTCATTTTTGACTGGGAATTCCTGCAGTGTAATATGTTACGGCACTACTGTAAAATAGCTTGAGTGTTCTGTTCTAGAGACACTGGGAAATATGGTACCATAATATCGTTTACGGTAGTGCCATAATTTTAGTCGAGTTCTCTGGTCTGAAGTCTTCACAAAATACGGCACAGTAAACTTCTTCACGGTGGTGCCGTAAAATTGGTTGAACACTTTGGTCTAAAACGCTGGAAAATACGGCTTGTGTAATTCTTTACGGCAGTGTTGTAAAATCACAAAAACTTTCTGTTCAGAAAATCACCAAAATACGGCCGTGTTCTTGATAATA
Source organism: Costus lasius (assembly GCA_027563935.2). NCBI lineage: Eukaryota > Viridiplantae > Streptophyta > Magnoliopsida > Zingiberales > Costaceae > Costus > Costus lasius. The sequence goes on along the minus strand of CM050453.2, from coordinate 43,012,739 downwards.
CGGTAGCCGTGAAAATACGATACCATAAAATAGTTTACGGCGTATTTTGGTTCTTAGCTTCGATTTTCATGAAATTTGTTGTGTGAGTTCTTCTTGATGATGGGAACTCTTCCATATATTTGATTTTGCTTAAAAATGCCCAAAATAGTGTCTTTTTGCCTGAAAATCATGAAAAACCAAAATAGAAGTAGACTTTGCAATATTTGATGGATTCAGCATAAAAACAAGTAAAAGATCCTCAATTTAGCATGAAAAAGGTATTTAAAATGATACAAAATATACTACATATTTTGGTGTCATCAGCAATCCATTATAGAAAGTCTGAATCAAAACCCAAACTTCTAATCCATGATGAGGGCACTTCCGTTGTAGCTCATTGAAGCGCTCCCACGCTTCACTAAGTGATTCACCATCCCTCTAAACAAAGCTTGTGATTTGGTTCCTCAACTGCATCATCTTACTGGGAGGAAAGTACTTCTGCAAGAAGTCATTTGATAACCGCTCCCAAGTGGTGAATGTCCCAGTTGAATGTGAATGAAGCCAAGCTTTTGCTCTGTCCCTCAGAGAGAAAGGAAACAGCCTTAGTCTAAGAGCATCATCAGATGCACCATTAATTTTTATGGTGTCACAAAATTCAAGAAAAAGAGATAAGTGTTGGTTTGGATCTTCCAAAGGAGATCCCCCAAACTGATTCTGTTGAAGCATGGATATGAATCCTGGCTTAATCTCGAAGTTATTTGCTTCAATTGCAGGCCTGGTAATGCTGGAATGAATTCCCTGTGTATTTGGGGCTGCATAATCTCTGAGTGTTCTTCTTTCTGCCATGATGGATTCTTCTTCTTCTTTCTATGCAAACCTTAACTTCCTGCGCAATCTAAGAGTTCTATTAATTTCAGGATCAAAAGGAACTAGCGGTCCTGACCTAAGATTTTTGCGCATAAACAAGTAGAAAGTCAGAAAAGTTTAGAAATTGTAGAACTTAGAAGAAAGTTATAATCTATCACAGAAAATAGTAAAAACAAAAACCTAGTCTAGCAATACTACTAATTAAACCAATAATAACAAAACCGAAGTCCCTGGCAACGGCGCCAAAAACTTGTTGTACTCCGCAAGTGCACAGATACTCGAAGTAATATTTAAGATATCGAACCACAAAGACTTCGTTGTTAAGTACTGGTTAATTGAGTTCTCACTAGCTAAGCAGATCAAAAATTATGAAAATAGCAATCAAACAGTATAGGAGAAAAATCAAAATAGGAGAAACGGGACTAGGGGTTCATTCGTCTTGATAATTATGACTAGATATGGTCGAAAATCAATCTATCCTCATTTTGGTAAAGATATAGCTTACTTAATAGAGAAGTTAACTCGATCTCGCGCAATCAACTTACAAAGAACGATCCTAACTCTTGTGCAAGATCAATTCAATGTTAGAAATAAGTAAACTTTGATCAAAGAGATTAAGAATCACTCTCGTGCATTCCATCTCAATATCAAGATCTCAAGCAAAACTAAGCACTCTCGCACCTTAGTTCCACAAGTTTTACTCAAGGTTTTCTAATATTCTAGCATCTATCTCTAGCAAGCTTTCATATCTGAAACGGTAACAATTTCTATACCATAACATTAACAAGGATTAAACTTCTAAAATCTAATGGTAAGAACACAGCCAATCTCTTGCGAAGGGTTCTTATCATAAATCCTTGGGTTCCAAGTTCTATGATATCATCTTCTCAGTCCATAGCATAAAACACCAAAACATGTTAATGCATGATACTAAAAACAATCAAAGGGCATAAATCACTTGAGTAAAATAACCATAGCCAAGAATATATTGATGTAAGAAAAGTCATCTAGTCATTGAAGTATCAAGAGAACTACACCTCCATGTCCCTAGAGAAAATTAAGCTAGCATGGAGGAAGAGTTACAACGACACATGGTTTTAGTGTGATCAAAGAGAGTAAGGAAGGAGTAAGAGTTACAAAATAGGGTTGCAACTGAATCACAGCCCGAAATTGCCTTAGTAGTCGCGATGAACAGTGCCGCGACCACGCTTTTGATGATTTCTCCCTCGATTGATCTCCTCTTGCTCTGAAACTTCTGTGGCATATTCTTCTTCCCCAGTTGAAGCTTTCTTTCAAAAAGCATGGCCGGAGATGGTCTATGCAGTGAACGGTGGTGTAACCTAGCGCGGTGGCGATTCTCCCAAATTCTCTTCAAATCGTGAATAAAAATTGTTCTTTTTTCTTCGCCTGTTTTCTCCTCTTAAAGACCAGTCCACAGCTTCTTTCGAATCTAAATTTAGCCTCCTAAATCTCTGAAAATCATGTTTCCAATGAATCCACGGAAAACTCGGGAGGGTTCAAAAATACGGTACCGTATGCTGAATACGGCAGTGCCGTATTTCTTCCTGTGAAATCTGGGCAGAAAACACGGCACCATGTATTTTCCCACGGCAGAGCCGTATTTGCGCCAAAACCTCTCTGGTCAAAATCGAAGGAACATACGGTACCATGATAAAATGGGAGTGAAATACGGTACTACCGTATTTCTGCTGAAACTTTCTTTTCTGGATCGCCAAAAATTATGGTACCGTGTACTTCTACACGGCAGTGCCATATTCTCGCTTAGGTCTTCTGGATGAAATCAGCACAAAATACGGTATTGTAAAAGTTATGGGGCAAAATACGGCAACGCCATATTTTCGTCTAGTTGGAAGCGGAGAAATACGGTACCGTGTAGATTTACACGGCAGTGCCGTATTTTTGCCAGGAGCATCCTTTTGACTTGAAATTTGATGGGGAGACTCCTCTTCATGGTTAGAACTCATTCATGCATTTGCATTCATTGAAAACTGGTGAAAAATATGCCTTTTTGCCTGAAATTGATTAAAAACCAAAGATGGTGAAGATTCCGAAGCTTTTGGCAAGAAAGGTATAAAAACAAAGCAAGTGAATAAGATTATGGCTCAAAAAGACTACTAAATAAGTATGAAAAGCTCTATGAAATTTGGAGTCATCAAATAGTCCACAGTAACTAAAATGTACTGTTTATCAAATGAAGAAGGGAAGGATCCCATGAAATCGATCCCCCATACATCAAATATTTCCACTTCCAAAATATAACTCGGGGGAAGTTCATCTCTCTTTGATATATTTCCAGTTCGTTGGGAGTTGTGACATGGTAGAGGAAAATGGCGAGCATCATGAAAAATAGAGCGCCAGAACAAACTTGACGACAGGACTTTAAAGGCTGTTTTGGCCGCTCCAACGTGTCCTCCATATGGTGAAGAGTGACAATGTGTCAACACATCATGTATCTCTGCTTCAAGGATGCATCGTCTGGAGAGTCCATCAGCACATCGCCCGTAAAGATATGGGTCATCCTAATAGTAGGATTTCACATCTTGTAAAAACCTCTTCCTCTTCTGAAAAGTGAGATTAGGGGGAAGAATGTTAGAGACAATGTAGTTCACATAATCCGCATACCAAGGTACTTGTTGTTCCAAGAGAGCATAAAGATGTTCTTCAGAGAATGTATTATTTATTTCCAACTCTTCTTCAAAGCTCCTTTTAGCATCCCTTTCCAACCGTGAGAGATAATCTGCCACAAGGTTCTCGCTCCCCTTCTTGTCCCTAGTCTCAACATCAAACTCTTGTAAAAGAAGAATCCATCTGATAAGCCTTGGCTTGGCATCTTTCTTGTTGACCAGGTATTGGATAGCTGCATGGTCAGTATAAACAATCACTTTCAAATTAACTAAATATGAACGAAACTTATTGAAAGCAAAAACTAATGCAAGTAGCTCCTTTTCTGTGGTGGCATAGTTCATCTACGCTTCATCATGGGTTCTACTCACATAGTATATAGCATGCAGCTTTTTGTCTTTCCTCTGCCCTAAGACTACCCCCACAACTTGGTCACTTGCATCACACCTGAGTTCAAATGGTAGGGACCAGTCTGGGGATTGGATTATGGGTGTAGTTATCAGGGCTTCTTTGAGCATCACAAAAGCTTCTTCACATTCCTGGTCAAAATAAAAAATTGAATCCTTAGCAAGAAGATTTGTTAAAGAACAAGCTATTTTTGAAAAATGTTTGATAAATCTTTTATAAAACCCGGCGCGGCCTAGAAAACTTCAAAGTCCCTTGATTGTTCTAGGCAGCTTTAGATTTTCAATAACTTCAACCTTTGCTCTATCTACCTCAATTCTGTGCTCAGAGATTAAATGCTCAAGGACTATGCCTTCCCGGACCTTGAAGTGGCGCCGCACCAAACCAACGCAGACACGACCAGGCCATGATGGAGAACACGGTGGTGAAGGAACTTTCTGTGGATTTTGGGCCCAACATTACGGCCCGTAAAGAAGACTACGGCCCCGACCGTCCACCCCAACCCGGACACGTCCAGGCCGTGATGGAAAGCACGGCCATGAAGGAACTTTTTATGGATTTTGAGCCCAACATTACGGCCCGTAAAGAGGACTACGGCCCCGACCGTCCGCCCCAGCATGGCCAGGCTGTGAAGACTATCACGGCCTGTTGGGGTATGCCCTTAAGGCTAATGTTTGAGGCCTTGGGATTATATCAGTATCATGTATAAACTCTATGTTTATAAAGGCAATGGTTGTTATTCAGGTTGTTACATCATCTGCTGCAATATGTATACTTCTGAATAATGTCTCAATGTTGTTCAGCTTGGCTGACATGCAGTATTGTCCTTAGTCGAGATATCTTGGTGAACATGAGACAGCCTTGATATGATTGAGACTAATATGTGTTCTAGTCTTATAGGATGCTTCGAGCATGGAATAAGATGTAGACTCATGGGTACATTGGATGTACTGGACAGACCCTACTTAGGATATTCAATTGCTTGTCACAATGTGAATAATCCTTATATGCAAACAAGTGGCATATTTCCTCTGACTTGAGATCACTTGTGTTTCTAAATGATGATTGACATTGTTTTGAGGTAGTTCAATATCATTTGAAACATAATGGTTATAGACTATCTTGGATAATGAACATGAGTCATGTTAGGGCACTAGTGATAGATATAGGATTGCCGTCTCCTTGATTGGAGTGTGATGTTCTATAGGGGCCCCCTGGATGAGATGATTGAGAAAGTGTATGGCCATACCCAGATGACTATGTTTCATCTGATCTAATCATTCTCATCATATTGGAATTACAGGCTTGACACGCTTGTCCAATAAGAACATCCAGTGGCAAAGGAAACACATATGTCAAGTGACTTAGGTTCACACTTGTGCTGTGGTTTGGGTGTAGTCTTGGAAGACTCTTTCCTTTATATCGGGAGACAGTGATGTGTTGCTAGATACCCCTCACTGATTGTGATAACGTAAGTTATCGTTACCGACATTTAAAGGAAACCCTTAGGGTCGCACAATTTGATGATATGGCTTACTTAAGTCAGATCGTGTGGACTGAATTGTTTTGGTTCAGTTTAAAGGGATTTAAACTCTGATTGTAAGTGAGATCTGGTCTGATCATGTTTGATTGATTAGGGCTTGAGATCGGTAAGCTTTGATCGAGAGAGTTGAGGCTAGATCGGTGAGATCAAGAGCATCAAGAGATGAACGGTTAGATCTTGAACCTTTAAGTTTAATGAGATCTAGACCAAAGGCTTGGGTTAATTGGTCTTTGAACCTAACCAAAATGAACCGGCTCATCATGTGAGCGCATGGTTCAAAGGGGAGAGCAAAAATGCGCTTGGGGTAAACCCATGGTCGCATTGAGAAGTGGTTTGCTATTTTTAGAAACCATGATCTCAAGTTGAGACCACGTCTCACGTTTGTAGAGAGCAAGCTCTATTCTCGCCTCTCGCCCACCCCTCTCGACACACTCTTGTATGGTAAAGCTTTGACGCTTTGGAGAGGATTCGGCCAAGCATAGAAAACATCCCTTTTCTTTCCATTCGATCAGGAGACTTGGAGAACCTTGCTAGCACAAGGAGCGACAAGGAGAAGCCAAGATTCATCTTGTGTGCGCACGCTTTGGAGAAGAGCCCTTTCGATCTCTGCTTCCAAGACGCCATCCAAGAAATGGCATCGGTATGTATCTTTTGATGTATACAAGTTTATCAAAGTTGATCATATGACAAGCATGCAATCGATCTAGAAATCCTGTCTTCCGCTGTGTTAAAACCTCTGATTGCGCCTATTAGGGTTTCGCCCCCCTTTTTAGGGGACTTTCACTGCCGTGACGTGGTCCAGCCATGACATGGACGCGAACACGGCCCGCAACATGCCCGTGCACCTTGCCGTAATCTCCGCGGCGTGACCTGGAGCATCCGAACACTCCCGTGACCACCAACATGGGCAGGCCGTGTTCATCCTTGAAGTTCAGATTAGGCCCTGACGGCCCCATTTCGACGTGCACCACCCTCCCTACTTTGTTGCTCCACCTCATGATGATCCAAAGGAGACCAGCAAGGTGATAATCCGGCGATCCCAATGCCAAAGCAAGCCTCTGGATCATTTCATGGGCGTCGCTAGACCCCTTTCCACCCAAACCGATGCGACTCAACCCAAGGACACTACGGGCCAACCGCCTAAGGACCCATCCCCAAATGGGCCACTCAATCTCATCCGTAATTCGGCCCAAGATCGAGCCGCCGCGGTGGTAACTCAGCCCACGACGTCCAAGTTCTGTTGTTTTGTCGCCATGTGCTCCGAGCGCATCTAAGCTGCCCCCGTACGAAGACGCAGGATCGTGCTACCAGCTTCGAAGAATATTAGGCGATAGTTTGTTAATATTTGTGTTGTAGTTGCAGCTTGACCACTTTAGTGGCCTGCAATAGTTGTTGGGGGGTTAAAGTTCCTTGTCCCTTATGTATTTTGTTTGTTCCTATCCCTCTTATTATATAAAAGACGAGGTAGGGCAAGTGTGTTAGTTAGTTCTCTTAGAGGTAGAGATCTCTTGGTGAGCAAGAGAGCTTACAGCGTGTGTGGAAGGTGAAGTCGCTTCGCCTTCGGAGTTTGTAAGAGTCGGCGACCGGTGTCTCGACTCGGCGTATTTTCAGCTTGTGTTCCCCACTTATTAAGAAGTAAATCCTACCATTCCGGTGGGTCAGGTACACCTATTTTCTTTATGTTTCTATCACATTCCTTCACTGTGGTTTTCTTCGATCCTTCACCCCCGGCCATCCACCATCAGAGGCGTGGTCGGATCTCTTATTTTTGGTTTGTTTCAGCTTCATAGGCATGCGAGCTCAACCGCGCAAAACCGCAGTCCCCAACGCGAGCTACACTTAAACATGCTAAGTGAGTCGCAGGAAATTGCTAAAATTGCTACGAGGTTAGTGCGTTGCATTATTTTAGTTGGGTGTCGTTCTCTTCATTCGCATTCGTGTTGCCCTAATCGAACTCATCGTTGTTTCGTCATGCTTTCTACCAGATTCCTGCACTTTTCTGACACGTTTTCTCTTCCCTCGTCTCATGACCCTCTTCCGTTTTATCGCGCATTGTGTAAAACCCTAGAGTACGGCTTAAGGACCCCCTCACCTATTAGTTGCTACATCAGCCGGGGTCCTAGAGTTTCTGGGGTAGCTTACTTTGTACGATTGCGCTGCACTCCTCAGTAAGTGCAACTATCCCTTGTTCTTCTAGCTTTCTCTTGTTGGATAAGATGTCCTTCAGAAATTTAGCATAGGTCGGCATCTACAAAAGGGCATCAACAAAAGGTATGTTAATATACAGCTTCTTATGAACTTCAAGAAATTTACCAAATTATTTGTCTAGTTTGGCCTTAACTAATCATTGTGGAAAAGGAATTGGGGGCTTGTAAGCAGGTGGCCCCACATAGGGCCATTCTTCTTCAATTGGTTTGAGCACTACCGATGTGTTCTCTTGGTTCAGCTCTCTTGTTTATGAGATTGCATCTTGTTTTCTGTCATCACTTGGCATCTTGGGGTCTTCAAGTTGTTTGCCACTTCAAGTGGAGATTGCATTGCAATGCTCCCTCTGGTTCACTTTAGGCTGTGATGGAAGTTTCCCTATAGCTCTGGTAGATGAGCTAGCTTGCTAAGCTAGCTAGTTCTCCAGCATCTTATTATGGGTTTCCTGGGTATCCATCCTTGATGTCATATGTTTCATCATCTTGGTTAATCCTTCGATTTGTTTACTCTAGCTTGCCATGAAGGACTCAAGTAAAGATTCCATATTTGGCTTTTGAGGTAGATTATAATTCCTAGCTTGGAATCCTAGAGGTTGTCTGTAATTTCCCTATGGAGGTTGTCCTTGTGGTGGTGCTTATCCTGGTTGCATTGTTTGGGTAGTCCAGTATTAGAAATTTGGATGATTGTCCCATCCTGGGTTGTAGGTGTTGGAGTAAGGATTGTCCTTGGGATTAAGATTTCCAATAGCATTGATATGTTCAGGATGACTCAGAACCAATTGACTGTTCCCCAACTGACATTCTTCACCAGCATGACCTATGACTCCACATATCTCACAAGACAAAGAATTAGCATCAACAGGATTGACTAATAAAGAATCAATCTTCCTAGTTAAGGTATCTACCTTTGCAGCAAGAGAGGTTAAAGTATCAAGTTCAAGTTTACCTACCTGCCTCGAAGGTGTACCTCATTCTGAAGACCATTGATGGTGATTCATTGACATATCTTCCAAGAGGTTCATGGCATCTTCAACTCCTCTGTTCATTAAAGCTCCTCAAGCTGCAGCATCTATAGTGAGTCTTGTGTTCTATAGTTCAATCCATTATAAAATGTATGAACCAAAACCCAAGTCACAATGCCATGGTGTGGGCTCATTCTCTACAACTCTTTGAATCTGTCCCAAGCCTCATACAAAGATTCTCCATCTTTCTACATGAAACTTGTGATTTGATTTCTCAATTGAATCATCTTGGAAAGAGGAAAGTACTTTGAAAGGAAGGCTTATGACAATTCTCCCCATGACCTTGTAGAAGCTGAAGGTATTGTATGTAGCCATGCTCTTACTCTATCCCTTAAAGATAAAGGGAATAATCTCAACTTGATGGCATTAGTAGAAACACCATTAATTTTTAATGTGTCACAATACTCTAAAAAGATTGCAAGATGCATATTAGGGTCCTCAAGAAGAGAACCACCAAATTGATGTTGTTGAACCATAGAGAACAAAGCTGGTTTGATCTCAAAATTGTTGGCTTCTACATTCGGTATAGCAATGCCTAATTGTAGTCCTTGAATAGAGAGAGTAGCATAATCCCTCAGTGTTCGGTTATTGTTGTTCCCCACTGCTTGGGGCGCTTGTCCATTGTCTAGATTCAGTGGAATATGCTCTATTTGATTTTGATCTTCTTTTGCATAGAGTTGCTTGAGTTTTCTTCTTCTTCCGAATCTCCTTTCTATCTCAAGATCTATCTTGAAAAAGTCACCTGCCCTCAAGCTTCTTTGCATAAAAAGGTGTCAAAAACAATTGTAAAGCTTAAGACAAGTAGCAGAAGATACTAAAACAAATAGCAGTAAAGCAAAAGAAATAAATAAAACGTAGTCTACTGATTCTCATAAATATACTAATATTAACTGTTGCTCCCCGGCAACGGTGCCAAAAAATTGACATGTACCGCAAGTGCACGGTAATGTCGCAGTAGTATAAAAGATTATCGATCCCACATGGAACAAGGTTAATTACCAGAAAATCTAAGTTTCAGAAGCTAAGCAATTCGAAACGTGGTTTTAAAAATAGTAAGTGAGCATATGAAATCGATCGCAACTAAATGAAAGATGTCTATAGGAAAAGCATCGAGACTTCGGTATCCACCACGCTGACGAATCTATCTGAATTAAAACTTATCTGTTATATAAGTTCGTAATATTGCATAAGGAATCTTTCCACAAGTACAGGTTGCCCCCTTGTGGTCGGTACAACCTGGTATCTACCTAAAACAACCCCCTACTCTCATGGTAAATCATTTTAGATAAATCCTTTGGGTTCAATGAAAGATTATGTTACCCTCGAGCGAATCCTAACTACTCTTGTGTTAGAAGTTCGCAAGTTCTACTTAGGGAATCAGCCAACATGATCCTCCTTTCGGTCAGGATCGTGTCAACTAACACACAATACTACGTGGCCAAAGCAATATCATGAAATAGCAACTACTAAGTAAAATATGCTCATATGAAATCTCAAAATAACAAAACAAGTTCAAATCATACGACAGAAAACATCAGTGGTCTTCAACTGAGTCCCGAATAGGGTTTTACGCAATAAGATCCATGAAAACTTGCACAAATCTCTCCAATAGATCACAAAAATTACAAGCAACATTTAGGAGGAAAAGGAAAAGAAGAACCGAACATATTCTCCATAAATTGTGAAGATCCGTCACCTCAATCTCTCGAAATCGCCTTCGAAAGCTCTGTCACCTATTCCATTCGCCCTAGCCGTTTCGTCTGTCAATTGCTCACTGATTAAGCAACAAGAAAGAGGGCTTTTATATTCTTCTGATTCGCCTCCCTCTTAGCTTCCTAAAATATATTTTCTTGCCTTTTTTTGGATTTTTCCTAAGCTCAAAATTGAAAGAAAACTGGAGGGAACTCGGAGTCATAATCGCGATCACGGGGGAACCCCAACGCGTTCACCCGCCTGTGAAGTATTCTGTGAAGTTCTGCAAAATCGAAATCATATGTGAAAACCTCCATGTTCACCAGGCTATGAAGTAATCTGTTCGTTTTTATAAAAATTATGTTCGATGGAATCACGGCCGAACACCAAGATCTTGTGTTGTCCGTGAAGTGTTATGTGCAGTTTCAGACTTGCATGCGGATCACGGGTGAACCCCGGTGTGTTCACCTAGCCGTGATTTTTAAGTGAACTCCGATTGTTCCCAAATTTGCTATGTAGGCTCGTCTCCTCATAAGAAATCACTTCATGATTTTAAAATCTCAAAAAGGCTCCAAAAATAAGTGATTTTACATGAAATTGTACAAATATGAGAAAAAGTAAAGAGTCCGAAGCAAACAAGTAAATAAGCCTAATAGAGCATAAAAATATTAAAATTAGCCTAGTTTTGAGAAAATATTACTAGAAATCATCTTCCCAAGATTATTAGTAATTTCGTGTCCTCCTTCATCTCTAGCACGACGAAGTCGACTAGAATGATGAAATCACCGACCTTGATCGGGACGCCTTCCAGGATTCTTGTCGACATGCGTATTAAGTGGTCTACAAGTTGTAATGAAATTGGTGTTGCCTTGACATCACTAATGTCCAGTCTCTTGCAAATAAAGGAAGGCATTAGACTAACACTAGCGCCTAAGTCACAAAGCGCATGATCAAAAGACAAATCCCCTATTTGACATGGTATTGAAAAGCTGCCCAGATCTTTTAATTTCTCTAGAAGCTTGTTTTGAATGATAGCACTGCACTCTTCAGTAAGCACCACTGTGCCTAGTTGCTCCAGCTGACTTTGATTTGAAATAATGTCCTTTAAAAATTTTCCATATGTGGGCATCTACGTTAAAGCTTCAGTAAAGGGGATATTAATATACAGTTTGTTCAAAATTTCTAAAAACTTTCCAAATTGTTTGTCCAGCTTCGCCTTAGCTAGTCTTTGGGAGAAAGGGATTGGTGGCTTGTAAGGCGGTGGTGGGATATATGCTGGTTGACTCACTTCATCTCCTTTCTCCTCACTTGGTTTCTAGGGTTTGGGTTTATCACTAGAAGTTGCATCATGACTCAGATCAGACTTAGGTACTTTTGGTTCCAACAATTAATTACCACTACGGGTAGTAATTGCACTACAATTCTCTCGTGGGTTCTATTTAGGTTAAGAAGGTAACCTACTAGAAGGTCTTGGTAGACTGGTGGCAAGGTTTGCCAACTATGTATCCATTTGTTTATTATGAGCTTCAATGGAATCCAGTCTAGTTGTCACAGGACGAAACATATCATTAACACTCTCATTTGTTTTGGAATGAGAAGAGATGAAATTTTCCATGATAGCTTCAAGTTGGGTTTTCTGAGGTTGTTGTACATAGGATCATGATGGGGGTAGGAACCACAAGCCATGAAGATACAAATGGAGTCTACAAGTACCCTAACCAAACACCTGAAGGCTCTCGAATAAGCTAGCATGGTCACTCTTAAAGCTAGCTCAATAATGGAAGAACTACTTCAACCACCTCAAGCGTTGCTCAAGAGATTCAAGCTCAAAGAATAAGTTGCTGCAGAATTTTAAACACCCACGCAAGCTAAGAAGGAAACAAGCATTGAGATGATGTTCGGCTAGCTCTAGATTAGCCAATTAAAGACCAGTCAACATTCATCTTCAATCCAAGGCCAGTCAATGCTCATCTTCAATGCTGCAACAAAGGAAGTTCCAATGTTACCTTCGCTCAGCCAACAAAGGAAATTTCTCCTGTGCATCGATCATCTTCAATGCTGGGATCATGCAACGTTCATTCAACCCACAAAAGGAAACTGCAACGTTCGCTTGGAAAGCTTCTCCTATATGTATCTTGCATTCACGATTGCAATCGACAGAAAATTTGATGAATGAAAGAGTTTTCTTCTAATGGAATCAGATATTTCCCATTCTCTTCCCCTCTGAGGTGCTTGTGTCACCTAGCTTTCCCTTCTTCCCTCTTCCCTAGTCTCTTCCTCCTCCCGCAATCAATCACCCAGTCGCGACGTGTTCCCAGGATTTCCGAAACTTTGTGAGCTCGACGCAGACGATCCATCGGTCGGATATCCACGAGACTTTGGCCATCACTCCTCCTTCCCAAGACTAAGCTGCAGCCACCGGCATCCGTCCATCCGCCACCCCGATCGCCAGAATCGAAACAGCTGACCACTTCCCCTGTTAATGCCCTGCTTCCGCCCTAGTTCCGCTCTTCATCGTCGTTCTCCTCCGACTAACTACCAATCGACCCCAAGCTCCGGCCACGTCTTCTCCTCCACCACAAGAACCTCCAGTTGTAGCAGGTTATGATTTGGAACACCGCCAGACGAACGGTGACGAGCCCTGTTCTTCCTACGCAGCTTCCCTGTTCCGACCAAATAGGAGTTTCTCCACCTCCGCTGGCTCTCCAACGCTCCGCCATCCCTCGTTGGTCCTCCGTCGCCATGAACAATATCTCGTCCACCCCTCATATCCAACATCACCCACGAGCGAACCCTGCCACGCCGTCGTTGATCGGCGCTTGCATCGCCCCTGTTTACAGATTCCCCGTGTCTCCTGTTTATCTGTTCTTTAACACTTAACTGATTAAGCTTATTCTTGCAGGTATCTGTTGTGTCCGCAAGTGCGCGGATACTCGAAGTAATAAAATAGATATCGAACCACATAGACCTTGTTGTCAAGTACTGAATAATCGATTTCTCATTAGCTAGGCAATCGGAGAATAGTGAATCAAACTATCGAAAAGAACACGGAGAAAATATCAGAGAGGAAATCGGGACTAGGGGTTCATCTACTTTAATTTCTAATGACTAGATTAAGATAAGTATTTGTCAATCTAATTCTATTATGGTAAAGGTAAAATTTACTTTATAAATAAATTGTATCGCTCTTGCGTAGACAATCATACAAAGAACCGATCCCCACTCTCGCGCAAGATCTATTCAATGCTGAAAATAAATAAACCATCAGCTAAGAACTCAAGGATCACTCTCGTGCATCCGAATTCTAGGTTGATCACCTCAAGTGGAAACTCAAAGATCACTCTCGTGCATCCGAGTCTCAACACTGGCTTTACTCAAGGGTTTCCAACAACTCGATACTCAATCTCTTGCAATATCAAATTAAGTCTACACATTAACTCAATCCAAAGTACCAAAAATTCAACATGGCAATAAAATCACTAAAAATCAGAATTCGAAGAACTACCTATTCTCTTACGATAGTTCCAAACTTAACAATTCATAGGGTTCTGAATTTCAAACAATCAACCTCTCGGTCTATTTCATAAAATTCTAAAACGTGCTAATAATTAAGACACAAAGGAGAATTAAAGAACAATCAATCACAGAGCAAAATTATCATAATAAAATCAGTTTGACAAAATCAGGGTTTTATAGACATTAAGAAACAAAGAGATTACACCCCCCATGTCCCATAAAAAGATTAAGCTACCATGATGAAAGGATTACAATAAAACATGTTCTCATAGTGAATAGGAATCAAAAAGAAGGAAGAAAGATTACAAAACAGTGCTGTAATGAAATTACAGCACCGTATTTGCCTGGAATCAGCACTATCACCGCTGTTTTGTTGATTTCTCCTTCGATTCAACTCTAAACGCTCTGAAACTTGAGGTACGTGTTCTCCTTCACCTGATGAAGCTCTCTATCAAATTTCATGGCCGGAGGTGGTCTGTAGGTGGAAATTTGATGAACCCTAGCAATTCCACCTCTCTCTAAAATTCATCGTGCATTGAACATAAAATTCATCCCTTTCACTTTTTGTATTTGCGCCTCTTAAAGATGAGTCCACCACCTCTTTCGGATCTCAATTTGGAGGTCTGGATCAAATGATATGGTCTTTGCAAGAATCAGGCAGAAAAATCAGAATTCTGAGTTCCAAAATACGGCACCGTGACGATTCATACGTCAGTGCCGTATTTCATTCTGTGAGTTCCGGACAAAAATTACGGTGTCGTGAGAGTTTTTCTCTAAAATACGGTAGTGCCGTATTTCATTATGTGAGTTCTAGACAACAAATACGGTACAATAGAAAACCTCACGGTACTGCCGTAATTCTTCCAAAAGTTTCTGGTCAAAAACATCAGAATATACGGCACCGTGTAAACGACCACGGCAGTGCCATATTTCCATTGAAACCTTCTGGTCAAAAACGTTGCAAAATACGGTAGCGTGAAAGATTCTCTGGCAAATACGGTAGAGCCGTATTTCGCCCAGGAATGTCCGCTGAGAAATATGGTACCGTGAGCATTCGTCTGGAAAATACGGTAGTGCCGTATTTTAACTAGATGGTGTATTTTGGCTTGAAATTTGTTGTGTAGACTCCTCTTGATGATAAGAACTCATTCATGCATTGATATTGCTCGAAAACCAGTGATAATAATGACTTTTTACCTGAAATTGATCAAAAACCAAAGATCGTATAGATTCCAAAGTATTTGGTAAAAAAGGGTATAAAAGGAAAGTAAAAGAGTAAGACTATGGCTCAAAAGACTACCAAATAAGTATCAAAAACACTATGAAATTTGGAGTCATCAAACACATAAGGCTCAAACTTTGCTTGTCCTCAAGCAAATAAAGAAATCAACACTGAGTATTGAAACATAAATTTCCATATGACGAATAAATTTCTAGAATATAATCATCCACAGAGAATTTTATCAATTTCACACAAAATTTTCAAGTAAATACATCATCTTCTGAAATTAATCTTTAAGACTCAATAATTCAATTAAATAAAAGTTCACAACATGCATGGTAATAGAATTTCAACTTCATGAATTAATCTTGTTTTTGAGATTTTTCATCCAATATGTTTTTGTTTATGGGAATAGGATCTCCAAATTTTTTTTTCACTCATATTTTTTTTTATTTGTCCTTGACATTCTCTAAATCGATTACCACCCTTTTTCCGATGATGAATTTAGAGTATGTTGGTCACATAACCACACATAATAGAACTCGTATCTCATAGGTAGAAAGAATTTTCCTGAGACAGAGGAGTCAATGTCAAAGGAGCTCTCTCTTGGCATGCATCTACATAGATACACACTTTTGCAATGAACTTCAATCTTGTCTTAGGCACCATTGTGAACACAATGCCAAGAACAGGAGTTATTCTTTTTCTTTTTGGGGACTTCAACCCATGTCTTTAGGTCCCACTGTTAATTTTATACAGTGCCAAGTAGGGGAGTCATCCTTTCTCATGGATTTGGATCTCTTTTTCCCAACAAATAACATAAAAGATTATAAAGATTAACTAGATTAATCAATTGATATCAACTCAATAACATGCACATGTATGCTAATTTTATTCAAAAGAATTATTTCACTTCAAGATTGCATTCACTAAACAAAATATTTACCTAGAATTTCATGCATTAGTTAATGAAAAATTTCCAACAAATAGATTATATCAGAGAAATAAATTCAACATATAAAATCTATTTCTAATTTCCAGAAATTGATATGCATGATAATTCGTTAAAAATTTTGGCATGGTGTTTGTAGTATTTTCAGAAAAATCCTTCTACACATCATCATCATATTGTGTCAACACAACCAAATCGAAATATCTATCAATAAAATCAAAAGGCGAGGATCCGTGGCATGTGAGCACAAGAAGTTTGAAGTATTCATCTTCCATTTGAACACATGGATTATTAGAAAAGTATAAAAGATGGAATGCGGATGAGTAGGAAGGAAAATACTCACAGAGCTTTACTAGTTCGTGTCAGATCCAATTATCTTCTGTGTCTTCGGGTTCGAATCACCAGAGCCTTAAAATTTTTTTTTTCACCTACAAAAGGAAAAGAAAAATTAGTTCTAAGAAAGAACAAAATAAAAATAAAGTAAAAGAAAACAAGCTAAAGCAAAGTGCTTGGGTTGCCTCCCAAGAAGCGCTAATTTAATGGTCATTAGCTTGACCGTTCAACACTCAGATTTGATCGTGATTGTATCTTTGGTAGCCATCCTGATTTCTCTGTGTCTTGTTCAGGGCTCTTAAGAACATAAGGCTCAAACTTGAAATAGTATCCAAATTTATTTATGCGCCTTTTTACTTCTTCAAGCAATTTTGATATTCCTTTCCCCCTTCATCTCCTCTTCTTCTTCTTTGCTGCCCTTTCCTGAAATTCTTGATTAGCACACTCAGAAAATGTATCAAATTCAGAAGGTTCTTCAAATAAAATATGCATGTCACAAACAACCTCCTCATCAATTGTTTCTATGATACAACATGTCCCTGAGTGTGATGTCCTTTTTAAAGAATCAGTTAAGTCAAATTCAATTAAATCACCACAAATATCAAATGTTAATTTTCCTTTTTTTCACATCAATGAGAGCTCTAGCTGTGGCCAAAAAAGGTCTACCAAGTATAATAGGGTTTTTTAAATTTTCCTCCATATCAAGAACTATAAAATCAGCAGGTATGAAAAACTTACGAATTTGAAGAGGAACATTTTCTAAAATACCAACCGGATATTTTACTGTTGAATCAGCAAGTTGCAAAGACATTGAGGTTGGTTTGAGCTCTCCAATGTTCAGTTTCCTGCATATAGACAAAGGTATTAGACTAACACTAGCACCGAGATCACATAAGGCTCGGTCGAAAGTAACACTCCCAATAGAACAGGCGACAGAAAAGCTACCTGGATCTTTCAATTTGGGTAGTAGCTTGGTTTGAATGATGGCACTACATTCTTTAGTTAAAGCAACAATGCCATAATTTTTTATTTTTCTCTTGTTAGATAAAATTTCTTTTAAAAATTTTGCATATGTAGGCATTTGAGAAATAGCATCAATGAGAGGAATATTAATATACAACTTCAAAATTTCCAAAAATTTCCCAAACTGTCTATCTAACTTAGCTTGCACAATCCTTTGGGGAAAAGGAATAGGTGGTTTATATGTTGAATGAGAATTAGATTTAGAATTATCATCTTTACATGGCAAATCACCTTTTGGTTCATCATCCTTGTGGGGTGACAAACTATCATGGGATTGCTTATGCTCAGTAGATTTTTCAAAATCACAATCCTTATCATGATCAAGACTAGGCTCTTTTCAATTGTTCTCAACTTTCCCCTTTGGTTCCTCTAGTTGTTTTCCACTTCTAGTCATTATGGCATTACAATACTCCCTAGGGTTAGGTTCGGGCTTAGAGGTTAGTTTCCCAGGGGGTCTGTAAGTGGTGCTAGCCTGCTGTGCAATTTGTGACTATAAAATTTTATTATGGGCAATAATACCATCTATCCTAGAATCCATTTGATTCATCCTCTCATTCATACTAGAGTCGATCCGTTTTAGTCTCTCATTCATCTCATCACTCTGTTTTTTCTGGAAACCCATAAATTTAGTAAGCATCTCTTCTAAACTAGATTTTTGGGTTTGACTCTGGTTTGACTGTCTTTGTTGGAACCCCCTATTTTTGTTCTGCCCATTATCATGATTATTGCTTTTCCATGAAAGGTTAGGGTGGTTCCTCCATCCAGGATTATAGGTATTAGAGTATGTTGGTGTATATGCCCTGCAGACCAATGTATGGACATGGTCAGACATTATTTGAATGTACTTTGATAGAACTATTATTCTTTATAGAGGCATGGTTATTATTATGCAGACTTCTCTACCTGCGTTGATGTATTGAGTTGCATATATAAGGTCCCAGGAGTCTGGATTGGATCCATTCTCATAAGCTATCCCCAGATGAGGTACCATAGCAGATATGGGACAGCTTTGGTACATGTAAGACTGGTGTATGGGCTGGTTAGGTGCGGGGCACAGTAACGCAGACATACAGGTGCATTGGATGCACTAGAGTGATCCACCATGAGGATTGACTTATCTAGTCAACAAGCCAATCTCACATGCAAGAGGTTTGCATTGATCCTTAAACTTGAGGTATTCATGTCTAGATTTGATGATGGGTATGCTTTGATACAATCTTACGTCTCTCCGTAATTGGGAGACCAAAACGATTGTCATTGGGCATGTCATAAGTCACGTAGAGACATGGATGACCAATAGTAGGATTTGTCCCTTCCTTATTGAAAACATGATATCCACTTTGGAGCACCCCACCTTATTGGTGCATGACAGGAATGTGTGGCCACACTAGTTGAGTCATGACCAATGCATTGGATTGATAAACTTGAGACTAATCCAATGGTAGGATATCAGTTTAGGCAAAGGGATCTATAATGCAATGGGAATCCTCGTTGCTTGTTAGGAGTTGTTGCCATAATGACTTAAGTCCTATGACATGGGTAGTAGTGATGTGTTGCTAGATACCCCTCACTACTTATGATGTTTACATCGTTGCCGTCGTCATTAGGATCCTACGGGGTCACACGCAATAGACTCTTGACGTTGCTTTAATCAGAAGCCTTTAGATCAAGTTATTGGATAACTTGGATCCATTTGGAAGATTTCATCAGCGCCAATGTGCCTGACGAGTTGGAAGAAAGTTATTGTTGCCAAACTTCATTTTTGGCAGGTTAACCCGAAATTGACCTAAATTGGTCACATTTGGATTAGGGTTGCATTGGATTGGATCCAATGGCTTAATCAACCCATGCCATGAAGTTTGGGCTAGCTCATTATCCAATGAGGCCCAATAATAAGTTATCATGAAAAGGGAATTGGCTTAAAAGTGTATAATGGGGAGAAACCCAACCCCATTAGTGCCTAGGGGCATAATGGGGTGTGGGTGGCATAAATTGCTTCCTTTGGAAGGAAGTGGCGCCTCCCCCTTCATCCTTTGATGGTATCTTGCCTCTATGGTAAGTGTTGGGTCTGATATGGCTTGAGAACTTTTAGGAAAGTCCTTAGGCGCATATGGTTAGGTTGAATGAGGATTATAGCAAGGTCTTGGAGACTTTCCTTACCTCATAAACCCTACATCCACCTAATGTCTTACCCTAGCCGAATTCCTCTTACATGTTGCGCCTAGCCCTTTCTCCTTTAATGGTAAGAATGCTTTCGTGGCATATCTTGGGCTGATGTATTGCTTGGGGCGCAAGACAAGGTCTTGGCGCATAAGGAAGGGTTGAATGGGTTTAAGGAAATGTCTTGGAGACTTTCCTTGCCACAAACCCTTTCATCCTAGCCATACACTTGTCCTAATCCTAGCCCTTGCCCAAACCGCCTCCTGTCCTATTTATAGGACCCCTTTCCGCCCTTCTTCTTGTTGTTGTTCGAGTGGACAACATCTTGGAGGGGTGACATGTCTCTTGGAGAGACATGGAGTGCAAGCGGCGAGAGCAACATAGGCTTGGCGCAATCTTCTTCCTTGGAGCCGCAAGTTCTTCATCTTCCTCTCTTCTTTGGCGCAAGGATTCTTTGTGCTTGGTGGCGTCTTCTTGCCGCAAGCCCTCATCGTTCCTTGGCCATAGGCGCACCTTAGAGGTGGCGCAAGTAAAGAAGAAGAGGGAAGTCCTTGGCGGCATCTTCCCTATCCCCTCCTTGGCGCAAGTTCTCTTGATGGTGGCGCAAGTGAGGTGAAGGCTTGATTCTCTTCCCCAGGCTAGCACCAAGCATGGAAGGGAGCAACGTTGAGACGGTCGATGCGTGGATACTTGTAGAGGGCGAACACTTGGGCGCCTTCAACGTGGCTTCGGCAACTAGACAAGCAAAAGAGGTACATCTCTAACACATTCTTGTGTCTTCTCTCTCGCATGGATCCTTGGGACCAGAATATGTTTCGGGTGTAATGATTCTTCCGCTGCGTCCTGGGACTGCAAAATTTTAAATTACACCCGGTATTCCCTAACAGTGGTATCAGAGCTACTTGCGAGAAACACAAGGTGTACATTTGCTTATGTGAAAAGTTTTTGGAAAATTTTTCTTCTATCCATGCGTGTTTCACGTAGAAAGCGTTTTTCATCTATACCTCTCTTTTCAATTTATGGCCGAAATTTGATTTTGTTTTATGTTTGATTTAAGACCGAAGGCGCATGTAGTTTTGTCAAGTAGGACCAGCATTGTGTCTTCGGATTGGCCGGGTCTCGTGATCTGACAAAACTACCAGCTGATAGGGTCTATGAAATCATCATGGAACTTGATCTAAATTTTAGCATAAATTTGGTTAAGAAAGTGCTTTGGATGATGTTGGCGCATAAGGTGCTAAAATTTGATTTTTCCGGATTTTCAAATTTTATATGCGCCTCTTGCCTCTTGATTGGGTTGATATGGTCATAGCGAGTGCCCTCCTGTGTTGTGATGTGGAAGCATGTTTCCACTTGTAATGAATGCTTGTAAAATCTCTTTCCACCTGCGTGTGGTTCTCTCCCTATCTTGATGTAAAGTTTTTTTCATCTTGTTTTAGAATAGATGTAGAATTATAAGATAGGTTAAGGCTTCATCTTAACAACAAGGAGTCTTCTTCAACTAAAGTCAGTAGTGGCGCCAGCTTTGGAAGCGTGGTGATGGACTTGCGGCTGAAGGAAGGACACTTGCTTTCGGCTTCTGGCATGGGCTGATTTGCTTCAGGGACTCGCAACCCTTGGATGCACGATAACATGTCACATGGCTCGTGACAAGTTATGTGTATGAAAAGGGCTATGACCATATCGACCAAACTAGCAGGCCTGTGATGGTTTATTATTCTGTCCATAGCATGCCTGTGATGTTTTTCCTTTTGCTGCCATAACCATAGGAAAACTGCATGCTAGAAAAGAATAAAACAAACATGCAAAAACTCTCAATACAATATCAAGTCGATAGCCTTCTAATGCGTAGCCCTCATCAAACTATCGATCGGTGGTGTTGTGAACTGTTTCCCACCCTCGTGGGACACACCCACTTATCTTTAGGAGGTGTGTGGTGACAATGATTTCCCCAGTCCAGTTTTAACCTAGGCGTGCCTTCGCAAGGAAATTTGTTGGCCCTGGGCATAACGGTTAGGACTAGACTTGACTAGTTTTTCATATGTCACTGACATGATGAATTACTAGAGGTAGCTGTTGAGAGGATAGGGTTCTATGTTGTATCCAGCCCTCGCTGGACACAGGGTGCCTAGTCTGTCTTAACTAAGAGGAGTTGTGCATGGCACAATTGGCTGGCATGCCTACCTAAGGAAGCATGAGACTCTCTGTGCATCCCAACTCACCCTCGTGAGTCGCGAAGACCTCATGTGAAATTAGGATCCTACTAACTTATTTCCATGTTGAGTTTGAGAGTTCTCAACTTGTTTAGGAAGTAGTGGGAGCATAGCATTTAATTTAAAGTCCTTGTTAAATGCTTTATCATTGTACTTATTTTACTTATTTGCTTATTGTAGATGGCATCTCCTAATCTAAGATTGAAACTTTATAAAAATAAATTAGATGGGACAAATTGGACAAAGTGGTTCAAGATTTTGTCCAAGATACTGGAACAAGAGAATAAGGTGCATCTTCTTGAAAGACCTCCATCCCAGCCCAGTGTGTATTTCACTACTGAGTGGGAGTGGAATGTCTATCTTGAACATTGTGAAGATAATGAACAGTACACTGCTCTTGTCTTAGAGTGCATGACCCCAGAGGTCAAAGTTGAGTGTGATGAGATGGGAATTTATGATCTTATCATACATCTCAAAGGTCTCTTCACACCATGCTCTATAGACAAAGATCTGGAGAGTTCTGTTGGATCTTCAGAGTGTATGCCTAAATCTGATTATGACCATGGTTCTGTATCTTCGAAGCTAACACTTCGGTAGACTGGGAATGCATGGGTATTTCGAAGAGGATTAATGGCCAAGAAGAGCATGGCAAAGAAGAAGGGATGTAATCCATCCGCTTCAGGTATTGTGTTACCGAGGTCTTTATGTCTACTTCTTATTCTTGGGTACTGGGTACCGCATGTGAGTCTCACATATGTTTTACATGTGCAGGAGCTCAGAAGAAGTAGGACGATTAGGCTTGGGGGGATCGACTCTCGGGTCAGGGACGGAGCATTGGATGCTGCTGTTGATATCATCTCACTGCCTTGAAGACTTTATCTAGAACTTTGCTATTATGTATTAGCTTATGTATTAGAACATCATTCCTTTTGGAAAGGATTTCAGTTTGAAATAATAAATGATATTTTTCTTTAAATCTGAGATGTTCTATTGAAGTGATATAGTTGATAATAGTTTGTGATTCTATATGTAACACAAAATCAGATCCAATGATTCAATAAACACCCTCTTATAGTATTGTCTCTTGAACCATGGAACAATGGTCACATCCAAAGGTCCATGGACTATTGGGATCATTATCCTTTCAGGATTATGATACATGTGAGCCTTGTTCAAAGGAGCAAAATGAAAGATGCTGCCTTCACCATAAAGGGTGGAAGGGTAAGTGGCCTGTTGGATCTATTACATAGCAATATGTGTGGACCCATGTAAACAAGCACGAAGAGGTGTTATATGCTTCATCAGGTGTGGGTATGCCTTATCCAACCTAAGAACTTTGGAGAAATCCAAGAAGTTCACAAACGAAGTATTGAGTCAAATTGGAGGATCTATTAAAGCACTTTGATTGGATCAAGGTGATTATTAGAGAATTTGATGACTGTCCTAAGAAGTGTGGAGTTATCTCACAGCTTACTTAGAACATCACTGTGTGGTGAATTTCAAAGAAAGAAAAAGGAACACATTGGATGTGGTTCCATCTTTATGCAAACAGATGTACTGCCACTCCATAAGAAAGTGTCTAAGTTAGCTTTTGAGTTGCGAACTGCAAATATCCTATTTCTTCAATGGAATTAGGAATGTAATGTGCAGTGATTCAAAAGTATGTGTTTGTGGTGCACTGTAGAGTGCTAATTCTATCCCAAAGAGAACAAAATATTTGTTGCTCAAACTGCTGTCCCTCTTGAGAAAGTATTTCTTTTGAAAGAATCTAGTGGGAGTAGATTTGATTGGGACAAGGTCCAGAATCAACCACAATATAATTAGACACAGATGGAGAGCAAAATCTCACATACAGGTTGAAAGTCAACCTAAGGTTCAAGTAACACAGGAACCACATAAGTCTGGATCGATTCGGTATGCTGGGCATGATGAATTTTTCATCAAGGATGAACCTAAGATTTATGAGGAAATGGAAGCGGTCGGTGGACCAGATTCCAAGAAATGGCTAAGGGCCATGAGAACCATAATAGACTCCATGTCTGCTAATCAAGTCTGGGACTTGGATGAGCTGCCAAAGGGGTAATTCCCACAGGCTGTAAATAAATCTTCTAGGAAGATAGACATGGAAGGTAACATTGTTACCTTGAAAGGCAAGCTAGTGAACAGAAATTTCAGGCAAATCCACTGGGTGGATAATGATAAAATTTTTCACCAATAGCTGAGTTTTAAGTCCATTAGGAATCTGCTTGTTATAATTGCATGATCAGTTATGGCGTGTTGTTATGAAAACTGCTTTTCTTGCATAGATGTCTGAAAAGATGTCTATAAGAAAATAGCTAAAAGGTTTTCATATCAAGGCCATAAAGATATGCATGGTGTTATGCAAGCATGTTTAAAAGATCCTGTGTTTACAAGAAGATCAGTAGGAGCACCATAATAGTTCTTGTTCTAGAAGATTGATGATATTCTCCTCACATGGAATGACATCTCAACTCTTCACATGGTGAAGACGTGGCTTGAGAAGTATTTCGAGAAGAATGATCTAGGGAGTGATGCCTACATCCTAGGCATGAGGATCTATAGATAGAGATCCAAGAAAGTCATTGCCCTTTAGTTAATCTACGTTCATCCAAGAGTTTCTGGAGAGGTTTATATTGGATGATTCCAAATATTGATACCTTCCAGAGAGATATGGTCTAACTCTCTCAAGAATGCTATGTCCTATGACACAGCTGGAGAGTAGTGACATGGGTTTATAATCCTGGTACATTGGGTACAAGATAGACCATGTTTTGTGCAGAGAGCACAAGACCATTTATGGCAAATGCTTTGAGCATAGCCAGCAAGTTTCAATCACATCCTAGTGTTCAGACACTAGATAACTGTGAAAGCAATCCTTTGTACTTGGGAAGTGTAAAGGATTGAATTTTAGTCTGTGATAGATAGGAAGAACTTTGTGTACAAGGGTACACTGACACATCGTTCCAGTCTAATGACTATTGATCACAGCCAGGATTTGCGCTTTGCCTTGTTGAGGTATTGTGTGCTGGAAGAGCATTAGACAAACCACAGTGGCAAAATTCTATAATTAAGGCTGAGTGCATTGCAGCTTCTTGTGGCAGCCAAGGAAGCAGCTTCATTCACTTGAACTTGATTTAGTTCCTGGTGCTCGATGGACCAATACAATTCTTATTGGGGTCATAGCATGGAACTTAGCACTCAATTATGTACTGCAGCAATATCATCTGATCATAGAGATCATGGATAAAGATGATAATTCAAATTAGTTAAAATAAACACAGATAGCAATCTGGAAAAACCCACTGACGTAGCCTCTAGCACAGCAGAAGCTAAATAAGTCATACTAGAGACAAAGGGACTGATTAAATATTAGATGCCCTTGGTCTTAGTGCAAGTGGGAGATTGTTGGTGTATATGCCCTGCAGACCAATGTATGGACATGGTCAGGCATTGTTTGAATGTACTTTGATAGAACTATTATTCTTTATAGAGGCATGGTCGTTATTATGCAGACTTCTCTACCTATGTTGATGTATTGAGTTGCATATATAATGTCCCAGGAGTTTGGATTGGATCCATTCTCATAAGCTATCCTCAGACGTGGTACCATAGCAGATATGGGACAGCTTTGGTACATGTAAGACTGGTGTATGGGCTGGTTAGGTGCGGGGCACAGTAACACAGACTTACAGGTGCATTGGATGCACTGGAGTGATCCACCGTGAGGATTGACTTGTCTACTCAATAAGTCAATCTCACATGCAAGAGGTTTGCATTGATCCTTAGACTTGAGGTATTCATGTCTAGATTTGATGATGGGTATGCTTTGATACAATCTTACGTCTCTCCGTAATTGGGAGACCAAAACGATTGTCATTGGGCATGTCATAAGTCACGTAGAGACATGGATGACCAATAGTAGGATTTGCCCCTTCCTTATTGGAAGCATGAAATCCACTTTGGGGTGCCCCACCTTATTGGTGCATGACAGGAATGTGTGGCCACACTAGTTGAGTCATGACCAATGCATTGGATTGATAAACTTGAGACTAATCCAATGGCAAGATATCAACTTAGGCAAAGGGATCTATAATGCATTGGGAATCCTCGTTGCTTGTTAGGAGTTGTTGCCATAATGACTTAAGTCCTATGACATGGGTAGTAGTGATGTGTTGCAAGATACCGCTCACTACTTATGATGTTTACATCATTGCCGTCGTCATTAGGATCCTACGGGGTCACACGCAATAGACTCTTGACGTTGCTTTAATCAGAAGCCTTTGGATCAAGTTATTGGATAACTTGGATCCATTTGTAAGATTTCATCAACGCCAATGGGCCTGATGAGTTAGAAGAAAGTTATTGGAGCCAAACTTTATTTTTGGCAGGTTGACCCGAAATTGACCTAGATTGGTCACATTTGGATTAGGGTTGCATTGGATTGGATCCAATGGCTTAATCAACCCATGCCATAAAGTTTGGGCTAGCTCATTATCCAATGAGGCCCAATAATAAGTTATCATGAAAAGGGAATTGGCTTAAAAGGGTATAATGGGGAGAAACCCAACCCCATTGGCGCCTAGGGGCATAATGGGGTGTGGGTGGCATAAATTGCTTCCTTTGGAAGGAAGTGGCGCCTCCCCCTTCATCCTTTGATGGTATCTTGCCTCTATAGTAAGTGTTGGGGCTGATATGGCTTGAGAACTTTTAGGAAAGTCCTTGGGCGCATATGGTTAGGTTGAATGAGGATTATAGCAAGGTCTTGGAGACTTTCCTTACCTCATAAACCCTACATGCACCCAATGTCTTACCCTAGCCGAATTCCTCTTACATGTTGCGCCTAGCCCTTTCTCCTTTAATGGTAAGAATGCTTTTGTGGCATATCTTGGGCTGATGTATTGCTTGGGGCGCAAGACAAGGTCTTGGCGCATAAGGAAGGGTTGAATGGGTTTAAGGAAATGTCTTGGAAACTTTCCTTGCCACAAACCCTTTCATCCTAGCCATACACTTGTCCTAATCCTAGCCCTTGCCCAAACCGCCTCCTTTCCTATTTATAGGACACCTTGCCGCCCTTCTTGTTGTTGTTGTTCGAGTGGACAACATCTTGGAGGGGTGACATGTCTCTTGGAGAGACTTGGAGTGCAAGGGGCGAGAGCAACATAGGCTTGGCGCAATCTTCTTCCTTGGAGCCGCAAGTTCTTCCTCTTCCTCTCTTCTTTGGCGCAAGGATTCTTTGTGCTTGGTGGCGTCTTCTTGCCACAAGCCCTCATCGTTCCTTGGCCACAGGCGCACCTTGGAGGTGGCGCAAGTAAAGAAGAAGAGGGAAGTCCTTGGCGGCATCTTCCCTATCCCCTCCTTGGCGCAAGTTCTCTTGAAGGTGGCGCAAGTGAGGTGAAGGCTTGATTCTCTTCCCGAGGTTAGCACCAAGCGTGGAAGGGAGCAACGTTGTGACAGTCGACGCGTGGATACTTGTATAGGGCGAACACTTGGGCGCTTTCAATGTGGCTTCGGCAACTAGACAAGCAAAAGAGGTACATCTGTAACACATCCTTATGTCTTCTCTCTCACATGGATCCTTGGGACTGGAATATGTTTCGGGTGTAATGATTCTTCCGCTGCGTCCTGGGACTGCAAAATTTTAAATTACACCTGGTATTCCCTAACAGAGTAGGGGTCATAAGATCTACTTTGGTTGTAACTCCCTAAAGAATTTACTTGTTCCTTACCCCTATCAACAATTATTTTGCAATCCTCATAAACATGACCGTGATTACCACAAATCTCACAAGTGACAGAAGAAGAAATTGCATGAGTTTGCATTTTAAAAGTATCAAAACGATTGCACAAAGATTCAACTTTCTCAACTAGGGTGCGAAAATCGTTACCATTATCCTTACCATGAGGAGATCGATATATCACTCCTCTTTCTCTTGAATTCTGTTCTTGGTTAATAGTCATCTCTTCAATCATTTGGTAAGCCTCATCCAATGTCTTGTTCATGAAGGCTCCTCCTGCAGCAGCGTCAACTATGAGGCGTGTTTGATTAAGCAAAGCATAATAAAATGTTTCAATTAAAACCCATTGCTCCAAGCCATGGTGAGGACACTTCCTCTACAATTCATTGTATCGCTCTCATGCTTCACTAAGAGATTCTCCTTCCTTCTGAGCAAATCCTGTGATCTGGTTTCTTAATTGAATCGTCTTACTGGGAGGGAAGTATTTCATGAGAAAAGCATTGGACAGCAGCTCCCAAGTTGTGAACGTTCCAGAAGGTTGAGAGTGCAGCCAATCACGTGCTCGGTTCCTGAGAGTAAAAGGAAATAAACGCAATTTTAGCGCATCATCAAAAACTCCATTAATCTTGATGGTATCACACAGTTCATGAAAAAGAGATAGATGAATATTAGGATCCTCCATTGGAGATCCTCCAAACTGATTTTCTTGAAGCATTAATATGAACGCCGGTTTGATCTCGAAATTATTCGCATCAATGGCTGGTCTGGTGATACTAGAGTGAACTCCCTATGCATTTGGAGCAGTATAGTTACGCAAAGATCTTCTCTCAGCCATCTCCACTACTTCTATAACTTGTGTCTCCTCAAATCTCAATCTCTTTCGCAGTTTCAGAGTCTTGTTTATCTTAGGATCAAAAGGTACAAGTGGTCCTGACCTAAGATTTCTGCGCATGCAAAGTAGTTAGATCAAAAAGTTCAAAAGATGTAGAATAATAAAGAGAAAGTCAAAGTCGATCTAAAAAAACAAAAACCTAGTCTAGAAATACTTTCAATATCTTCAATATTGACAAAACCAAGGTCCCCGGCAACGGCGCCAAAAACTTATTGTGTCCGCAAGTGCACGGATACTCGAAGTAATAAAATAGATATCGAACCACAGAGACCTTGTTGTCAAGTACTGAATAATCGATTTCTCGCTAGCTAGGCAATCGGAAAATAGTGAATCCAACTATCGAAAAGAACACGGAGAAAATATCAGAGAGGAAATCGGGACTAGGGGTTCATCTACTTTAATTTCTAATGACTAGATTAAGATAAGTATTTGTCAATCTAATTCTATTATGGTAAAGGTAAAACTTACTTTATAAATAAATTGTCTCGCTCTTACGCAGACAATCATACAAAGAACCTGGAGTCATTAGTAAGACTATGGCTCAAAAGACTACCAAATAAGTATCAAAAACGCTATGAAATTTGGAGTCATCAGTATCCTAAGCAATCGGTGCATCACAAGTCTTGAACTTTGGCACGACATAGAAGCACGCATCTCGTTCTATCATTTGGAGTAGTCGACGTGAATCGAGACTCAAAAGATCAACCAAGGAGGCCATGCAACATTTGCATTCTGATAAAAATTCTGCACTGTCTTAATTTTTTGATTTAACTAGCTATTTTGTTCCAGACATTCTACTTGCCTGACAGTTATCTACTCTCCAATTTTCTTGTGATTTAAGAGAATTAGCCTTGTTCTACATGCTGGTTTAATCGGTTCCAATTTTTGATGCATAGATTTTTCTACAAAACATAGCTACTTTCTTAAATGATATCTTTCTGTAGCACTGAATTCTGGCTGCTTACTGTATTTTTAGGTTTTAATTACTTTTTTTCTAGTTTTCTCATCACT
The DNA here is from genome assembly GCA_027563935.2 of Costus lasius. NCBI lineage: Eukaryota > Viridiplantae > Streptophyta > Magnoliopsida > Zingiberales > Costaceae > Costus > Costus lasius. The sequence continues at coordinate 42,983,306 of CM050453.2, read as the reverse complement.
TGTCTCCACACCACATCAGTTTGGTATCAGAGTGGGTTAGTGGTCAACTCTTGTCTGTCCACACGATCCTTAGCTTGAATTTTGTTTTGTAAAAAAAAATTAGTTTTTCATGTTTTATTGCTTACTGCTTTTGCATGTTTTGCTATTTGCTTGCTATTAACAACAAAATTTCTTGCTATGTGCTTTCATGTTTTGTCGTTTGTTAAATTATTTGTTAGAAAAAAAACATCTTGCTTACACCCTAGTTGCACCACAAACTACTCATAACACATCATGGTGCGTCACTTTTATCAAAGGGATTTAATAGCTAATAGAGAATTTATAATTGATAGGGGTTATAAGACTATCACTCATAGGCCTAGTTGCTTCACAACTTACACCTTGTGCAATGGCTGTCATAGTAAATCTATTACTGATCATTCTGTGAAGTTTAATGTTATATCTATTGATGCACTTGAACAATTTGGCCTTAGCATGCAAAAACATGTTAACCCTTATGTCATAACTTGGGAAGATTGGACTGTGACTTTAGTTGACTTTAAATGTTTAGTTCCCATCCAGTTAGATAATATCAAAACTGCAATTTGGTGTGATGTGATGAGTCTAGACGGTTTTGACATTTTATTAGGGAAATAATTCATGCATTATTTTCAAGGATAATATTATAGCAAACCTTGGTGTTATAGTTTCATTCAAAATGGTTTGGAACACATAATCTACCCTAAGGACAAAGAACCAATACATGTTAAATCCATTACTCTTAGTGACATGTTGCATAAACCAATTGCTGAACTTCAACAAAGGTTAAAGCTTCAAGAACAAACTTTAGAGTCTACCATAGAAACTAAAACAAGCCCAGATGAGACATGTGAAACTCAAGAGACAAATCATGTTGAACCAAACCTTGAGGTAGAACCATCACAATTATCCTCAACTTTAGAACCCATACCCAAAAGTTCACAAACACAAAATTGCACTACTTTTAGAGAACCTAAACTTGAACCCAAACCCATAGATCTTCTTCAACCCGATTTTGAACCTAAGTTGGAACCTTTTGAGCTTGACCTGGATCCTAAATGTCAACCCTTAGGAACACCACTAGACTTACAAAATTTCTCCCAGGACCCAATGATCCTTGAATCTTGTCTCTTAGGTCCTTCTACCCACCTCCTTAAACCACCTTTAGAGTCAACTCAACTTGAAAGAATTGAAAATAATTTTGCTTTGTCTACTTTTCAAATTGAGCATATTGATTTCATTACTCCAAGCAACTTAGATGCTAGAATCCCTTATTTCAAGTTTACTAATGAACATGGCTGGGAAAGGGAATTCAATGCAAGTATCCCAGACTTACAGCTTGGACTATGGACATTGACTCTCACCCCAAAACTTCTTCACATACACAAGAACAATTCTTCGGGGAAGAATTTTTTTTCACCCGGGGATAATTGATGGGTGCAGGAACCACAAGCCACGAAGATACAAATGGAGTCTACAAGTACCCTAACCAAAGACCTGAAGGCTCTCGAATAAGCTAGCATGGTCACTCTTAAATCTAGCTCAATAATGGAAGAACTACTTCAACCACCTCAAGCGTTGCTCAAGAGATTCAAGCTCAAAGAATAAGTTGCTGTGGAATTTTAAACACCCACGCAAGCTAAGAAGGAAACAAGCATTGAGATGATGTTCGGCCAGGTCCAGATTAGCCAATTAAAGACCAGTCAACATTCATCTTCAATCCAAGTCTAGTCAACGCTCATCTTCAACGCTGCAACAAAGGAAGTTCCAATGTTACCTTCGCTCAGCCAACAAAGGAAATTTCTCCTATGCATCGATCATCTTCAATGCTAGGATCATGCAACGTTCATTCAACCCACAAAAGGAAACTACAATGTTCACCCAACAACGTTCGCTTGGAAAGCTTCTCCGATATGTATCTCGCATTCACGATTGTAATCGGCAGAGAATTTGACGAATGAAATAGTTTTCTTCCAATGGAATCAGATGTTTCCCATCCTCTTCCCCTTTGAGGTGCTTGTGTCACCTAGCTTTCCCTTCTTCCATCTTCCCTAGTCTCTTCCTCCTCCCGCAATCAATCACCCAGTTACGACGTGTTCCTAGGATTTCTGAAACTTTGTGAGCTCGCCGCTGACGATCCATCGGCCGGATCTCCTCGAGACTTTGGCCATCACTCCTCCTTCCCAAGACTAAGCTCTAGCCACCGGCATTGGTCCATCCACCACCCCGATCGCCGAAATCAAAACAGCCGACCACTTCCCCTATTAACGCCCAGCTTCCGCCCTAGTTCCACTCTTCATCGCCATTCTCCTCCGACTGACCACCAATCGACCCCAAGCTCTGGCCACATCTTCTCCTCCACCACAAGAACCTCCAGTTGTAGCAGGTTTTGATTTGGAACTCCGCCAGACGAACGGTGACGAGCCCTGTTCTTCCTACGCAGCTTCCCTGTTCCAACCAAATAGGAGTTTCTCTACCTCCGCTGGCTCTCCAACGCTCTGCCATACCTCGTCGGTCCTCCATCGCCATGAACAATATCTCATCTATCCCTCATATCCAACACCACCCACGAGCAAACCCTGCCCCGCCGTCGTTGATCGGCGCTTGCATTGCCCCTGTTTACATATTCCCCGTGTCTCCTGTTTATCTATTCTTTAACACTTAACTAATTAAGCTTATTCTTGCAGGTATCCTAAGCAATCGGTGCATCACAAGTCTTGAACTTTGGCACGACATGGAAGCACGCATCTCGTTCTATCATTTGGAGTAGTCGATGTGAATCGAGACTCAAAAGATCAACCAAGGAGGCCATGCAACATTTGCATTCTGATAAAAATTCTGCACTATCTTAATTTTTTGATTTGACTAGCTATTTTGTTGCAGATTTTCTACTTGCCTGACAGTTATCTACTCTCCAATTTTCTTGTGATTCAAGAGAATTAGTCTTGTTCTACATGCTGGTTTAATCGGTTCCAATTTTTGATGCATGGATTTTCCTACAAGACATAGCTACTTTCTTAAATGATATCTTTCTATAGCACTGAATTCTGGTTTCTTACTGTATTTTTAGGTTTTAATTACTTTTTTTCTAGTTTTCTAATAACGTGTCTCCACCCCACAACAGGTCAAGGTTGAATGCCAGATGGTGGTATGTAGTTTGGTTGTGGAGCAGGGTTGGGGTTATTCCTGTAAGAGAAATTATGATGGTTTCTCCAACCGGGGTTGTATGTATTTGACTAGGGATCAAGTTGAGGTCTAGAATTTTAGTTCCCTACAATATTAATATATTCTCAGTATGATTCAGAAGGTTAGGAAATTCCTAACTGACAGTCAGCGAGGTTGTGACCCACAATACCACAAATCTCACACAAAATAGAATTTGACTCAACAGAACTGACATTTAATGAATCCAACTTATGAGATAAGGAATCTACCTTGGCAGCTAAAGAACTTAAGGTGTCCAACTCATATTTACCTGGCACAATGGCCCTAGATGATGTAGCTCATTTTCTAGCCCATTGGTTATGATTCAGTGCCATGTCCTCCAATGGATTCATCGCTTTGTCAACGTTCTTATTCATGATTACTCTACCAGCAGCTGCATCGATAGTAAGATGTGTATTATAGTTAAGACCATGGTAAATGGTATGAACAATTACCCATTTTTCCAAGCCATAGTGTGTGACAGAGCCAAAGGAGCCCATGAAGACCCTCAGGCCTAAAGTGATACACCCACAGACTTTCGGGCCCAAGGAGACACACCAGCATACTCTCCAGGGCCTAAGGAAGACAAACAAAAATTTTCAGCTGAAATGAAGGTCGCAAAATTTTCACACCCATGGGTGTACATGGATGCATAAGCCAGGGTGTGCGTTGCTTCATGGCCATGAAAGCCTTGGTAGAAAACCAGATATAAGACACAGAAGACTTCACAGCCATGTATGGATGCACGGCCATGCCCGTGAAGACCTCACTGCAGGATTTCAACCCAGTCCCAAACTCATTCACGACCATGCATGGATGCACGACCATGCCCGCAAACAGCCCAGAAATGTAAAAAAAGCTCCATTTTTCACACCATTCGATGCTCTCAACGTTCTTCACACCCCCCCCCCCCCCCCCGCCCCGACCGTTATGTGAGGGTTCTTAGTCTATCAACCACCTCCACGGAGCCGATCCATCCGATGAACCTCACAACAAGGCCAATCGAAGGACCGATGCTGGATCACTATCACAATCAAGTCCTCAACACCGCCCATGACTCAGCCACAACCACACAGAACCAGCCACCATGGGCTGGTTCTACTGCTTCGTTGTGACCTATTCAGAGATGGTGTAGCGCACCACAACGGCCCAACCAACAGCCCAAGGGGATACAGCCCATGCGCCCACCACCTACTCCACCTTTTTGCTTTTACTTTAGTTGGTAGCTGCTGTTCTTCGGTAGTTAGGATTTGATTCCATCACTTTTTGACTTGCTTTTAGGTTGTTATAAGCTTTTCCAACACCCTTATCCATGTAAATGGTGTGACTTCCCCCTCTTCCCCAATAAAAGAGAGTGGAGTCCCCCCCTTAGTTTTCAGCTTACCATTTTCGTTTCATAGTTTTCACCTTACGACATTGTGGTAGCTCCAAGTGAGGATTGAGTGCATTGTAAACGCTGTCAGGCCACTGGAGTGCCTTGTACTCCGAAGATCCTACTCGCTTGTTTCCAACTTTCAATCAAAGATTATGGGGTATACACTACCTCTCTTTCCATTGTTCTTGCTTACTTTTGGGTGTTGTTTGCTTGTGGATGTGTCTAAGGTTGTCGGCTGCAGCTAGACTTGTTGCCACGCTATGTTTGCTTGTGTCGTGCATTGCTTAAGATTGGCTTGCTTGAGAGGTGAGTAGTTTATTTGAGTAAGCCGTGGTTTCTCGGTGCTTTCGATATTGCTCAAAGAGAATTTTGCTTGATTTTCATTGTGTTTTCCATCACCGATTTCCCTCCGAATGCATTTCACTTCCCTCGCCTAACACCCCTCTCACGTTTTCCATATCATAAGTTTCTACCACCTTAGAGTACAGAATATAAGGACCACCCCTCCTACTTCCGCTCCGTCAGTGTTGGCATAAGCGTTGAAGTTCCTTGAATTGCTCCCAAGCTTCACATAATGATTTCCCTTATTTTTGGTTGAAACCAATTATCTGATTGCATAGTTGAACTGTCTTGCTTGGGGGAAAATATTTTTGAGAGAAATGCATGGGAAAGTTGTTCCCAAGTTCTGAGCTACTCTGGTTATAGAGAGTATAACCAATTTCGAGCTCTATCCCGAAGAGAAAATGGGAAGAGTCTCAATCGTAGTGCGTCGCTAAAAACTCCATTCATCTTTGTCTTAGAATTCCAAGAATATCGACAAGTGCATATTTGGATCTTTAGAAGGTAAGCCTCCGAATTGGTTCTACTGAACCATCGATAAGAGAGAAGGCTTTATTTCAAAGTTATTTGCTTCAACCGGAGGTCAAGTAATACTTGAGTGAAGACCCTGTGCAATTGGAGCAGTGAAATCCTTTAGAGTTCTGTTGTTGTTCGCCATCGTCAATTCAATAGGAATAGGTTCAATTCTCCTCGATTTCTCTTTGTCGCTCAATTCCTTTAGTCTTCTTCTTCGATGGAACGTCCTTTCAACTTCCTGATCAAGCTCGTACAAGTCTCTTAGTCTACCTGATCATAAACCTCTATTCATATAACAGTTAAGCTCAATCAAATCAAGTTTGAGGCAAAAACTATAGTACAATAAAAAGAAACAAAATAATGAAAAAAAAATAAAAGCAATAATATATAACAATACGTCTAGTCTACCAATTCTTAAATCACTTTGATATTGGTGCTTGTCCCCAGCAACGGTGCCAAAACATGATGTGGTGTAACCGCAAGCTTAACAGTTTTGTCATAATAATACTTAAGAGTCGATCCCACAAGGATAATGATCAAGTACCAACTGATTATAAATCAATAGCTAGACAATCGGGTGAATGTTTTGGGTTTATAGAAAGTAAATCAAATACAACTAGATGCAAAAGCCAACTGAATTTAGCAAGAGATAGTTCTAGATAGAAAATAAGGTTTAGACACATCAGAACTTTGAGTTCATCTCATTGATGGATCTTAAATTCAAACAAAATAATATCATAAGAATGCAATTTTAAAGCATTCAAGGAGATATCCAAAGGTACATATTACCCTCTGTCGACGGCGTAATCCGATATCAATCTAGATCGGCGTTCTACTTTCGTAGCAAACCAAATCTAGATTGATCCAATGAGATCAAAGATATCATAAAGTTCCTCACACAAATCCTGCCCCATTTCTTGACAACTCAAAGCATGTTTGATCTGGCAGATCTAGCATCACAATTCTCCTTTTGGTCCTTATTGCGATGCCCAAGAAAAGTAATTGCGTGATCAAAGCAATACTAGCAATAAAACAACACAGATCGAATAAACACAACATAAAATTGCATTAGCTATGAAAAAGCAAGTTCGAAAACAAGATCCACTCAACTCAACTACACACTAGTTCCGATAAAGAGATTACGCTATCATAGCGTCAATTCTGTACAAATCTTTAATGGAAAGAAGAAACAAAGATATGATAGAAGGAAGAAGGGAGCAAACTCTTCAAGGAAGTGCTGCAATTATCCTCCTTCAAGCCTTCTAGAGTGGGCGCACAAAGATCTTCTTCTCCCCTTGCTCTCGACAAGAACTTCACCCTTTGCCAAACTCGTCCGTCCCTTTGCTTCATGATTTTCACCCCTTTTATATATTTAGAATTATCTTCTTAGACACCACGAAGATATCCCTTTGAATGCTCGTCGTTTTGACTCTAAGAACGCCCAATTTGGAGTTAAGACGAGAAAGTTATGGCACTTTTAATATTGGCTACTGCACAATTACAGGTGTAATGCAAATTACAGCCATGCATGTAATGCATTCATCGAAGTTCTTAATTTTTGGAAATGTTCACATAAATATGGCTCTTTGAATGCTCGTTGTTTTGACTCTTGGAACGCCCAATTTGGAGTTAAGACGAGGGAGTTATTGCCATTTAATGTTTCATGGCTTGGAAATTACGGGCGTAATGTAGATTACGATCATACCAGTAATTTTGGTGTCAAAGTCTGATCCATCTGAAAAATTGTGGATGAGAGTATTACAGCCATAGTTGTAACGTCAAAATTTGCTGATGAGAATATTACGGCCAATATATGATTTATGGCCATGTCTGTAATTCTCTTGCCAACATTTTTGTCATCTGAGAAGTTGCTGTCGAGTAGGATATGGGCATGACTTCAAATTATGGTCGTGGCCGTAATGTAGAAATGGTTCCATCGTGTAGCTAATGAGAGAATTACGGTCATGACGAAGATTATGGCCTTGGCTATAATTCTTGAAATTAGTCCCATCTGAAGCCAAACTTCTTGTCAAGATTCGTGATTCACTCGGAAACATCAATGTACTTCCATATAACTATAAAACCAAGTGAATTGTCCTGTATTCAAAAAAACATGACAAGTAGTGAAGCTTCTAAAGGAAATCAATCAAATAAGCCGGAAAGGGATGTAAAAACATAATAATAAGTCTCAATTGACTAGTAAATATAGGTCAAAAAGACTATATAAATACGAGACATCAAGACGTTCATGTGAACGTTCTCTGCAATCACGCATACATGGACTCCTCAAAGTCTCTCCAACCTCCACACTTGGTGCTATCCTCGAGAGGTGAGATCCATGCTTCTAGGTCTTCTTCAACTTGTGCCTATGCCAAGGAGAAGAGAGAGAGTTGGTGACAAGGAGTGGGAAGCACTTCCCCTTGTCCCAACCTTGATGCAAAATCTTCTACATGTTATCACCTTCAAGACCCTCATGCCAAGGAGGAGAGGGGAGGCAACAACTAGAGATGAGAGAAGAGAATCGGTGCAAGGATCACCCAAGAAAGTCTCTCTATTTATAATAGATCAACTAGCTATTCTTGGATATTATTTTTCATTAAGTTTAATATATAAATATATTAAATAGAATGAAGAATGCGCCTAGGCCAAGTCATGATGGAATCTATTAAATATATATAGTCAAATTGGTCAAGCATGAATAAAATATTAGATTAAATTCACTTAACCCCAAATTAGCAAATATATTAATTCTTTTAATCATGTTGGCACCTATTTATCTTTTACTGTTGTGATCCGAAAGGACACACCATTAAATACAAGTAGGTAGACTTGCTTCAGGTGTCGCGGCCAAAACCTAAGTATTGGCGCACAGGGCTATTGTCACTCCCTGACACGGCTCCAGAAACTTGTTGTCCCTAAACTTGTAGTGTCCACAAGTGCATGAATACTCGAAGTAATAAAAAAAATATCGATCCCACAGAGACCTTATTGTTAAGTACCAAATAATTATTTTCTTACCAGCTAAGCAAATCAAATATGATGCAAATGAATAATCGATTAACACAGGAAAAAATAATCAGAGAGATAAACTGGGACTAGGGTTTCATCCACCCTAATTTCAATGATTGGATATAAATAAAAGGTCGTCAATCAAATCTAGTTATGATAAAGACTTAATTTACTTCATAAAGGGATCATCTCACTTTCATGCAGACAATCATGCAGGGACCAATCCTCGCTTTTGCGTAAGATCTATCCCAACGCTAAAGATAAGTAAATCATCAATCAAAGAATTCAAATATCACTTTTGTGCATCCGAATTCTAAGTTGATTTTCTCAAGTGGAATCTCAAGGAGCACTTTCGTGCATCTGAGACTCAACACAAGTTCTACTTATGGTTTTCCAACAGACCGGTACTCACTTTCATGCAATACCTATCAATGTTTATTACAATAACTCAACCCTAGATTCAAATTATCTATCATGGCAATAATATCACTAAAATCAAATAATAAGAACTAACCTAAGAAAGTTCCTATCATGCAATTCTAGGGTTCCAAGTTCTCAAGAAAGTCACCTTTCGGTCCTTATAGTGAGAACTCTAAAACATGAATAATAACATTAATCTATGGAGAATCAAACTACAATTATTCACATAAGTAAAATTATCATCATAAAACTATTCTTACGAAGGTAAAATTTTATCTAATCATTAAAAATCAAGTGACTTACTCCCCCATGTCCCAAAGATGTTTAAGCTTGCATGGAAGGAAGATTACAATAATTCATGGTGGAGGAAGTCAAAACATAGAGAGAAAACAATTTACGGTACAGCTGTAAAGATGATTACGGCCGTAATTTGCGACGAACAGTGGCGGCACACGGTTTTGTGTTGATTTCTCCTCCGTCTGAACTCCTTTCTCCTTGAAACTTCTGGTGTGTCATCCTCTCCTCCAAACAAAGCATCTGTGTGAAAATTACGGCCTGAGGTGTCCTCTACACCTCTCGGCGCAGGGCCAAACCCCAGAAGACTCTTTGTCGATTGCTCCCTCGATTCTGAATAAAAATTTTTTCTTTTACATCGTGTGTCTTCTCCTCTTAAAGACGAGTCCGCAGAATCTTTCAGATCTCAATTTAGAGGTCTGAATCAAAAGATATGGTCCGCACAATATTCAGGCCCGTAAAACTCGCGTTTTTAAATTGTAATTACGGCTGAAATGGTCTTTACAGCAGTGCTGTAATTTTTGCTCTGTGAATTATTTGTCAAGATTACGGTCTGTAAAAATGATTACGGCCATGCCATATTTTCTTCTGTATGTTTCTGGACCAAAATACAGCTCGTAAAGATCATTACGGCAGTGCCGTAATCTCTAAAATCTCTCGGGTGGAAAATCATCTGGAATTACGGCACCGTAAAGATGGTTATGGCGGTGCTGTAAAATCGTCTGTTAGAAAACTTCCCAAATTATGGCAGGGCTCTGAAATTATGGCACGGCTTGGAAATTAGGTTACGTAATGGATATTACGGCACTACCGTAATTTGGATTTTTGCTTGGATTTGCGTGAAATTTGTTGTGTATCTTCTTCATGATGATGGGAATTCTTCTATGTAGTTGATTTTGCTCGAAAACGCCTTAAAATCGTGCTTTTTTATCTGAAAATTGTGAAAAACCAAAATAGAAGTAGATTTTGCAATATTTGATAAAAAAAAGGCATAAAAATAAGCAAAGTAGTAATAATATGACACAAAAAGATATATAAAATGGAATGAAATTTACTATAAATTTCGGTGTCATCAAACACATAAGGCTCAAACTTTACTTGTTCTCAAGCAAATAAATAGAATAAAGAACTCTACTATGGAAAATATGCCATTTTATGAAAAATAAATTTCTAAACTATAATCACTCATGAAATTTTCCACTAACTTTTTGCATAAAATTTCAGATAAATACATCATCCTCTGAATTTAGTCTTTAAGATTCATAGCTTTAATCAAATAAAACTTCGCAACTCGCATAATAAACAGAATCTCAGCCTCATGATTTCACCCAATTTTCAGTTTAAATCTATCTTACCTTTGTTTACAGGAATAGGATATCCAAAATCTTTTTCCACACAATTTTTTTTCTTTTCTATTTTTCTTCCTCTTCTTTTTTTTTATGTCATGTACACACATAGATACATATATAATTTTTTTTATTTGGACTTCAGCTCTTATTTTCGTTACCATTGTCAATTTTACACTGTGCCAAGTAGAGGAGTCATTTTCTTTTTCTCTCTCTCTTTTTTTTTATAGACTTCAACTCATGTCTTAGGTACCACTGTCAATTTTATACAGTGCCAAGTAGAGGAGTTTCTCACTATTTTTGGATCTTGGATTCTTTCCTCCCAACAAATAATAAAATAGACTAAACATCAACTAGGTTAATCAATTGACATCAATTCAAAAATTACACTCATATGCTCATTTTATTCAAGTAAGATGCTTCGCCCTTAGATTGCATTCATCAAACAACATACCTACCCAAAAACCTTATGCATCAATCAATGGAGAATTTCAACAAGTAGATATATATTGAAGAAATAAATTCAGCATAATAGGTATATCTCCATTCAAGGAATTGACATGCATAATAATAGAAAAATCTACACACCTCCCGTCACATGGATTCAAGTCATAAAAATTTTCAAACAAAAAATATCAATATCAATGCAAAGCCATGAAGCATCAAACTTATATAGTCAAGAGATGTAAAGTGATAGATCCGTATAATCACATAAGGCTCAAACAATGCAATGGATGTAAAGTGATGGATCTAAGAGAAGAAAAATGTAGATAATCATATCAAATCGAATAATCACAAGAAAGTGCAACCAATACTCACAAAACTATATGGCAAGCTCTGACCGAAAATACATAAGGCTCAAACCAAAAATAGTGTCGGAGCAGATGCTGCAAAGTCTAAAGGTGCACCTTTTGAAAATTTTACCAACACAATTTGATATACATAAGGCTCAGTCTAAAAATAGTCTCTAAAAATAATAATGATAAAAAAAATTTCTCAAAGAATAATAAGAGATATCATCGATGGTCTAGAAGAGGATGTCGGTGGAGAGAGTCGAGCAGGCAAGAAGCAGAGGTGGAACAAATGCTAGCTGAAAAGCTGCTAGCAATGATGATGGTGGTGCCGACAGTAGAGTGAGTAATCTCTAGTGGCCTGCTAGAAATCACAGTCCTAGAGGTGAGATCGTTGGCTGGTGGGTGCCAGAAATAATGCTGCATAGATAAAAAAATCAGTCACTAATGAAGAGTCTGATGTATAAATAAATCAAATCAAAGAATAAGAGGCAGTAGAAGAAGTAAGAATCTGCATATGGTATAATCCAGTGTCGACGGCTGGAAACAGTGATGTCAGAGGCAGATGCAGTGGTAGCTAGAGGTGGAAGACAGTTGCTCTTGAAGATTTCTGGATCTAGAGGCAAAAGAAGCAATAACATGTAGAAAGCAAACAGAGCAGCAACTAATTTTTTATGAAAAGTAGCCATTCCCAAGAATAAGATTTAATGATCCAAAAAGAAAATGGACAGAACCATGTAACAGAATAAAACTCGTTCTTTTCAGATGTATGAAAATTAAAGGATCAAAATCTATCAGGAATTTAGGGCATCAACAGAAAGAAGGCTACTCAGATTACAAAACTGCAAAAACTGCACAAAAGTTAATCAAATTTGAAAAGTTGCTATGTGTCCTAGAATGATCAGAAAATATTTTCATGAAAATAACTAATCCTCAAGAAAGAATGAAACATGAACTTTATATTTCAAGTGAAAAATCAGGGTTTCAAGTCATTAAAGCACCTTAAAAGGTTGCTGCAAAAACGCTAATCAGAATAGTCAAAAGAAAACTGCTGCAGAAATTAATCAGAATCGAAAAGTTGCTATGTGTTTTAGGATGATGCGTGGACTTTAAAATTCAGCAAAAATATCCAGATGATAGACAAAGATGAGTACTTCAATGTTGTGCCAAAGATCAAAAATTTTGCCAACCCAGTTTCTTAAAATCGCAGCGAGAAAGCACCTACTCAGATAAGCAAACTGCAGTTCAAAAATTACAGGCGTGAATTTCTTTATGGCAGTGCCGTAATGCACACAAAATTCTTGGATAAGAAAAACCCAAAAATACGGTACCGTAAAATGTCTTACTATAGTGTCGTAATAGACTAAAACTCTCAGGATGAGCTCAGATCATGCTTACGGCACCGTAAAGAAGATTACGGCAGTGCCGTATTTTTCACAAAATTTTATTTTCCCTGCAAAAAGAAAAGAAAAATTAATTTAAAAAATAAACTAAAATAAAAGAAACTAAGCTAAGTAAAAGTGCTTGGGTTGCCTCCCAAGAAGCGCTAATTTTTAGGTCATTAGCTTGACCAAAAATCAAAAATTATGGTGAAGCAGGTGAATCAGTACCAAAATAAAGAGCAAACAATTTTCTCCTTTTCCGTTGTCCAAAAAGTTTAGCCACTAATCCAAAAATCCAGAATTGCATATAAATCACAATCAAAGTGGCGTTCTTAAATATGCAGAAATCAAAATCAAAATTTTCAATGATCTTCCTATGTTTGTCAGTGAGCAAAATCATAAGTCCTTTCTTCAAATTTCTATCTTCAATGGCAATAGGACTTTGATCAAAAGATTTAAGCATTGGATCATCAAAATAATGTCTATGTCTTGAATTAAGTTCCTCAATAACGCATAAATTCTCAAATACATCAGAAGAGTGAATATCAGATATGGGCAAAACACCATCATGAGGTTCATCAATATTTGTAACATGCAAATCCTTTTCAAGTTCATCATGCCCACAATCAAATAATTTATTAACTTCAAAATTATCATCCAAATCAAAGTGAGATTTGTCAAAATGAGTCCCCTTATACCTTTCCGCAAATAATTCATCATCAGAAGAGTCAAAATCAGAATCATATAAAAAATCATAATGTGATTTGTCAATGTTCACAACAGAATTAATAGAATCAGAGTTAACCACACAAGATGTATCACTAATTTCAACAATATCACCAAAATCAAAGTGTGGTTCATCAATGTCTGTAGATTTTAAACCTTTATCAAGCTCATCAGATTTAACCATAAATAAGTTTTCATCAAAAGAATCAATATCATAACTATCACTAGAATCAAGAGCAAATTTTTCAGAATCAAAATTTTCAATCTTTTTAACAAATAAATTATCAGATAAATCAAATTTACAGTCATCAGAGTGAGATTCATTAATAAACACATAAGGCTCAATCTCAAAACAATCATAATCAGAGGGGGAATTTTCTAAATCAATTTTCTCAGTTTTCAAACCAAACTCAAACAAACAGTCTTGTTGTGCTAACTGGGCTTCTAAAATGTCAGAATTAGCAGTCAAAGAATCTACCTAAGAAGCAAGTTGACCAATTATTCCCTTAAGATCTTCAATTTCCTTACTTCAATTTGTCATGATTTGATTTTGATTTGACATAAATTTTTCAAACATTACCTCTAAACTATATTTTTCAGTTTTCTCAAAGTATGGTTCAGAAACATGATTTGAGCAATCATCATAAAAAGAATATTGATCATTTAGGTACCATGGTGTACTGGGATTTGCATGATTTCTAAATTGACAATCAGAAGCATAATGATCATTGCATTTACAAATATTACATCTAATAGAATGAATAGAGTGTAATTTCAATATGTCCGCAAGAGTGCATCATGAATCATCTTCATGCTTACCTTGTGGCATGTATACCTTACTTCTTTGAGATGCCCATGAATTGTAATTAAAAGACATCTCTTCAATCTATCAAGAACAGAAAGATAATCCAACACCAATCAATCAAATTGTGTATTTTTTTTAGAATATAAAAAAATAGAAAATATAAAACACAAGCAAATTCACAAGTTTTAGAAAATCTCAGTTCTGTCACAACTTCTGAAAATCCAAAACCTGCAAAAATAGAAAACAAAGTTAAATCTAAAATAAATTAAACCTAGTATAGCAATACTAACAACTATTTTGATATTAACAAAACTAAGATCCCCGGCAACGGCACCAAAAACTTGTTATAATCTAAAAGGACACACTTTTAAATACAAGTAGGTAGACTTGCTTCAGGTGTCGCGGCCAAAACCTAAGTATTGGCGCACAGGGCTATTGTCACGCCCTAACACCGCTCCAGAAACTTGTTGTCCCAAAACGTGTAATGTCCACAAGTGCATGGATACTCGAACTAATAAAGAAAATATCGATCCCACAGAGACCTTATTGTTAAGTACCAAATAATTATTTTCTTACTAGCTAAGCAAATCGAATATGATGCAAGTGAATAATCGATAAACACACGGGAAAATAATCAGAGAGATAAACTGGGACTAGGGTTTCATCCACCTTAATTTCAATGATTAGATATAAATAAAAGGTCGTCAATCAAATCTTGTTATGATAAAGACTTAATTTACTTCATAAAGGGATCATCTCACTTTCGTGCAGATAATCATGCAGGGACCAATCCTCGCTTTCGCACAAGATCTATCCCAACGCTGAAGATAAGTAAATCATTAATCAAAAAATTCAAAGATCACCTTTGTGCATCTGAATTCTAAGTTGATTGTCTCAAGTGGAATCTCAAGGATCACTTTCGTGCATCCGAGACTCAACACAAGTTCTACTTATGGTTTTCCAACAGACCGGTACTCACTTTCATGCAATACCTATCAATGTTTATCACAATAACTCAACCCTAGATTCAAATTATCTATCATGGAAATAATATCACTAAAATCAAATAATAATAACTAACCTAAGAAAGTTCCTATCATGCAATTCTAGGGTTCCAAGTTCTCAAGCAAGTCACCTTTCGGTCCTTATTGTGAGAACTCTAAAACATGACGAAGGTAAAAAGTTATCTAATCATTAAAAATGAAGTGAATTGCTCCCCCATGTCCCAAAGATGTTAAAGCTTGCATGGAAGGAAGATTACAATAATTCATGGTGAAGGAAATCAAAATAGAGAGAGAAAACAATTTACGATACAGCCGTAAAGATGATTACGGCCGTAATCTGCGACGAACAGTGGCAACGCACGGTTTTGTGTTGATTTCTCCTCCGTCTGGGCTCCTTTCTCCTTGAAACTTCTGGTGTGTCGTCCTCTCCTCCAAACGAAGCTTCTGTGTGAAAATTGTGGCCTGAGGTGTCCTCTACGCCTCTCGGCGCTGGGCCAAACCCTAGACGCCTCTCTGTCGATTGCTCCCTCGATTCTAAATAAAAAATTGTTCTTTCACTTCGTGTGTCTTATCCTCTTAAAGACGAGTCCGTAGCATCTTTTCAGATCTCAATTTGGAGGTCTGGATCAAAAGATATGGTCCACGCAAGATTCGGGCCCGTAAAACTCGCGTTTTTAAATTGTAATTACGGTAGTGCCGTAATTTTTTGCTCTGTGAATTATTTGTCAAGATTACGGCTTGTAAAATTGGTTACGACCATGCCGTATTTTCTTCTGTATGTTTCTGGACCAAAATACGGCTCGTAAAGATCATTACAACAGTGTCGTAATCTCTAAAATCTCTCGGGTGGAAAATCATCTGGAATTACGGCACTGTAAAGATGGTTATGGCGGTGACGTAAAATTGTCTATATGAAAACTTCCCAAATTACGGCAAGGCTCCGAAATTATCACACAGTCTGGAAATTACGGTACCGTAATGGATATTACGGCACTACCGTAATTTGGGTTTTTGCTTGGATTTGTGTGAAATCTGTTGTGTATCTTCTTCTTGATGATGATAATTCTTCTATGTAGTTGATTTTTCTCAAAAACGCATTAAAATCATGCCTTTTTACCTGAAAATCATGAAAAACCCAAATAGAAGTAGATTTTCTAATATTTGATAAAAAAAAGACATAAAAATAAGCAAAGTAGTAATAATATGACACAAAAAGATATATAAAATGGCATGAAATTTACTATAAATTTTGGTGTCATCATTTACAATTAAATATATAAATATATTTAATATAAAATGCACCTAGGCCAATTAATTAGCCAAGAGAAAATTTCTCTTGCTAATTAATAATTTTATTTATTCATGTGACTTAAGTGCCAAGTCCAAACTTGCACTAAGACCCTTGTTTGACTCATTTTGACAACACAAGTCAACAGAGGTCAAACATGGTCCACTATAAGTCAACCAGTGATCAAACATGAACTAAATAAAGTCTCATCTCCATGGAAGAAATCTCAAAGCATCAGTCTTCCAGAATGATCCTAATCGCATAATGATTTGATCTGAGGCAATCCAATCAGTATGAGACCTCGAGTGTCTAGGTGTGCGACCCTGTAATTTCCTCAAACGTTGGTAGTGATAATCTAAAATCATCACAAGTGATGAGTGGCACCTAGCAGTACATCATGGCTACCTAAGTCATCAAAATGGAGTCATCATCGACATCCCCTAAAACTACGACAAAGTACATCTACGCATTTGTCCTTTTGCCAGGCTGATATCCAGATTGGACAAGCGTGTCACGCTTGTTTAACCCAATCAAATGGTCATGACTAAATCAGGTTCTCACCTGGGTGTGGCCATACACTTTCAATCATGCATCCATATAGGGGCACCTTGGACATCAAGCTTCCTTGTAAGGAAGGGGCAAATCCTATCTTGGCACATTGAATCTCTCATATGGCTTATGATGTACCCAATGACAACCAATTTGACTCTCCTGCTATGGCAAAGCCTTAGGTTGTATCAAAGTGCATCACTCACCATATAGAGATATCAATGCCCTCAAGTCAAGGACAAGCATACCTTTGTCACTATGATATTCATCTTGTGACACCAAGATGAATTCTCACAACGGGTCGATTTACTATATCTCCCTTGATATACTCATATGCCTGCGTTAGCAACCCGTGCTCAACCAACGCACATACCAGTCTCAAATGAATCATAGCTATTCTATATCCACTATAATTCTCGACCAAGGACAAGAATAGAGACTAGATGAAAATCTATCTCTCGGAACATTTTTCATGCAAATGTACATATGCGCAGATGTACATTTTGCACAACAATGACAATGTCAGGATAATCCATCTATCAAACACATATGTGACACACCTCGCACCGGACCAACCACAGGCCCTAGGGCATAAACACTAACACATAGATGATACTATGACAGATCGATTCTAACACCTATGACCTGGACTTACCGAAGGACATATTGATTAGCTCGTCTTCAACGTTGCTGATCTCTTGCCGTAACACCTACTGTATCCTCCAAATGTTGATGATTCGGACCCTGCTCCATCTGATGCGTCACTAGTGGCTTGTTTTGTAGAGAACTTTTTCATCTCGAGGAGGGTTGATGCAACACAATACCCATCCTTCCTAGATGTTCTAGAAAATTACAGTCATGACCAAAATCATAGCCTGCTTCTAATGTCCAGTTATGACCATGACAAAATTGCTGGCCTGTTCGTGAAAGCTATAAAGGAATTCTCAAATAAACGGCATGGTTGAAATTATGATAGTGATGAAAATCACGGCCTAGGCATGAATTCTACTATGTAGTTCATAAAACAGCCTGAAAAAGATTATGGCCATGACAAAAATTTGGGACGGACCGTAATTCCATATTATGGCTCTAAAAATATCATGACACACTCATGAAATCTTTGGGTGCACTACCTAATTTTGCCTGAGAAGATTATGCTCATGAAAAAAATCATAGCCCACCATTGAAACTCACTGATGTCTTATTTGAGTTTGACTGAAAAGATCCAAGTTGTGATGAGAATCACGGTCTGCCCATGACGGCTCCAAAAGAGCAAGAATAGTTCACTTTGAATGCTTTATGACCATCACAGTGTTCGAGTTAGCCTCCTAAGTAGTACATGGGGATAATCAACCCTTCTTCAGCTTATACAAAGCCCATTCAACCCATGTGCTTTCTTTTGTGACACAATGAAGATCCTCATCCGACCCTATACAACAACTAGCTAACAAATTTGGCATAGGAGTCTACCAGCACTATAATGAACTAGCCAACTATCATACAATACTGCTGCTTCATCGTGGTGTGCTTCGAGATGGTGTAGATAGCCCATCTAGCCCAATAAGGCCTAGCCTATGTAGTTTACTTTAGTTATTAGGATTCTATTCTATTTTTAGCTTTTAAGTTGTTAGGGTAGTTAGAATATTCTAACTACCCTATCATGCATTTGTTGTAATCAGCTTACTTTAGAGAGTGAAGCGCACTTTAGAGAGTTGCAAGAGTCTTGTAGCTTAGAGTTGCGAGAGTCTTAAGGATTTCTCAACCAAACGACCTAGTAGAAATGACGGCCGTGAAATCTATTGTGTAGTTCATGAAACAACTTGGAAAAGATTATGGCCATGGCAAAAATTAGGGCCCAGCCATAATTCCAAATTCTGGTCATGACAAAAAATCACGACTCACCAGTGAAATTTTTGGACTCACTACCTAATTCTAACTGAGAAGATTATGGTCATGACAAAAAAAACAACCCGCATATGATGAAAATCACAACCTACCTATGAAACTCAATGATCTCTTATTTGCATTTAGACAAAAGGATCACAGCGTGACGACAATCATGGCCTGCCCATGACGGTTCGGGAAAAAGTAGAATAATTATTGTGTCCGCAAGTGCACGGATACTCGAAGTAATAATTAAAATATCGAACCATAGAGACCCCATTTGTTAAGTACCAAAGAATTGATTTCTTATTAGCTAGGCAATCGAATATAATGTAAGCGAACGATCGAAAAGTACATGAAAAGTCAGAGAGAAAAGCTGGGACTAGGGTTTCATCCACCTTAACTTCAATGACTAGATATAAATAAGTGCTCGCTAGTCTAATCTTATTATGATAAAGATATAATTTACTTTATAAAGAAATCATCTCGCTTTCATGCAGACAATTTACAAAGAACCAATCCTCACTTTCGCACAAGATTTATTCAATGTTAAAGATAAGTAAACCATTGACAAAGAAATTAAATATCACTTTCATGCATCTAATCTCTATGTCAATCATCTCAAGTGAAAACTAAATATTTTCATACTTTAGCTTCATAGGTTCTACTTAAGGTTCTCCAACGATTTGATACTTAATTTCTTATAATATATTCATATTTATTTCAATAATTCTTCCTATATCAGAATTATCAACAAGGCAATAAACTTCTAAAATCTAGAAATAGAACAAACCTAATTTCTTATGATGAGTTCCTAAATCTCAATTTTAGGGTTCCAAGTTCTTGCAAGTCACTGTTCAGTCCATATTGCAAAAACTCCAATACATGTTGATAATATGAGACTAGAATGAATTAAAGGCAATCATCACATAAGTAGAATTATCAAAGTAAAATTATCCTAATGAAATAAAGTTTATATAGTCATTATGAAATTAAGGGGACAACACCCCCTTGTCCCAAAAAGTGTTTAAGCTAGCATGGTTGAAGAATTACAATAATCCATAGTTTATAATGTTCAAAAATCAAAGAGCAAGAAGGAATTTTACTAAACACAAGGCTGTAATGAAAATTACGGCTGTAATTCAGCATGTGAACAGTGCAGGCGACGCTTCTTTCCTTAATTTCTCCTCTGATCGATCTCCTTTCACTCTGAAACTCCTGGGCTATGTTCTTCTCCTCCAGACGTAGCTTCCCTTCAAATTTCACGGCCGGAGATGCTCTGTACACTTTCCGGTGGTGAAACCTAGGGCGACGGTAAAGATTGCAATTTATCTCCCCGTTGTCAATCAAAATTAGGGCTTTGGGTGCAATTTCTCGCCTTCTTCTCTTGAGTCTTCCCCTCTTTACGGATTTCGAATTGGTGGTCTAAATCGTCCGCAATTATCCACGCAAAAATCGAGCTTAAATAAGACCGGGAAAATCGGTAGCGAGGAACATAATTACGGCTGTAATTTCTATTACGGTAGTGCCATAATAACTGGAATGCTCTCTGTACAAAAATCTCCAGAAATTACGGACCGTAATATGGTTTACGGTGGAGCCAAAAAATCTGCAAAACTTTTTGGTCGAAAATCTCTTGAGATTATGTCCCATAATATTCGTTACGGTAGTGCCGTTAAAATCTACAAATCTTTTTGTACAGAAATTGACCAGAATTACGGTAGAACAAATAGAATACGGCAGTGCCATGGTTTATTCTATAGGTTCAGTAAAACCACGGTACCGTAATATGGATTATGGCCCTGTCGTAACTTGGTCTGAAGCTCCATTTGCGAAAAATTTGACATGTAATCTTCTCTTGATGATGGAAATTTGTCTATGCATTTGGATGTTTGAAAACGCCATAAAATAATGCCTTTTTACCTAAAAATGATCAAGAACTAGATAAAAGTGTAGATTCTACAATATTTGGTAAATAAGACATGAAAATAAGCAAAGGAGCGTGAATATGACACAAAAAGACCAATCAAATGACACAAAATATACTATGAATTTTTGTGTCGATCAAATACATAAGGCTCAAACTTTGCTTATCCTCAAGCAAAATTAAAAATTGATTAAAAGAATAAACTTTCTTATGAAGAATGAATTCTAAAATATGATCACTAATGAAAAATCTCATTAAATGCTACATAGAATTTCAAATAAACATATCATCTTTTGAATTCAATCTTCAAGATCTACAACTTGATCAATAAAATTTCGCAACTTGTATACTAATAGAATTTCAATCTCAAGATTTCACCCAGTTTAGTTCAAACCCATCATACTTTCGTTTACAGGAATAGGATTTCCAAGATCTTTTTCCACTCAGAATTTTTTTATTTCCTCCCTTTTTTGTATCGTTCACATTCTCCAATTCGATTACCACCTTATTTTTCTAGTGACGAACTTAGAGTACACTAGTCACATAACTAGTGTAATAGAACTCATATCTCTTTGGTAGGAAGAATCTTACTTGACATAGAGGAGTCAATGTAAAATGATTTCTCTTATAATATGTACCCACATGGATACATACTTTCATGCATGGACTTCAACTCTTAACTTCGGTACCACCGCAAATCAACATGGTGCCAAGACAAGGAGTCATTCTCTTGATCTTTTCTTTTCTCTCATCAATTTTTTTTTCTCTTGACTTCAACCTATGTCTTAGGTGCCACTGCCAATTTTGGCGCAGTGCCAAGTAAGGGAGTCACCTCTCTTCAACCCTTGTCTTTCTTCCCAACAAATAGCAAATAGGGACGAACATCAACTAAGTTAACCCATCGATATCAATTCAAAAAATCATACTCATATGCTTGTTTTATTTAAAGAAGTAGCTTCACTTTTAGATGATATTCATCCAACAATATATCTACCCAAAATCTCATGCATCAATTAATGAGAAATTCCAATAGGCAGATACATATTAAAGAAATAAATTCCTCACAATAGGTCTATCCCTAATCACAGGCATTTGACAAATTTATCATCAAGAAAATCATATTGTCAATAGAATTTTCAGAAATAGACCACACTACAACATTATAGCATAAAACCATAACAAGAGAAAATTTTGCACATATCCATTCAGAAATAAATTTATACAATCCATCATGCATCAGTATGCACCCACACAAGGTGCCCAATATCATCAAAATATCAAAAACATCATACATCCATATTGAATTCAAAATCATGATAACAAATTCAGAATCATAGTGATACAACCAAATCGAATTTAAAAATTTAGAGAGTCATGACAAACAGTATAATAATAGCAGCAGTGGACACAAGAAGTTTGACCAATCCAAGTCATCCTTCCTTATAAAATCATAAATCATCAATAGTGTAAGAATAAACCTAGGTCACATGCATTTCTAAAATTTTGCATGGGTGGATAATCTAGGTTTCATGGATCGTTGACTTGAGATATAATCAACCATACAAGGATAAGTTGAAGCATTACCATGGCCATAGATTTGAGTAGCGGCTTGGAAGAAGAAAGGGGAAAGGCGCCTCTTCTCCAAAGGAATCACACACAAGATGTTGATGGCTTCTTCCTTGGTGCTTTTGTGCTAGCAAGGCACTAAGGAGTCCTTGATCGAAACTTGGAGACAAGATGTGCACCCCCTTGGCTTGTTTTTCTTCCTTGCGTGAAGATCAAGAAGAGATGCGAGAGGAGGATGAGAGTAGAAGAGGTTTCAAAACCGATTTTCACCATAGGAAAGTTGCGGCTTCCAAATATGGTAAGTATCAAAATTGAAACTCCCTTCATTACTCACATGCGTTCACCTTAAGTGAACCAACCGAAACCTCCCTCTTAAATTGAACCATGCGTTCACACTAAGTGAACCGGTTCAATGTCATTTGGTTCAAGGACCAAATCAAACAAGCCCTGGTTTTGATCTAATTGAACCAAATGGTTCAAGATCCAACCACACATCTTATTGAACCTCTTGATCTTTATGATCAAGAATCAATTCTCCCGATCGAAGCTTATCGATCATATGTCCTAATCAATCAAACATGATCAGACTAGATCTCACTTCCAATCAGAGTTTAAATTGCTTTAAACTGAACTAGAATAATTCCAGTCCACACGATCTGACATAAGTAAGCCATATCATCAAATTGTGCGACCCTGAGGGGTTTCCTTCATGTCGGGTAACGATAACTTACGTTAATCACGATCAGAGAGGGGTATCTAGCAACACATCACTGTCTCCCGATATGAAGGAAAGAGTCTTCCAAGACTACTCCCAAATCACAGCACAAGTGTGAATCCAACTCACTCAGTATACATGTTCCCTTTGCCACTGGATGTTCTCGTTGGATAAGCCGTGTCAAGCCTGTAATTCCAACATGATGAGAATGGTTAGATCAGATGATCATAGTCATCTGGGTATGGCCATACACTTTCACAACCATCTCATCCAGGGGGGCCCTTTAGAATATCACACTCCAATTAGGAGAGGCAATCCTATATCTATCACTAGTGTCCTAACATGACTCATGGTCACCATCCAAGATAATCCTTAACCATTATTTTTCAAATGATATTGAACTACCTCAAGACAATGCCAATCATCATTTAGAAACACAAGTGATCTCAAGTTAGAGGGAATATACCACTTGCTTGCTTATAAGGATTTATTCACATTGTGACAAACAATTGAATATCCTAAGTCGGGTCAGTCCAGTACATCCAATGCACCTATGTGTCTAAATCTTATTGTATGCTCGAAGCATCCTATAAGATCAGAACACATATTAGTCTCTATCATATCAAGGCTGTCTCATGTTCACCAAGATATCTCGACTAAGGACAATACTGCATGTCAGCCAAGCTGAACACTATTGAGACATTATTCAGAAGTATACATAATAGCAGCAGATAATGTAACAACCTGAATAACAACAATTGCCTTTATAAAACATAGTTTATACATGATACTGATAATAACCCAAGGCCTCAAACATTAGCCTTAAGGGCATACCCCAACAAATAGGATATAGAGATGAACTACAAATAAGTAAGGAAGAAGATACTCACATAGTTCTACTTATCCGCATCAGATCCAATCTCCTCGGTATCCTCATGGGTTGCATCCATGGGATCATTGTGCTGTCCTTGAAACCGAACCTATTTTTTTTTCAAAAATATGCAGGACTTACGGCACCATAAAAAATGGTTACGACACTGCTATATTCTGCACAAAAATCTCCAAACTCTTGAGTCAAAAATATACTAGAATTACGGTACCATAAATTTTCTAACGGTACTGCCATAAAAGACTCAAAACTTTCTGGTCAAAAACGGACTGAAATTACGGCCAGTAAAGATACTTACGATGGTGCCATATTTTGCTAACAATCAATTTTACCTACAAAAAGAGAAGAAAAATTAGTTCTAAAAATAAACTAAAATAAAAGAAATTAAACTAAGAGTGCTTGGGTTATCTCCCAAGAAGCGCTAATTTAAAGGTCATTAGCTTGACCGTTCAATACTCAGATCTCTTCGCGATTCTTTGAGTCATCATTCAGATTTCTCTTTGTTTTGTTCACCACTTCTGAATACATAAGGCTCATTCAAAAAATAGTGTCCAACTTTGCCTAAGAACTTTTTTCCTTTGTCAAGCAGTTTCAATCCTTCTTTTCTTTTTTGTCTCTTCCTCTTTTTTTTCTTCTTTGAATTTAAATTAGTCTTTTCCTGAAATTCTTTATTAACACCCTTAAGAGAAGTATCACTTTCAAAATTAGAAGGTTCATCGAATAACATGTGTAAATCATTAACAACACTATCCACTATATCAACACTACAACAAGATCCTGAATATTATGGTCTTTTCACTGAATCTGCCAACTCAAACTCAATTATGTTTTTACCAATATTTAATGTGAGTTTTCCTTTCTTAACATCAATGACTGCCCCTATTGTGGCTAAGAACGGTCTACCAAGAATAATTGGATTTTTAGTACTTTCCTCAATTTCTAACACTACAAAATCTATTGGGACAAAATACTTACCAACTTTGATTGGAACATTTTCTAAGATTCCTACAGGATACTTTACTGAGCTATCAGCGAGCTACAAAGATATTGAAGTTGGTTTAAGCTCTCCCATGTCCAATTTCCTGCAAATAGATAAAGACATTAGGCTTACACTAGCACCTAAATCACATAAGGCTCGGTCAAAAATCATACTCCCAATTGAACAAGGAATAGCTGGATCTTTAAATTTTGGTGGCAACTTGTTTTGGATGATAGCACTACACTCCTCAGTTAATGCCACAATACCATAGTCCTCTATCTTTCTTTTATTGGACAAAATTTCTTTTAAAAACTTAGCATATGTGGGCATTTGAGATAAAGCTTCAGTAAATGGAATATTAATATAAAGCTTCTTTAAAACATCAAGAAATTTCTCAAACTGCTTATCTAATTTTGCTTGAACTAATCTTTGGGGAAAAGGTATAGGTGGCCTATAAGGTGCAGGTGAACTAGGTTTAGGAATATCTGGCTAACATGGTTCATCTCCTTTAGGTTCATTACCCTGGTGAGGTGGTGAACTAGTAGGGGACTGCACATGTATAGGGGGTTCTTCTAAGACTGGTTCACTGCTCTGTTCAATCTCCCTCTAGGTTCATCTAGTTGCTTCCCACTCGTAGTAATTATAGCATTATAGTGTTCCCTAGGGTTTAATTCAGGTTTAGCAGGTAATTTTCCTAGGGCTCTATAAGAAGTGCTAGCTTGTTGTGCTATTTGATTTTCTAACATTTTGTTGTGAGCACTCATGTTATCCATCCTATATTCCATTCTATCCATCCTAGAGTTGATTTGTTTAAGAGTCTCATTTACATTCTCATTTTGTTTTGACTGGGGTACTCATAAATTTCTCAAACATCATCTCTAAACTAGACTTAGGAGGATTAGGATTGGAATTCCTAGATTGAAATTGTGGTCAAGAATCTAATTATGCTCCCTGATTTCTCTTCCATAATAGGTTTGGGTGATTTCTCCATCCAGGGTTATATGTACTAGAATAGGGGTCATTATTTCTACTTTGATTGTAACCCCCTACTGCATTAACTTGTTCTGAACCCTGATCAGCAATAATTTTACACTCCTCTGAATAATGTCCATGATTTCCACAAATATCAAATACAACAAAAGATGAAACTACAGCAGTTTGCATTTGAAAGGAATCAAATCTATTGCTTAAAGAATCTACCTTTTCAGCCAAGGTGCGCCAGTAATCACTTTCATTCTTACCATGAGGAGGCCGATATATCACTCCTCTCTCTGAAGTCCATTAATTGTGGTTCAGAGCCATTTATTCAAACAAGGTGAAAGCATCTTCAATAGTCTTGCTCATGAGGGCTCCTCCTGCAACAGCATCAACAGTCAGACAGGTATTTTAAAGTAAACCATTATAAAAAGTATGTATTAAAACCCATTTCTCAAGGCCATGATAAGGGCACTTCCGTTGTAACTCGTTGAAACGCTCCCATGCCTCGCTCAAAGACTCGCCATCCCACTGTGCAAAGCTAGTGATCTGGTTCCTTAACTGTATAGTCTTGCTGGGTGGGAAATACTTCATCAGGAAAGCATTAGATAGTTGATCCAATGTAGTGAAGGTACCGGTAGATTGAGAATAAAGCCAAGAACGTGCGCAGTCCCTGGTAGAAAAAGGAAACAATCTGAGTTTCTATGCATTATTAGAAACACCATTAATTTTAATTATATATCATAATTCAAGAAATAAAGCAAGATGTTGATTAGGATCTTCAAGTGGAGTTCCTCCGAACTGATTTTACTGGATCATAGAAAGGAAAGTAGGCTTAATTTCAAAATTGTTAGCCTCAATTGCTAGTCTAGCAATGCTAGAGTGTATCTCTTGTGGATTAGGGGCTGCATAGTCCCTGAGTGATCTTCTATCTGCCATGACTTCTTCTTGCCTTACTTCAAATCTGAGTTTCCTGCGCAGTCTAAGAGTTTTGTTAATTTCAGGATCTAAGGGAACTAGAGGTCTTGATCTAAGTTTCCTATGCATGCACAAGTAGATAAATCAAATAACCTCAAATTATGCAGAAAAGAATAGAAAATTGAATTAATCTCAGCTTCTGAAGATTCCTAAAAACAAATAAAAATAGAAAATAAAATAAAACCTAGTCTAGTAATGCTCTCAATATCTTCAATATTAACAAAAAACCAAGGTCCCCGGAAATGGCACCAAAAACTTGTTGTGTCCGCAAGTGCACGGATACTCGAAGTAATAATTAAGATATCGAACCATAGAGACCTCGTTTGTTAAGTACCAAAGAATTGATTTCTTATTAGCTAGGCAATCGAATATGATATAAGCGAACGATCGAAAAGTACACGAAAAGTTAGAGAGAAAAGCTGGGACTAGGGTTTCAGCCACCTTAACTTCAATGACTAGATATAAATAAGTGCTCGTCAGTCTAATCTTATTATGATAAAGATATAATTTACTTTATAAAGAAATCATCTCGCTTTCACATAGACAAATCACAAAGAACCAATCCTCACTTTTGCACAAGATTTATTCAATGTTAAAGATAAGCAAATCATTAACAAAGAAATCAAAGATCACTTTCAAGCATCCAATCGCTACGTCAATCATCTCAAGTGAAAACTAAATATTTTCATACTTTAGCTTCACAGGTTCTACTTATAATTTCTTACAATATCTTCATGTTTATTTCAATAATTCTTCCTAGATCAGAATTCTCAACAAGGTAATAAACTTCTAAAATCTATAAATAGAACAAACCTAATTTTTTACGATGAGTTCCTAAATCTCAATTTTAGGGTTCCAAGTTCTCGCAAGTCACTTTTCAGTACATATTGCAAAAACTCCAATACATGCTGATAATATGAAACTAGAAAGAATTAAAGGCAATCATCACATAAGTAGAATTATCAAAGTAAAATTATCCTGATGAAATAAAGTTTATCTAGTCATTATGAAATTAAGGGGATTACATCCTCTTCTCCCAAAAAGTATTTAAGCTAGCATAGTTGAAGAATTAGAATAATCCATAGTTTAGAATGATCAAAAATCGAAGAGTAAGAAGGAATTTTACTAAACACAGGGCTGTAATGAAAATTACAGCCGTAATTTAGTGTGTGAATAGTGTAGGCGACGCTTCTTTCCTTGAATTCTCCTCCGATCGATCTCCTTTCACTCTAAAACTCCTAGGGTATGTTCTTCTCCTCTAGATGTAGCTTCCGTGCAAATTTCACGGCTGGAGATGCTTTGTACGCTTTCCGGTGGCCAAACCTTAGGCGGTTATTGTGTCCACAATTGCACGGATATTCGAAGTAATAATTAAGATATCGAACCACAGAGACCTCATTTGTCAAGTACTGAATAATCAATTTCTTACTAGCTAGGCAGTCAAAAATATCAAGCAAACTATCGAAAGCTACACAAAAATATAAGAGAGGGAAACTGGGACGAGGGTTTCATCTGCCTTAATTTCCATGACTAGATATGAATAGATGTTCGTCAATCAAATTTTATCATGATAAAGATATAATTTACTTCATAAAGAAATCGTCTCGCTTTCGCGCAGACAATTTACAAAGAACCGATCCTCACTTTCATGCAGGATCTATTCAATGCTGAAAATAAGTAAACCATCAACAAAGAACTCAATGATCACTTCCGTACATCCGAATTCTAAGTCACTTATCTCAAGTGGAAACTCAAGGATCACTTTCGTGCATCCGAATCTCAACACAGGTTCTACTTATAGTTCTCCAACGATCCGATACTTGATCTCTCACAGTATCATCATGTTTGTCACAATAACTCAATCCTAGATTCAGATTATTAACATGGCATTAAACTTCTAAAATTGAGAAATAAGAACAAACCTAATTTCTTACGATGAGTTCCTGACATTCAATTTTAGGGTTCCAAGTTCTTAGGAAAACACTTTTCAGTCTATATTGCAAAAACTCTAAAACATACTAACAATATGAATCTAAGGTGAATTAAAAGCAATCATCACATAAGTAGAATTATAATAGTAAAATTATCATGACGAAAGTAAAAATAATCTAGTCATTAAGAAATTGAGGGAACTTACTCCCCCATGTCCCAAAAAGAGTTTAAGCTAGTATAGTTGAAGAATTACAATAATCCATAGTATCATAGGGTCAAAAATCGAAGAGAAAAGAGAAAACAAATTTATAGCACGGCTGTAATAGGAATTACAGCCATAATTTGCTCAATGAACAGTGCATGAGATAAGTCTTCTGTTGATTCATCTTCCAATCAATCTCCTTTCGTTCTGAAACTTCTGGACTATCTTCTCTTCCTCTATGCATAGCTTCCCTTCAAATTTCACAGTCGGAGATGCATTGTACGCGTCACGGAGGCGAGACCTAGTGCGACGGTGAGAAACTCGATTTCTCTCTCGATAGTGGATGAAAATTAGGGCTTTTGGTGTGCGTCGTCTCCTCACGATCCAAACTTCTTTTCTTCTTCTTACAAATATGAATTTAATGGCTTGGATCACTCGCAATCATCTCCACAAAAATCGGGCTTCAAATTGACGGTAGTGAAAATCATTACGGCAGTGCCGTAATTTCAGCAGCAGTTCTCGGTACAAAAATCATCCAGAATTATGGTACTGTGAAATCCATTACGGTAGTTCCGTATCTTCATCAAATATCTCGGGTGAAAAGTCGACTCGAAATACGACCCGTGAAAATCGTTACGGCAGTGCCGTAAAATCCATTAAACTTTCTATACGAAATTGAGCCCAGATTACGGCCCGTGAAATCCATTATGGTAGTGCCATAATTCTTGCGAAACTTTATGTTCAAAATCGTCTCAAAATACGGTAGCACTCGGAAATTATAGCAGTACCGTGGTTTGTTTTGTAAGTGTAGTGAAACCACGGTACCATAATTTGGATTACGGTAGTACCGTAATTTGGTCTGAAGTTCCAATTTGCGTGAAATGTGACATGTAATCTTCTCTTGATAGTGGAAATTCATCCATGCATCTGAATTTGCTTGAAAACGCCTAAAAATAGTGCCTTTTCACCTGAAAATCATCAAAAACTAGGAAATGTGTAGATTCTGCAATAATTGATAAAAAAAGGCATAAAAATACGCAAATGAACATGAATATGACACGAAAATACTCATGAAATGGAACAAAATTTATGATAAATTTTGGTGTCATCAGCGGTGGTGAAGATTGTGATTTCTCTCCCCGTTGTCAATCAAAATTAGGGCTTTTGGTGTGATGATGTTCGCCTTCTTCTCTTGAGTCTTCCCCTCTTTACAGATTTCAAATTGGTGGTCTAAATCGTTCACAATCATCCGCACAAAAATCGGGCTTCAATAAGACCTGGAAAATCGGCTGCCAAGAACACAATTACGGCCGTAATTTCTATTACGGCAGTGCCATAATAACAGGAATGCTCTCTGTATGGAAATCTCTTGAAATTAGCCCGTAATATGGTTTACGGTGGTGCCATAAAATCTGCAAAACTTTCTGGTCGAAAATCTCTCGAGATTATGGCCCGTAATATTCGTTACGGTAGTGCCGTAAAATCTGTAAACCTTTCTGTACATAAATCGACTGGAATTACTGCAGAATAAATAAATTATGGCAGTGCCATGGTTTATTCTATAGGTTCAGTAAAACCATGATACCGTAATATGGATTACGGCCCTGCCGTAATTTGGTCTGAAGCTCCAATTTGCATGAAATTTGACAGGTAATCTTCTCTTGATGATGAAAATTTGTCTATGCATTTGGATTGCTTGAAAATGCCTTAAAATAATGCCTTTTTACTTGAAAATGATCAAAAACCAGAAAAAATAGATTCCACAATATTTGGTAAATAAGGCATGAAAATAAGCAAAGGAGCATGAATATGACACAAAAAGACCAATCAAATGACACAAAATATACTATGAATTTTTGTGTCATCAACAATCCACTTCAAAGGCATTTGTTGTGACTTTAGTTCTTAGGTTTTATCCTATTTTTAGCTTTTAAGTTATTAAGGTAGTCATGCATTTGTTGTGACTTCCGGCCCCTTAGCTTATAAAAGGGAGGCTAGGAAGAGGTTGTAACCAACTTACTTCAGAGAGTGAAGCTCACTTTGGAGAGTTACAAGAGTCTTATTACTTCGAGGTGGGGATAGCCTCTTGGGGTCCAAATCTTGTAATTTCTCATTTTCAGCTTGAAGGAATTAAATTGCACTTTAGTGCGTCAGGGTAACTCCTATTTTGAATTTGTGTTTTTATTTGCATTTTATTTCTTCTCTTGTTAGAGTAATCCCTCACTTGTCCGGATGACGAAAAATATGAGAAGTTGTCTTGTTCTCTTGTGTTCACAGCTAAGGCACCAAGCTATTCACTGAACCTTGTGGCTGCCTCGAAGTTGCACTTATGAAAAAAAATTGGCTTGCACAAGGTTAGTGAGTTAATTTTAGTATAATTGGATGTTATTTCTTTGTCGTTTATTCGGTGTTGCTTAAGTACGCATCTCGACATGATTTCTACATTGTCTTCTCACTAATTTTCTCTCTCTATGTGTTTCACTTCTCTCGTCTAAAAACCATCTCACAATTTTATCACTACATTGTCACCAACAACCTAGAGTTAGAACTTAGGACCATCCCTCCCATTACTTCGTCCGGGTGGACAAGCTAGCACTTTCAAAATAGACTTCAATGTAGTTCAAATTGGATTCTACTAACCCATAATTTTTAAGGATGCTAGAAATTTTATATTATCATGTGACCAAAATCAAAGGACAGGCAACACAATGAAAAGAGATGAAATGCCATTGAATAATGTTATATAGATAGAAATTTTTGATGTGCGGGTAATAGACTTCATGTGACCATTTCCTTCTTTTAAAGGAAATAAGTGCATGCTTGTAGTTGTAGACTATGCATCCAAATGGGTTGAAGCCCTAGCTACATGAACAAATTATTCTAAAGTGATCTATAAAATGTTCAAGAGAGTAATCTTCCCTAGATTTGGAGTCCTGGAACAAGGATCAGTGATGGAGGTTCACACTTCATCAAACAATGTTTTCTACATTATTTTTTGCTAAAGGCAAGTAAGATGATTTTCATAAATGAGAAAATATGTACATCAAAATTTATCCGCCCCAATATCCCTCCTTCCCTCCCTCTACCCTAACAAGAGTGTACATCTCCTTATATAAAAACACCCAAAGCCCTAATAGATACAACTCAACATACCCATAAAAATAATACACGTAATCAGTCCCACCTAAAGTGGAATTTTAGGATAAAATTTTGACTACATTATCGATGGCATATATCACAATTGAGTACAACATATTTTTTAGCCCCTTCAATATTAATAAGTGTTCATCTCTAGCACATAGGGCATATGTCCCACTAAAGTTTTTCTCTCAAAGTTTTATCCTAGGTATGGACAAAATCAGAACACATAGGATCATGAGATTAGAATTTCTTCAAGGATTTTAGCTTTCTCCAAACATCTGAAAAGAAATCAGCCAATACTTGCCTTTGTTTCTTACATTTTATGGAAAATGCCCTTCTACTCTTTCCATATGTGATAAATAGCCCCCGCTAGCAGTAATTTTTCATCACAACTATAATATTTTCTCCTACCCATTCTCAATATGCCTTATGCATAATTTCTGTCCAAGAATTCGATATACTTGGAATGCAAAATATTTTTGCTTGTGAGTTCCATATCCAATTTGTTCCTTCATATTCAAACCAAATGTGATCCATTGTTTATCATTCCCCAACTCCATAACTCATCAAGAGTGGACAATCTTTTTAAACATGACAACCGAGTTATGAAGTAGGATTCTACTTCCAAACCATACTGTATTTACCCAATGTACCTTGCTATGCTGAATTTGCATTTCATATGTTGATTTGATAGAGAAAAGAAAGACCCAAAATTGCTGCATTTTATCCCATCCCTCTACAAGTGAGTGTGTATAAATATTTTTTGGAGTTCTATACAAAGTTCATGCCATGGCTGAGATCTTATAGTTGGTAGATTCCACACCCCATTCATAATCAATGAGTTTAGTCATATATTTTTTTAGGAATATGAAATTTTTAATTATCTGAAATAAGACTCTTGAATGGAACCAAGAATCATGCTATAGTTTTATTAATTCCCCATTTTCTTTACTATAATAGTATAATGTATTTACTTTTGATACTCTTTCCTTGCAAAAATCAAGTTGTGCAGGCACTAAGAACAAGAGCGGGGAATTGGGATGGTCTATATAGAATATTATGAGAAGTAATGAGTATTCATCCATTTCACCTACAATAATTCCTTTCCTGCAATATCCCATCTGAAACTCATAATAAAAGCAAATTTTAATATTCTTATATTCCTTAACCCCAAATCTCCCATCTCATTAGGTTTTGAGATATTCTCCTGAAACACCTTGTGAATCCCTTTATTTCATTCTTGCTCCATAAAAACCGGTCCATGAACTGATGTATCCTATCCATTACTAACTTAGGGAGTTTGAATACACCACACAAGAAAACTAATGATTCCATAACAAATATATCTAATAAGCTCTATTTGTCCAATATATGAAAGAAGTCTACTCTTCTAGGAAGAAAGACATTTAGCTATCTTTTCAATGAGTAGGGTACAATCTTTTTTATATAATCCTCTTGCTAGTCAAGGGGATATTTACAAAATAACACTAGGGATATTTACAAATTTTTATACAAACAATACAATCACAGCGGAAGTATATCCCCGAAACAAGCCGGTCCCAAAAACCCAATGAAGATCGTCTTGCAAGGGGGTCGACACGATGAGAGGAGAAAGTACCAAGAGCAAGAGGAGGTCGATGTCGTGGTAGGGGCCCAAGCGTGCGCCCTCTGCAGTCTCACACACACAGATGCCTCGAGTCCTCTTCTTCCACGCCTGGTGCTAGCCTCAGAAAGAAGATCCAAGCCTTGAAGAGCCCTTCTAGTCCACTTGTGCCACTCTCAATATGAGATGCGCCAAGGGTGGAGGTAGAAGGTGAATGCCGCCAAGCCCTAATCCCCTCTTGTGCCAAGAGGAGAGAAGAAGATGGCTTGCGGCTCTATGGGAGATGAAGTCGCCTAGCACTCCTTGTGCCAAAGTAAGAGGAAGAAGTGAGGATGATTGCGGCTAGGAGATGGAAGAAGAACTTGCGCCAAGACCTTGCTCTCGCCCTTGTCCCTTGCTCACGACAATTGATATTATTATTACCCTTGGGCTCTCGCTTGCAAGCTATTAAATAGATGCAAGAGGCGGCAAGGCAAGACAAAAGGGGCGAGGCGCAAACATCATGAAGGATTCGGCTAGGGTTAGGGTATGGGAGCAATTAGGGTTAGGTTAGGGCAAGACTCCAAGCCCATACCATAAACCTCTTCTAATCGCCCAAGACTTGCCAAACAAGTCTATCATGCCTCATACGCCCCAAGAAATGCCATAGAGGCATGCTTTCCATCCTAGGAATAAAGGGCTAGGCGCCTTTTACTTCCTAAAGAAGCATTAGGCCCCAAGACATCCCCATTATACCCATAGGCGCTTAATGGGGTTAACTTCTCGCCATTATACCCTTGTGGCCCACTATCTCTTCCTGACAACTTGTTATTGGGCCTCATTGGGTAATGAGCTAGCCCAAACTTCGTTGCATAAGTTGATTAAGCCATTGGATCCAATCCAATGCAACCCTAATCCAAATGTGACCAACCATGATCAATTTCGGGTCAACCTACCAAAAATGAAGTTTGGCTCTAATAACTTTCTTCCATCTCATCAGGCCCATTGGTGCTAATGAATCTCCCAAATAGATCCAAGCTATCCAAAAACTCGATCATAAGGCTTCTCGATCAATACGAGAACTCGAGTATCAAGGTGTGCGACCCTGTAGGTTCCTCTGACGTTGGCAGTGCTGACCTTATGTCACCACAAGCAATGAGTGGCACCTAGCAGTGCATCGCTGCTACCTGATGCGTTGTATTTACACCACATTTTTGCTTATATTTCGTACTAATTTTTGGGCTTAATTGCATGATTTTGTGCTAATTCTGGTGTTTTTGCTTTACTTGGCACAGAATCTTCACTTTTCTTGGTTTTATTAAAAATGTAGGTAAAACAGCACAAAAATAATGGATTTTGAGAGTTTTGAAGCCACAATACTATTCCTGAGGAGATCACGAGCTTACGGGTCAAATTTGGAGTCAAAATAGTGAAGAACGCGAGAATCACGGCCTTGGCCGTAATTGTGGCTCGACCGTAATTTTGAGTTCGAGCAGTGGACAAAAAATAGCTAAGTGTTGGAATGAACAAAAACTTTCACGGGTGAAGCCGTGAATCCATCATGGCCCTTGAAAATTTCTGTGACATAAAAGCTGTACACACAGAGACATTTACGGTCGTGGCCGTGAACTTGTTACGGACCGTAAAAACGTCCGCCCAACGAGTTTTTCACTCGATTCTCCACCGATTCGAACCAAATTTGAACTAGACTTTGCAGAAACGTTCGCTGATGGGTTCCAAATTGGTCTAACTATAAAAGATCAGATTTTTCAAGGGTTAAGAGAGCTTTTCGAAAGAACACAAGCGGCGGCGGTGACGAGGGTGAAATTCAAGTTTCAGAGCATATTCCGGCGAGATTCCACACAAAAGCGATGATTGATCGACTTTTTCTCATCTACAGATCGAGGTGAAGGCGGTTTTATTGTTGTCTTAGTGATTTATTTGCAATTCTTATGTGATTCTTGCTTGTTATTCGTACAAACATGTTTTACTTTACGAACATGAGTGAGTAGATTTTCATTTTGGGATTATTGGGCGTAGCCCGCTGACATTCATGAATTGATTTATATTTTATATTCTTTTCATATGAATTTATTATCATGATTGGATTGAAGTTGTGTTTAATTCGTAATTTACCTTGGCCACGTATAATTGCGTATTAGACGTTGCGAGAAGTACCGAGAGGTGAATCGCAACGTCCGATCTATTTCAGTCGAACCTTCGAAGCCAATCATGAGAGTAGATTCTCGTGATTGCATTCGTCTAAAGGATTTAACCAGCTTTTCACAAAACTTAGTGGGTTTGGTTAAGTTAACTGTCATGAGACTATTGAGTTAGCTTAATTAAACACCATATTACACTCCGGGAGGAGGTAATATGTAAATTAGGAAAAGTTCCTTTCATGATAGATATTTTCTATTCATTGAGTGATCTTTAAATAATTCATATTTGTCAGTGTGGCGAACCCATGACATCCCGATCTTTTAGAATTTGAATCCTCTTTAATGCTGCTTTTGAATTGTTCGTGCTTGAAAGTTCAACACAACCACTAATTAGTTTTGCCTAGATTCAAACAAGTCGAAGAGTTAGTACTTAACCGCTTAATCCTCGTTGGGAATGATATCTTTTTATTACTTCGATAAATCCGTGCACTTGCGAAACGTATCAAGTTTTTGGCGCCGTTGCTGGGGATTATGGCTAGTTAATATTGACTTACTAGATAAGTTTGGAGACTAGGCACTTTTTCTCCTTTGTTTTAGCATTAGTTTTTACTTTTCTTTTCATTTTCATTATTATTTTACTTTCTATCTTGACTTACACATTGTATGCCCAGAATTTCTCCAACAGGTACTTTAGTTCCAGGAGACCTAGAAATTGAGCATACATTTCGCCTTCAAAGGAGATTACAATTTCAGACTCAAAAGATTTTTGAAGAAGGTGCAATGGAGGAAAATAATCAATCTTTAAGGGACTTCACTGTACCGAACATCCAGGGCTTTAATTCAAGCATAGTCCGACCCAATGTAGTAGCAAATAACTTTGAACTTAAGCCAGCGTTGATGACGATGGTCCAGCAAAATCAATTTGGGAGATCCCCAAATCAGGATCCTAATCTACATCTAGCTGTCTTTTTAGAATATTGCGATACTGTTAAAGTTAATGGAGTTTAATCTGACGCTATAAGACTAAGATTGTTCCCTTTTTTTCTCAGGGACCGTGTGAGAGCTTGGCTATATTCACTACCAGCAGGATCTATTACTACCTGGGATGAGCTTTCCAAAGCCTTTCAGAATAAATACGTCCCATCTAGCTAGACTGTTCAGCTGCGCAACCAGATTACATGTTTTGCACAACAAGAGGGAGAATCACTGTATGACGCCTGGGATCGATTCAAGGAGCTCCAGCGTATGTGCCCACACCATGGACTCCAAGCATGGGTTCTGATCCACATATTTTACAATGGATTGGATTATAACACTAAGTTGATGGTGGACGTGTTGGTGTATATGCCCTTAGACCCGTTGTTGGTCTTGTTTGTACTACTTGAAATTGATATTTAATATATCATTCTGGCATTGTCGTTATTATGCTATGTTTACATCTGCGATTATATACATGGATAATAATGTCTCTGGAGATAGATTGTATCTGTGCTCAAACGGTGTGTCCCCAGTTAAGTACCTGAGTGGATAAGGGACAACTCTAGTACATGTGAGACTAGTATATGTGCTGGTTAGTCATGGGGTGCTAACGCATACATATGGGTATATCAGTGGTGGATATACTGGACTGACCTACTGTGAGGCTCTAACTTGGTGTTTTGAGTTAAGCTCACAAGTGACAGGAGATGCATTGATCCCTTGACTTGAGGTCATTGACTCTTCTATATGGTTAGGGACATGCTTTGATACAACCTAACGCCTCGCCGTAGTTGGGAGGTCATAACGGTTGACATTGGGTATGTCACGACCCATATGAGAAGATCAATGGACAGACACAAGATTTGCCCCTTCCTGCGGGAAGCTTGATATCCACGGGGCCGCCCTATGGTTGCATGACTGAGAGTGTATGGCCATACCCAGGTGAAAGCCTGATCTAGTCATGACCATGAGATTGGGTGAAAATAAAGTGGTGACACACTTTGTCCAATCGGATATCAGTTTGGCAAAGAGACTGTAATGCATCGGTATCTTGTTGGGATGATGGGGATGTCGATGCTGATATCCATTCCGAAGACTTGGGTAGCAGCGATGCACTACTAAGTGCCACTCACTG
Organism: Costus lasius; assembly: GCA_027563935.2. Taxonomy (NCBI): domain Eukaryota; kingdom Viridiplantae; phylum Streptophyta; class Magnoliopsida; order Zingiberales; family Costaceae; genus Costus; species Costus lasius. The sequence goes on along the minus strand of CM050453.2, from coordinate 42,945,195 downwards.
CTTGTGATGACCTGAGTTCATCACTGCTAACGTCAAAGGAACCTACAGGGTCGCACAACTTGAAACTCAGGTTCTCGTATTGATCGGGTAGCCTATTGATCGAGTTATTGGATAACTAGGATCTGTTTGGGAAAATCCATCAGCACCATTGTGCCTGATGAGATGGAAGGGACTTATTGGAGCTAACTTTATTTTTGGGCCAGATGGGCCAAATGGGCTAAATGGGCCCAATAGTCATTTGGTCCAAATGGGCTAAATGAAGTCTAAGCTTGTAGCATTTACTAATGGGCCTCCAAGCCCAATGGGCGTGAAGCCCAGTTGGGGCGTGAGGCCTAATGGGCCTTGAGGCCCAATGCGCCGTCAGGCCTGATGGACCATGACAATAAGTTGCCTGGCCCAATAGACATTATGGTGAATTAAATACTGCATTTAATTCTAGGAATTAATTCTGTATTTAATTCTGTAATTAATTCTAAGTTTAATTCTGAATTTAATTCTGAATTTGAAGAGTCACATCATTAAGGACCATTATGAGACTTTAATTCAAAGTTTTAATGAGTCATTATGAGACTTTAATTCAGAGTTTAATTCTATAATTAATTCTGAATTTAATTCTATTATTAATGATGAATTAATTCAGAGAATTTATTACAGAATTCCAAAGGTCTCAGCGGAATTCCAAGGGTCACCATGTTTTCTACAAAAGAAGAGGGGGAGAGGAGTTGGCGACCACTTGGTCTTTTGGAAGAGATTTTTCTCCTAGGCTCCTACTCCCTTCTCCCCTCTCCTCTTGGCATTCGCAAGGTTGGACCTTGGCGAAATTTCCATCACCTCTCCTTGGCGTCTTCTCTTAGAGGGTGGCGCAAGTTCTTGAGGACTCCCTGAGGCGTGGATCTTCTTCCTGAGGCTAGCACCGGGCATGGAAAAAGAGATCTCGAGCGTCGGCTATGTGTGAGACTACAGAGGGCGAACACTTGGGCACCTGCATCGCTTCCTTCTTCTTCGCTTTGAGATATCATCTCCTACTCACCGTGTCGATTCTTTCACAAGACTCGATCTTCTGGGTTTTTGAGACTGGCTTGTTTCGAGGATTGCTTCTGATGTGCTTGTTTCTAAAATTTTAAAATCCCCGGGGTTTCCCAACATGACGCTGCTGCTGGAGGAACGATCATGAGCAAGGGCGTGGAAGAAGCAACAGCTCTACTTGAGGATATGGCCATGAACCATAATCATTGGTCAAGTGAGAGAGGTACTACTTATACAGGACTTGGTAAGTACCATAACGATTCCTTGACATCTCTAGTGGCAAAGGTAGATTCATTGGCACAGAAGTCAGATTCTTTTTCCTTTCCCTCAGTTGCCGTTAATGCAATTTCCTGTGAAGTGTGCGGTGTAACAGGGCATAGCTCATCTGAGTGTCAACTATTTGCTTCATCACAAGAAGAGTCTAGTCAAGAGCAAGTTAATGCCGTGGGGAATTTCAATTAGAGACTAGTGAATGACCCATATTCTACAACTTACAATCCAGGATGGAGGAACCACCCCAACTTGTCCAACAAGAACAATTAAGGGCAAGTACCTCCTCAGTATCCTCAGCAAAATAACAGGCCACCACCGGGCTTTCAATCAAGATAGTATGGACAGCCCCAGAAGTCAAACTTGGAGACTATGCTAGAAGGATTTCTCATGAAACAACAAAAGAGCACTGATGACCTCGCTGATGTGGTCAAGCAGCTGACATCTCGTGTGGATGCTTTGGCTACCCATAACAAGATGTTAGAGAACCAGATGGCTCAACAAGCGAGTGTTGCGACTGAAACCATGGGAGAGAATTCAAGAAGACGAGGGGAGAACTTTAGAGAGCACTGTAGCGCAATAACCACGAGGAGTGGTAAGCAATTGGATGAACCCCAGTTGCCTGAGGAAGAGCCTACACTTGTAGTTGACAAAGAGCAGTCCAAAGAATCTCAGCCTGACCAGGAAAAGCCTATTGAGAAAGGGAAGGAGGAAGTTTATATAGGACCCCCAGCGTATGTTCTGCCTGTCCCTTTTCCTCAGAGATTAGCCAAAGCGAAGTTGGATAAGCAGTTTGGCAAATTCTTAGAGGTGCTGAAGAAGTTGTACATTAACATCCCCTTCACAGACGCTCTGTCACAGATGCCGACGTATGCGAAGTTTCTAAAAGACATATTATCCAACAAACGAAAGATTGAAGAATATGGAACTGTGGCACTTACAGAAGAATGGAGTGCAATAATACAAAACAAGATTCCCCAAAAGTTGAAAGATCCTGTGAGTTTCTCAATTCCATGCTAGATTGGCGACATGTCCTTTGAAGGTGCTTTATGTGACTTGGGTGCAAGTGTGAGTTTGATGCCCTTGTCAATTTGCAAAAAACTCGACATAGGCGACATGAAGCCAACTACCATCTCTCTGTAACTAGCTGATCGATCTGTTCGATGTCCTGTGGGGATATTGGAGGATGTTCCTATAAAAATTGGTCAATTCTTTGTACCTGCAGACTTTGTGGTACTAGAAATGGAGGAAGACATGAAATTGCCTATTATTCTAGGAAGACCATTTTTAGCCACTGCGGGCGCTGTCATAGACGTGAAAGGAGGAAGATTGACTCTGAACATAGGTGAAAATAACATTGATTTTGATCTTTCCTCTTTGCTTAAAAAGCCCTCCTTTACATATTCTTGTTTTAATGTTGATGCCTTGGAGTCGGAAACAAAAGAAGAAGACTTGAGAAGGGAAATGGATCCTCTGGAGGTGTGCTTGATCAATAAAGAAGATGTGGAGGAAAAAGCTCAAGTTTATGCAAGGATATTGGATTCAAGCCAGATGATTGAGCCACATAAAGCCAAGACTGAGAGACTTATTCTGGTAAAGCCTGAACCGCTGAAAACAAATAAATTGGAACTCAAATCGCTTCCACCTAATTTGAGATACGAGTTCTTGGGACAAGATTCTACATATCCGGTGATTGCGAATGCAGCTTTGGATCAAATTCAGACGAAAAGGTTGCTTGAAGAACTTTGACGGCACAGAAGGGTAATTGGATATTCTTTGGATGATATACGTGGAATTAACCCCTCCTTATGTATGCACAGGATTTACCTTGAAGAGGATTGCAAACCCTCTATTGAGTACCAACATCGGCTGAATCCTGTCATAAAGAAGGTGGTAAAAAAGGAAGTTCTTAAACTACTAGATGCTAGGGTGATCTACCCAATTTCTGATAGTAAATGGGTCAGTCCCGTCCATGTAGTTCCAAAGAAAGGGGGGAGTTACAGCAGTAAGAAATGAGAACAATGAATTGATTCCAATGAGAATGGTAATCGGGTGGCGCATGTGCATCGATTACCAAAAATTAAATAAAGCCACCCGGAAGGATCACTTTCCTCTTCCTTTCATTGACCAAATGCTCGAATGATTGGCTACAAATACTTACTTTAGCTTCCTTGATGGCTTTTCAGGATTTTTCCAGATACCTATTCATCCTGAGGATCAAGAGAAGACTACATTTACATGTCCATATGGGACTTTCACATATAGGCGCATGCCTTTTGGGTTATGTAATGCGCTGGCCACTTTTCAACGATGCATGATGACCATTTTTTCTGATTTCATTGAAAATATTATGGATGTTTTTATAGATGATTTCTCAGTATATGGATCTTCATTCGATGATTGTTTATCTAATTTGTCACGTGTTTTGCAGAGGTGCGAGAAGGTGAACTTGGTTCCTAACTAGGAAAAATGTCATTTTATAGTTCAAGAAGGAATTGTTCTTGGGCCTCTAATCCCACAGAGAGGCATTGAAGTAGATAAAGCCAAGATCGAAGTTATTGAGAAATTACCTCCACCCACCTCAGTCAAGGGGATTCAAAGTTTTCTAGGACATGCCGGGTTTTATCGTTGATTTATTAAAGATTTTTCTAAAATTGCTAGGCCTCTCACAAATTTACTGGCTAATGATGTTGATTTTCTTTTTGACAGGTACTGTACTGAAGCTTTTGAAAAATTGAAGAAGGCCCTTGTCTCTGCACCCATTATGCAACCACCGGACTGGACACTACCATATGAGTTAATGTGCGATGCGAGTGACCAAGCAGTGGGAGCAGTATTGGGGCAATGAAAAGATAACAAACTTCATGCCATTTACTATGCTAGCAAGACTTTAGATGGGGCACAAATTAATTACATGACAAACGAAAAAGAAATTCTTGCCATTGTTTTTGCTTTTACAAAATTCCGCTCTTATATTATTAATTCTAAGGTTGTTTTCTTTACAGATCATGTGACGATTAAATACTTGGTGAGTAAAAAAGATGCAAAGCCCCGATTGATTCAATGGATATTGATCCTACAAGAATTTGATTTTCAGATAAAAGACAGAAAAGGGACAGAGAATTTAGTGGCAGATCATTTGTCTAGATTAACCAAGGAAAAAGAGGTGGAGGATGGCTTGGAGATCAATGACTCTTTTCTAGAAGAGTATCTTTTTGCTATCATAAGACAAGAGACACCATGGTATGCAGATATTGTAAACTTTCTCGTCTCTGATATTATGCCTCCTGATCTAACATCTCAAGGGAAGAAGAAATTCAAGTCAGATATTAAGCACTTTTACTGGGATGAACCATACTTATATCGATGATGCGCGGATAATTTGTTTCGAAGATATTTGCCAGAGGAAGAGATTCACAATGTATTTTCCCAATGTCACTCTTCTCCTTATGGGAGGCATGCTAGTGCGTCAAAAACAGCTTTCAAAATTCTCCAGTCAGGATTCTATTGGCCAATGATTTTTTGCGATGCAAGGAAATTCATCCAATTTTGTGATAAATGCCAGCAAGCCGGTAATATCACTAGAAAAGATGAACTCCGTCAACACGGGATCTTAGAAGTTGAAATCTTTGACGTTTGGGGGATAGATTTTATGGGCCCTTTCCCCACCTCTTGTGGAAAGAAATACATCCTTCTCTGCATTGACTATGTGTCTAAATGGATTGAAGCATCTACTGAGGCCACTAATGATTTGCGTGTTGTAGCCAGACTATTTAAGAAGACAATTTTTCCTAGATTTAGTGTTCCCAGAGTTCTGATTAGTGACGGGGGGTCTCATTTCATTGAAAATAAGCTCGAGTCATTGTTAAAGAAATATGGAGTACACCATAAGATTGCTACACTGTACCACCCACAAACGAGTGGACAAGCTGAGGTTTCAAATCGTGAGATAAAAAGGATTTTAGAGAGGACTGTGTCAGGAGCAAGGAAGGATTGGGCACTGAAGCTTGATGATGCTCTTTGGGCTTATAGGACAGCTTTCAAAACCCCTTTAGGTATGTCTCCATTCCAAATTGTTTATGGCAAATCTTGCCATTTACCAGTGGAACTTGAGCACAAAGCTTATTGGGCGGTGAAGAAGCTAAATTATGACCTAAAGAGTGTTGAGGAGAGAAGAAGATTTCAATTGAATGAATTAGATGAGATCATGACTTCTGCCTATGAGAGTGCCGGGATATATAAAGAGCGTGCTAAAAAGTGGCATGATTGGCAAATTTCAAAGAAAGAATTTTTTGAAGGAGACAAAGTTTTACTGTATAACTCACGTCTCAGACTATTTCCAGGGAAATTGAGGAGTCGCTGGTCAGGGCCGTTTGTTGTTCAGAGAGTATACCTGTACGGCGCAATAGAGATATCAACGGAAGGACAAGAAAGTTTCAAAGTGAATGGGCAACGCTTGAAGCAATATTTTGAAGATGAACAAATTGAGGAAGAAGTGCATTTTATTTTATCTAATCTATCAGAACAACCTTAATTCTAGCTATGGTCAAGCTAATGACCTTAACCAAGCGCTTGTTGGGAGGCAACCCAAATTTTTTCTTTTATTACCCTTGGTTTTAGCTTTTAACTTATTTAAATTTTAGGAAATTTTACTACATGTTTTGATAAAATTTTATCGATGGAAAATCTTCTGATAAGTTGTTTTATTTATAGGAATTTTTGGAGAATTTTTATGCGAAAGACAAGGTGATTAACGAGACCATCACGGGTGCAGTTATGAGTCACTCACAAACCATGATTCATGTGATATCTCTATTGTGAGTAAACGGTAAACTATGGTTTGAATGATGAAACCTGATGGTATTTGAAATTTGAGATTTGATTACCATGTAAAATTTGATTATCTTCGATTTGGTATATTTTTCTGAATTTTCTGAGTTAAGTTTTGCACTTTTGATATAGTTGTACAAGTTTTCACCAATATTATAGAGGGAACTCTTGCATAATTTTTCTGAAATCCTTCATTGATTTAATGTTTATACATATGCAACAATTTAAGTCTAGGGTGTTCTTTTTCATGTTTGCTAGTCCTTCACAGCTTTATTGGTATGAACTCTGAATGTTTATGATATTAAAAGGTACACCATATTATTTTTCTTTTTCTTATCCTTAATTTTGAATTTAGAAAACATCTTGGAATTTAATTTGATGACTTAGAAAATTTTTGAGATTTCATGGAGACTTAAATTATTGATTAAGATTGATTCTGGTATTGATAAAATTTATGTGTAGATTGTTATATATTCAAACGACATATACATGGTGTCTCTGTACTTTAAGTTTAATTTATCTGTCTTTGGTTGATAGAAAATTTTTATGGATAGAAATTTGGTGATATGTATATTCAACTTGAGATTTGATCCAACTCCTCTCGGTGTGAAATCTGAAGCTATGAGTTGACATTGGCCGGCTTTCTCCTGATTAAAAAGAAAAAAAAAAGAGAGATGAAAATGACTCCTCTCCTTGGCACTGCGAAAAATTAGCAGTGGTACTGAACACATGAGTTGAAGTCTGAATAAAATAATGGAGAAAAAGAGAAAGCTGTAGGCTAAGTGGAAGATTCCTCTGACTTTAAGATTGAAACCCTGAGTTAAATTATACTATTATGCAGTATACTTTAAACAATGTTATGGCACATAACAGTTTAAAGACCAAATTGCATTAAAAATCTCTTATTTATATTTTCACCAAGTGACTTGAAGTGATTCTCTATCTATTGATTAAATGAGGTTTATTAAGCTTAAAAGTATTTGATGCTTGATATGTGTTGGATGAACATTATAACATGACTTGTGAATTTTATCTTTCTTGGATTGCCAATTCTTTACGGTTTGTTCTTACTGTGATCTCTCTTAAATAGTTTAAGTTCTGAAAAATTGCTTGCCTGAAATGTAGACTAAGAACTTTATTAATGGTAGAATAGTTGAGTGTTCCTTTATCTTTACATTCTTTGTTTATATCGATGTATTGCTTGAGGACAAGAAAAATTCTAAGTCTAGGGTATTTTGATGCGTTGTATTTACACCACATTTTTGCCTATATTTCGTACTAATTTTTGGGCTTAATTGCATGATTTTGTGCTAATTCTGGTGTTTTTTCTTTACTTGGCACAGAATCTTCACTTTCTTGGTTTTATTGAAAATGTATGTAAAACAACATAAAAATGATGGATTTCGAGAGTTTTGAAGCCACAATACTATTCCCGAGGAGATCACGAGCTTACGGGTCAAATTTGGAATTGAAATAGTGAATAACGCGAGAATCACAGCCTTCGCCATAATTGTGGCTCGACCGTAATTTTGAGTTCGAGCAGTGGACGAAAAATAGCTAAGTGTTGGAATGAACAAAAACTTTCACGGGTGAAGCCGTGAATCCATCACGGCCCATGAAAATTTAATTTCTGTGACATAAAAGCTGTACACATAGACACATTTACGGCCGTGGCCGTGAACTTGTTACGGACCATAAAAACGTCCGCCCAACGAGTTTTTCACTCGATTCTCGACCGATTCGAACCGAATTTGAACCAGACTTTGCAGAAACATTTGCTGATGGGTTCCAAACCGGTCTAACTATAAAAGATTGGATTTTTCAAGGGTTAAGAAAGCTTTTCGGAAGAACACAAGCGGCGGCGGTGACGAGGGTGAAATTCAAGTTTCATAGCATATTCCGGCGAGATTCCACACAAATGCGATGATTGATCAACTTTTTCTCATCTACAGATTGAGGAGAAGGCGGTTTTATTGTTGTCTTAGTGATTTATTTGCAATTCTTATGTGATTCTTGCTTGTTATTCGTACAAACTTGTTTTACTTTACGAACATGAGTGAGTAGATTTTCATTTTGGGATTATTGGGCGTAGCCCGCTGACATTCATGAATTGATCTATATTTTATATTCTTTTCATATGAATTTATTATCATGATTTGATTGAAGTTGTGTTTAATTCGTAATTTACCTTGGCCACGTATAATTGCGTATTAGACGTTGCGAGAAGTACCGAGAGGTGAATCGCAACGTCCGATCTATTTCAGTCGAACCTTCGAATCCAATCACGAGAGTAGATTGGATTCGTCTGAAAGATTTAACCAGCTTTTCACAAAACTTAGTGGGTTTGGTTAAGTTAACTGTCACGAGACTAGGGAGTTAGCTTAATTAAATACCGTATTATACTTCGGGAGGAGGTAATATGTACATTAGGAAAAGTTCCTTTCATGATAGATATTTTCTATTGATTGAGTGATCTTTAAATAATTCATATTTGTTAGTGTGGTGAACCCATGACATCCCGATCTTTTAGAATTTGAATCCTCTTTAACGCTGCTTTTGAATTGTTCGTGCTTGAAAGTTCAACACAACCACTTATTAGTTTTGCCTAGACTCAAACAAGTCGAAGAGTTAGTACTTAACCGCCTAATCCTCATTGGGAACGATATCTTTTTATTACTTCGATAAATCTGTGCACTTGTGGAGCGTATCACTACCCAAGTCATCGGAATAGATATCGACATCGACATCCCCATCATCGCAACTAAGTATAGATGCATTACAGTCTCTTTGTCAAACTGATATCCGATTGGACAAGTGTGTCACCACTTGTTTTAACCCAATCTCATGGTTATGACTAAATCAGGTTCTCACCTGGGTATGGCCATACACTTTCAGTCATAGAACCATAGGGGAACTCTAATCAACAAGCTTTCATTTTGTTATCCTCAAACAAAATAAGTGATGGGGAGTGATCAGGCATATAAGGATGCAAGAATAGCACCTTAGTATTTATAAAATTGTTTACCCATGTTTTATTAGCCAAAACTCTATCCAATTTACACCATGTCCTCTCCTGGCCCTATTGTAGATTTGACCATGTATACAATGCTCCTCCCCATTTCAAATCAGATATTTCAAGTCTATTTAACATGCCACCATTTCTTGCTAATTTGGATGGGTGAACTAATCAACCTCCATGCTTCTCTTCTTTAAAGAAAGTCATATTGAAGTCTCCCATAATCAACCCCAGTTGGATACTCTCAAATTGTTGCAGATGTTCCATATATCTTGACATAGCACATTAGACCATAAGCCATAAACCACATAAATTCTAAATGGTAGATCCCCTTGAAGATTTTGAACTAGTCAGTAACTGCCTATGTAGAGGAGCTTAATATTTGGTAGATCCCATAGCCACCAAATCCGTCCCCCATGAATGCCATTATAGTTGGTAATAGCCCCACCCTGTAACATTGATTCAATAATCTACTTATACTTATTTTCATTCACCCTTGTTTCCAATAAAAATATCATATGTGATGAAAATTTTCTCAGTATCTCTCTTATAGTATTTTGTTTACCAATGGTATTCAGCCCTCTTTATTGCAACACAATATGGATCCCTTCATGTAATCTTGGATAAGGAAGGATCAGTGCTCTTAGGATCCTTTAGAGGTCCATAGTGTCATCCACTTCAACCACTTCATCTTTAGTCTCTGCAATAGTCTTGTCTTTCCCATAGTGGAATTTCTAATCAATAACCTGCCAAAAAAGAACCATGGTCCTCTTTCAGTTCAAACTTGAAAATTAAAAAACCTACTAATACAGAAAACATTTAATCATGTTAAATGTCAGTCTTGATCCAATAAAGTAGCCCACCAATAAGTTTTTCCAATATTGAATGTTCTTGTTTATTTCATCACTATCTATAGCAACTTGGAGAGACCCATTCTTAAAACAAACTGTTGAGTATGAGAGGGCACAATTCTCATTAGAGATAACTTCGTGTTTAAAAAAGGAAATCCAAGATTTTCCTGGATCAACATTTGTGAGATGAGCTATAAAACATGAAGTGTCCCCTTAACAAGGGGGGGCGAAACCCTAATAGGCGCATATGGAGGTTTTGACATAGCGGAAGGGGGTTTCTAGGATCTTTGCAGATAGTATGATCAACATAAATCTTATACAATGAAAAGAACCATACCGATGCCATTGTATGGATGGTGTCTAGGAAGAAGAGACTCAAGTGCTTCTCCTCCAAATGGCTCGCACACAAGATGTGATCGCCTACTCCCTTAGTGCTCCTTGTGCTAGCAAGGTTCTAAGGAGTCCTTGTCGAATGGAAGGGAAGAGAATCCTTTGCTTGGCGAGACCTTCTCTTTTTGTCTACCTCTTCTCACCTCACGAAAGTCTTGGCGTCGAGAGAGAAGAACAAAGGGCGAGAATAGAGTTGCTTGGCGTGAACGTGAGGCGTGGTCACGTTAGAGAAGGTGCTAGCTAAAAATAGCAAAGCCTCAACGTTCACTTGTTCACACCAATTGAACAAGTCGCAAATCTCTTTTTCCCTTTGAACCATGCGCTCACTTGATGAGCCGGTTCACTTTGGTCTGGTTCAAAGACCAATTAACCCAAGCCATTAGCCCAGATCACATTAAACCCTAAGGTTCTTGATCTGACCGTTGATCTCTTGATGCTGCTGATCTCACCGATCTAGCATCCATTCTCTCGATCGAAGCTTACCGATCTCAAGCCCTAATCAATCAAACATGATCAGACCAGACCTCACTTATAATCAGAGATTAAATCCCTTTAAACTGAACCAAAACAATTCAGTCCATACGATCTGACTTAAGTAAGCCATATCATCAAATTGTGCGACCCTAAGGGTTTCCTTTAAATGTCGGTAACGATAACTTACGTTATCACGATCAGTGAGGGGTATCTAGCAACACATCACTGTCTCCCGATATAAAGAAAAGAGTCTTCCAAGACTACACCCAAACCACAGCACAAGTGTGAATCCAACTCACAAGGCAAACAAGCTTCCTTTGCCACTGGATGTTCTTTATTGGACAAACGTGTCAAGCTTGTAACTCCAATATGACGAGCATGATTAGATCAGATGAACATAGTCACCTGGGTATGGCCATACACTTTCTCAATCATCTCATCCAGGGGGCCCCTTTAGAACATCACACTCCAATTAAGGAGACGACAATCCTATATCTATCACTAGTGCCCTAACATGACTCATGATCATTATCCAAGATAATCTATAACCATTATGTTTCAAATGATATTGAACTACCTCAAAACAATGACAATCATCATTTAGAAACACAAGTGATCTCAAGTCAGAGGACATGTGCCACTTGTAGCATTCAAGGATTATTCACATTGTGACAAGCAATTGAATATCCTAGTAGGGTCTGTCCAGTACATCCAATGTACCCATGAGTCTACATCTTATTCCATGCTCGAAGTATCCTATAAGATTAGAATACATATTAGTCTCAATCATATCAAGGCTGTCTCATGTTCACCAAGATATCTCAACTAAGGACAAAAATGCATGTCAGCCAAGCTGAACAGCATTGAGACATTATTCAGAAGTATATGTATTGCAGCAGATAATATAACAACCTGAATAACAACCATTGCCTTTATAAACATAAGAGTTTATACATGATACTGATACAATCCCAAGGCCTCAAACATTAGCCTTAAGCGCATACCCCAACAATCTCCCACTTGCACTTAATCTAATGGTTGAGAAATCTCAAACCCATATTATTACAGTGCTTCTCATCCTTCTGCTGCGCCAGAGGCTTGGTAAGCGGGTCAGCCAGATTGTCATCTGTATGAACCTTGCAGACTTTGATCTCGCCTCGATCAATGATCTCCCGGATCAAATGAAACCGTCTCTGTATGTGCTTGGACTTCTGGTGCGACCGTGGTTCCTTTGCTTGTGCGATTGCTCCAGTGTTATCACAGAAGATAACCAAAGGATCTGCACTCGAAGGAACAACACCAAGTTCCTGAACGAACTTACGAATCCACACTGCCTCCTTTGATGCTTCTGAGGCTGCAACATACTCGGCTTCTGTTGTGGAATCAGCAACGATAGACTGTTTGAAACTTTTCCACACCACTGCTCCACCATTCAAGCTAAAAACATAGCCTGATTGCGATCGGAAATCATCCTGGTCAGATTGGAACGAAGCGTCAGTATATCCTTCAATACTGAGTTCTTCCTAACCTCCATATACCAAGAACATATCTTTGGTCCTCCGCAGATATTTTAAAATGTTCTTGACTGCAATCCAGTGCGCCTGACCTGGATTACTTTGGAACCGACTGGTCACGCTTAACCCGTAAGTGACGTCTGGGCGAGTACACAACATCGCATACATAATGGACCCAATAGCCGAAGCATAAGGCGTATTGTCCATTTCATCTTTCTCAGTCTGTGTTTGTGGACACTGACTCTTCGAAAGATTCAGACCATGTCTGACTGGAAGATATCCTCTTTTAGAATTCTCTAAATGGAATCTCTCCAGGACCTTATCGATGTAAGTACTCTGGCACAGCCCGAGAAGCCTCTTAGATCTATCCCTGTAGATCTTCACACCTAACACATAGGCTGCTTCTCCTAAATCTTTCATCTGGAAACATTTCCTTAACCATGCTTTAACAGCATGCAGTTCAGGAATATCGTTTCCAATGATTAAGATATCATCGACGTAGAGGACTAGGAAAGTAATCACGCTCCCACTAAACCTCTTATATACACACGGGTCATCTTCGTTGTTGATGAAACCAAACTCACAGATTGATTCATCAAAACGAATATTTCAGCTTCTAGATGCTTGCTTAAGTCCATAAATAGACTTCTTTAACTTGCATATTTTATGACGATCTGATGGATTGGTGAAACCTTCAGGTTGTGTCATATACACATCCTCATCCAATTTTCCATTAAGGAAAGCGGTCTTCACATCCATTTGCCAGATCTCATAATCATAATATGCCGCTATCGCAAGTATAATCCGAATAGACTTGAACATGGCTACAGGAGAGAAAGTTTCATCATAATTTATCCCGTAGATTTGTTTGAAACCTTTCGCAACTAGTCTGCCCTTATAGGTAACCACGTTACCATTCATGTCAATCTTCTTCTTGAAGATCCATTTACAGCCTATAGGGATTACTCCCGGAGGCGGATCAACCAAATCCCAGACTTGGTTATCTGACATGGAGTCCATCTCGGCTCGCATAGCTTCAAGCCATCTAGCTGAATCCGGTCCACTGACCGCATCCGCATAAGTAAGGGGTTCATCATGATCAATGATGTAGACTCCGTCATAGCTCTCAGGCTGTCGACGGATCCTTCCCGATCTTCGCGGTTCCCGTGATATCTGAGCCTCAGGTTGTTCAATGACCTGTTCTACCGGCTCAGGCTCATCCAATTGTGCTTGACTACTTTGTCCTTCTTCTGGATTCACATCCAGCTTTATTTCTCTCCCACTGGCCTCTTGCAGAAGAAACTCCTTCTCAAGAAAAATAGCCGTCCGAGCAACAAATACCTTGTTCTCTTTGGGATCGTAGAAATAATAACCCTTAGTTTCCTTAGGGTAACCGACAAAGATGCATTTCTCAGATCTGCTCTCTAGTTTCCCAGAGGCGAGCTTTTTGACATAAGCCTCGCAACCCCAGATCTTGATAAATGTCAAGCTAGGCTGTTTCCCATACCATAACTCATATGGAGTCTTTGAAACTGCCTTGGATGGCACTCGGTTTAGTACCTTTGAAGCTGTTTCCAGTGCAAATCCCCAAAAGGAGTAAGGTTGAGTAGCCTGACTCATCATAGAACGAACCATATCAAGTAATGTTCTATTTCTCCTCTCGGACACACCATTCCATTGCGGTGTTCCTGGCGGAGTGAGCTGTGAGATAATCCCACACTCCTTCAGATAGTCAGTAAACTCTCGACTTAGGTATTCTCCACCTCGATCAGAACGAAGTGCCTTGATATTTCGGCCTAGCTGATTCTGTACTTCATTCTTGAACTCTTTGAACTTGTCAAAAGATTCACTTTTATGTCTCATTAGATAGACATACCCATATCTACTGAAATCATCAGTAAAGGTAATGAAGTATGAATAGCCACCTCTGGCATGTTTACTAAATGGCCCACACACATCACTGTGTATAAGGTCAAGTAAACCTGAAGCCCTTTGACCTTTGTGAGGAAAAGGAGCCTTCGTCATTTTACCCAATAAACAAGCTTTGCATGTATCAATCTCCTCATAGGAGAATGATCCCAGCAGTCCATGATCATGCAACCGCTTAATGCGTTTCTTGTTAATATGGCCTAAACGACTATGCCATAACAAGGTGCTGTCATCAGCATACTTGGCTTTCTTATTATCAATGTTTTGTATAGAACATTCCATGTCCAACATGAATAACCCATTGTTAATTGATCCAGTAGCATAAACAATATTATCTAAAGAAAGAACACACTTTTAAATATTGCATTCAAAGGAAAAACCTTTCCTGACAAGAGCAGGAATGGAGATAATATTTTTAGTAATGCTAGGTACAAAGTAACAATTGTTTAGTTCTAATACAAGTCCAGATGGTAATGAGATGTAATATTCTCCTACAGCAACAGCAGCAACCCGTGCCCCGTTTCCAACTCGTAGGTCCACCTCATGCTGTCCCACCTGTCTTCTTCTCTTGAGTTCCTGTACATTTGAACAAATGTGAACTCCACATGCAGTGTCCAACACCCATGAAATAGAAGAAGAGGATATCATGACTTCAGTCACGAAAATACCTGAGCCGGAAGCGATGCTTCCCTTCTTGTCTCCTTGGAGCGCTTTACAGTCCTTTTTCCAGTGACCCAGCTGGCCACAGTGGAAACATCTATATTCCTTCGACCGCTTAACCTTCTGTTTCAGAGCCTTGTTGTAATTCTTGACAGGGGCTTTGCCCTTCTTCCCCTTCTTCTTGTTCCTAGAAGGGAACATCAAGACAGAGGTTGAAGGCTTGCCCTTTAGAGTTTCCTCTGTAGTCAAGAGCATATTCAGCAACTCTGCCGGAGTACAGTCGATCTTGTTCATATTAAAATTAATAATGAACGGATCGAAAGAGGCCGGGAGGGACTGCAGAATAATGTCTACAGCAAGCTCCTGATTGATGGTATGCCCCAGTTTCTCTAGAGCCTCTTTGTGCCCAATCATCTTGAGCACATGAGCTCCCACTGGACTCCCTTCAGCCAGTTTGCTCTGAAAGAAAAGCTTGGTCAAATTATAGCGCTCAGTCCTCGCCTGTGCAGCATATAGCATCTTGAGGTTTGCTATCATTTCTATAGCAGACATATCCTCATGCTGACGCTGCAGCTGTGGCGTCATAGACGCTAGCATCAGGCAAGCGACATCAATGCTATCATTGACATGCTTTTCATAGGCATCCCGAACCACCCTTGCGGCGTTCGGAGCGGGTTGAGGCGGTACAGCCGTCTCGAGGACATACAGTTTCCTCTCAGCCTTAAGAACAATCTTAAGGTGTCCGTACCAGTCTGAGAAGTTTGGCCCAGCAAACTTCTCCCTTTCCAGTAGGGATCGCACATTGAAGCTCATGGTGTTCGTTGCTGCAGAAATCTACAACAATGCAAGAACAGCAAGGTCAGTATCAATGTTAAGAATCAATTCAGGACTTAAGAATGATTCTTTTCTCACTATTTTATCTGACTGAAAAATCCAGCAAAAACAGCCCGAAAGAGTTGAACTCTTTTAGTGAGATGGGATCCAGATTTCACACTTGGTCTCCGCGTCCCGCTCAGGCGAGATAAGATGCACAGAGAGTACAAGCACTAATTTTTGGTAGGCAGTCCCTGCCAATCGCCAACCCATGCGATTCCCCTTCATCTGGGCAATCCAGCCGACTGTGCCAACTGAGTTGGTACAACACAGTCTCTGATCCCTAAGATGGCTGCCTCCATATAGCTCACATATGCTCAGTATGTAGCCTATATGGTCAAGCTGACCCGACCTACTCCCTGGACCACCACGTGCTATGCTGAGCAACGAGAAGCGATAAATCCCTTCCCTGTAACACGTAGGTGTAATCACACACCGTCTGAAGATAGATGGGCGTGCCCACTGAGTGGGTACAACACGGCCCCAACGATAGTCAGAACAGAGAGGTTTCGCGTCAGAAGGCTTACGAGCTTGATATTTAGCGTTGGATTTTAACGGTCTTTTATCTTCTTAACTATCATGCAATTCCTATGGTGATAGCAGAAGATTAATTCATGCATTTCCTATTATTTAAACAATAAATGAAAGCATGCTGATCTTATGTGGTAAAAGCCCATTAAGCCTAAGAAAGACCTTAATTTAACTTAAGTCTTCACTTGCTTTTCTTCATGGGGCTTTTGCTCCTCATCTGGCCCTAACCAGGGCCCAAGCGCCCACTGCAGCTGAGGTGCGCCCACCAGGTAATTGCGCCTGTCATAGGGTCGAACCCTAGACCTCCCACCTGGTCAAGCCTCTGCTGCATGCGCCTCTGCCAAGTGTGCTCTGTGCTCTTGTCTGATTAAATTACAATTTAATCTATCTAGACAAGATTGACACGCAGGTCAATTACACTTTATAAATTAAATAAAATGTGATGCGCAGATCACAATAAAAATTAATTTACAACTTTAATACAGGCACGCAGGCCCCAGCACAGCACACATTAATAAGGCGTCCCACATAAGATGAAATAAACAGGCATATGGCATTCAATCAACATGTGATCCATTTAAGAAAATAAAATTTTCAAAAACCCATTGGCATCAATTTTATTTTCCTTATGTGCCCTACTACCTTACAACGGTCCATTACTAGGGATCCACTCATCAGACCTAGTCAGATCCACTGCCCTTGCATGCACCAAGTCCTAACTGACTTGAGTCGACTAAATGGTCAACCATGCATGCGACAAGGGCTGAACGACCTCATGAGTTCTGGCAAACGGGTGTGACCCCGGGCCTAACTCATGTGCGTTCATTGGTTGTCTCAACCAGACATCGCTACACGCCTGTCCGCAGTCGACCTATTGCCACCTCGTGCTTGCGCACAGGTGCCATCTAGTCGACCCATCTAGGCTGTCAGATAGTCTGATCAGACTGGTTGGATCTAGACTAGACTGTGACTTCAACCCTAATAACCCGTTTAAGTGTTTAAAGCAGGGGCTCTTAGATCTATTGAAGGTCGCACAAGTCATAAAGTTTTTGAGAAAAACAACTATGCGCCAACAAACATGCGCCAAGGAAACATAAATCAAGTTTCGCATATGCAATAACTTAACATGTAATATTCGCATGTTATAGATCTAAGCATACATTTGCAAACAAGGATCACAACGCCTTAAGCAATCATAAAACATGCATTAAACTTCCTCTGATACCAATTGAAGTGTCCCCTTAACAAGGGGGGGCGAAACCCTAATAGGCGCATATGGAGGTTTTGACATAGCGGAAGGGGGTTTCTAGGATCTTTGCAGATAGTATGATCAACATAAATCTTATACAATGAAAAGAACCATACCGATGCCATTGTATGGATGGTGTCTAGGAAGAAGAGACTCAAGTGCTTCTCCTCCAAATGGCTCGCACACAAGATGTGATCGCCTACTCCCTTAGTGCTCCTTGTGCTAGCAAGGTTCTAAGGAGTCCTTGTCGAATGGAAGGGAAGAGAATCCTTTGCTTGGTGAGACCTTCTCTTTTTGTCTACCGCTTCTCACCTCACGAAAGTCTTGGCGTCGAGAGAGAAGAACAAAGGGTGAGAATAGAGTTGCTTGGCGTGAACGTGAGGCGTGGTCACGTTAGAGAAGGTGCTAGCTAAAAATAGCAAAGCCTCAACGTTCACTTGTTCACACCAATTGAACAAGTCGCAAATCTCTTTTTCCCTTTGAACCATGCGCTCACTTGATGAGCCGGTTCACTTTGGTCTGGTTCAAAGACCAATTAACCCAAGCCATTAGCCCAGATCACATTAAACCCTAAGGTTCTTGATCTGACCGTTGATCTCTTGATGCTGCTGATCTCACCGATCTAGTATCCATTCTCTCGATCGAAGCTTACCGATCTCAAGCCCTAATCAATCAAACATGATCAGACCAGACCTCACTTACAATCAGAGATTAAATCCCTTTAAACTGAACCAAAACAATTCAGTCCATACGATCTGACTTAAGTAAGCCATATCATCAAATTGTGCGACCCTAAGGGTTTCCTTTAAATGTCGGTAACGATAACTTACGTTATCACGATCAGTGAGGGGTATCTAGCAACACATCACTATCTCCCGATATAAAGAAAAGAGTCTTCCAAGACTACACCCAAACCACAGCACAAGTGTGAATCCAACTCACAAGGCAAACAAGCTTCCTTTGCCACTGGATGTTCTTTATTGGACAAATGTGTCAAGCTTGTAACTCCAATATGACGAGCATGATTAGATCAGATGAACATAGTCACCTGGGTATGGCCATACACTTTCTCAATCATCTCATCCAGGGGGCCCCTTTAGAACATCACACTCCAATTAAGGAGACGGCAATCCTATATCTATCACTAGTGCCCTAACATGACTCATGATCATTATCCAAGATAATCTATAACCATTATGTTTCAAATGATATTGAACTACCTCAAAACAATGACAATCATCATTTAGAAACACAAGTGATCTCAAGTCAGAGGATATGTGCCACTTGTAGCATTCAAGGATTATTCACATTGTGACAAGCAATTGAATATCCTAGTAGGGTCTGTCCAGTACATCCAATGTACCCATGAGTCTACATCTTATTCCATTCTCGAAGCATCCTATAAGATTAGAATACATATTAGTCTCAATCATATCAAGGCTGTCTCATGTTCACCAAGATATCTCGACTAAGGACAAAAATGCATGTCAGCCAAGCTGAACAGCATTGAGACATTATTCAGAAGTATATGTATTGCAGCAGATAATATAACAACCTGAATAACAACCATTGCCTTTATAAACATAAGAGTCTATACATGATACTAATACAATCCCAAGGCCTCAAACATTAGCCTTAAGGGCATACCCCAACAAAACATTCCTAATTACCCTGCAGAGTATGTACTGAACTTCCTCTCCCTTTTTGCATTTTGCTATATTATTTGATCTAAATGCAAATCTATAACTAGAATCTCAACACATAAAGTTTTAGAGATATGATATAAATGCAGAGTTCAACTTGATAAGGAGTATACATGAAAATCTTCTGATAGTTGATCAAGAATATGTAAGAAAGAAATCAATGCTCCAAAAAGATTCACCAATTTGTGGCAAAAAGAATGCTACATGCAAAGAGAAAGAGGGAAATAGTATGAAGGCCTCAAGATTTTGTGAATGTCCACCAAATTCGAGGGGAAAACGGATGAGAGAATTAGAGAGGATGGTGCAGATGAACGAGAATATATGAGTTTGAGCAAGGTTCCATCCAACAAGAAGAAAGATGAAGGGGTTGTTGATGCACAAGAAAACAAAAAAAAAAGAGAAAAATCCTCAAATGCGGTCACACTGACAAGAGGGGGGAAGCCGACGATTGAAGTAGTATCTCCTCCAGCTACTGGTCATAAAACTCGCCTCCAAAGTTTCCTATGTTACTCAAAAGGTATGGTGTAAATTATAAAATTGCTACTCTTTATCACCTACAAACTAGTTGATAGGTTGAGTATTAAATTCGAGAGATAAAGAAGATTCTAGAAAAGATGGTATCCAAAGCAAGAACTAACTAATCCTTCAAACTTGACACCTATAGGAATGTCTCCATCTCAATTTATTTATGGTAAATTATATCATTTGGCTATACAACTAGAGCCCAAGGCATATTGGGCCATCAAAATACTAAACTCAACGAACTTGATGAAATCACACTCTTAGCCTATGAAAATGCCAAAATCAACACATTCTTAGAAAAAAAAATTCCATGAAGGTGAACTTGTTTTATTATTTAATTATAGACTGAAATTGTTTCCTAGTAAACTTAGATCCAACTAGTTGGGACCATTCCAAGAACATAAAATATATCTGTATGAAGCGGTTGAATTATGGAGTGAAAGAACAAGAAAGTCCAAGGTGAATAGACAAAGACTCAAATATTAGATCACTGATGATCAAATTGAGCAAGGGATCACTCTAAAGCTCACAAACCCAACAACATAATGAAGAAGCACCGATCAAGCTAATGACTTTAAACAAACACTCCTTAGAAGGTAGCCTAAGCCCTCTCTTTTCTCTTATTTTTTTTAAATGTCTTTTATTATCTATTTTTTACGCTATTTGTTTATAGCTATTATAAAAAAGACATTTGCTATTAGTAAATAGTGTAAAAAAATTTTCTATAAAGTCAAAGAAAGTTATAAATGGTCGATATCAATTGGAATCACTTTTTCTTCTTTCTCAACCTCAACCAAAATATCTTATACTACAACACGGTCCTATAAATGAAGGTTTTCTCATCCTTTCTATTAAGTCAAATTCCACTATATTGTCATCCATAATCAATCTAAATTTTCCATTCTTATGATCAATAATGGCTCCAATAGCTAAAAATGGTCTTCCTAATATGATAGGTATTTTAGAATCTTCTTCTATTTCAAGTACTATAAAATCTATCGATACAAAATACTCACCAACTTGTATGGGCACATCTTCTAAAATTCCTAATGTGTATTTAACTGAATGGTTAGCTAACTATAATGATATGAAAGTAGGCTTTAAATCTCTAATGTCTATTTTTTTACAAATAGGCAAGGGCATCAAACTAATACTAGCTCCTAAATTATAGTGTTCTATCAAAAGTCATATTATCGGTCAAGCATGGTATAGAAAAACTACATGAATCTTTCAGCTTAGGTGGCAATTTGTTTTGAATATAGTACTTCAATCTTCAAATCTCCATAGTCTTCAATTTTCTTTTTATTATATACAATTTCTTTAAAAAATTTAGTGTAGGAAGGCATTTGAGATACATCTGTAAATTGAATATTAATATATAGTTTCTCTAGTCCTAAAAAATTTTCAAATTATTTGTCTAATTTTGCCTTTACTAACATATGTGGGAAAGGAATGTGAGGTTTATAAGCTAGTGGAGAGACATAATCAAGTTTATGATTTTCAATTTGTTCTAGGTGGTCACAGTTGGTGATAGGCTTCACAGCCGATGATGAGTCCTATTCATTATTTTTATTTTATTCATTAGTTTTGTAAGTTTCTTGTCTATCTTCTTTAGTTATAACCTTAGGTTCTTCTAGTTGTTTTTCATTATTGGTTGTTATTGCATTGCAATGTTCCTTTAGGTTGGTTTTGGGATTTCCTAGGGGTCTATAAGAAGTACTAGTTTGTTGTGCAATTTGATTTTCTCGCATTTTATTATGAGTAGGCAAAACATCTACTTTAAACGTGAGTTGTCTAATGGCTTCATTCAACATCTCTCCCTATTGGTTAAATTGTTTGTTTTTGTTTACTCTGAG
This sequence comes from Costus lasius, assembly GCA_027563935.2. Taxonomy (NCBI): domain Eukaryota; kingdom Viridiplantae; phylum Streptophyta; class Magnoliopsida; order Zingiberales; family Costaceae; genus Costus; species Costus lasius. Next base: position 42,923,501 of record CM050453.2, on the reverse strand, counting down.
TAGTTACAAAATTCTCAAGCAAAGACTCTAGTTTTGAGTTTTATGATTGATTATTTTGTCTTTGTTGAAATCTGACACGGGAAAGGGGGTGAATGAATATACATTTGATCCTAAGTCTTGGTTGTTTTTCCATAAAATATCAGGGTGATTTCTCCATCCAAGATTATATGTGCTAGAGCAAGAGTCATTATATGGTCTCTAACTGTAGTTTCCTACATGTTTTATTATCCAATTATTATTTTGTATTTGTTTCTAATTGGCAATCATCTGCATAATGACCAGTATTCCATAAATTTCACAAGATATAGCATTTGAGACATGGCATGCTATATGTTTAATGAATCTAATTTGTTTGAAAGAATGTTTATCTTTTATGCAAGTACTTGCCACAAGTCATTTTCATTCTTACTTGGCAATGGTGGCATGTGGAGTACACCTCTTTCTATAGACTACTGATTGTGATTCAGCGTCTTATCTTTTACCAATCCAAGTCCTTCATTTATCCCCTCATTCAACAAGGATCCACTGGCCATTGCATCCACAAATATTCTAAGTATTAAATTCAAAGCATTATAAAAAGTATATACTAATACTCATTTTTCTAATCGGTAATGATGGCACATCCTCTAACTCTTTAATCTATCGCAAGTCTCAAAAAGTGACTCTTCATCCTTTTCCATGAAACTCATGATTTGGTTCCTAAGTTAAATTTCTTGCTCGAAAAAAAATATTTTGCAAGAAAAGCATGAAACAATTGTTCCCATGTGGTGAGGGATCTTGGTGGTAGTGAATGAGCCATGCTCGAGCTCATCACGAAGAGCAAAAAGAAAATAAATGCATTTTAAGGTCATTACAAGTTGTCCCCTCTTAATAGCTCAACCGGTGTTTGATTAAATCAATATCCTACTCTCATCACTTAGTAATTTGAACAAACCCATTAAATTCTGTGTCAAATTATTCACCCCTCAAGTGTTTTAAAGTTACTCTCATAAACTAAATACACAAGTTTATTTATAGGAAATCCAATATCATGATTCACCTCTCAATATATCTTAATTCTAAGATAGGCAATTATTTGCCTAAAATAACACATAAATACAATGGGTTATGCCCATGTCTCAAAAGCAAATTTATGCTATAAGATTCAGCAATACAATGCAAATATTTCTCAAGTGACGATAATAAATAGGACAAATTAAATAGAGTAAATTAATTAACAACTTCCTTGTGAAGAATCGCGGCTTAACTCCCTCACAAAATCTACCTATGATTGTCATCATCACTAGTGATGTTGTGATGTTGTTCATAGTCACTGCCCCATGACTGTGTTTTCTTTTTGTTTAGTTTGCAATCACCATCCATGATTTCTTTTCTCTTTACATGTTGTTGCTGACAATGCCTTTGGATTCTTTGTCCGATTCCATTCAAAATTCCTCTCATAAATTGGGCGAAATCGGTTTCTTCCTTTCTCCTCCTTTAGTGGTCACGGTTCACCTCTTTTTAGCATCCTAGAACCCTATATTCCTCTCAAAACCAAATTATAGCGTTGTTTCTCACTGTGGCTTGTCTAGGTCACTTGTGGCTACCTCTTAGTACTCGCCAATGCTCGTTCTAGAGCTAGGAATCTTCTATTTATGCTAGCAACTCCTATTTGAGATTTTTCAAAGAATAGATGGATCAAGCATGGGAATAGTCTGGGCGAGTGCTATCACTAGCTATGACGAGAATTGGTCACGCTCTGCTACTAGAATCACCACCTATAGTGAGACTAATTGTGTTTTAGTTAAAATCATAGCCCATGATGGGGATCATAGCTTGGGTCTTGGCTACATCAAAGGCTCTAATCTATTTGAAATTTGTGGCGAATCAGGCTTTAATTCTAATTTCCTTGAATTTTATCAATTTTTAGTACCTTTTGTCTATAATTTCATATAATCATAAAAAATTGTAGATTCAGAACATATGAAGGATTTTAAACCAAGTATGATATAAAAGTGATAAATTATACACTATATAAATTCATGCTATTTATAGGGGTGACGACAAGAACTTGGGCGGCTAGAGCTTTTAGATAAATTCTTAAGCTAAGAAAAACCTTAGTAGAAGACCTAAGCACAAAGTCCTTCGATAGAGGAAAGAGTCAAATGTATAACTCAACTATCAAGAGATAATTATTCTTAGTGGTTACATAGCTCACTCTGAGGTGTTAGGAAAATTACAGGCTAAATAAAATTTATAATAGGAAAATATGCAATAGAATATTGCCTTAAACCAATTTTCTCTTTTCAGAATATTCATGTGAGACAAAATCAAATAACATGTATAGAGTGTCACCTTTATAGCATACTTGGAGATGACAACTAACAATAGTGCATGTGGGGTCATTTTTTGTTATGTTTTACTGTGATTGAACTTTTTAAACTCACCTTATATAAATTATAAGATTTTTTGTTTAAGGTGGTTCTAGCTTCCAATAGCACGAGAACTCATTCTTAATTACTCCTAAAATTAACCTTTGATTTAGAGATTTATGTCATACAATAAATAGAAGAAAGACTAAAAATAACATTCATAAAAAATGTGAAAAATACATATGATTTAATATAATAAAAAAAGATGAAAATAATCTCTGCCAATTTGGGTGACTTATATGAGAAATATTCAGTCTTCCAACGGCTTCATCGTGAAATATCTAGCCTTGACAGCTTAGTGGATATTTTGATTTTTGAAATATCCAGCCTTGACGGCTTAGTGGATATTTTAATCTGAGAAATATCCGGCCTCGACGACTTATTAGATATTTTAATTTAAAAAATACTCTGCCTCAACGGCTTATTGGGTATTAAAATTTTGTGAAATATTCGGCTTTCACAGCTTAGTGGATATTTTAATTTGGAAAATAACTAGCCTCCGCGACTTATTGTATATTTAATTTTAGAAAATACCCGACCCCTACAACTTATTAGGTATTTAATTTTAGAGAATATTCGACCTTAACAGCTTATTAGATATTTGAAATTAAAAAATATCCGACCTCCATTGTTTATTAGGTATTTAATTTTAGAAAATATTCAGCTTTGACGGTTTATTAGATATTTTAAATTTGATGAATATCCTGCCTTATGAGTTATCGGACATATAAGGGGGCGTTCACGTGAATCGGGAAAGGCAAGGCGACGAGATTTCTTCGAGGGTCACGGCACTGCTTAGTATTTAACGGAGGAAACTTGAGCTGCTTACTGGAGGAGACGGGGAGTTGGCGAGTTCTGCCGAGCCGTGTCCGACATGGGGAGGCGATGGGATTTGACGCTGCCGAGTTTTCCGTGAAGGAAGGCCACAACAAAGTTGGGCGAGGGAAAAGGGTGCGACGGCAAGTTCTGCCGGCTACGATTCCAGGTGATGGTTATTCCAGAGCTTCCAATGGATGAGCCCAGACTACTCGACGATGCTCATGGTGGCGACTCCTGATATCTTTGCGACAACGGAGGTCAACAGCCAAATCAGCGGAGAAGGATTTTTTTTAGCAAGAGGCGCTATGTTAATCCACCTACGCGGTTCCTGTCTTAGGTCGGCGCCTTCCTTTTTGCCAGGAGAAAGGGATGAATTTGAGGCGGAATCGGACTTGAATTAGAGATTTAAGGCACAGCGCCCGTAAACTCACTGGTGGCCACAACTGTGCAACCCTCAGCTACTGGGAAGATTTTCTTCAGGGTAAGAAATATTCTTATGTTTTATACATCTTCTCCTCCCTTTGACAATTTCATAGATTTTCATTGACCACAGGATTCTTCTTTTCATCAACATCCTGTGTGAACAAATCGTTCTGTCTGGTGTTTGCCGAGAGAAAGAAATTTTAGGTGCGTAACACATCCTTCTCCCCCCTTCCTTTTTAAACGCCGGCTTAAACCGAGAGCATGAAAATCTCCTCTTTGTGTTTCAATAATATCTTGTTTTGTCGTAACCTCTTCTTATCAGAAATTTTTGTATTTCATATTGATTTGATTCCTCGTTTTCCTTCTACTACCGTGAGTTTTTTTTCTTGTTATTATATTCCATCCTCGAATCGATCTAACAAATCTGGAAATTAAGGACGTTAAAATCCTAAAAACAATTATAGGATAACATCCTATAAAATTCTTAGGGGATATTAAATCCGAGGAACCTTGTGGGGAATAAAATCCCAGAAATATCATAACATATGTGATCCTATAAATTTTTGGAATATAAAATCCCAGAAAGGAACCGAGGGATATAGAAATCTCAAAAAATTTAAAGATATGAAATCCCAGAAAAGAACCGAGGGTCATTGAAATCCTAAGAATAATGTTAGAGATATAAAATCTCAAGAAAGATATAAGGGATATTGTTATACCTTGATTTTTTTTATTTAAATTTTAAATTTCAGAAATCATATAAATAAACTTTCTCCTAATCCTAAGTTATTAAGCCCTAAAAACTCTCCCTACATCCTAATCTATTTTGGTCTAAATACTCTCTAAATTTTCCTATAAATAAAACCTTATTCCCTAATCAAAAATCAAATTCTTGGATTTTCCCTAATTACTCCTCTCACACGCCGCTAATCTCCTTCGTTTTTCCCCTTCTCGTGCTCGCGTCTCGTGCCATCGTCTCCTTCGACAACAGTGAGCGTGTGTGTTGTCCGGCAGCATTAGCAAGGAGCATCGGTGTCACTCCTTGGTCAGGCGCCTCCTTTCGACGTGATTTCGGACATGAGGCGAGGTTTGGTGGTGAGCGGCGAGTTCCTCTGTGTCCAGCGATGAGTTCCTCTGCTTTGTTCGAACGCATGCGGTGAATCCAGGCGACGCCTCTTCTTCCTCTCTCGTCGTCGGTGGCTGTCTTCACCTCTGGTCGGCGATGAGATTTCTACGCCGACGTTGTCTCCTCTCCATGTGACATCCGGCAACAGGTCCAGCAGCGGCTGCGACTATTCTTTTACTCCTCTCGGCGGATTCTTCTTCTCCAAGCAGCGACGAGTCTCTAGGTCGGAACTCGACGTCGACTTCGTCTTCCCCGTCGGCGGCCATCTTCCCTTGTTGGCGGCGACACTTCTGGCGGTGAGTGTCGGTACCTCTGTCCAGCAACGAGCGAACGCAGGGTTCGCGTGCGGCATACGTTGAGTTTTGGCAGAGGTAAGTTTTAGGGTAATTTTATTTATTTATTATTTATAATACATAATTTCTAGCCTAAATTAGTAAACCCTAAATTTTAATAGGGTAGAATATTGGGGATCTTAGTATCTTGAGATTTGGTCATGATCAACAGTTACTGATGGAGCTTATTCCGGTAAGAACCTATTTGAGAATATTAAATTGATATAAATAAGAGTTGAAGATATGATTAGGAGTTGATACCTAAAAGAAATCAAGAATGCTTATAAGTCCAGGGGTAATAACATAGATGTTATTTATTTCATCCAGTTGAGAGGAGGAGATATTTGAGATTTTAGAGAGAATTCAGGATATTAGCGCTTGAGGCAGGAATCTGTCCGTACTCCTTTGTTACGGTGTCAAGAACTTATAGGATTTGTTGCTTATTATTTGATGCATATATTAGAATTGATTGACACTGATATCTATTTGATTCGTCTGCTTGTTTTGTTTCTGAAATTTTGTTGACCTCAATTATTTTATTCATTTGGTCATATTCTATTTCTGTATGAATTGTTAATAACGTTGTATAGAGATATCTGATATATTGGGATAAAAGCATGGTTGAACAATTGTGTATCTGTGATATTGACATATGAGTATGTTGGAACAGTTGAATATCTATGATGTTAAAGTCGTGATATATTGACCTCTAGACTGGATGATTTATTCTCCAGTGGCCTATTGGTATGAGATATAGTTCCGACGCGTATCGGGCTATGGTTGCCAGTTAGGGTACTGCCAGTTGTCTTCGGGACAATACTACGGATATCAGGTGTTGGACGCAACACTCCGGGCTATTTAGGACAGTCATTCCACTGTGTGAGCTACAGTGGAAACACTCTGAAAATGAGTGCGGCTCTTGACTGAGATCTATTGGCCAGCTTGATGATTTACATGATATTTTTTATATTATTTGTATATCGTTGTTTCTGTCATTGGATATCATGTTATTTGACTCCCTCACCACTTTGTTGATTCCTACTTAGCGTTTTGCTAGCTTCCTTTGTTTCTCTTCTAGGTACAGAGTTGGCTTCTGGGAGGGATAGAGTAGATAGCTATATGCTAGCCCCGAGTTGAGATAACCTTTTAGTTTTATTTCAGTTGATTTATGTACATCTTGGATAGTATATTTTTTAGAGATTGTGTTATAAAATTTTGATGTGAAGTTTGAATTATTTATTTAATAAGTGATATATGATTATTGTAGTTCTTTGGTTCTTATCAATATTGTCATCTTCCTAGGGAACCCTCAGTTAGAAATAGCTAGCTTTCCGCCGGGGCGTGACAGATATAGAATCCCAAGAATTGATATGACACGTGAATCCTTGGATTGCAGTTTTTTTTTACCGTCTTCCGAGAATCATCCTGAAAAAAATAAAAAAAAAAGCTCACCTAGTCTTGATTGCTTCTCTCTTCTTCACGCAGATGCTCTATTGATGAGAGAGGTTTTTAGGAGGTTGTTTTTTTTGTATGCAAGAGTCTATCTCCTCCTGTTGTTATGATTTTGCTCTTTTTATAAAAGAATTGGCTGAACATGATTGACGTGATTTCTATACAGCATTTTTTTAATATAACTAAATTTTCTCTCTCTTGCTTTTCTTTCTTGGTTGCCACTAGTATTTTGCCGAAAACTTTTTTTTTAATATAACTTGATTTAATTTCCTTTTTCCTATGTGCACATAGTCAGATTGCTTTTTTCTTGCTATAGCTGATTTATTTTCCTTTTTTGTGCGTGCACGTTGAAGTTTTGAATTTTTTGGCTGGCGCATATCAACCTTTCCGTGTATGCCATTTTCGTGATCAAAAATTAATTTTGACTATCAAAATTAGTTAATTCAACAGAGTCACTGGATTTTTGTCTCGCTTGACATAATGTGTGATGGTGTTGTCCTGGCAGAGGATGAGACAGATGTTGTATCTGAGATCCTTTTTAGTTTTGGACCAGAAAGC